>CM076572.1:1375638451-1376315951 GCA_034641835.2 Pinus albicaulis
TGTCACTCTCCCCCTTTGAAATCAATGGAAAAGGGTAGATAAGTATGACTAAACCACATGATAAACATTGTTGATATCAATGGATATGCCGATGAAAACTAGTCATATCCTTATGCCAACAAGCCAACACCATGCCAACAAACCAACAAGTCAAAACCATGCCTCTAATGCCAACATAATGCAATTCCTTCTATTGTTAGGTTGAACATGCTCCCCCTCAAAATGTAAATGGGTTTAAAATATCTCTCCATTTTGTTGTAGAAACACTTCTACTGAAATCTAATAAGCCTCCTTTCCACTTACAAGAGACTTTTCATCATGGACCAATACTTCAACCAAACTGACTCAATGATATACAATGAAAGTGCAAGGCTTTATAAGTATGTTACATGGATTCATCAATAAAATACAATGCTTCTATACTGACACCAAAAGCACATACATGAATGAAACATGCTTCTAAAATTCCATACATGTTTGTCACAATAGTCGAGACTCTCTCCAATGCATTACCAAGACTCATAACTCTCTCCAATACATGGACCACTCAACCAATGCACCAATAATGAAAACAATAATGATTACAAGGTTGATCTTGCACACATGAGTGCAAACATTGTTGAAGTAATAGGCTTACTACAATGCATGCTAATACACACACACTCTCTCTCTCTCTCTCTCTCTCTCTCTCTCTCTTTGCATATTTGTTACATCAACGCACTTAAAGGCGATTTACATAACTAAAACAAATAATGAGGGAAAATTTTAATGATGCAAGTTTATCTTAAAGTTTAGTAACCTTGGTGAATATTACTAGTCCCTAATGTCTAAATTTTAAGATGTTTGACGATAATTTTATAAAGATGTTTATATCTCCAATTATTTTATATTATACAATATATAATATGAGATTTTTAAGGTAAAATAATTTTATACAATAAAATTTTGGCGAATTCATTTAAAAAAAGAAGAAGAAATTGGCAATTTTTTTTTTTCTTGGAAAAAGCATGGAATATTAGCCACCTGTGAATATTAGCCCCTAAAATTTTCCCTGCAAATGACTCACTACTATGCATGCCAAAATCAAGTGTTGGACTAATGGAGCAAATAAAATTCATTTACATGGGTCATTTCAACCATAATATCAAGAGAACATGTAGAAAAATAAGGTTAAAAGTATCACCTTCCTCTACACATGGTTCGATCATTGATCTTATTCTATGAATGGCTAGTACGTATGATTTTCAATCATATTTCAAAGTAAACAAACACATATGTATAGCTAAAAGTGTACCCTTTCACTCATTCAATTAGGGGAATTTTGAGGTCTAAAATGGGTCTCCTAAGGAAAATGTACAATCAAAATTCACTTTATGATAACCAATCACATTTTAGGGGATGACATCATCCCTAATGGTTGAGTTGGCATTGCTTGAGTTAAAGGTACTTACTTGTCACATTCTTAATGGTGGATAAAAACTCATGGTTAACCATGGTAGTGCTCTAAGTACTTTTAAAGTCAAAGTAAAGTACTCATAATAAATGTCATTTCACACTTTTTGAATAAAAATATATTATTTTCATTTCATATTTCTTGAGAGAAACAATGCATATCCCTATGCATTTATTATATTATATTATTTTTATATAGTATATTAATTACATGTTATTATACAATTTAAATAATATAAATTTTAATTAATAGCATATAATATAATTAAGAATTTATAAATTTATATTTATATTTTATTTTAAGTTATTTAAGTACAAAGGACAAATGCATTAGATGTTCAATGATAATGACTTTTTCTTGAAAAACTCATTCTTATTTATAGTCACATAAATACAATTTTTTTATTAATTTTATTTTGGTACAACTTTTGAATTGAATTTAACTATGGTTACATGGATTGTGGTGCAAAAAGTGAATTGAAAATTCATAAATATTATTTTATTGGTTTAGCTATTATTTTATTATTTCCTTAGGAGGCCCATTTTAGACCTCAAAATTTCCCTAATTTGAAAACATATGTAAAGATGCTACAAATGAATGAGTGAAATCAATAAAGAAAATACAAGTAATCCATGCAAACCTCACACCATGCATAACTCCCCTCGAGCTCATTATATCTCTAATAGGTAGGTTGATCCTATTGACTTGAATGTGGATGAGGCTCATGGACATACCATGCTACTACTACTCATCAACCTACCACACTGCTACCATACACTCCCCCTAAGGCTATGCATGCCTCTCGTAGCTCTTTTATAGTCTTGTAGAAATATGCATGGATCAAAGGACTATATTGGGGCTAGATCCTCTACTCAAAATCTGAAGAGGAAGAATATGTTCTTGATTTCTTACTTCTTCTCGCTCTCCCATTCAACACATACACATTATCTGATGTCCTAGTTCCCTTGGAAATCACTCACTTGGACTTCTCCTTCCTGATGCAGAATCATTTAGAGCTGAAGGTCACTTCCTTTCCTCCATCTCCCACCTGACTCACACTTGGAATATTTTGCTTCAACCCCTCAAGTACTAGCACATCAGCTGCATTGAACTCCTCATCACCAAGGCTATCATTTCCTTTTCCCAACACCTTAGCAGGCGTATTGTATCCAAGAATGACATGGCCATCTTTGCTATTTCTCAATGAGACAAAACTACTCTTTTCCCCTTAAATGTGATGGGAACATCCATTATCTATATACCATCGATTATCATGATCAAACATGCATAAAGTGATCCCACACTTTACCTATTTCTCCTCCTTATTCTTCCACAATGTAGTAGGATGCTTATTTGCATGGACACACTCCTCAGTCTTTCCTCCAAATCTTTTCTAAATTTTTTGCTCCTTTTTACTAGATGGCCTAAATATTTTGGATAACTTACAATATTTGGCCATGTGCTCAATATTGTGGCACACATAACACCTCAAATGACTAAGACACGAGGCCAACGAATCTAATTTTATGTTTCGCACGTTGGATCTCCAACTTGGATTACTTTTTCCTCTACTTCATGTATTATATATACACTCAAATTCCTTATGGACAAAGTGTGGCCTAAAAGGTTGCATGAATAACAATAACCATTAAAATAACAAGTATACCTGATGGTTGGTCCTCTTCTTGTCTATCCAAACTTTTTCACATTCTGCTGGTAAGATGTGAACATTCTACCTACACAACTAGGTTCCACGTGTCGAAAATTGTGAAATATGTAGCACTCTACATCATCCATAAAATAAGAAAATGTATTAATGCTTCTCCTTTGAAAACTATCAGATCTACCACAATCTTTAACCCTAGGAGTGAATGATATTTTAAATTTAGGTGCTCCTTGAGGTCTTCTTCTCTTTTGTTGATAGATTTGTTGTTTGTTTCCTTCATTACTGCTCTTTCTACTGTGTTATTGTTTGTTATAGGTATTTTAGGTTTTTTATTGTTGTTCTCTTCTGCATGTGAGTTGAACTCTCCCTTGTGAAATCCAAGACTAGATCTAATCACGGGATACCTTTGGTTCTCAATAAAACTCTCCAAGTCTACAATGATCTTCTCCAACTTCAGTTGCTTCCTTAATGTGATAACTGCAATTTGATTCCTTAATGTGATAACTTTAGCTTCAATATTTTCAACCTAACCCTCTTTTTATTTTAGCCAAATAGCCATAACATCCTTAATCCTTGTGGCTCATTGAAGCAATACCTTTAGGATGAAAACCTATTCTAATTGTGTCTGGAGGTTGATAACTTCTTCCTTTAACTTAGCTTCCTTGTCATCACAAATTTTCAAGATATTTTCTTGATCATTACATGTAGTTGTTAGTCTACTAAATTCAATAGATATTTTTTTAATAACATTTAAGTTTGACTCATATTTCGCTTCAAGTAGCATTAGTTTATCACAATCATCACCATATTAATTAGAAAACTCAACATGATTGTCTTCATATCTATCCAAAGTATAACTGAAAATTAATCCAATTGTATACCTTCAGAGTTGTCGTATGGGAGCACACTTAGCTATGATAAAGCTTCATTTTCTGATTTGTTAGCTGAAACATTCACACTAGGGGGATTTTTCTTCTTGGGCTGAGTTTCTTTCTTTGGAGAAGCCTTATTCTTTATCTTCTTCTTAATATCATTTTAAAAATATTCATTGTTGCTAGTATCACCTCTAAACAAAACTTGCAATATGTCCCAAATCTCCTTGGAAGATTTCAGATCTCCTATTTCCTCAAAATCTGCATTATGAAGATTCTCATAAATGATGAATCTCGCTTGAGAATTTTGTTGCATTACATTAGGTGAAAGTGGATCCTTGCCACATCCTTCACATACTAGCTTCAAAAATTTAGATCCACAAGCTAATAATTGTGATTTAACATTTTCATGCCATACCTTGAAATTTGCATCAATGAGGACAAATACTCTTGGAGGATTCATCTTAAAAAAAATTCAAGTTTTTACCAACACTCCTTAGATCTACTCTCTAGAGATCAAGTTGCAATTAATATCCCCACTCTCATAACACTTGTTGGAAAAATTGAAAAATACTAAGAGGGGGTGTGAATCACTATGGTGCTCAATGATTAATTTTCACAAAAAATTTCCTTTCTTTTCACAAACCCTGATTCATTCATTCATTAGTAACATAGCATATGAGAAGATATAAACATGAACAAGTAAAACACATGAGAAACTATAACATAAACAAAACAATCACATCATCACACGTAGAGAACAACATATAAGATGGAAACCCAAAGGGTAAAATCCACCATTGATTGATATTATTCATCGTTATCTTCTTATTAATATTCAATAATCTTCTTTACATCTGGCCACTGGGCATCACCAGTGTGCAAGGTACAACTTTCTAATCATGCAAGCTACTACTCACTCATGGCCACTACCTATATGAAATTTTCATGCCACCACCTGCTGGAATCCACCAATCCCAATAAGTACCGCCCAACCACCACTAGACTATCTAGCCACCACTTCCAAGTTCTTAGGCATCTACCTAAAGGATGTCGCTACACTCTATCTCAAAAATCCACTACCTACCTCACTGAAGGCCCCAACCTTAAAGTTCTTGTCATGAACCTTGCTTCATAATGTTTCATACTAGATCCATGATATTTGTAGTCAAACACTTGTGAGCCACATTTCATCCATTTTCGTACGGGGCTCCTAACATACTCTATGCTCATAAATAATACAATTTGCAATACAATAATCAATATACTCATATATCAAAATTTGAATACATTCCCTCCAACACCATCAATCTTTGCAATACTAACTCAACTAATACATCGAACCAATATCAATCTTCTCATCAAACTCAAACACAGTAGCATACAATAACAATATCAACATCACACTCAACCATCAACAACATACTCTAGAAACCATACAAAACACCTACAATTATGCTACAATAATAAAATCTCCAATATAACCCCTATAACACAAACATATCATCAATCTAAAATCTGATCCAAAGTATCTACCACAACAACTATGAAAATGTAGAAATTTATTAATACTGATAGTATTACCGAATTCTCTTTATCTAACAAATTAATCTTATGTTAAATACAAAACCCTTCCACTTAATTCTTTGCGGAAATTAAATCGCCAATTGCAAACACATGTGAAGAAAATCAATTGCACATAAACACAGTTGTTTAATGGGAAAGCTTAAATCTAAAAACCCCAACTATCATATATTATGTATATCAATGGATCATGTAATAATCTCATACAAAGCTTAGTACATCAAGTTCTCAGTACAATCAACAATCATTACATATTGTCATGCAAAAATTTTCATATCTATGCACCAATTTCTTGCATCCTGACATCTTGCCTCCCCTATGCAATCCCTGCTGAAGAAGACCGCTAAATGAATTCGAATTGGCCTTGCCTTGACTGCGCAATCCTCATTGGCATCTCCAATGTGTGTCAAATGCATTGAATGCATCACTATAGTCACAACAGAAAGTACATTTCACCCTTTCACCTATCTCTCCACTGGGTCTCCACTGGAACTGACATGCAAGTAGTTAACTGCTGTATTTTTTCAGTTGTTAGTGAGTTATTAGTTGTGAATTAATTAACCAAGTAATTCACTAAACTCTCACTAGTGTATCTTTCAATTAAACTAGATACAACTAGCTCAACTGAGTTTAACTCACTTAACTGAGTTAAACTAAATAAAAACTCCCATAACTACTCTTCCAACTCTGTCACAACATTTCCACTTCAGTTCTAACTGAGTCCTCCATGCATGAGCCACCAATAACCCCAGGAATTGTGTAATTCCTTCAGCCCACTGATTTTCCAAATCTGTTCACTGAAATAAAGTGCTCCAAGAGAATAAGTTGATATTTATTGTCAGATTATTATTAAGGGATAATAATAATAGACATGCATCTATATTAGATTGACGATCTATAAATAGACTTCGCCCAATATTCTAAAAATAGAATTTCATATTTTTTTCACATTGACCAACCATCTACAAATAACATCCTGCAACTTATAGAATATGCTCACCATGTCTAAAAATAGACATACACCTAAAAATAGCTTGCAGGCCCCACTTAGTGAAGGTGCTTACTTTTCACTAAGCTCATCATCTTGTTAAATATCAACACTCCCTCTCAACAAGATAAGGATTATCCTTCCACCCGATCCTACCTCTATGGTATTCGAATTTGATCTTGTTGAGCACCTTCGTCAAAATATTCGCATCCTGATCTTCTGTAGGAATTTACTGAAGCAAAATGATCTTCTGCTACACACAATCTATGATATGATGATACTAGATATCAATATGTTTAGATATATCATGAAACACATGATTAAGCAAGAGTTTAATGCAACTCTGATTATCACAATGTATCACTATAGGATCTAAATGAGAACCGAACAAACCGACCAAGATCTTTCTTATCTAGATAGCCTCACATGCAGCTTGACTTACTGCCATGTATTCTGCTTCTGTTGAACTGAGTGCCACGGATATTTGTTTCCTGTTGTACCAAGAAACTACTGTAGATCCGATACTGAAAACCCCTCCTGATGTGCTCTTTCTGTTCGTTGGGCTGCCTGGCCATTCTGTATCCGTGAAGCAATGCAACTTCACCTCATTCGTCTGTCTATGCCATAAAACATACTCAGATGTGCCCCTGAGATATCTCAGGACATGCTTGCCTGACTTCCAAAAGAGCTTGGTAGGCTTAACCATCGCATGACTAAGATAGTTCACCACATAGCATATGTCCGATCTTGTATTAACTAAATACATGAGCGAACCCACCAACTGTCGATAGACAGTAACATCCTCTACCTTTGCCAATGTAGCATACTCTTTCCTCCAATTTCCTGGAAGATGAGTATCCATGGGCTTGCATTCCTCCATGTGAAACTTACCAATTATCTCTCGAGCATACTTTCCTTGAGACACAAACATTTCACCTTATCGCTGCCACATTTCCAATCCAAGGAAATAATGAAGGAGGCCCAAATCCTTCATCTAAAACTCCTTTGCAAGATCTGCCTTGCATGAGTGTATCAAATTCTCATCACTCGTTAGTATTAAATCATCAACATAAAGAACAATGACTAAAAGCTTACCCTCCACCACAATTTGGTACAGTTTTGCATCCGCCTCACTCTTGGTGAAGCCAAGTCTAGTGAAATAGTTGTCGATCTGTGTGTACCAAGCACGAGGTGCTTGCTTCAGCCCATACAACTCTCTTTTGAGTCTACACACATGCGACTCGCTGTTGAAGATCTCAAATCATTCAGGCTACTCAATGTACACTTCTTCCTCAATGATCCCATTAAGGAATGAAGTATTCACATCCATCTGATGAATGTGCCAACCCATCTGCACTGAGAGATTAAGGATGGTCCTTATGGAAGAATATCGTGTGACAGGTGTAAAGGTTTCTTCATAATTAATCCCCTCAATATGTGAGAATCCCTGGGGAACAAATCTTTCATTATAATTCTCGACGCTCCCATCGGCAGCTTGCTTTACCTTGTAGATCCATCTTGAACCTACCATTAATTTACCAATTATCCTTGGAACAATCTCCCAAGCATTGTTTCTGACAATGGATCATACTCCTCTACCATGGCATCTACCCACTACTTATTCAAAAGAAGATGGCTCTGTCACGATACACTTGCTCATAAGAGCCATGTATCCAGTAAATCGGTCAGGTGATTGTCTTTGTCTATGCTATGATTTAGGAACTCCTACATTCTGTGCCGCATCAAGCTTCAGTCTCTCAGCTTCTGTGGTACACTTTCTGCCTGTTTTGATGTTTGGTTCTGCACGAGTGGACTCCTCCACTCCATGAATCTCCTCCTGTGTCTGATCCACATCTAGAGGCTTGTCTTTGGGAACAAGGAGTTTCTCCTCTGCATGCAAGTGTAGCTCCCTCTCAAGTGACAACTTCATGGCTTTCACATCATTGAATTTTATATCCCATCTCACCACAGTCATTCGATTTTTTGGAAAATACACACGATAATTATGGGGTGTTTCTATGTACCCCACAAATATCCCAACTTTTGCAGTCGGCTCCAGCTTCTTCCTGGCATCCTTTGTCACATGAATGTAAATAGGTGAGCCAAAAATTTTCAAATGAGAAATATTAGGCTTCGTACCAGTAAAAGCTTCTTCAGGTGTACTCATTCCAAGTACTCTATGAGGAGAACATTTTTTCACATAAACTGCAGTGTTGCATGCTTCTGCCCACAAGTGCATCGGTAGGCCCTGGTCATGCAGCATAGCTCGTGCAACACCCACAATCATTCTACTATTCCTCTCTATGACCCCATTCTGTTGTGGGTTATGAGGCGCTATGAGTTATCTTCGAATTCCTTCTTTGCTACAGAAGTCTTTGAATTCATTCGAGATATATTCACCACCATTATCACTCCACAGAGCATTCACTTGCTTCCCTGACTCCTTCTCCACCAATGCTTTAAACTCATAGAACTTTGAGAATGTTTCGCTCTTCTTCTGCATGAAGAATATCCAATATATATGAGAATATTCATTAAAAAAAATAACATAATATCTATTTTTTGCTATCGAAGATACCGAGAAAGGTCCACACACGTCTATGTGAATTCTCTCCAGGATCACCGAAGCATGGTTCTCCTTCTCATGAAAGGTGGACTTCAAAAACTTACCCATAGTACATCCCTTGCACTGATTCGACTGTGCAAGAGTACCCTTGGGAATTCCAGTAGAAATCTACTGCAAAATATTCAAGGCGCCATGGTGAAGATGGCCCAATATCCTGTGCCATAATTCGTCCTCATCCCAGCTCACCACTTCTTCTGCTTTGCCCATCATTGAAGCACAACCATCTACCTTCAGCTTGTAGATATTCTTAACTCAAATCCCTATTCTCTTGGTTTGACCCGTTGTTTTATGTCATAGGAAGGATTTTCCCTCGCTGAAAACAACATCATAACATCTGTCCTCAAACATAGCGACCGAGACCAAGTTCTTCTTCAGACTTGGAACATGTATAAAATATTTCAACAGAAATGGTTTACTTGAATCCCTCTCAAAGGTAATGGTTCCAATTCTGGTCGCACTGTCTCTACCATCGTCACCCATCTCTATATGCATTTGGAGATCCTTCTCCTCTAAGTCACTAAACAACTCCTTGTCTCCCTTCATATGGAATGAAGCACCACTATCAAGATACCAGACCGATCCCATTGCACTTGAAACCAAGCATGCGATCAAAGAGAAATCAATTTCAAATTATGAGGCTAAAGCCTCATCGGCTGCAGCTCCAGTAGCCTTCTTGTTCTTATTTTTCTATGGGAAGTTAGTGGCGAGATGCCCATGTTCGTGACAGTGAAAACACTTCACCTTGGACAAATATAGCTTCTTGCCTTTAGCCTCAGATTTTGAATGGGATTTATTCCCCTTCCCTTTCCTTGCTTTGACAGCCAAAGTGAAATTCTCTTCATCATCATTCTTCAATGAAGAGCCATCCTTGGTATTCCGCCTTATCTCCTCCTGCACAAGATCCAACCAAAGTCACTCCCAATCCAATAGTTTCTCCCGTCCATTGACAGAGTCTTCGTAGTTATGCCAACCCTTCGGAAGTCCAAGGTGAGCCAAACTCACCAAGTCATCATCCGCAACTGTAATTCCCACACTCCCCAGCTCATCCCTACATTGGACAAACTTCGTGAGATATTTTGGAATATTGTCGCCCTTCTCCATTTTCATTTTTCTGAGCTTATATTTCAACGCCAACTTCCTATGGTCGCTGCTGCATTGGAAAAGATATGTCAAAGCCTTCCACATTGCAAATGAAGTGGCTTTCCCATGAAGGCTTGACACAATATGGTATTTCACACCTTCCAATAGAATTCTTCTTGTCTTTACTACCTTCTTTTTCCATGCGTCAAGTAATGCAACATCGCTAGAAGTAGGCTTAGAAACATTGCTATTGATGAACTCCTTCAGTCCATTATCTTCAAGCACTGCCTCCATCCTATCCTTCCAGGCTATGTAATTTGAGCTACCCTCAAGGGCATACTCCAATCGAAACCCATTGAAAGAAATTTCAATGAATACTCAACTGTCGCACTAAGAAATTTCTGCAGCAAATTCGAATTTTACACCAGCACAAAACTCAACACCTCTTCACAATTTCAATCTCCAGTGATTAATGTTGCTCTGATACCATGTATAAATTTATTAATACTGATAGTATTACTGGATTCTCCTTATCTAACAAATTAATCTTATGTTAAATACATACCCCTTCCACTTAATTCTTTGCAAAAATTAAATCTCCAATTGCAAACACATGTGAAGAAAATCAATCGCACATAAACACAGTTGTTTAACGAGAAAGCTTAAAGCTAAAAACCCCAACTATCATATATTATGTATATCAATGGATCATGTAATAATCTCATACAAAGCTTAGTACATCAAGCTCTCAGTACAATCAACAATAATTACACACTGTCATGCAGAAATTTGCATATATATGCACCAATTTCTTGCCTCCTAATAGCCTGCCTCCACTGCACAATCCCTGCTGAAGAAGACCCCCAAATGAATTTTAATTGGCCTTACCTTGACTGTGCAATCCTCATTGGCATCTCCAATGTGTGTTAGATGCATTGTATGCATCACCATAGTCAGAACAGATAGTCCATCTCACCCTTTCACCTATCTCTCCACTGGGTCTCCACTGGAACTGACGTGCAAGTAGTTAACTGTTGTATTTGTTCAGTTGTTAGTGAGTTATTAGTTGTGAATTAATTAACTAATTAATTCACTAAACTCTTGCTAGTGTATCTTTCAGTTAGAATAGATACAACTAGCTCAACTGAGTTTAACTCACTTAACTGAGTTAAACTAAATAACAACTCCCATAAATACTCTTCCAACTCTGTCACAACTTTGCCACTTCAGTTCTAACTGAGTCCTCCATGCATGAGCCACCAATAACCCTAGGAATTGCGTAATTCCTTTAGCCCACTGATTTTCCAAATCTTTTCACTAAAATAAAGTGCTCCAAGAGAATAAGTTGATATTATTGTCGGATTATTATTAAGGGCTAATAATAATCGACATGCATCTATATTTAGATTGACGATATATAAATAGACTTCGCCCAATATTCTAAAAATAGAATTTCATCTATTTTTCACATTTTACCAACATCTACAAATAACATCTTGCAACTTATAGAATATGCTCACCATGTCTAAAAATAGACATACACCTAAAAATAGCCTGCGGGCGGCCCCACTTAGTGAAAGTGCTTACTTTTCACTAAGCTCATCATATTATTGAATCTCAACAGACAATATCTCTCCTCTTGATATAAAAAACAACTGACATCAATATAATCCACAACACAAACGTGTTAGAAATATAGATGCACTACAACTCTACCATCCTTTAACATATACTCCAAATTTGATCTTTGATATGCAACTCCAACAACTACAACAATGTCACTATGTTAACCATTGTATCTATATGCTCTATAATACCTCATTCTCACATTAGAACCAACCTGTCCAACATGAAGGTATCTCATATAAGTAGATTATTTGAAGTGATTAATCAATAATAGCTCAAATTTATGGAGACATAAACACTCCTATTCATAGTATAGTATTTTTCTCCTTAACTTAATCCTCCATCATATTCATTAAATTAGAGAATTAACCTTGACCTAAATCACATTCTAGAATGAAGACAACCTCTAGTTGACTCTAACCACCAAATACCATGTGTAAAAAACATAGAAAATGTCCCTGGAATTGACTGGAATGCATACACAATTTGAGACATTCACCTACAGGATGTAACACACCCTATGCACTTAGGAAATGCATTTTAACACCGGTAAAAGGCTCTATAGGGTGAATTATAATGCAAATTTTCTGCTTATTCAACCATGTTACTCTAATTCTCTACCCAAACTTTTGTTAAATTACTCCTACACTTCCAAAACCTATCCATCTTCCTTTGTTAGCATCTCCAGAATATGTAGAGCCTCTACAAACATAAGAAACACCTCAGATATCAAGCCTCTGATCATCATGACAAATCCTCCAATCTTGTTGAAGTCAATGCCAACATAATTGACTCCTAAGGTAGACATCCAAGATTGAAATCAATGGCAACGCCATGAGGCCAACAAGTAGAAATAATAAAATAAGAGTTTTGAATTTAAGAAAAAAATAGAAATAGAACTACATTTTTTTTAATTGTATCTTCAATTTATCTCCTTGTAGGTTTACTCAAATTTCAAGTGTACACTCATTACATGCAAAAATATATTTCACATCCAACAAGTACCCACTATGCATAATTTTGAGTAGATCCACATCGAGAAAAATTTAAAATACATGAAAAACTAGCTTGAAACACTTTTTTTCATGTATTTTAATTTTTTCTCAGTGTGCATATATTCAAAATTATGCAGAGTGGGTATTCGTTGGATGCGAAATATAATGTTGCATCCAATTGGGGTACACACTTGAAAATTGAGAAAACCTACAAGGAGATAAATCAAGAATATGATTAAAAAGTCTTTTCCCTCCAAAAATATTCTCACCCTAGGATGACATCATCATCTTGAATCTATTGGTCCTCTTAAATTTGATATTGTTAGGACATTTTTCATTTTGAGGCCTAATTTCGACCTCAAAATTTCCCTAATGAGTGTTTACAACCAATTTTAGTGAAGTTCTCCTCATCATGAGTGGGGGGGTTGTAGAGTTATGATTGATGAGCTCCATCATTAGACATATTTGGAGGGGTTAATGGTCACCTTTTTTCCTTCTTCAATCTATTTTTCTTGAATTTTTATTATTATTTGGTTTTATGATGCTATTATAGGTGGTGATTAAGACTAACATACTCTATGTGCCTAATATGAGTTTAAGTGCAGAAAATCATGATTTATTAAGCATTTTTATAAGGATTTTATCATAAAGACTTTGAGGAGACAACTAGGAGAAATTATTGGGGGATTTTCCACCCTCCTAACTCTCAAAGGCAGCCAAAGTATCCCAAATATTCTCTCCAACAATTCAAATTCCAAAGGTAGCCAAAGGATCCCCAAGGATTCTCTCCAGAAATTTGAATTCTAGAGGCAACCAAGCACTCAGTCTTTGTTTACTTGGAGTCAAGTGGACTCAATCACCATTTTTCTAGGGAGCTATTGGTAGCTACCTTGTGGAATAAATAGAGTAGATATAGAGCTAGGAAGAGTTAGTCAGTTACTCGATTATAGTTGAGACTTTGTTGCAAGCTATTGAGCTTTTAATTATTTTACTCAGTGATCAAAATTCCAGAGATGTATGAGGTTATTCTTTTATAAAATGAGCTGACTGATTTCATTCGACTGATTTAACTTTCAGATAGCTAGGCTTGTGGGTTAGGGCCCAATCCATGTGCCTCAGCCTTTCTGCTGTTTCATTCTTTCCTTTATGTCATTAAGCTAGTTTTGTTTCTGTAATTCAATTAGTTCTGCTTTTAATAGTTTCATTGTTGTTTAGTTTTGCTTCCGGTGTGTTGTTGTATTTAATTTGATTCTGAGTAGTAGAATAAAGGAAAAACTCCAAAAGATGTGGTCAAGCCTTGCCCTCTCATCTCTGTCAATAGAGTTCATGTAGGGTAGACCTTCCCACAGGCCAAAAATTGCTTTTTGTTTGATTTTAGGGAAGAAATTGCATTACCAAGTCCGAGTCTCTCTTTCACTGTTTTTATCGCGCATTTTTATCTGCTTTCCATGCATGAATCCGTAGGTGTGTTACACTTCTAAGCACTACTGGTGCGCCTCCATTACCTCCAGTTTTCTGCTTCTTTTTACTACTGCACCTACCTTTTATTCCCAAAAACACTTAAAAAAACCCTTCAACCAGCCTCATTCCTTTGTCTTTTGTTATTCACGATTTCCTTACCTTCTTAACACAAAACGCTTGAAAACCATTGGAATTCGACCTTCAACCCTTGCTCCTCAAACTTCCTGCTATCGTACATTGCAATTCACACATCACACCTCCATGTGATTCTCATTGACATTTTATGATTCCAAACCCTGATTGCGAAATATCGCAATTGCATTTAGGTACCAGATAGAAACCAATCAAAAACATCGGAAAAACTCAACTTCCGCCCTTGCTCCTTGAATCTCCCACTACTGTACATCGCACTTTGTAAACCACAACATTTCCTTATTTCCTTTAACACTTATCTCTTCCGAACACCGATGCAATATTGTCGCTGCATCGCAGGTCACTGATCACAACCTTTTTGTTTCATTCTTTAACACTTACTGCTCCACTTCTACGATATTTCGATCGCGATATCGGCCCCACCTCCACGTAACCACTCTGCATTGCACATTGCAAATCTCGTTTTTTTTTTTTTTTCTTTAACGCTTACTACTCCAAATTTGCGAAGTTGCGATTACGATATCACATATCGCGACCTTTGCCTCCATTGCATCTCTGCCATCGCACTTCTCAATTCATTCCACTCCAAAGCCATTTCTGTGCTATAATAGATATTTTATCAGGTTTAAACCCCCTCTTTCCACTTCTAAGCCCTGTATCACGTGTTAAGTCCTCCATTAGCCTCTTGAGCCCCTTTTCTCTCCTCCAAGATGGAAACTCAACACTCTTTCAATTAGGATTAAGTTAGGAATAACTTAGTTGCATGGGTGGAAGCATGGTAGATAGACCATAGGATAAATAGACAGAATTTAGCTGATTGGCCAAGTTAAGTGTGGTTTAAATTATTTTTCTTTTTGAAACCTAGTTTAGTTTCTTTTTAGTCATTTCCTTTTCAGAAAATTAATTTAGTTTCATTCCTATTATTTCTTTTCATAAATTTATTTTAGTTTCATTTCTGTCATTTCCTTCTAGCAGTTTACTTTCTAGTCCTTATCACAGTTTAAGAAATAGCACCCTATCGTAAAGCAGAAGAGGATGACATGAGCATAATGCATTTGATGTGTATATAGCACTATCACCTCCAATTTTGTATAAACCCCAGGTTGATAAAGTAAATTAGGTCATCCCCTAAGAGTTGCAGCACTCTTGGTGCAATACCAGGAATCACCACGTTTTGGCACCGTTGCCGGGGAGGTGTCTAGTAGATGCTTTGATTTTGTTTTTAGCATTATTTTCCGCTTTCCTTTATTTTCATGTCATTTCAAAAATATTGAAAAAATACAAAAATATTTGATTTTCATGCCTCACAGGACTAGGAATACTCGAAGACAAACCTTACCCAAAACCCCCACATCACCTCCTAGCCACCCTTCACTCTTCTTTAGTGGCAGTGAGATTGAACCCGCTATAGGAGAGCCTTCTAAATACTTTGAGGATCCTATTGGGGAAGAAGATGAAGAAATTTTTTCAACTGAGGGACCTACTTCACCTATCTTAAACATGGCTAGGACCCAGAGAGCCTTTCCCATAAGAGAGGTAGATGGGGAAACTAAGATGAAAAACATTAGCCCCTCAGCTCTCCCAAACTTTCATGGATTCACCACTTAAGACCCTGACACATTCATGTTTGAATTTGATGTTTTTTGTAGGACTTATGACTACACCTCTGATGATTAGAAGTTGAAGCTATTCCCATCCACCCTTAAGGATGCAACCTTGCGCTAGTTCACGAGGCTGCCTGGGGATAACATCACTACTTGGGCATAGATGGAAGAGACCTTCAACAACAAATACAAAGACTACTGCAGGTCCAAGGAAACTAAGGATGAGATCTTTAGGATGACTCTAGGGCTGGATGAATCCTTAGAGGACTATGAAGAGAGGTTTCAATTGAGCTATAAGGGAGCCAACTGTACTCTTGATCCTGACTCACTTAAACTTGTACTTCTTCGAGGGATTAGTGAAGAGATGATAGAAACATTGAATATGTTGATAGGAGGAGATTTCTACCAAAAACCCTATGAAACAATCAAAAATGTCTTCCGAAACCATTCTAGAGCATTTAGGAAGAAGGGTAGAGCTAGCTAAAGTACATCCAATACCCCTTCTTCTTCCACCTTCATAAAACATGAGATTGGAAACATGATAAAGGACTTGAAGAGTGACATGTTGCACACCTTTTCTTTGCAAATGGATACAATGCAGGTCAAAAGGAAGCAAGAGGAAGTAGAGAGAGCCCTAGCCATATTTTGTCCTAGATGTACCAAGAAGCACCCAAGAAATGAATGTCCACTGAATGTCATAGAGGTTTTCTTAGTATATGAGGAGAATCATGCCACATAAAAGTGTCCCTCCTTACTTGGACTTAAGGCTGTATATCAAGGCGGGGTAGAAATTCCAGAGAAACTCTGTTTCATCAAACAAATAAGGCCTCAAGGCTCTCGGCCATATCAACAATATATGAAAGGTGCAACTTAATATTACTATAAAAAAAACCAGAGTGCACCCATGCAACCTTCATACACCCCCACTCCTCCATCTTGGTCTACACCTCCTATTTGGCCTTACAACCCTTCATATCATCCTTAACTAGTAAACCAACCATTGTAGCAGTATGTTCCATCACAACCTTAGTGGAACAATCCATCCCAAGGGCGGAGGCCTCAACAAAATCAACCACTTGCTCTAATGCCTCCACCCCAACCTCAACCATAGATTACTCATGTTGCTCCACCTAGGTTACCTATACCTACACAGCCCAATCCGAACCCAAAAAAATAGATAGGCACATCAAGCTCCAAGTGGAGAAACATCCTATCTAGCTTATGTTGTGGAGATACAGGAGGTTAATCTAAGGTCGGGAAGAGTAATCCCAGACAACAATCCTCCATCTCCACTTGTAGAGGTTGCGAAGGAAAAGGAAGAAGGTAACACTTAGATCCAACAACCTCCTTTTCCTGAGCACTTGTTCCACCCTAGTCATCACACCCTAGAGGAGACTGAACTCCCTGGAGAATTGGAAAATTTGTGTGTAAAGATACCACTTCTCCAAGCCATTAAGGATTTCCCTATCTACAATAGGCTCATCGAAGAAAAGTTCTTCAATAATCCTGGGAGAAGGAAGAGAGATACCCCCACCATCAATGTGGTAGGACAACTGTCTGACCTAATGTTGGGGAAGGTGATATTTCCAAAGTACATGGACCCTGGTAGTCCAGTTTTTGATGTGTATATAGACGATGTCATAGTCCCCAACACTCTGATTGATCTAGGGGCTTCCATCAATATCATGACCAAGTAAAATATGTTGAAACTTAATATTCAAGGGACTTTGAGGAAAACCACAACAGTTCTGCAACTTGCAGATTGGTCCACGGTAACTTCAGAAGGAATTGTTGAGGATGTTATGGTTACCATTAAATCTTGGGAGTATCCTACATATTTCCTAGCCCAGCAACCAAAAACCAAGTTTAATGGTTATCCCCTCATCTTAGGGAGACCTTGGTTAGCCACTGCAGATGCTTATATTAGTTTTCGGGCCGGAAACATGACTATAAAAAATGGGCCTTTGTATAAACAACTAGTGTTATATCCTCTAGCCCAGCCTTCCATTGATCATGATATCCCTATATGGTTGGAGGATGAAGAAGATGAGTTATATAACACTGCCCCTATGTGTACCATAGATGCTATTCTTAAAGGGGGGCAGCTTGATGAAGATGAACTCATCGAACATGCCATTCAAAACCAGTCCTCCACTAACATTCCTCTCGAAACCTTAGTCAAAGAGTCTGAAAGCCAACCTTGGGCGAAAGTGCACTGAGTTGAGTCAACCTCTGAATCCACCAAGGCTATTGAGTTTGGCCCATCCAGTTCTCTAAAAATCAACCCAAACCTATTGAATGAAGAAGAGAAGCAACTGTGCCAATTTTTGAAAGAAAATCTATATGCATTTGCTTGGGATTACAAAGACATGAAAGGGGTTCATCCTTTGGTGTGAAAACATCATATTTACATCAAAGAAGGATGAAAACCTTTGAGACAACCCCAAATAAGTATGAACCCGGCTCTGAAGGACATAGTTAAAGAAGAGCTGCAGAAACTATTGGATGTATGGTTCATATATCCTATATCTGACAGTGAGTGGGTATCTCCTCTTGTCTTAGTCCCAAAGAAGAATGGGAAGTGGTGAATTTGTGTTGATTATTGAGAACTTAACAAAGCCACCAAGAAAGACCATTTCCCTTTGACCTTTATAGATCAAGTCTTGGATGTCCTTGCAGGGAAGAATTTCCTTTCCTTCTTAGATGGGTTCAATGGGTACAATTAGATTCAAATCAGCCTTGAAGACTAGGATAAGACTACTTTCACCTGCCCTTAGGGTACCTTTTCTTATAGAGTCTTACCCTTTGGGTTGTGCAATGCCCCGGCTACCTTCCAAAGAGCTGTTATGAGCATCTTTTTCGAGTTAGTCCATGACTCTTTTGAAATCTACTTGGATGATTTCACACCATACAGGCATCACTTCCAGGAAGCTCTCTCCAATTTGGGTAAAGTACTAAGAAGGTGCATTGAGATGCATCTCTCCTTGAGCCCAGAAAAGTGTGAATTCCTGAAGAAAGTAGGGGCTGTGTTAGGAAACTCCATATCCCAAGCAGAAATATCAGTAGACCCAAACAAAATCACTATCATCAAAAGGGTCCTTGCTCCTCAAAAGAAAAAATATGTCAGGAGTTTCTTAGGCTTAGCTGGTTACTATAGAAGGTTTATCAAAGATTTCAGAAACATGGCTTCACCATTTTTTGGGTTCTAGCCAAGGATTCTGAGTTTATTTGGTCCGGTCCTTGTCAAGAGGCTTTCGAGTTAATTAAGGAACAATTGACTACTGCTCCCATCCTCCAAGGTCGAAATTGGACTTTGCCTTTCCACATCCACACTGATGCATCCGAAAAAGCTGTAGGGGCAACATTAGGACAATTAGAGGACAAAATTCCTTATGCCATTTATTTTATCAGCAAGAACTTGTCCAAGGCCAAGCTAAATTATACTGTTACTGAGAAGGATATGTTAGCCATTGTCCATGCATTGAACTAGTTTAGGAATTATGTAACTGGATACCATACCTTTGTTCACACTGACCATGCAGTCATCAAGTATTTAATGAACAAAATAGATGTTAATTCTAGGATAATTATATGGTTGTTACTTTTTCCACAATTTGATTTGACTATTATTGATAAACCTGGAAAGGAGAATGTTGTTGCAGATTTTTTGTCTAGGTTAGCTCTCCCTGCAGGAGAAGAAGGAATGGTGGATGACTAGTTTCCAGATAAGCACCTCTTTTCTATATCATCACTCTCACCATGGTTTACTGATATAGCCAGCTAATTGGTTGCTGGGAGACTCCCTCCTAATATTTCATTCATGGAGAGGAGCGGAATCATCGGAAAAAGTGCCCCTTTCACATGGATTGGAGGAAGCATTTTCAAGTTAGGACCTGATTAAATCCTAAGGAGATATGTGAGGGAGGAAGAATATTTTGATATCCTCTCTGCATGTCATGACAACCCATGTGGAGGCCACTTTGCTGCAAAGAGAACTGCTTACAAATCTTTGTAGGTAGGATACTATTGGCCTACCCATCACCAAGATTCCAAAAGATACACCAGTAGGTGTGACCAGTGCCAAAATATGGGGAAACCTATGCAAAGGGATGATATTCCTTTGCACCCTCAGGTGACTCTTGAGCCATTTGAAAAGTGGGGCATGGACGTTTTTGGACCTATTGATCCACCATCTGGACAAAAGAAGTATATCATAGTATGCACTAATTACCTAACAAAGTGGGCTGAAACAAAAGAAGTGAAGGTAGAAACTGAGGAGAAAGTAGCATAATTTATTAGGGAGAATGTGTTTTAAAAGTTTGGATACCCCAGAGAAATAGTCACTGACCAGGGAGCACAATTCACCTCTCACCTCATTGAGAATATTTTGAGGAAGCACAAGATTCAGCATAAAACTTCTACTGCCTATCACCCTCAAGCGAATGACCAAGTAGAAGTAACTAACAGAGCTTTGGAGAGCATCCTCACCAAGGTTGTGACCAGAAATAGAACATATTGGGCAGACAGATTGGTAGAAGCTACTTGGGCCTACAACACTACTTGGAAGATAACAACATGATTCACTCCCTATGAACTAGTCTATGGTAAGAAAGCCCTAATTTCAGTTGAGTTTGAAGTCAATACTTTAAGAATGGTAGTTGAATTAAATATTGATCTATAAAATGCCCAAAAAGAGAGGTTATTGCAACTAAATGGATTGGACGAGTTCAGAATGAAATCACTTCTTCACACAAAGGTATTTCAACTGCAAAGGAAGGTTTGGCATGATAAGAACATCAAAGAAAATACCTTCCAAGAAGGAGATTGGGAATTGTTGTATGATTCAAGGTTTAAACACTTCAAAGGCAAGCTGATGACAAGATGGTTGGGACCTTACAAAGTGGATTTTTTTTTTTGATAATGGTCCAGTTCAAATCATAACCATAGATGAGGAAGGAATCCCCTTGCTTGTCAATGGTCACAAACTAAAAATTTACAAGAAGCCTTTGTCAAAGGCAGAGTTCATAAATTCAATAAGAAGAGAGGTGTATTTGATGGGAAACTCCATAGTTTCCCACACCTCCTAATATAAAAAGAAAAAAGAAAAAGAATAAAGATCCATGGGTGAAAACCTCTCAGAGGCAACCAAGGCAAGCTTGTGGGCTGAAAACCTTGATGGAGGCAGCTCACTTGCTAAAAAAAAAGAGAAAAAAAGAAATGAGAATAAATATCCATGGGTGAAAACCTCTCTGAGGCGCCTAAGGCAAGTCTGTGGGTTGAAAAACTCCATGGAGGTAGCCCACTTTCTTTCAAAAAAAAAAAAAACGAGGAAAATAAAAACAAAAACAAAAAAATACATCTGCATTTTTGTGTTTTCTGTTTTGCAGGTTATTAATGGTTTCTAGAAACACAGGGAAGCGTTCATATTTTTTTCCCTTCTTCTATTTTACCATCCATCCCATCATTCACTCCATTCATTTTCATGACTTCCTCCATCACCTCCATACACCATATTCCTCCATTCCTAAGCACAATGTAGCAAAATAAATCAAGACACAAACTGCTAGAAACATCAGGAATTTTCTTTAAAAAAAATATTGTTCGCAGACTACAAAGAAAAATAAGGAGGAGCCAATAAAGCAAACCCCAGGAAAGACAAGAGTGCCACCCATGGCATTTGGAGCATCCCCATGCAACATCTCCAGCAAGAATAAACAACAAGGAAAGATCAACAGCTCACTCATGGAACATAAAATAGTGAAGAACACAACATATAAGAGGCTTGTCTCCAAAATCTAGCTCCTGCAACCTCCTTGACAGCAACTGGTAAGCTCAGGTATAGCCCCTCACCCCTTGCTATGCATTCATAATAGCTAGAAGTAATTAAATTGACAAACTAAGAGTTTAAGAGGCAGAAAGGTAGCTAGTTAACTTAGCCACCACCGTGAGGTATGGCTAGAAAAAACCTGGAAGTACACGCCACCTGGGCCAACAATTTTTTTTTTTAATCAGTTAAGTGGAGGAGGAAGAGAGGAGGAGACACACAATATCAGCGAGTTACAACATAAACTATAGCTAAGCCATGTTACCTAAATATCTACAACAAAGAAGTAGTTGCACAGTCTAATAATACAGAGGGCCTGTCTCATCCAAACCAATAAATTGATTTTTTTTTTAAAGGAAGAGAGACCGATGGAAGCCCGCAACGCAGCAATAGTGAGCTTCAATGACGTATTTTGGGACATCATGCAACCGCAGTAGCAGTAAAAAATCACCCTACCCATGGCCTGGTCCTCTTTCGTAAATATGAGTAGGGAAGCTTTTATAGCAACCCAATCAAGGTAGAATTCCACTTCTAGCCGTAGATGAGAAGAAGAGGAGGAACCGAAAGAAGAATCAGAAGAAGGAGAGGAATAGACAAAGGGCTAAGGAAAAATAGAATAAATCGCAATAGAAGTCATAGAGGTAGCATAAAGTGAGCAAGAAGCAGACTCACAGCACAACACCAAATCCTATCAAGGGAAAGAGGTAGTTACCACCTTAGCTCCTCTGAGCGCAAAGAGAAAAAGGTAGACCTCTATGTATTTTAGAGCTGACAAGAGTCAGAGGATAAGTCAGAGAGAGCCAGAAACTCCTCCCATGAGCCCGATTATAATTGAAGAATCACCAAGGGAGGAGGAAAGAATCGAAGAAATAGTTCTGAAAGAACAACTGCAGAAGGCACATGCAGAGAATTGATCACAGAAGGAGAAATTACAGAAAAAATGACAGCAAGTAGCCACCATGGCAGACTTATGCATAGAAGCCCTTCAGCATAGATTCCCTTCTGACTCATATGCTATGTACCTCAAAGAGAAATGGCTCCTATTTCAAATCAGAACTTTAGCCTCCCATGGATCACTACGTTTCCAAGATTGTAGGTAATTCATGAATTTCTATAAGCAAGCTAACATGGCTGATCAGGCATAGATGGTAGAGTTTTATGTGCATAACCTTGTGCTGACAAATCTGGATATTTGGGACCCCAATCCTACAATGGGGGATATGCAGTTGATGGCTCTAGTATCTTGGATGGTGAATGAGGACACTAGAGAAAAAGAGATATGGAAATTCATGGGAAGAAGAAGCAAAGAACCCTTATATATCAGACTATAATTTTTCAACCCAAGAGGAGTCATCCTTAACCATCGAGAGATTCAAAGGGACCCTACACTGGTTGAAAGCTACCTTCAGACTCAAACCTAGGTAATAGGCCACTTTGATGATGTGTCTAGGCAGATAGAAGATGAGTGCATTATGGCCAACCAGAGGAGATGGAACAACCTCCCTCATAGCCTCAAGAACAGGGAGTACCATACTCCAAAAATACTGAGGGGTGCATTGGAGAGGGCACCATTATACAAGAGGGCCATGAAGGCCAAAAAGATCCAATGGTTGGGACTAAAGCTCATCCCACCTTTGCTGCATGATGAAAAGGACACAGATGCACAAGATAGAGAATGGGAGAATGCAGAAAAGAATAATGGTTTTTACCCCCTTGGGGAAAATCCTACACTTCTTCCTTAGGAAATCAGGGGGGCTTTCAAAGCCTTGAAGAAAATGCAGGAGGAGGATTAGTTACTCAGAGGATGAGCAACCATTTAGTAGCTAGGTGATGATGAGCTCCATCAAGACATATTTGGAGGGGTTAATGGTCACCTTTTTTCCTTCTTAGATCTCTTTTTCTTGCATTTTTATTATTATTTGGTTTTATGATGCTATTATAGGTGGTGATTAAGGCTAACATGCTTTGAGTGCCTAATATGAGGTTGAATGCAAAAAATCATGACTTATTAAGAATTTTTATAAGGATTTTATCATAAATAATTGGAGGAGACAACAAGGAGAAGATATTGGGGGATTGTCCACCCTCCTTAACTCTCAAAGGCAAACAAAGGATCCCAAAAATTCTCTCCATCAATTTGAATTTCAAAGGCAGCCAAAGGATCCCCAAGGATTCTCTCCAACAATTCGAATTCCAGAGGCAGCCAAGCACTTAGTCTTTGTTTACTTGGAGTCAAGTGGACTCAATCACCATTTTTCTAGGGAGCTATTGGTAGATGCCCTATGGAATAAATAGAGAAAAGCTAGAGCTAGGAAGAGTTAGTCAGTTAGTCGATTCTATTTGAAACTTTGTTGCAAGCTATTGAGCTTTTGATTATTTTACTCAATGATCAAACTTCCAGAGATGTATGAGGTTATTATTTTATGAAATGAGCAGACTGATTTCATTCGACTGATTTAAGTTTCAGAGAGCTAGGTTCGTGGGTTAGGGCCCTATCCATGTGCCTCAGCCTCTCTAATATTTCATTCTTTCCTTTATGTCATTAAGCTAGTTTTGTTTCTGTCATTCAATTAGTTCTGCTTTTAATAGTTTCTTTGCTGTTTAGTTTTGCTTTTAGTGTGCTGCTGTATTTAATTTTCTTGTGAGTAGTAGAATAGAGGAAAAACTCCAAAATTTGTGGTCAATCCTCCCCCTCCCATCTCTGTCAATAGAGTTTGAGCAGGGTAGACCTTCCCACAGGCCAAAAATTTCTCTCTGTTTGAGTTTAGGGAAGAAATTGCATTACCAAGTCTGAGTCTCTCTTTCACTATTTTTATCACATATTTTTGTCTGCTTTTTGTGCATGAATCGGTAGGTGTGTTACACTTTTGAGCACTGCTGGTGCGCCTCCATTCCCTCCTATTTTCTACTTCTTTTTATTGCTACACCTACCTTTTATTCCTAAAAACACTTAAAAAAACCCTTAGCTGACCTCATTCCTTTGTCTTTTGTTATTTATGATTGTCTTACCTTCTTAATGAAAAATGCTTGAAAACCATTGGAATTCAACCTTCAGCCATTGCTTCTCAAACTTCCCGCTACCGTACGTTGTAATTTTCACATCACACTTCCATGTGATTCTCGTTAACACTTTATGCTTCCAAACCCTGATTGCGAAATATCGCAATCAAATTTCGGTACCGCACAAAAACCATTCAAAAACATCCAAAAAACTCGACTTCCGCCCTTTCTCCTCGAATCTCCCGCTACCGTACATCGCATTTCGCAAATTACAACATTTCTCTGTTTCCTTTAACACTTATCGCTTACAAACGCTGATGCGATATTGTTGCCGCACCGCAGGTTCCTCATCGCAACCTTTTTGTTTCCTTCTTTAACACTTACCGCTCCACTTTTGCGATATTACGATCGCGATATCGGCCCCACCTCCATGTCACCACTCCACATCACACATTGCAAATTGCGTTTTTGTTTTTTTCTTTAACACTTACGCTCCAAATTTGCAAATTTGCGATTACGATATTGCATATCGTGAACTTTGCCTCTATTGCATCTCTGCCATCACACTTCTCAATACATTCCGCTCCAAATACATTTATGTGCTATAATAAAGCTTTTATCAGGTTTGAACCCCCGATTTCCACTTCTAAGCCCTGTTTCACGTGTTAAGCCCTCCATTAGCCTCTTGAGCCCCTTTTCTCTCCTCC
This sequence comes from Pinus albicaulis, assembly GCA_034641835.2. NCBI lineage: Eukaryota > Viridiplantae > Streptophyta > Pinopsida > Pinales > Pinaceae > Pinus > Pinus albicaulis. The sequence goes on from CM076572.1 coordinate 1,375,664,091, forward strand.
AAGCTGCAAACTCAAAACTCTTTCAATTAGGATTAAGTCATGAATAACTTAGTTTCATGGGTAGAAGCATGGTAGATAGACCATAGGATAAATAGAGTGCATTTAGGCGATTGGCCAAGTTAAGTGTGGTTTAAATTAGTTTCCTTTCTGCAGCTTAGTTTAGTTTCTTTTTAGTCATTTCCTTTTCAGCAAATTAATTTAGTTTAGTTTCCTTTTTGTCATTTCCTTCCAGCAATTTACTTTCCAGTCCTTATCACGGTTTAAGAAATAACACCCCGTCGTAAAGCAAAAGAGGATGACATGAGCATAATGCATCTGTTGTGTATATAGCACTGTCACCTCCAAGTTTGTACGAACCCCAGGTTGATAAAGTAAAGTAGGGAATCCCCTGGGAGTTGCAACACTCTTATTGCAATACCAGGGCTCACCAATGATTAACAACAGGAAGAGGGAAATTGCACTAAACATGACCATATTCATGGCATCTTCAACACCATAAAGAGATGTGCTCATAATCAATAATTTGCTTCTAGAGTTTATCTTCATAATGATGGATTGTGGAAGCAACTACAAAATATTCATACAAATGAAAATGTGGGCATAGGAAATATACCTAGTTTGTTTAGTAGCTTCTAAAGATTTGACATAGTGGTTGAGGGCATTGGTGATGCTTGCCAAAATTTCCTTGTGCCAAAACTTCCTAATTAATGAGAGCATTTTGATCCACACTAGGGTGGTGGTAAAATCCTCCTTATCTGGCACAAAACAATCCATCCAGAAACAAAGATATAACCTAAATGAGTTGAAAAAATGTGGACCATTACCAAATACTCATGTTTGATCATCAAAGCTAACAAAGATGATGGTGAAGAAACCTTTTACGCTAAACTCTAGCTTTATTTTCATCCCTTATATTTCCATTTTTATTGGATCTAATGAGTGAAGATTTTTTTTTGAAATTTCCTAAATAACATATAGTCTTGGATATATTAAATATAATCTCTTACCAATATGGTCGCATAGTCTCTTACAAAATCTTACTACTATCGATACATATTATTGTCATTGACGATATATGGAATTTTCTTTCCAATATAGTGTTTTAGCATAAAAAATCTATGAAAAATAATGGTCTAATGATTATTTTGTAGATTTAATTTTACATATTTTCCTCTCACTTAGAAATGTAAAAAGTCTATTTGCACTTTATTTGAATTAATTTTATCAATGTCTTAAAACTCCATTATATTTTAAAAACAAATAAAAGATCACCACTCACCGTACATTAAATAGAGTAAGCTACCTACGCATTTAAACATCAACCATTATACTATTTATGCAAAAATTCACCATTATTATTATTATTATGTCGTTTTTAAGTACTGTTTGATGAGGTATTGTACTCAATTAGTTAATTAAAAAACTGAGTTACTAATAATATATAATGTTAATAAATTAGAAGATTAATAATATTAATTAATTAATTAAATTTTGTTTTTATTAATAAAATAATTAGAACAGATTTCATAAATATATATTATATATTAAGTTTAAATAATGATAATTAATAAATATATACTTTGAGATGAGGAGAATAATTTTATTAAAAAATGTGAAATGTATATAAAAATATAAATATTTATTACATTTTACATTAATAATTAATATTCTCAAAATATTTCATAATCTTATATTTAAATTTAATTATTAAACTCATAATATTTATATATTTTTAATAATAATAATAATACATGAACTAATTGGTTGGTGTGAGTGAGATTCAATAGAAAGTTTGAGAAAATTAACTATTTCAAAGAATGTCAATAATAATAATAATAATAATGATAATCATCTCATAATAAATTGGTGTACAAGCTCTTCTTATTTGTGGGATTAGGGACCTACCTTCACAAATTTATTTGATTGCTAATATCTATAAAAATGGACATACTTTTCTTTATATGAATGTATTAATTTTAAAAATAAAGTATTAATCCAATAGACATCAATGTAATATTTATTTGATTTATTATTATTTATTAATAATAAAAACAAAACATTAATTCAACACACATTTAATTAATTTTGTTTTAGAAAATATATAGCTATTCTTTTAAATGGTGAGGAAATTAAATATTGGTTCTATATTTTTTATATATAATTTTTGTTTGTAGTTTATGTGAGTTTGGACATAATTACATAACTAACCTATTGATTAAGCCACAGGGAGCCCCTAAGCCGTCAAAATAATCAGGGACTCCACTCATAATATTAATTAATTAATATTAATTAATCAGGCAATCCACTCATAATATTAATCCAATCCATTGCACCTGTATGGACTCTCTTTTTAAATAGACTACCTTGTCACTGTCTCGTCTACTCTTAGTGGAAAATTTTGATATATAATTTAAAATTTAATGAAAAAGGTGAAAGCTTATTTAATAATTAAAGAAAAAGTAAAAACTCTACATTGTAGTTATACACAAATAAAATTTCACATACTTTCACTAGCCTTATAAATAACAAGGAATTCATAATGCGATGACGAAAAATAATTACACCATAAGGCGTTCCCCTTTGAGAACAATTTCCCCAGCTGCCACTATCTACCAGTCTGCACCATCAAATGGAATGTTAGATCATTGAACATTTTTAGGCCATTGGATTAATAGTTAACGGTTAAGGGAAAACTAATAATTAGGGCAGGTAATGAGCACATTCAAAAATTAATCAAATCACCACTTCTTGCTAAAATGGTTTCTTAATGGCTTAATGCAGAGTTTCTTTCATTGCAGATACAACATACACCTTGTTGGGTGTGTGCTCTATTCTTTCCATGACTAGCTCCACTATGCTTGTGCTCGATGCAGTAGGGGGGTCACAACCCCCTCGTTGGGGGGTTTGCAGGGGGCAGTAGCCCCCCTACACAGGGACTGGGGCAGCCTCTGAGAATTTTTTTTTTGGACCCTATATTAGGTGGGTGGACCTGCCTATGGCTTTGTGCATGGGTTTGCACATGGTTTTGGGCATGATGGTTTTCTGCCCATGGTATTTTATAGATCTGTTTAAGGGAACTACAGTTATGTTCTAATCCAAGGTTTCTGGATTGGGGTTTATGAATGCTTCGACATGTATATATATGTATTGTAACATTGAAAGGAATATAATGAAAAATCAAGCTAGTAGTCCCGGTTTTGGGATCCAGGGGAATCTCTATGTATATCTGCTTTATGTTTTATGCTCTCACTATTGTTTTATTTTTTGTTTTAAGAGTTAATTTGTAGATAATTTTTGTACAGGGTTAAAACCTACATTTGGTATCAGAGCTATTTCAGCATCAAGGGGACGCCTTTGCTACTGAGGGGTTTCTTTCCCAGGCTTGTGGTAGACCTTGTTCAGTGGGAGATCTATGGGATCAATTCTTGTGGTGAAAGAAGATGATGACCAATGGAAAGATAGAGATCGATAAATTTAATGGTCAAAGTTTTGAGTTGTGGAAGCTCAATACGGAGGATCTTCTGGTGGATAAATATCAATGGATCGTGATAGATCCGAGTACTAAACTAGCGACAATGTCAAATGAATACTGGGCGAAGTTAGATCAGAAGGAAAATATTACAATACAGTTGTGTATCTCAGATTCGGTATTGTTGAATGTATTTGGGGAAGCTATAATGAAAGATTTGTGGGACAATTTAGGGAATTTGTACCAATATAAGTCTTTGGTGAATAAATCGTTCCTGCAGAAAATGCTATATAACTTGAGGATGAAGGATGGAGACTCGGGAACAGAGCATGTGAACACCTTCAATATTGTGGTAACTCAATTTTTATCTGTTGATATTAAAACATTAGATGAAGATAAGTGCATCATTTTGTTGTGTTCTCTACCAGATTCATGGGACAGTCTGGTTGTTGCAATAGGTAGAAAGACAACTACCTTGAAGTTTGATGAAATTGCCTCAGCCTTATTGTCGGAGGAAAAGAGATGAAAAAATATGGAGGGAAAAAATGGAGATGCCTTGTCTGTATGAGGACGGTCCCAAAATAGAAAAAAAAAAAATCTTGAGTGGGAGATCTAAATCTCTAGGAAAGCCTGTAAAGGTGTGCTGGAAATGCAGAAAGGAAGTGCACTTCAAAAAGGAATCTAGATCTAAGGTTCTTGAGAAAGGAAAAGGATCTAATGATGTTCCTTTTGCAAAGGTGAAAACCACATTAGATGAAGGTGCGAATGTGTATTTGGCTTCTTCTTCAAATACATATGTTGATCATGAGGCATGGTTGATTAACTCAGGTGCATCCTTTCACTTTAGTTCCCATATGGAGTGGTTCTGGGAGTATGAGAAGTATGATGGTGGTGATGTCTTCTAAGGGGATGATAAGAAGGCCATAATCTTCGGATGTGAAATTCAAGTTTAAGTTGCAAGTTGGAAGGATTAGAACACATCCTGGTGTTATGCATATTCTTGCATTAGCTAGAAATCTAATTTCTGTAAGCAAGATGGATGATGTAGGTGTAAAGAAAGTGTTCGAGAAAGATACCTGCAAGATGGTTTAGAGAGCATTGGTATTGATGTGGGGAGTCCGGATTGGAACTTTGTACAAGCTTCTGGGTAGCACTGTTATTGATGGGTGCAATAGTTCTGTGCCATTTCTGAAAGTGGAGCAGAAAGCCTAGTGGTATGTGGAGAAAAGACCATGCTATGGCATCAAAGGCTTGGATATATTGGAGAAAAGGGCCTTCGAATACTGCATGGTAATGGTATGGTAGAAGGTATGTCTAATCGGGTGAGTTTCCCTTCTAGTGCTAAGAGGGCAAACAAGATATTAGAGCTTGTGCACAATGATGTGTTTGGACTTGTGTTTGTTCCATCATTGGGTAAGTATGTGTACTATGTGTCATTTATAGATGAATTCTCAAGGAATACATGGATATATTTACCAAGGAAGAAATTTGAAGTCTTTGAAAAATTTAAAGAATTTAAGGCTCTGGTGGAAAACCAGACAGAGAAGAAGATAAAGGTGCCGCGGACAGATAATGGAGGAGAATTCTGCAAGAAGGAATTTTAAGAGTTCTATAAGAAGTGTGGTATAGAATGAAAAAAGACTATTCTATACACACCTCAACAAAATGGAGTTGCAGAAAGAATGAACAAGACATTGATGGAAAATGAAAGAAGCATGCTCAGTGGTATCGGGTTAGGACATGAATTGTGGGTAGAGGCAGTGGAGACTGCATACTACTTGGTTAACATATATCCTTCATCAGCGTTGGAGGATAAGACTCCACATGAGGTATGGACTGGTAAGAAACCCTCTCTTTCACATCTGAGGGTATTTGGCTGTGATGCATATGTACATGTGCCAAAGGAGAAAAGAACCAAGTTGTATGGTAAATTTGAAAGGTGCATCTTTATTGGGTATAAGGATGGTTTAAAGGTTATAAGCTTTAGAACCTAGAAACAAGGAAGGTTGTGTATAACTGAGATGTGGTATTTAGAGAGGTGAAAGATGCTTTTAAACATGAAGTCCAACCAAAGGAACCTAAGAATATAGAGTTTGAGCTAAAGGAGGAAGAATGAACCTCTACAACAGAGTAAGATTTAGAAGAGAAAGAGCCACAAACTCCAGCTGTGAGAAGATAAATTCGAGAAAGAAGGAAACCAAAATGGTATAGTCCATTTGATTTCTGTTCAAATTTTGTTTTATCTATCGCTGATGATGATCATAGAACTAACAGGGAGGAAGTGGATTCAGAGGATGGAAAACTCTGGAAGGAGGCCATGGTTGATGAAATGGCATACTCGCGCAAAAATAAGGCATGGGATCTAGTGGATTTGCCAGCTAGAAGGAAACCCATTGGAAGAAAATATGTGTTTAAGAAGAAGATGAATGCAGAAGGCAAGGTGGAGAAATACAAATCTCAGTTGGTAGAAAAAGGTTATTCCCAGGTGCTAAGACTTGATTTTGGTGATATTTTTTCTCCTGTTGCCAAGATAACTTCTAATAGATTACTTTTATTTATTTTTGTTGCATTTGGTTTTGAGGTAGAACAGATGGATGTGAAGAAAACATTTCTTCACGGGGATATGGAAGAGGAGATCTATATGAATAAACCTAAAGGCTTTGCGGTGAAGGGTAAGAAAGAATTGGTATGTAGGTTAAAAAAGTCTATGTATGGGTTATAACAATCACCAAGGATGTGGTATCATAAATTTTATACATATATACAGAGACTTGGATTCACCAGAGGCAAAGAGGATCACTGTGTGTATTTTAAATTAATTGGTGGCCGTGTTATTTTTTTGGTCTTGTATATCAATGAAATGTTGCTGGTTGGAAATGACAAAGAAATTACCCAGGATTTGAAAACCCAATTGTTCTCCAAATTCGACATGAAATATCTTGATGTTGCAAACAATATTTGGGTTATGGAATTTAAAGGAGATCGGGTGAAGAGGAAGCTTTGGTTAAACCAGATGAAGTATGTTGAGACAATATTGCAGAGGTTCAATATGTAGGATAGTAATGTGGTTAAGGTTCCTATTCATATAGGTGTAAAGTTATTTTCTGAACAATGTCCACACAACAAGAAGAAGATGACATGTCATGTGTTCCATATGGAAGTGTAGTGGGTAGTCTAATGTATGAAATGGTATGTATTATACTAGACATTGCACATGTAGTGGGAGTATTGAGCAGGTTTCTATGAAAACTAGGGAAGGAGAATTGGACAATCGTGAAGCGTGTTTTGAGGTTTTTGCGTGGCACTAGTGATTATGGTTTGTGCTTCCAGGGAAAGACCAGGAGTGGATAGAGCTTTGGATATTCATGGCTTTGTTGATGTAGACTCAGATCGTGATCTAGATCAAAGAAGATCTATAAGTGGGTATGTGTTTAGCCTATTTGGAGGTGTAGTCAGTTGGATGAGTAAACGATAGTCTGTAGTGGCTCTTTCAACTACAGAGGTAGAATACATGGCAACCTCTCATGCAAGCAAGGAAGCAGTTTGGTTGCAGATATTGTGTTCAATTATGGGGTTGGTGCAGCAAACTATAAGGATAGACTGTGATGGCAAAAGTGAAATTTTCTTGGCTAAGAAACCTACATATAATTTAAAGACAAAGCACATTGATGTTTAGTTTCACTTTGTGAGAGATATGGTTGAGGAAAAAAAGGTGTTACTGGTAAAGTTGGACACTTTGAAGAATGTTGCAGATGCATTGACGAAGTCTGTGAGAACTAAGAAGTTCTCTTGGTGTAGAGAAAAAATGGGTGTTGCAGAGCTGGACCATTAACTAATCTCTCCTATGGCAACCTCTAGAAAGAAAACAACAGTGGTAGAATGTTGGGTGTGTTTTATATTATTTCCATGACTAGCTCCCCTAGACTTGCGCCGGGCGTAGCAGGGGGGTCACAGCCCCCCCTGTCGAGGGGGTTTGGAGGGGGGCGATAGCCCCCTTGCACAGGGTCCGAGGCATTGCCATGATAATATTTTTTTTGACACTATATTAGGTGGGTGGACCTACCTATGGTTTTGTGCATGGGTTTTCACATGGTTTTGGGCATGATGGTTTTCTGCCCATGGTATTTTGTAGATCTAGTCAAGGGAACTACAATTATGTTTTAATACAGGGTTAATGGATTGGATTTTATGAATTCTTCATCATGTATATATATGTGTTGTAACATTGAAAGGAATATAATGAAAAATAATTCTGGTAGTCTCACTTTTGGGATCTAGGTGAAAATCACTTTGTATATTTGTTTTATGTTTTATGCTCTCACTATTGTTTTATTTTCTGTTTTATGAGTTCGTTTGTAGAGAATTTCTATACAGGGTTAAAACCTACACACTTGTGCTCTCTTTGATGAAAACATGTGCGAAGATTAGAAGTGGGTGAGGTTTACTTAGAGTAGATGAATTTTTCCTTCTGGTTTCCTTTCTCTTTCTTTGTTACACAACAAACACTGTTGGAAATATTGTCATTGACGGCAATAGAGGCAGCAAAGACAGAGATAGACAATGGAGGCAACAAAGAAGCAAACGAAGGAAGCAAAGGAGACAGGCAGAGGCAGAGGTAGAGAATACAGAGGCAGAGTCGTTATCACAGTAGTAGAGGCAGAGGTTGAGCAACAGATGCAGCAGAGGCAGAGGTAGAGCTGTTATATCAGAGGCAGAGTAGAAAATTCTGGGAATCGCTTAACCCCAGGTGGAAGGATACATAAACAATATTCCGGGAATCTTAATCCAAGCGCCAAGTATATATATATATATAAACCTTATTCCGTGAATCATTATCCAGCCAGACGTTATATATATATATATATATATATATATATATATATATATATATATATATATATATATATATATATATATATATATATATATATATATATATAAATTAAATTCAGGAATCGCCTACCCGTATTTGGAGGATACTCTAAAATTTTGGAACATAAAAGCATATATATATATATATATATATATATATATATGCAGCACAATACATATATATGCAGTGCATTACATATTCCACAAAGGTCCAAAGTTTATATATATTAATTTATATGGAGTGCTTTATGATCAAGAAACAAGGTAGCGTGAGATCCAAAGAAACGAAGTAATATAAGGTGGGACCCTTCCCAATCGCATCGGAGATTATAAGGGCAGCGGAACATGCAACCAAAGAATTGCGATTGCGATTAAGCTCTGGACCCGATGGGTCTATAGATCATGTTTAACAAGTGTTTGAAGTCCAGTTCCAATCGCATCGGTAAAATGCAGTGAACAGTGGTCAATTGCATCGGAAAGAAACAGACCGTCGGAACATATATTAAAATACTTGCGATTGCGATTGAAGCCTCGACCCGATGGGCTTATAAAATATGATTAATAAGTATTTGAGTTCCAATCGCATCGGAAAAGAACAGTGAACAGTGATCAATCGCATCGGAGCAAGGCAGCTTGCGATTGCGATCAATCGCAATCGGAAATCGTTGGAGGAGTAGTATATTAGATCAGAAAGCGTGGCAAGTGGGCCCAAAAGGGCATTAGTTATGTATTAAACATGATTCTTCAGTGTTAAAGTGGACATGGCAGTTTGTTTGTTAAAACGTTGTATAACTATGCCGAGAATTGAAATTACGTTATATATATATAAAAAGGCGCTGGTATATATATATATGTAACGCGTTGTTGCGATTGTATTAAAAGATGCCGCGTGGTCTGTGAACCCACGGGCCTCGGCTTAAGGTGGAGGGTGATTTGTAATATAAAATGATTGCGATGCATGTATGTTCCGCTTGCAGAACTCCCACATCAACAAGACACTTGTTGCATGTAAAGTGTTGGAATTTTCCTAGAATTACAGTCAGCAGTTACACATATTTATAAAATACACTAATATAAAAAGCTCAGTTACACGTATGCAACAGTTACACCACAGCAGAGGACAGAAAAGAAAACAGAGCTGAAAAGAGATAAAACACAATCACAGAAAAGACATACACAGTCAAAGAAAAGACAAATGCACAGCGAGCCAAAAGACTAAATGAGTTGAGTTGAAGTTTTCATTATATGTGAATGTAAATATTGTAATTGAATTTTTTATTGTTTGTGATGCATTGGCAAGTCTCTGGAAGAAAACAAAATACCACTGTTAGATTAAAATAAGTACCTACAGTTACATTTTTCTGAGTGAGCTGGAAAAGAAATGAGAAAGCAGAAGGCAAAGAGGCATGGCTGTCCATTCCAAATTCATTGAGGAATGCTAATAGTCACAAGAAAATCCTTATAAATAATATCATCTTGATATGCAAAAAAGAGAGAGAGAGAAAGTAAATATAGAGAATGAAGAGTATCGAAGAGTGAGGCAGAGAATATTAAGAAAAGAAGAGTAGAAAGAGATGATATAGAATAGATCTGATATTTGAGGTAAATCAACAAACATTCAATTTGATAAATTAAGGAAGTTGGAGCTTCCCTATCAAGTTGCAGCTTGATAGCCATCAGTTGTAGCTGATTGAGGTTGGAGCCTCCTGTAGGTTGGTGCCTGCAGAAAATTGAAGGGAGTTGGTGCTTCCTTGCAAGTTGTCACTTGCAGAATTGAGGTTGGAGCCTCCTATAGGTTGGTGCCTGCAGAAAAACAGTGGTGAAAGGGATTTGGAGCTTGCCTTTGCATCACAACAATAATACGATGTGGTTTTCTCCATTTATGGGTTTCCACTTATATCTGGTGTCTCTATGCATGATTTTTATGTGTTGATCTAATTTATATCATCTGCTTAATACCTACTGCTCTCATATTAAGTTTGCTGTGTTATTATATTAATTCTTGCTACTCACATTCTAATTGTACTCACATACTAAGTTGGATATGAAATGAAGGTGTAATTAAGGTTTAATGAAAATTTTTAAAAGACCATGAATTTGTTAAACTGATTCAACCCCCCCCCCCCTTCTCATTTTAACTAAGGGTTCAACAATTGGTATTAGAGCTAGGTTCCTTTGTACCAGTCTAACAACTGAAAGGAGATCCTAGGTTCCCAAGATGGTGAGTAAAGAAGGATGCTCAACCAATAAAGCCCCTTTTTTCACTGGTGAAAATTATGCTTTCTGGAAAATCAGAATGAGAACATACATAATGTCTCTAGGAATAGAAGTCTGGGCTGCTGTGGAATTTGGATATGCCCCAAAGGCAACTGACATAGAAAAAGAAACAAAACAAGATTTTGTGGCTAACGCAAAAGCCATGAATGCCATCTTAAATGGATTATGTGAAGCAGAGTTTATTAAAGTAATGTACAAAGACTCTGCCAAAGAAATATGGGATACTCTTGAGAACATACATGAGAGAGACAAGAAAGTAAAAACTGCCAAACTTCAAGTCTATAGAACCCAGTTTGAGAACTTAAAAATGAATGATGATGAAGACATTGCCAGTTTCTTCCTAAAAGCTGCTGCAATTATTAACAATATGAAAGCTCTTAGAGAAAAAATTCCAGAAAGTATAATTGTGCAAAAGATTATAAGATCTCTTCCATCCAGGTTTAATCAAAAGGTGTCTGCAATAGAAGAAACAACTGATTGGGAGACCTTGACCATGAACCAGCTACTTATAAATCCAACAGCCTATGAAATGAGGCTCCCATAGAAGAAGCCAAGTACGAGGTAAGCAACCTTTAAAACAGAAAAGAAGAAGGAAGAAGAGGGAGACATATGCTCTTGCTCGGATGAAGAAGAGGAAAAGTTTGTCAAGAAATTGGATAGAGGCTCAGGTAAATACAAAGGTAAAATCCCCTTCAAATGATTTAACTGTGGAAGAGTTGGACACTATGCTGCTAAGTGTCCTCACAAGAAAGTAAGAAATCAGGCTCAAGAGTCAGAGAAAAATAAATCGAAGAACTGGCAGAAAGGAAAGAATTTCAGCAGAAAATCCTTATATGCTCAACAAGACAGCAGTACATCTGAAGATTCAGATGAAATCTCAAGTGAAGATGGAACCTCTGAATTTTTATTGATGGATATAGAAGATCTTGAAGGTCTCCTGCTCGAAGATGGAGAAGAAGAAGGTGAAGTCGACCTTGAGGGGAAGCTAAGAAGTGCTTTGGAAGAAATTGATAGAATCAAATTGAAATGCAGAAAACAAAAGGACATTATCCTCAAGTATGTACGAGAAGAACAGAATTCAGAAGTCCTGATGCAGTTAAAGATAGAGCTTGAAGAAGCCAAGAAGATAGAAGACATATTACTTAAGAAAATCAAAGAAAAAACTCTGGAACAAGAAAAGTTGGAAGAAGAAGTAGTATGTCTCAGGAAGAAATTAGAAAATGCTCAAAGGAAAGTGGTTATAAAATCTTCTCAAACAACAAGCTCTAGTAAGTTAAATGAAATTCTGGGTGCTCAAAGATCTCCTATGATAAAAACTGGAATAGGCTATGAAGGAGAATCTAGTAAAAGAAAAGAAAAGGTTGATAGAGAGATTATTTTTGTAAAAGCAAAGACGAATGATGAAGCAGCTCAAACAATTCCTACAAAAGAAGAAACCTGTAATAAGGAAGACAGAGATCAAAAAAACCACTAGTAGCAAATAAAGTAATAAATACTAAGATCCCTGAGTATGTAAAATTTGGAAGCCATCAAAGGAGATTCTTCCCTCCTATGAAGAATGCCACTTGTTATGTCTGCCACAAGCTGGGACAAATTGCAGCATATTGTCTTGCAAGAAGGAGTAATTCAAACCAGCAAAAGATGCAAACTTTGAAGAGACTGCCTCAAACAAACAAATGGAAGAGACAACCTTACATCAGGTATGCAAATAGTTTCTATGGTTACTGTTTTTATTGTAAGGAATTTGGCCATAAAATCATTGAGTGTAGAAATTATGGACAAAGATTGATGTTTAACACCTCAAGGAGGTTTATGAATCAAAGAAATTCTATTCATACTCATAATTCTACAAAAATTATGATCAAATGTTGTGTATGCAATCAAGTTGGACATACACCTTCCAAATGTCCTCTAAGAAGATGTAGTTCACCACCACACAAAAGATACCAAACAAAAGGGGGCCTCTAGTGGATAAAGAAAGTGAATAAATGTGACTTAGCTCTAACTGCTCAAGACCTAAAAAGTCAATGGTACTTGGAAAGTGGTTGCTCAAAACACATGACTGGAGACAGAAGCAAGTTTATAACTCTTGATGAAAAGAAATCTGGAAATGTTACTTTTGGCAATGATAAATTAGGTAAGATCAAGGGAAAAGGCTCAGTCAGCATAGACAATGGCAGAGGAAAGGCCCAAGATGTACTATTTGTAGATGGGCTGAAAGCAAATTTACTAAGTGTCAGTTAGATGTGTGATAAAGGCTGTCAAGTTATTTTTAGAGCACAAGATTGTGAAGTCAGATCAAGCACCACAGGTAAGACTTTGCTCAAAGGAGTTCGAACAGAGAGTAATGTTTACATTGTGAAAGAGGAAGATGAAGCATGTCATCCTAGCAAACTAGAAGAGTCATGGTTATGGCATAAAAGATTGAGACATCTCAGCTTTGATCACATCATCAGACTAAGCAAGAAGAAATCTGTCAGAGACATGCCAGAAATAAAGAGGCCTTCTAATACCATATGCAAGCCATGTCAATTAGGCAAACAGACCCGCACATCCTTTAAGGCTAAAGATGAATTATCAATAAGAAGACCACTACAACTTGTGCACATGGACCTGTGTGGACCTGCACGAACGAAAACACCAAGTGGTGAATCATACTTTATGCTGATAATAGATGATTTCTCCAGATTGACATGGGTTGCTTTTCTCAAGAATAAATCAGAAGCTCTAGAAAAATTTAAAATCTTCAAAGCATTAGTAGAAAATCAAACAGGATGCAAGCTGAAATGCATCAGATCAAACAGAGGAGGTGAATTCACAGATTATGAATTTGCTGACCTATGTAATGAACATGGGATAAAGAAACAATTTACTATTGCAGGAACACCTCAGCAAAATGGAGTAGCAGAGAGACAAAACAGGTTTGTACAACAAATAGCCAGAGCCATGATGCATGAAAGGAATATTCCTCAAACCTTCTAGGCAGAAGCAGTACACACAACGGTGCATATCCTTAATAAAGCTCACTTAAGGCCAAGCAGTGACAAGACTCCCTATGAACTATGGCCAACATCAATCAAACATTTTAGAATCTTTGGAAGCAAGTGTTACATAAAGAATAATGATGAAAATCTTGGAAAATTTGATGCAAGAGCAGATGAAGGGATATTTCTAGGATATGCATCCAAAAGTAAAGGGTACAGGCGCTACAACAAGACTCTTCAGAAAATAGTAGAAAGCATTGGCGTTAGATTTGATGAAGAACTTCCAAACAATACAAGAGATGCAGACTGCTACAGTCCATCAGACAACCATGAAGAAGAAAAACAAGATGATGAGGAAACAAGTAAGACAACAGAAGATACAGAGCTGAGTTCTAAAGCTCCCTCTAGATATACTCAAAAGAACCATCCTGAAGATTAGATCATTGGAGACAAGATATTAGGGGTCCAAGCAAGAAGGCAATTAACAGAACAAATTGAAGAGGTATACATAGCCATGTTGTCACAAATAGAGCCAAAGAAATTTGAAGAAGCCAGCAAGGACAAGAATTGGGTGAATGATATGAATGAAGAATTGGACCAAATTGAGAAGAACAATACCTGGGAACTAGTTCCTAGACCCACTGAGAAAAATGTCATAGGGTCAAAATGGGTATTCAAAAATAAAATGAATGAGGAAAGACAGGTAATCAGGAATAAATCCAGACTTGTCTGCAAAGGATACTCACAGATTGAAGGACTTGATTACGATGAAACATTTTCCCCTGTAGCCATAATGGAAGCTATAAGAATGTTCTTGGCATTTGCATGCTACCAAAACTTCAAAGTGTATCAAATGGATGTAAAATCTGCATTTCTAAATGGAGACTTAGAAGAAGAAGTCTACATGGAACAACCAGAAGGCTTCTCATTGACAGACAAAGGAGACTATGTGTGCAGACTGAAGAAGGCTCTTTATGGACTGAAACAGGCTCCTCATGCTTGGTACTCAAGACTGGATAAATATTTGCAAAAACAAGGATTTAAGAGAGGTGGAGTAGACAACAATCTATACATAAAAGCCCATGAAGATGAACTCTTGATTGTTGTAGTATATGTTGATGACATTATGTTTGGAAGCAACATAGATGAACTAGCAAAAGGATTTGCTGAGGAGATGAAATCAGAGTTTGAGATGTCCATGATTGGAGAACTCAGTTTCTACTTAGGACTTCAAATTCAGCAAAAGAACACAGGGACATTCATCTGACAGGAAAAATACTTGAAAGAAATGTTGAAAAAGTTAAAAATGGAGGAATGCAAACCTGTGTCAACTCCCATGATCACGGGATGCAAGCTGTGTGTTGATGATGGGTCTGCTGATATAGATCAAAAACTCTACAAATCCATGATAGGAAGTCTGTTGTATCTAACCGCATCAAGACCAGACATCATGCTAGCAGTAGGACTAGTGGCCAGATATCAAGCAGCAACTAAACAAAACCATCTTCTGGCAGTAAAAAGAATATTCAGATATCTACAAGGAACAACACAATATGGACTCTGGTATCCAAAAGGCAAAAGCTTCACTTTGACAGCATATACAGATGCAGATTGGGCCAGCTGTGTGGATGATAGGAAAACCACAAGTGGAGGTGCTTTCTATCTAGGAGAAATTATGGTGGCATGGTTAAGCAAGAAACAAACATCTATCTCTCTGTCCACATCAGAAGCAGAATATATAGCAGCAGTAGCATGTTGTACACAAGTCATGTGGATGAAGCAAAATCTTCGAGACATGAAGGTAAGCATTGCTGAACCTATCTCAATCAAATGTGATAATACAAGTGCTATAAGTATATCTAAAAACCCCGTGCTTCACTCTCAAACTAAACATATTCCAATCAAGTATCATTTTCTTTGAGAACAAGTGGCTCAGCAGATAGTAAAACTAGAGTATGTGCCAACAAAAGAACAGACAACAGACATATCTACCAAACCACTTGCCAGAGAACCATTTGAATATTTGAGAGACAGATTAGGGGTATTATTTGTAGATGCTATTCTGTAATATGAAGAGATAGCACAGCTTCAGGGGGAAAACATAAATGAGAATATCATTCCCAGGGGGAGATCAACCAGCAAGGGAAGCATGAAAACAGGTCCTCAGATCATAAGGATTATGGCAATAATACATTCAGTGAAAAAGAATCAATAAAAAGGAAAAAGGATCAGTGGTGCAGCGGAAGAGTGGCGAAACAAGAAACAATAAAAACGAAAGAGTAGTGAACCCGATGTGAATATAATCCAACAGTTGAAGCAGCAGCGTACAAAATCAGAAAATTCCAGAGAGAGAAAATGCGCAAAAAGTTGAAAAAGAATAAAAACACAAGATCAAAGAATAGAAACTACACTAAGAATTCAAACCCCTTGCCATTGATGTCAAAGGGGGAGGAAGAGCAAGCAACAGGAGGAAGAGCAGGCAAACAGAGAAAGTGTATTTCCATCAATGCCAAAGGTGGATATTGTTGGAAATATTGTCATTGATGGCAATAGAGGCAGCAAAGATAGAGACAGACAATGGAGGCAGCAAAGAAGAATAAGAGACAGGCAGAGGCAGAGGCAGCGAATACAGAGGCAGAGTCGTTATCACAATAGTAGAGGTAGAGGTCAAGCGACAGATGTAGCAGAGGCAGAGGCAGAGGCAGAGCTGTTATATCAGAGGCAAAGGCAGAGGCAGAGCCGTTATCACAAGCAGAGGCAGAGCAGAAAATTCTGGGAATCTCTTAACCCCGGGCGGAAGGATACATAAAAAATATTCCAGGAATATTAACCCAAGCACCAAGTATATATATATATATATATATATATATAAACCTTTTTCCGAGAATCATTATCCATTCGGATGTTATATATATATATAAATTAAATTTCGAGAATTGCCTACCCCGCTGGAGGATACTTTAAAGATGGAACATAAAAGCATATATATATATATATATATATATATATATATATATATATATATACATACAACACAATACATATATATGCAGTGCATTACATATTCCACAAAGGTCCAAAGTTTATATATATTAATTTATATGGAGTGCTTTATGATCAAGAATCAAAGTAGCGCAAGATCCAAAGAAACGAAGTAATATAAGGTGGGACCCTTCCCAATCGCATCGGAGATTATAAGGGCAGCGGAACATGCAACCAAAGAATTGCGATTGCAATTAAGCTCCGAACCCGATGGGTCTATAGATCATGTTTAACAAGCGTTTGAAGTCCAGTTCCAATCACATCGGTAAAATGCACTAAACAGTGGTCAATCGCATCAGAAAGAAACAGACTGTCGGAACATATATTAAAAGACTTGCGATTGCGATTGAAGCCTAGACCCGATGGGCTTATAAACTATGATTAATAAGTATTTGAGTTCCAATCGCATCGGCAAAGAACAGTGAACAGTGATCAATCACATCGGAGCAAGGCAGCTTGCGATTGCGATCAATCGCAATCGGAAATCGCTGGAGGAGTAGCATGTTGCATCGGAAAGCGTGGCAAGTGGGCCCGAAATGGCATTAGTTATGTATTAAACATGATTCTTCAGTGTTAAAGTGGACATGGCAGTTTTTTTGTTAAAACGTTGTATAACTATGCCGAGAATTGAAATTACGTTATATATATATAACGCATTGTTGCGATTGTATTAAAATATGTCGCGTGGTCTGTGAACCCACGGGCCTCGGCTTAAGGTTGAGGGTGATTTGTAATATAAAATGATTGTGATGCATGTATGTTCCGCTTGCGGAACTCCCACATCAACAAGACACTTGCTGCGTGTAAAGTGTTGGAATTTGCCCAGAATTACAGTCAGCAGTGACACATATTTACAAAATGCACTGATA
Source organism: Pinus albicaulis (assembly GCA_034641835.2). Classification (NCBI taxonomy): domain Eukaryota; kingdom Viridiplantae; phylum Streptophyta; class Pinopsida; order Pinales; family Pinaceae; genus Pinus; species Pinus albicaulis. Next base: position 1,375,681,604 of record CM076572.1, read on the forward strand.
TAAAAAGCTCAGTTACACGTATGCAGCAGTTACACCACAACAGAGGACATAAAAGCAAACAGAGCTGAAAAGAGATAAAGCACAGTCACAGAAAAGACAGACACAGTCAAAGAAAAGACAAATGCGCAACGAGCTAAAAGAATAAATGAGTTGAGCTGAATTTTTCATTATATGTGAATGTAAATATTGTAATTGAATTTTTTATTGTTTGTGATGCATTGGCAAGTCTCCGGAAGAAAACAAAATCCCACTGTTAGATTAAAATAAGCACCTACAGTTACATTTTTCTGAGTGAGCTGGAAAAGAAATGAGAAGGCAGAAGGCAAAGAGGCATGGCTGTCCATTCCAAATTCATTGAGGAATGCTAACAGACACAAGAAAATCCTTATAAATAATATCATCTTGATATGCAAAAAAAGAGAGAGAGAGAAAGTAAATATAGAGAATGAAGAGTATAGAAGAGTGAGGCAGAGAAGATTAAGAAAAGAAGAGAAGAAAGATATGCTATAGAACAGAGCTGATATCTGAGGTAAATCAGCAAACATTCAGTTTGATAAATTGAGGAAGTTGGAGCTTCCCTATCAAGTTGCAGCTTGATAGCCGTCAGTTGTAGCTGAATGAGGTTGGAGCCTCCTGTAGGTTGGTGCCTGCAGAAAATTGAAGGGAGTTGGTGCTTCCTTGCAAGTTGTAGCTTGCAGAATTGAGGTTGGAGCCTCCTGTACGTTGGTGCCTGTAGAAAAACAGTGGTGAGAGGGAGTTGGAGCTTTCCTTTGCATCACAACAATAATAAGATGTGGTTTTCTCCCTTTATGGGTTTCCACTTATATCTGGTGTCTCTGTGCATGATTTTTATGTGTTGATCTAATTTATATCATCTGCTTAATACCTGCTGCTCTCATATTAAGTCTGCTGTTATATTATATTAATTCTTGTTGCTCACATTCTAAGTTTACTCACATATTAAGTTGGATATGAAATGAAGGTGTAAATAAGGTTTAATGAAAAGTTTTAAAAGACCATGAATGTGTTAAACTGATTCACCCCCCCACCCTCTTAGTTTAACTAAGGGTTCAACACCCCCTCATCCTTTTTCTCATAGTAGGTTTCCCACCAATCCTAAAAATGGGGGGTAGATTTGAGAAGCGCAAAAATAATATTTTCTTGGTCAGAGAAATAATGGACCGAGAAATACCCTTCTAACAAGTTCAACCATCTATCTATGGCATCTGCATCTATCTGGCCTTAAAATACAAAAATGTCAAATTTTACCTGTACCTTGAAGGGAGTGGTGCCTCCAAGCGGTTGTTGGATGAAGATGCGGCATAGGTGGGCAACCATTGAAGGATCTGAGCAAATTTATCCATCATCATGTTCCTTTGTTTCTCGAAGGCCTCCTTGAGTAATATTTTGATAGGATCTCCTGCTCCCTCGTCTTTCTTTTCTTCTACCATGGGAGTTCATCAGGGTTTGCAAGGTTGATCTTGCAAGGGTTCAACCAGATCTAGCCCTAACTCCTTATATCGTGACCTCATTCGAGACATGTAAAGAAAAGGAAAGAAAGAGCGGACCGCTCTGATCCCACTAATCCAGATTTATGCAGGAACGTAATAAAATACAGAAATAGACATAAACACAGGGATGCAGCGGAAATAATACTTCATTTCATTAATATCAAATAACTAAAATATGTTTACATACATAATGGAAATAAACTAGCTATGATGATGGTAGCTTATCTATGAGAAGAGATGTGGTAGCTACATGCCTCTAAATTGTGTTACAATGAGGCTCAAAGGCATATTTATTTTTGAGAAATAATGAAAAACCATAAACATAAAAAACCTAACCGTAGGAGATGAAGTGCCAAAACTATGGGCCCCGTTCGGGTAAATTGGTGTTTCAACTTCCCAAGCACGTAACTTTGGCATACGATCTTTGTTTGACGAGCATCATACCTTGTTAGAAATATATATCCAAGGATTACAACTTTTGGTGTGAGAAACATCGGTCCATGGACCCATGTTGCTCCTAGTTTTCCCAAAAAACGTTGTTTAGGGCCTCAAAATGGCTCTAGAAGTTCAAGACCCAAAAAACTGCTAAAAATAGTAAGTTGTGTTGTAGCTGAAAAACTGAAAGAAATGATGGTGGAATTTCAAATAGAATAGGTGGGTGGCCACCAATATCCACCTGGATCATTAGGGCCCCAAAACGGCTCCAGAAGTTCAGGACCCAAAATCCTACTAGAAATAGTAAGATGTGCTGAAAGTGAAAAACTGAAAGAACTGATGGTGGGGGTCCAAATGGAATAGATGGGTGGCCACCAATATCTACCTGGATCAGTATGTCATTGACTAAGGGGTTTTTAGGATTGTTTCATGCTATATACATACATATAGATATATATATATAGATATATATATATATATATATATATATATATATATATATATATCTGTGTGTGTGTGTGTGTGTGTGTGTGTGTATCTACCTGGATCAGTATGTCATTGACTAAGGGGTTTTTAGGATTGTTTCATGCTATATATATATATATAGATATCTGTGTGTGTGTGTGTGTGTGAACTTCTCTGACTGGGTCATCAAGGATCATGATTGTTTTATGCTAATGATTATATATATATATGTATGTATCTATGTATCTATGTCACTATCTGACAGGGTTTTTAGGAATCATTCTTGTGGAGGAATGATTGCTTATGTAGGTGAATGGCATGAAGAGGTTCCTGGTTTATGAAGAATCAAGTGGAATAATATCCCTGGCATATCTATGAGGTTAGTATCAGGTGGTTGTGAATTGATAATATGTGATTATAATATGTCTATGCTTATGTTATGGAGATGTAAGGCTGAGGGATACATCAGCTGAATGAAATCAGTATGATATGTGGCATGCTGGGACAAGCATGGATAAGAAACTAGAAGCAAGGTTACTTGGTAAGGACAATGTGGTCTTAGCATATGTAGTATTGTGTACATAATATTTTGTGTGAAATTTGCATATATGATGTTGTGTGCATGTTTCATATATGATGTTTTGTGCATGTTGCATATATAGTGTTGTGTGAATGGTTGAATATGCGGTGTTGGGTGCTGATGGTGCTAAGTACATGTTGTATATGGAGTGCGATGCCCATGTTTCAAATGCAGTGCTATGTAAATTTGGTCCAGTGTACATGTGGTATATGTAGTGTTATGTATATATGGTGCATTTTATAGGTTTTACATGCAATTTTGTGTACCTATCGTGTGGTGTGCATGATTGTACATGTGGTGTTGTGTGCATGTGGTGTTATGTACATATCGTACATATGGTGTTGTGTGCATGTGGTGTTGTGTACATGTTGTGAAGATGGTGTTGTGTACATGTTGTGAAGATGGTGTTGTGTACATGTAGTTCTATGTACACATCATAAAACTGGTGTTGTATACATGTTGCGTAGGTGGTGTACATGTAATGATGTGCACACATTATGCAAGTGATGTCGTGTATGTGTGGTGTTGTGTACACATTGTGCAAATGGCGTTGTGTACATGTAGTATTGTTTTCACGATGTACATGTCGTGTTGTGTATATTTGGTATGGTGTTACAGGTATTGTGTACACGTTGTACATGTTGTGTTGTGTATATTTGGTATGGTGTTATAGGTATTGTGTAGTCGTTGTATCATGACATGTGTATTTGTGGTATTTTACAGTGTGTATTATATGTGTTGTGTTGTACACCAGGTGTAGGTGCATGTGTCGTGTTGTACATTAGGTGTAGATATATGTCTTGCATTGTATACTGTGTATGTGTATGTGTAGTGCAATGTGTTGGGATAGGTAGGTATGGGATTTTCTTGGCCCTTGTATTTCTATTGAGGGTTGAGGTAGTTTAGTCTCTAGATGCCCTTGTTATTGATATTGAGGGTTGGGGTGATTTAGTATTAGGATACCCTTGTTGTTATTGAGGGTTGAGGTGGTTTAGTGTTTGGATACCCTTGTTGTTGATATTGAGGGAGAAGGCGATTTGGTCTCCACATTCCCTTGTCACTTAAAGAGAAGGCACTGGGTGCTTTCGAGGTTTGGAAACCAATTTAGTGTGTGTACGAAAAGGATAAAGAAAAAAGGTAGTAAGAAAGAACCATTTGAAAGATAAGTATCAGTATTTTATTTCATTTTTATTATGCATGTGATCTATGACTCTGATTTATGATGGTTACATGTGATCTATGATTTTGGTTTATGATGGTTGCATTTTGAGCTAATTAGATGTGGTATGTTTATACATGATGATTTGGTCAAAGAGCTAGTCTGACTTTTTGTGACAAGAAGTACACAAATTTTCAAAGTGTACCTTATTGACGAGCCACCGATGAGGTATGATGTGAATTTATTTTGAATCTAATGGAAGTTATGTGCTTGGTACAGGAAAGCATAGAAATTCTCCGATAGGGTGGTTGAAATTGACTGCAATAATTAGCTGCGGCAAAAGGAATTAGAGCAGATAGCAGAATGTTGGTAAAGTGTTCAGGAGAAGGGCCATTGTGGGACACTGGTACCCAATAATTTCCATTGATTTCCATGAGCATGATATGATTGGTATGATGGATTTGAGGCATGTATATGCCTTGGTTGTTTGACCTTTTGATGCAAGGAAGCCTTGCAAAGGGATGGATCACTTGGGAAAGGGGATACTGGGGAACTTGGAAGTTGAGTGACTGCACAGAAGGGGTTGACTAGATTTCTCAAGGGACTGTGTATCAAAGAAGGGAGGGTTGGGGATGGATTTGATTTTTTAAGTAGAATTTCCAAATGGAATCAAATTCACATTGGGAGCGTGCCCTAGAACAATGAATCGGTAACTGTTCACTGATAGAACAAGTGGCCCAAGAATGTAGTGTTGAAACTTGGATGTCGCTTTGACTTTGGAAGTGGATTGTGGACTTCCTGTTTAGAAGGCGAATCATGGTATTACTTTAAGGGAGGAGGTGTGAGGCTCTAGAATCCCTTGTTGTAGATGTTAGCATCATATTATTTTATTTTTTTGGTTAAATAAAATGTGCATATTATTATAAAAAATGTATTGAGCTATATTTAGAAAGCCCCATAAATAGTATGGTTATTTGTTGGTTGAGAAAATGTGGTTTTTATTGTAAATACACTTATGAATTTTGTTATAAATCTCCAGTACATTGCAGATTTATGTTTTTTCTTTTTAGTGGTTTTGATAAGGTATATTTGTGGTTTAACACAAAGGACAGTGTTCCACAATGGGGAGGGTATTGTGACATATCCGGGCTAAAATTTCATGTAATAAAAGTTAATAAATGAAAAAATAAGACCACAGTTAAGGGACACTTATTCTAAGATGAATGTTGGGTAAGATATCCTAGTGGGCGTTACTTGGTGTGTTTATGGCTAAGGGGAAATTGGAAAAGGAAAAATATTTGGAAAGGAAAGAGGCATTAATTAGCATTTCATTTATGAAAATAAAGGAAATTAGGAGAAAAGGAAGGTGAAAGGTCACACGTTGCATGTGAGGAGGAAAATAGAAGAAATTGAGGAAAATAGAGGCATCGATGATTAAAATAATTCTAATGATTATTTCATAGCCTTTTTTCTGTTCATTTTCAAAATTATTCTCAGAGAGGAGAAGAGCACCAATAGGAGAAAAAAATCAATAAAGCAAAGGAAGGAAAAGGAAAGGACAGAAAATCAAAGATCAAGCAAGGAAAGTTTGGAACAAGCAAGCTTTAGCAGGAATACTTGCAGGTAACATATTGCATGTATGATTTCCTAGATGGTTTTGACACGCATGGTATGCATGTTGGTATTTGGTTCTCTTGCTCTCGGTGGCATGGTTCTGCTAGGTTTCGATAGTGGTTTTAAGGCTTGCCTTTCCATTTCCAGATAGCCATGGTGTGACAGTATTGTTCTCAGTTTTGAGATTTGGAATTTGATCAAGAGATCATGTGTTATGCTAAAAATTTAAAGTGCTTGAAACTATACGGAACCTCAGCGACTGTAAAGGCCTCGTCGTTGCGATTTCGGTGCCACGAATAGTTCGAAAAACCGATGTCATATGAGAAAGATATCACATTTTGTTCGTTTTCCCAAACAACTAAAATTTTTGTGACAAGGTGACTGGGATGCCCAGTCAGCATGTAGGTACAGTCAGCAAGTGGAATATACCAAGAATATTCCCTTTTCTAAAACCCAATCAGGATTTGATGTCATTGTTTCTGGGCGATTGGATGGAGATGTACGAAGTTTTATTTGGGCCATTAGATGAGTGACACGTGAAAATCCTAGAGGCTACCACGTTTCTGTTGAAATTGCAACAAGATGATGAGCTTAGTGAAAAGATTCACCTTCACTAAGTGGGCCCGCAGGCTATTTTTGGTGCAAGTCTATTTTTAGACTATGTTTATTTTTAGACATGTCGATCATATTCTATGAGTTGCAGGATGCTATTTGTGGATGGTTGGTAAAGTTGGAAAAATAGATGGACTTCTATTTTTAGACATATTGGGCAGAATCTATTTTTAGATTACCAGTCTAAAAATAGATATGTCGAATATTTTTAGCTCTTAATAATATTTGGACTATAAACATTATCTTATTCTCTTGGAGCACTTTAGTTAAGTGCACAGATGTGGCACAGGAGCTGACAGAAGGAATTACGCTATTCCTGAGGGTTAAGTGGAGCTATGGCATGTATACTTCAGTTAGAACTCATGTGACAGAGTTTGGTGGAGTTATTGAGGTAGTTGGTGGAGTTGTGTTCAGTTTAACTGAGTTAAACATAGTTGGGCTAGTTGTATCTAGTCTAACTGATTGATACACTAGTGAGAGTGGTGTGAATAAATTATTAATTAATTCACTAATTATTAAATCATTAATAAACTAGAGAATACATCAGTTAACTACAGTGTGTTAGCCCCCTATAAATTTTTAACAAGCAAACAGGGGGCTAAAATGTTGTTTGAGTCTTCAAGGCATGCATTTCCCCTGAAAACACATCATCCTTGAAGCCTCCTTGTGCCTTTTTCCTTTGATGAAATCTCCTCTGCTATTTCCATTTATAAATCTTCTCTGTTATGAATAAAAATTCCCAAAAGGCCTCCTGGTCCTCTTATTCCATCTCCATTAAGCCTCCATTTCCTCCTATTTTATTCCCACTAAACCCCACTTTCCCCGCCTTTTTCCCCTTTTAAATTTCCCTCACTAACCCTCTAAATCCTCCCTAAACCATGCTTAAGCCTTATGATATCCCTTCGTTTGGCCAAGCAACCCATTTTTCCTCTATCGTTATCCCTATTTGGCTTTGATTTTCATTAAAAACGAGCCAAAAACCCCATTTTCTACCTTTGTAACGGGCCAACCCCCTTCGGGCAGCTCCCTTGACCTTTTCCCCACGTGACCCGGGCGCTGAAACTAGGTGCTAGCCCGAAAAGCGCTTAGCGTGTTTGGTTATCGGGAGAATTTGTAACCGTTGATTTCCCGGCCATCCGACGGTCCATATTCGTCCGCCCTGGTGCTCCCGCGCCAAAACACTGTGCAGAAACTGGCAGTATCTATCGCACTGCCTTTGGGAGGTGGGCGGTATTTTTCATTTCAGAGCGATTCCACTCATCGCATGATGCGTGGCTCTGTGCACTATTCATAAACCTCCCTCCATCGTGCATTAACGTTTCTCCACAGATCCGGTGCGATATTGTTGTACACCGTTCGATCTGGGGCGGGCCATCCGACGGTAGTCGCACCACGAAGTTGCACGGGAGTTAACCCAAGGAAAATAGATCCCCTGGCCCACCATCTGTCGCCCTCCGATGCATCCTCAACTGTCGATCTCTTCTTGAGATCAGACGGTCCAGATTTAATGCACGCCTTCCATTGACCCGGTCCTGCCACGTCACCCATTCCACGTGTTTTCGTCACTTTTTTTCGTCCGTCCCCTTTATAATTCATTCAAAGGTCAAATTTTAATGTTTTACGTTAAAATTTCCACCTCGCCGTCCTCCAAATAATCTCCCGCTGATCCACTGTGTTCCTCCATAGTATCCTCTACATTCATCATCTTCATCCATGCCACGTTGCCATTTTTGTAGTCATCCAGACCACCCTCCCCATGCATGTTTTTCTTAACTTGTTTTCATGTTTTTCAGGGTTACAGGCAGACGGAAAACCGTCATGATTCATATGCACTATTGTAGTGGCACAGTGCATAGATAAAGCTGAATTTAGAGCCTGATATTACAAGAAAATGTCCGGAAAGGTGTCTGCAACATAAATTTCATCAAAGGACAGAGTTCAAAACTCTGCAAAACCTCTCCGGCACCATTAAAGCTCAAATTGCACAGACAGGGACAATACTGGAGCAATGAAGGATGTCAGTGAAAGATCAAATAATTTAAGGCCGGTAATCAAAGATTTTCAAAGCTTTAATTTGGTAATTGAAAAGAAATGTACCAGATCGAGTCACTAAAGACAAACGTAGAGGTCCCTATAGGGCCTAGGGCACATAAAACAACACCAACAAGGTTTCATCGTCAGCAGAATGTTATTTCCCGTGAAAGGACGAAGTGCCCATGTAGTTTTCATTCTATGCCATGTTCTAGAGGGGTTCTCTGCCCTGACAACGGTCTTGATGCTATCGGAGCATTTGTTATGCAATATGGCGGACTTCACAGTCATTTATTTACCGTTTTGTTTATTCACCAAAGTACTATAGAGCACTACAGCCAAAGTACATCAGAGGCATACTGAAGTAAATGGAAGCCTAGAGAAGACCACTCTTTCACCCAAAGAGTGCCATAGATAAATGCACAGAATTTAAACAGAATGAGCTTCGACCCTCTTTCTTTTCTTAGTTTTAATGCTTCATTTAGTTTTTCACCTACCTCCTCTGCTCTCTTCAGCTATAAAATTCATGAAGGAACTCATTGTAAAGTTTGTTGATTGGATATCTAAGATTTGAAAGCTGTTTCCTTGAAAGTTGTTGGCAATGTTGTACATGACTGGTGTTGCTCTTTATATGACAAGCACATTTCTTTGGATCCTGATTTAAAGCAGGTGGTGATGTTTTCTATCTCTGTGTTTTATTTCATTTCATTACATTTCTTCTGGCATGCATTAGAAATCTGGCATAGGATTTACCCTTGATAGGTACCCTATGTCTCTATTCTCCCTTCCTTTAATGTTTTTCTGCTATATGTGTATCTGAGGATTGATTTGAATTGATTTAACCAGTGTAGTGGTAAAATATATCACTAGCTGATGTATGAATTAATGAGGTCAGTGTTTTAGATGTTCTTATTAAGGTTTAATTGAATGAAATGGGAACAATGGGAGGTCTAGAATTTGGTTTCTGTCTCACTAGGATCCTTTTCTATTGGCTAAACTATGATAAGTTCCCTTAAGCTAGAGGCCGAAGCATTGAGAGTTCAAAATCTCTCTCTGATCTCAGGTCTTTAACTTCGTGTTCTAAATCTTTAAAGTTCCTTTTCTGAAGAGTTTACCTTTCAGGTTTTGGATCAAAGGCTGTTCAATGGTACGTCTTGTCCCTTGATCTGATTTTTGAAAGGTCACCTTAGAGGTTTCCTTTCCTTTCACTTTCTTTCTACCTTTCATGCCACACTATCATCTTTAAGATCTAAATTCTTTAGATGACTAGCCCAATTGAAAGCCTGCATATTGAATAGCAAGTAAACCCTTTCCTGACTCCATTTGCCCAATGGTCTTGAATGTTCCGTGAAAATATCTCTCCTTTGCCTAAAATCCTCTTTTCTTAGCCTTGTCTCATTTTAAACCCTTCTTTCCTGATTCCTAACAACCAAACAAAAATCAAACAAACAAACCCTGTGCCCATAAATAGCTTAATATCTTAACTTTGAGCTTCAAAGACAAAAACGTTTTCTCATATAGAGAGATACCTCTTTAGTCCCACGAGGGCTAGATCCTAAGGTCTGAAATTGGTTCTGATGTTGTCTCATCTTTTGGTCTTGCCAATTTGGGCAAAACATGGGAACCCCAACATAGTGCATGGACAGTTTCAGTGGAGACCAGTGAAGAGGTAGGTGAAAGAGCAGTGTTACTATCAGTTATGACTATAGTGTTGTGTGAGTTTGCACCACACATGGTTGGAGATGCCAATTGTGATTGCGTGAGAAAGGCTGGACTAATTTGAGTTCATTTAGAGCCATTCTTTAGCAGTGATTGCACAATGGAGGCAGGCTAGCAGGTGGCAGATATTGGAGCATGTGTTTTGCTAGATCGGACCTGATTAGTGTGTAGAAATTGGAGATTTTAATGAGAGCTTGTGAGGAGCTTTGTATTATGATTTTTACATAATCTCTATGAAATATAATATATAGATAGTTGGGGGTTTTCAGCTTTAAGATTTCCCATAAAATACTGTGTTCATATGTGTGAATGTTTATGGTTTTAATGTGCGCATGCAATTGTTTTTATTTCCGCAATTAATGATCAATAGTAGAAGAGATTTTGTATTGTGGATGAAGCCAGATAATGTGTGATTAGGAGAATATCGTATGTATAACATATCAGTTATATAAATTTCTACATGGTATCAGAGCGATATTGATCATTGGAGCAATTGCAAAACATTGAAGCGGTCGAGCTTTGTGCTGGTGGAATTTGAATTTGTAGCAGTGTTTTCTTGGTGTCAAAGTTGAGATGTATTTCAACGGATTGCGATTGGAGTATTCCCTTGAGGGCAGCTCGAATTATATTGCATGGAAGGACAGGATGGAGGCAGTGTCGGATGACAATGCGTTGAAGGAGTTCATAGATGCAGAAATTCCAAAACCTGCTTCTAGCGATGCTGCTGCACTTGACACATGGAAAAAGAAGATAGCAAAGTGTTGAAGGATTCTGTTGGAAGGTGTGAAGGATCACATAGTGTCCAACCTTCATGGTAAAGCTTCTCCATTCTTAATGTGGAAATATTTGACAGATTTATTCCAAAGAAAGAGTGACCAAAGGAAGTTGGCGCTCAAGGATAAACTCAGGAACATAAAAATGGAGAAAGGCAATAGTATACCCAATTACCTCACAAAGTTTTTCCAGTGCAGGGATGAGCTGGGAAGTGTGGGGGTTACTATATATGATTAGTACTTGGTGAGCTTGGCTCTCCTTGGGCTTCCAAAGAGTTGGCATTCCTATCAGGACTCTGTCAATGGTCGAGAGAAATTTCCAAGATGGGAGCGACTTTGGTCGGATCTTGTGCAAGAGGAGACAAGGCGAAGTACCAGGGACAGATCTTCATCAAAAAATTCAGATGAAGAAAATTGCACTTTGGCTGCCAAAGCAAGGAAAGGGAAGAGAAAGAATAATTATTCTCAATCCGGTGCGAAAGGCAAGAAGCAGGACATGTCCAAGGTGAAGTGCTTTCAATGTCGCCAATCCGGTGCGAAAGGCAAGAAGCAGGACATGCGTACTTATTTTTCTTCTTCTGTGGACAATTGAAAGCACTTCACCTTGGACAGACATTGGTCTCAAGTATGATGGGTTCAATGTGGTTTCTTGATAGTGGTGCGTCTTTTCACATGACTGGAGACAAATATTTGTTTACTGATCTGGATGAGAAAGATCTTGGAGTGCACATCGAGATGGGTGATGATGGTAGATTCAGTGCGACTAGTATCGAGACCATTTCCTTTGAAAGGGAGTCTGTTAAACCCTTCTTATTGAAGGAAGTGATGCATGTTCCAGGATTGAAGAATAATCTTATCTCTGTGGCGATGTTAGAAGACAAGGGATATGATGTTGTCTTCAACGAGGGAAAGGATTTCCTGCATTGTAAGGCAACTAGTGAAACCTGGAGGATAGGGGTTCGATTTAAGAACCTTTATCAGCTGCAGGTAGATGGCTGCGCAGCAATGGCAGGAAATGCAGAAGGAGTGGTGCACCAGGATGAGGGTGAGCTATGGCACAGGAGATTGGGCCATCTTCACCATGGTGCTTTGAAAATTTTGCAGCAGATTTCTACCGGGCTTCCCAAAGGTACACTTGCTCAGTCAGATCAGTGAAAGGGATGTACTTTGGGAAAATTTGTGAAAGCCACCTTTCACGAGAAGGATATTTGTGCCACGAAGATCCTTTATAGAATTCACATAGACGTCTGTGGACCTTTCTCAGTAGCTTCGACAGCAAAGCACGGGTACTATGTGATATTAGTTGATGATTTTTCTTGGAAGTGTTGGATCTTCTTCATGCAAAAGAAGAGTGAGACATACTCAAAGTTATGTGAGTTCAAGGCACTGGTTGAGAAAGAATAGGGGAAGCAAGTGAAGGATCTTAGGAGAAACAATGGTGGTGAATTCATCTCTGGCGAATTCAAGGACTTTTGCAGTGCAGAAGGAATTCGAAGAGAGCTCATAGCGCCTCATAACCCACAGCAGAATGGGGTCGCTGAGCAGAAGAATAGAATGATCGTGGGTGCTGCATGGGAGATGTTGCATGATCAGGGCCTTCCCATACACTTGTGGCTGAGGCATGCAATACTACGATTTATGTGCAAAAATTTTGTCCTCACAGGATACTTGGCATGAGTTCACCTGAGGAGGCGTTTTCTGGTAAGAAGCCTGATATTTCTCATTTGAGGATTTTTGGTTCACCTATTTACATTCATGTGATGAAGGATGCCAGGAAGAAGCTGGAGCCGAATGCAGAGGTTGGGATATTTTTGGGTACACTAATACACCCCACAACTATCGTGTGTATTTTCTAGACAGTCGCAAGACTGTTGTGCGACGAGATATAAAATTTCATGAGGAGAAAGCCATGAAGTGTTTGCTTGAGAGGGAGCCACACTTGCATGCAGATGAGGAGCTATTAGTTCCTAAGGATGAGCCTCAGGATGTGGATCAGCCACAAGAGGAGGTTCATGGAGTGGGAGAGACCACTCATGCAGCGCCAACCATCAGAGGGCAGAAGCACACTACAAAAGCCGAGCGACTGATTCAGGATGCAGAGAAGATTGTAGGAGCACCTACATCACCGCACATGTTACACCATTTTTTGGTCATCTAACCTATTATCATTAGATGGACCCAAGTACACCATGTAAGACCAATTTTACCCTAAGTAAAATTGCCTTCACTATGTTAAAATAACTTAATAAACCACATTTATTAGGTTGTTTATGCTCTAAACAGGAAACTCCAAAAGGAAATATTAAACAAACCTATATTTTTTTTATTTTCCTCATGGAATAATTAATTAAACCATAATTTAATTATTATTCCTAGTCATGTTTAACCCAAAAACAAAGAAATTAATTAGATAAATCTTCATTTATCTTATTACTTTCTAGGAATAATTATTTAAATCTTATTTAGATAATATTCCTTGTTAAATATGACCAAATCACCCACAAATAATTAAATAAATCATTATTTATTTAATTATCTTTCAACCACTTCCTTAAATAGTTAAATAAATCATTATTTATTTGATTATCTTCTAACCGCTTCCTTAAAAAGATAAATAAATCATTTATTTATTTATTTTTGACAAATCAAGGGATTTGACCCAAGTCAAATACCTTTTCCCTCAAACAAATATAATAAAATATTCCATAAAAGGTGGATCTAGATTTGGTTAACATTATTTTAATCATGCACCAAGATCTAGAATGACCCAATATTTTGTTATAAATAGGAGGGTTTTTCCTACCATTCTTCACCTTTTGTTGCCTATTAGATCACTCTGGATCTATACACTTGGTCACATTTTTCCACTATTTGCTGTGTGAGCTCCCATTGAGTTATATTCTTTGCATTGGGTTTTCTGCACCAACAAGAGAGAGAAATCTTAGATCTGAAGTGCTGAGGACTTCCAAGAACCCAGCCCACTGAGGAGAATTGGATACGCCTTCTTGTTTTCCTCCCAGGTGCCCAATTAATATAAAAATGATTTCAAAAATTGTTCTTGTCTTGTCTATTGGTATATGGAGCAAGCCCTTTTTTTTTCTTCTTAATGTATTTCCATGCATAGATCTGGTTTTTTGCAGCTCTTTTTGTTCAACTAACCGCAGATCTAAAGATATTGGTAGCCACTTTTGTTGTTAGGGCTATTAGTTATGCATAGCTAAAGTGGTCCTTTTTCGTACACTTCGACAAAGGATTCATACTAACAGCACAGACAGAGACAGTCACCTGATCGGTATACTGGATACATGGCTCTTATGAGCAAGTGTATCGTGACAGAGCCATCCTCTTTCGAGGTGCATTTGATTCCCATGTGAGCCAGGTGCAAAACGAAGAGATGTGGTTTGATGTCAGAGAAAGTGATGCAACGAATTGTCCCAAGGATGGAAGCGAAATCAGTGGTAGATTCAATATCGATCTACAAAGTGAAGCAAGCAGCTGACGGGAGTGTGGAGAAGTACAAGGCAAGATTTGTTGCCCAAGGCTTCTCACAGATTGAGGGGATCGATTATGAGGAAACCTTTGCACCTGTTGCAAGGTATTCTTCCATACGGACGATTATTTCTCTCTCAGCGTAGATGGGATGGCACATTCATCAGATGGATGTGAAGACTGCGTTCCTCAATGGAGTGATTGAGGAGTAGGTGTACATAGAGTAGCTCGAAGGTTTCAAGATCTTCAACAGTGAGTCGCATGTGTGCAGGCTCAAAAGAGCGTTGTATGGGTTGAAACAAGCACCTCGTGCTTGGTACACACGGATAGACAGTTATTTCACCGGACTTGGATTCTCCAAGAGTGAGGCGGATCCGAACCTATACCAGATTGTGGTGGAGGGTAAGTTGGTGATCGTTGTATTTTATGTAGATGATTTGATTCTGACAGGTGATGAACTGTTGATACACTCATGCAAGGCTGATCTTGCAAAGGAGTTTGAGATGAAGGACTTGGGCCTCCTTCATTATTTCCTAGGATTGGAAATTTGGCAGTGCAGTGATGGATTGTTTGTCTCTAAAAGTATACCTAGGAGATCTTTGAAGTTCAACATGTGTTTGTAAGCCTATAAACACTCCTCTTCACAGTGGATGGAGGAAAACTATATGCTACATTAGCCGGAAGGTTTTGTGTGTGCTTTGTTTCTGGATAGTTGGTGGGGTCGCTTATGTATCTAGTCAATACACGACCTGACATATGCTACGCTGTTAACCATCTTTCACAAGCTATGGTTAAGCCTACCAAGCTCTTTTGGAAGGCAGGCAAGCATGTATTGAGATATCTCAGAGGCACATCGGGATATGGATTATGGTACAGACAGTAGGATGAGGTGAGGCTGTGTGGCTTCATGGATGCAGATTGGGCAGGGAGCCCAATGGATAGAAAGAGCACATATGGAGGGATTTTCAGTATCGGGTCGACAGCATTTTCTTGGTACAGTAGGAAGCAGATATCCGTGGCACTCAGTTCAGCAGAGGCCGAGTATATGGCAGTGAGTTTGGCTGCATGCGAGGCTATATGGATGAGGAAGATCCTGGTCGGGTTGTTCGGTTCACACTTAGATCCTACTGTGATATATTGTGATAATCAGAGTTGCATAAAACTCTTGGTTAATCCAGTATTTCATAATAGATCTAAACACATTGACATCTGGTATCATCATAATAGATATTGTGTGTAGCGAAAGATCATGTTACTTTCATACATTCCCACGGAGGATTGGGATGTTGATATCTTGATGAAGGCGCTCACCAGGAGCTAATTCAAATACCACAGGGGCAGGATCAGGGTGGCAGATAATCCCTATCTTGTTGATATTGCAACAAGATAATGAGCTTAGTGAAAAGAGTTGCCTTCACTAAGTGGGCTCGCAGGTTATTTTTGGCGCAAGTCTATTTTTAGACTATGTCTATTTTTAGACATGTCGATCATATTCTATGAGTTTCAGGATGCTATTTGTGGATGGTTGGTCAAGTTGGAAAAATATATGGACTTCTATTTTTAGACATATTGGGCGGAATCTGTTTTTAGATTGCCAGTCTAAAAATAGATATGTCAAATATTATTAGCTCTTAATAATATTTGGACTCTAAACATTATCTTATTCTCTTGGAGCACTTCAGTTAAGTGCACAGATGTGGCACAGGAGCTGACAGAAGGAATTACGCTATTCCTGAGGGTTAAGTGGAGCTATTGCATGGAGACTTCATTTAGAACTCATGTGACAGAGTTTGGTGGAGTTATTGAGGTAGTTGGTGGAGTTGTGTTCAGTTTAACTGAGTTAAACATAGTTGAGCTAGTTGTATCTAGTCTAACTGATTGATACACTAGTGAGAGTGGTGTGAATTAATTATTAATTAATTCACTAATTATTAAATCATTAATCAACTAAAGAATACATCAGTTAACTATAGTGCATGGACAGTTTCAGTGGAGACCAGTGAAGAGGTAGGTGAAAGAGCAGTGTGACTATCAGTTGTGACTATGGTATTGCATGAGTTTGCACCATACATGGTTGGTGATTCCAATGAGTATTTCATGAGCAAGGCTGAAATAATTTGAGTTCATTCAGAGCCATTCTTCAGCAGTGATTGCACGGTAGAGGCAGGCTAGCAGGTGGCAGAGATTGGAGCATGTGTTTTGCTAGATCAGACCTGATTAGTGTGTAGCAATTGGAGATTGTACTGAGAGCTTGTGAGGAGATTTTTATTATGATTGTTACATGATATCTATGACATATAATATACAAATATTTGGGGGTTTTCAGCTTTAAGCTTTCCCATAAAATATTGTGTTCATATGTGTGAACATTTATGGTTTTAATCTGCGCATGCGATTGTTTTTATTTCCGCAATTAATGATCAATAGTAGAAGAGATTATGTATTGTGCATGAAGTCGAATAGTGTGTGATCAGGAGAATATCAGATGTATAACATATCAATTATATAAATTTCTACAGTGTCCTTAGGAGGGTTGACCAAAATTTATTTGAGGTCTAGGGGGTTTGACCCTGCGACCTCTGACACGTGTGCATAGCTTTCTAACCGTCTCCGTTATCTAATGTTTCTTTCCATAATTATTTTCTGTGTTAACTTATGTTTTTAAAGTTTCATAATTGAGGGGGAGGGGGGGGGGGGGACTGCCAGCGGTCCCAACTTATATAACCAACGTCCACTCAGACAGTTTTGGTGGATGTGGTCACATGTCACGTTGTGACATAAAACTTCAACGAGATGGTTTTATAAAACATAACCTCCAGCGGTAATGTTGCGTTCACATGTGAGGCGGTATAAATATATGTGATGATTACAGGATTAAGGGTTATCCAACCATAACCTCCAGATCAACCTGTCACATGGTGGAAGTAGGCGACAGTTAATTCAAAGAGTCTTCAGAACTCTGAATTCGAGTTCCATGCCATATGTGGAGTTTCAAAACATTTAAACCACAGTGTTTAAGGTGGGGTTTTGGCATGTGACCACCCCACCAAAACCACATGTTTTTAATAAAAATGGCCTTATCCCGCAGAGTCTATGGAGGTGCCCTTAAATTTGGTGTTTTTTCTATTTTTAGCAACATTTAATTGCAGTATCCACTTTTAGTGGAGTTTTTCTAGCTAATATTGGGAAAAACACTTTGGGAGGTCAATTTTCAACCAATTTGGGTGAAACAAGAGTCTACCTAGACTAATTTGAGCATTATGGAGCCAGTAGTGCAGAGAAAAAATCCATTATAGGTTTTTAAACACATGTACTTGCAATTTTGAGAATGATGACAAAGAGGGACATGCCATTAGGATTTGGACCAACAGATGTAGCCAGGAGGGGTGAACTGCTTCATCATGTGTGCTGTGTAAAACTTATGTGTGATGTTTTTTCTATATTATACACTATTTTACATTGTTATTTAGGCTTATTTTCATGCTTAAAGTTCACAAATTCATCTATGTTTCATGGTTAAAACACTCATTCATTAAGGAAACAAATGGAGACAAATTGTACATGTTTTTAATACTGAAAGGACACTTAGCATAGAAAAATAATACACTCCTTTCAAATCATGTCAGTATCAGATCTAGAGTTTATTCTCTGGTTTTTTTGTGTACAAATAATTGTTTAACTTTTTGCAAGGGTTTTCATGCTTACTAGGCTCAAGCTTAAGAGAGGAGAAGGAAAATTGGCGGAAGCAAGAGATTCTCAAACTGAGCCACAACAAAGGAGGGGAAGATTGACACATTCTCCACCACCTAGATCACCTCTAGAAGAAGCATAAGAAGAAATACGCATGCCTCGAGGAGAAGAAGAAATACATGAAGAGGTGGATCCCAAAGAAGAAGAAAGGGTGTTCAGGAAAGCATTCCTTGACATGACTGAAATGGTGAGAGTCCTTTATCAAGAAATGAATGAAATATTAGAAGGAGAAGGATCCAAAGTTCACAAGGAAGGTAAGGGATCATTAGGAGGCCACAATGATGAAGATAAATCAAATAAGGAAAATGGAGGCAGTGGAAAGTCACCATCCTCACCCTCATCATCATCATCCTCTACTTCATCTTCGGTACACCAGTCACACAAGGAAAATAACACTAGTAAAATTCCCATTCTAATACTTGATGTTAATTTTTAATTGCCCATGTTTAATGGTGAAGTCAATGTAGAAAATCTTGATAAATGGATTAGGAAATTAGAGGTCTATTTGAGAATTCAGAACCTTCATGATGATGATACCAAAATCCAACTAGCTTCATTGAGGATGGAAGGTGAAAATCTTGTTTAGTGGGAAGCCAAGACAAAGGAGGAGATAAAAAATCATGTTAATATTATGCTATCATTGGCTGATTTCAAAATAGCAATTAAACAAAAAATTTATCCATTATCTTACATGCAGAAATCCATAATGAACTGGGAAAATTTTAGACAATTGAAAGGGAAAAATGTGCAAGACTACACTCAAGAATTTAGGAGAAGAGCTCTCTTATTAGGGGTAGAATTTGAGAGTCAAGATACTTTTCTCAAGTACATAGGAGGCTTACATAGCTACCTAAAACATACTATTCTCATGTTTAGCCCTACAAGATTAGATGAAGTTTGTGTTCAGGTACACATATAGAAGCTAGAGGGAAAAACATTACTGATGAGAGTAGGAAGAAACCTTCAAAGAGGAAAACAAAAGGAAGACCTCAAAAGGAAAAGGAAAAAATAACATGTATCTGTCAAGAAAGAGGGAGAATTTGTTTTTGTAAACATTTTTCAAGAGATGGCCATGAAGAGAAAAATGTTGGAAATTACATCTTGAAAAGAGACCCAAGTATAACAATAACAAAGGGAAGCAGAAAATTGCAACTACAACTCAACATGACTTAGGAGAGGATTCAGGTTATGAAACTAAAATTACAGCCATGGGATTGAAGAACATGAAGGGGAAAGAAATTGAAACAAAACCCAGTGCTAGTACTTCAAACTGTCACATACAAGCCCCAAATGAAGAAGAGAGAATTGAACTATTTCATGTGAGGATCATATCCAAACATACCAATATTGACACTTTGTTTTACAGTGGGTCACAAGAAAACTTAATCTATAAATAATTGGTCAAGAAACTTAATATTGAGACCATTCCACTTCCAAAACCATATCCACTTGGGTGGATTTGTAAGTATGTAAATTTACAGGTTTCAAAGAAGTGTATATTGTGCTTTGCAATAACTCCACATATTTTTGACACAATTGAATTAGATGTGGTTTTGCTTGATATTACAGGTGTTGTGTTGGGAAGTCCTTACTTGTATGATATGAAAGTGATCTTCCATGACCATGAGAACAAATACCTTTTATTCAAAAATGGTGAGGAGTTCATTGTTAGAGCACATCGCAAGAAGACAAATACTGCAATGGTAAATGCTAGACAGGTAAAGAGGCTGGTGAATTCAAGTAAGAATTTTGTTCTTCTAATGATTAAGCCTGAAGCTGATGTTAATCATGAGTCATTTGAGGATTGTGATCCTAAGTTGAAATCAGATTTATATGATGTATTTGATGCACATCATGAGATATTTCAGGAACCAATAGGATTTCCTCCAAAAAGGGAGATTCAACATGAGATTTAGTTGCAACAATATTTTCCTCTTCCAAGCATCGGCATGTATCACATGTCGATAATGGAGAATGCTGAAATAAAGAGTCAAATCAAGGACATGTTGGACAAGGGACTCATAAGGCCAAGCACTTCACCATGTGGTTCACCCATAGTTTTGATTTCGAAGAAAGATGGTACTTGGCTCATGTGTGTAGACTTCAGAGCTTTGAACAAGATAATGGTAGAGAATTGATACTCACTCCCAAGGATAGATGATTTGTTAGATCAGCTGAAAGAAGAAATTTTTTTCACTAAGTTAGATTTACGAAGTGGATATCATCAAGTAAGAATTGAAAAAAGTGATATATGGAAGACTGCATTGAAAAGTAAACAAGGACTCTTTGAGTGGTTGGTTAGGCCATTTGGTTTGTGTAATGCACCGGTGACTTTCATGGTGTTATGGATAATGTTTTGAGTTCATTTCTTGATGAATTTTTGATTGTATATTTAGATTGTATACTCATTTTCAACAAAAAAAGAGAAGAACATGTCTTACATGTGAAAAGGGTGCTTGACGTTTTGAAGAAAGAACAATTATTTCTTCAGATGTCTAAGTTTGATTATGGAAAGACTTCTCTGGTTTATTTGGGACACATTGTAGGATGAGGCGACTTGATAATTGATAATTCTAAAGTGGAAGCCATTGTGAATTGGCCCACTCCCAAGACAGTAACCGAGGTAAGAAGTTTCTTAGGCGTAGCTCAGTATTGAAGAAAGTTTATTGCTAACTTCTCTGCCATAGCAGCTCTTATGCATGCAGTTACAAGTGTGAAGAAAGGCTTCCAATGGGGAAGAAAATAGAAAAAATCTCATGAAGCTTTAAAAGACAATATCATTTCAGCTCCGGTGCTTGCATTACCAAATTTGAGACAACCATTCGAGATATAAACCGATTCTAGTGATTATGCCATGGGCGCAGTAATTATGCAGCATGGTAAGCCTATTGCTTCTCATTCTAAAACATTAAATGGTGCTGTAACTAATTATCCTACATATGAAAAAGAGATGTATGTGTTGGTACAAAGCGTCAAGAAGTGGAAACACTACTTGATGGGTAAATAGATGATTATACATACCGATCACCAACCATTACAGTACTTGTAGCTGCAAACAAAATTGCAGCAATCACAACATTTCGAGTGGATGGGATTTATTCAACAGTTTCACTTGGTTATAATTTACAAGAAAGGTATTTTCAATAAAGTTGATGATATGATTTCAAGGCCAATTATAAGTGCTTCTACTTTACTTAAAAATGATTCTATTGTACATGAGAGTTACATAGAACAGTATGAATTTGATGCTGATTTTCAAGACGTGTATGCTAGTTTGAGTGAAGGGAATCAAGTTGAGGAAAATGATTATCATATGCATAACAATTTGTTTTTTCATTTGGGCAAGTTGTGTATACCACAAAGAGAGAGGCTTAGTGTCATGAGAGAGGTTCATTCATCTCTTATTGTTGGACACTTTGGGGTAAGCAAAACAATGGCGCATCTACAGAGGTATTGCTATTGGCCTCACATGATAGATAGTGTGTCACGTTTTATAAGAGGTTGTTCTGTGTGTGCAATAGGTAAGCCTAGCAATAGGAATTTTTGGTTGTACATGCCACTACCATTATCATCAAGGCCATGGGAGAGTGTCTCCATGGACTTTGTTGGAGGTCTACTATGTCAAGAAAACAACATGATTATCTTTATGTAGTTGTGGATAGATTTTGTAAAATGTGTATACTTATGCCATGTAAGAAAACCATTACTGCTAAACAAACTATTGAACTTTATTTTCAACATGTATGGGTTCATTATGGTTGGCCAACTTCTATTTTTAGTGACAGGGATTTGAGGTTTGTTCAGAATTTTTGGTCCAATCTTTGGAAGATGATGGACACAAAGTTGAAAAAGAGTACAATTTTTCATCCGCAAAATGATGGAAAAACCGAGGTAGTGAACAAAACCGTTGTGAATCTATTGGGAGGATATTGCAGGAAAAATCCCAAGTTGTGGGATGATTAACTGCATTACATTCAACTTGCTTACAACCGGGCCAAGCACTCTTCTACAAATACTTCACCTTTTGAATCCTGCTTTGGGTATTTTCTGAAATCGCCATTAGACTTCATCTTTGAGAAGGATGTTGCAATTGATGGACATAGTGATATTGAAAAGGCTCAAAAGTTCATTGAGAAAATTTAGATTATTCATCAACAAGTTCAAGAAAAACTTGAGAAGAGTCAAAGAAAATACAAGGAGAGGCATGACAAACATAGATTTGATCACAAGCTTCAAGAAGGAGATGAAAAATGGTTGCACATAAGCAAAAAAAGGATGCAACGAGAAGGTAAAAAGCTCAAGCCCATTTGCTATGGTCCATTCAAGATCATCAAACAATTTGGTAATAATGCATTTCAACTTGACGTGCCTTCATATATGCACATGTATTCTGTTGTCAATGTGGAAAATTTACATTTGTATGAGCCTCCTTTTATTGATGATCAAAGGAGTTATATTAAGCTGCCATCTATAGAATATTTCTCGCCAAAATTTCTAGATGACCTCAAGGATGATACCATCCTTGACAGGAGGACACACACTTCTAAGAGGGGAAGTTTCGATTATCTTTTAATTGGGCTCAAGGGTAGAAAACCAAGTAAGTTAAGGTGGATGGAAGTTAAAAATCTCAGGGAGCTATACCCTCATCTTCTAAATAGGTAATTAAAGTCTTTTGGGGTCCAAAATCTTCCCAATGGGGAGTTGCGACCAGGAGATCATGTGTTTTTCTCAAAAATTAAAGTGCTTGAAACTGTACCGAACCTAAGTGACAGGAAAGGTCTCATTGTTGTGATTTCGGTGCCGTGAACAGTTCAAAAAAATGATATTGTATGAGGAAGATATCGCATTCTCTTCGTTTTCCCAAAAAAAAAAAAATTGTGACTGGGTGACTGGGATGCCAAGTCAGCATGTAGGTAAAGTCAGCAGGTGGCATATACTGGGAATATTCCCCTTTATGAAACCCAATCAGGATTTCACATGCTTGTTTTTGGGCCGTTGGATGGAGCTGTATGAAGTTTTATTTGGGCCATTAGATAAGTACGTGGCAAGCCCAGAGGCTGTTAGGTGTCCTCAGGAGGGTTGACCAAAATTTATTTGAGGTCCAAGGGGTTCGACCCCGTGACCTCCGATATGCCTGCATAGCTCTCCATCTGTCTCCACTATCCAATGTTTCTTACCATAACTGTTTTCCACGTTAACTTATGTTGTTAAAGTTTCATATTTGAGGGGGAGGACCACCAACTGTCCCAACCTGCTGGTGTTCCCAAGCTTGTGGTCACATGAAACATTAAAAAACCCATAGCAAAAAAACTTCAAACGGACGGTTACAACCAATGTCCACTCCAACGATTTCGGCGGATGTGGTCACATGTCACGTTGTGACATAAAATTGCAATGAGACAGTTTTCTAAATCGTAACCCTCGGCAGTAATTTTGCATTCACATGTGAGGAAGTAGCAACATATGTGATGGTTGTGGGCCTAAGGTTTATCCAACCATAACCTTGAGATTGACCTATCACATGGTAGAAGTAGGCGACAGTTAATTCAAACAGTCTTCAAAACTCTGAGTCTAGGTTCCATGCCATATGCAGAGTTTCAAAACATTTAAACTACGGAGTTTAAGGCGGGGGTCGACATGTGACCACCCTACCCAAACCACTTGCTATTAATACAAATGGTCTTATCCCGTGGATTCTATGGAGGTGCCCTAAAATTTGGGGTTTTTTCTATTTTTAGCAGCAGTTAAGTGCAGTCTCTGCTTTTAGTGGAGTTTTTCTAGCTGATATTGAGAAAAAAAATTTGGGAGCTCAATTTTCGACCAATTTGGGTGAAACAAGAGTCTACCTAGACTAATTTTAGCATTCTGGAGCCCTAGTGCAGAGAAAACAACCAGTAGAGGCTTGTTAACACATCAATTTTCAATTTTGAGCATAATGACAAAGAGGGACATGCCATTGGGAGTTGGAACAGCAGATGTAGCCCAGGAGGGGTGAACTGCTTCATCATGCCTACTCTATAAAACATATGTGTGATGTGTTTTATTGATTATAAACTGTTATAAAATGTCATTTAGGCTTATTTTCATGCTTAAAGTTCACAAATTCATCTGTGTTTCATGGTTAAAACACTCATTCCTTAAGCAAACAAATGGAGGCAAATTGCACATGTTTTTAATACTGAAAGGAGACTAATACACTCCTTTCAGATCAGAATTATCGGAAGGTTTCAAAATCTAAGTTGGAGGTGGTCTGATGAACATTCCCAAAGGCCTAGGAATCCCTTGACCAGTTGTTAGCCACCTATAAAATTTGTCATATCAAATGGTGGCTAAATAATTTTTTGAGCCTTCAAGAAACAAGTTTTATTGCAAAATTGCTAGTTCTTGAAGTCTTATGAAGACATCTTATTCTTTGATTAATCTTCGCTGCTGTTTCCCTCTTAATTCTGAAAATTTGCTATTTTCGTGATGAAAAGATTGCTGCAAAAAACTCCCTTTTCCCCTCATTTTACCCCTGCTTTCACTCAGAAATCCCTTCATTTTTATCCCCTTTTCTCCCATAAAATTCCTCTATTTTTCCTTTATTCCCTTCTTCCCTTCATAAAACCCCCTTTATAAGGTTAAAAAATCCTTTTTTTACCTTATCTGAAACCCTCAAAATCCTTTTAAAAGTCTTGAAAATTCATAAAAAATAGCCTTTTGCATTACAGGCCTAAGCCCCTTTGGGCTAAGCCCTAAACCACTTCCCCACCGTATACCCACACACTAGAACCAAGCGCTAAGTCCAAAAGTGCTTATCACATCAGAAACTTTCAATGGGCACAAGTCTTTTTGTTTTATAAAACCCCCGATGCCGATGAGCCCAAGTGTTATAAACCCCCGACCTCCACTTCCCTTCATATAACCCAAGAGCCTGAAATCAGGTGCTAAAAACTTTATATAAACCCTTCCCAATCTGATTTTCCCTTGTATTTCATAAAAAATCGCTTTTTTCATATTATAACTAAGCCCGCTGGTTCATTGGTTGGAGCCCTTCGCCACCATTGATCTTGAACCAATAAATGGCCAGTGCAATCTCGCATTGGATATTTCCATTGGGTGTGTTGTAATATATTATTCCCCCTTCCCTATTGGCCTCTCCCAATGGACCCTCAGCCGTTGATCTCCCCCGCCAGATCCAGATCCGAGAGTCCTTATCGCTCCATCCTAAAGCCCTTTCCCCCGCCGTGACCTCCTCTGATACATTCTCTGCCGTCGATCTAATCCTCAGATAGATGACTCTCGTTCAATCACATTGGCGTCGCTTACCCCTTGCCTCCTCCGATCGCAAATCTTCGATTACATCTGGGTCATCCATACACCCAGATCCGACGGTCCAGATCAATCCTCCCAACCTTTGTTAAGATCATGAACCTCGCTTTATAATGTTTTTTCGGCCAATCTCTGCCGTTGATCTCTGCAGATCAACGACCCACACTGACCTTTTCTCCACCTCATATATTATTACATTAAACCACGAGTTTTAATCTGGGCCGTTCATTCACATGATCAGATGGTCAAGATTGAAACTGCCTTCCCCTGCCCCACATCTTATCGCCTGCACATCTATCCTTTATCGCGCTCTTTCCATGATCGTCAGATCTAAGACCCCAGATTTGATGGCAGACATGAATTTTCACTAAAATTTAAGCCTGAATAATAATTCCTAAAAATCACGCAATATAGGTGGTTTTGAAATACCACATGTCGGCCTCTGATGCATATCGCGTTCAAAAAGGTGAAACCGCCTATCCGATTTTTTGTTGTGCGATACCACTGGTTTCTTTGACCGAAACCACCCTTCTCGTTTAAACTGCATTCCGTCGCGCTTGATCTCCGCCATTGATCTCTTCAGATCAATGGCTCAAATTCGATCTCGCATTTCTTAATTTCCCTCCACCCATCCTCCAAGGTTCTTCATCGATTAATCCCGACCGTTGATCTCCTTGGGATAATCTAATCCAATGGCCCATGATCATTTTGAAACCCCAATTTTCATTTCAATGCAATTTTCCTCCGCCAAAGGTTTTTCACTTATGTTCTTCGCATTTTCTTCCATTTCACAATCAAGCAGCCCTTCTACATTATGTTTCATCGGTTGCTCTCGATAGTTGATCTTTGCAATATTGATGGATCAGACTCAATTTCTCCACCATTTCATCAACCACCTCCCTTTTAACCACCGTGAGAAATATCCATGGTTGGATGCTTTCATCCAATAGTTGCATCCTAAACCTAAGCCTCTAAAGTAGTTAAGCCCAAATACGTAGGATTTCTTAACTTTTTCTTGGTTTATGCAGGTTTTAATAGTTTTTCAAATGTTTTAAAGGAAAATTGAAGGTCGAGGATGACGATCCTTCGAGCCTTCATTCATCAAAGAATATTATTCCATAGGGTTCAACACCACGTTTCGTCTGTGCCTCATGAGCACTGATGCCATAAGAGCCCCTGAAATGCCTGAACATCAACAAGACACAACAAATTGAATCAAGTAAAGAGTATCAGTGTGAAAGAATCCAACCATAGCAGAGATGAAGAATTGAAGATATTTTTACCCAGTTTTGAGGGATTACAGATAAGATCGACAATCAAATGCCTAGTCCACTCAAATAAACATAGTTGAAGACCAAAAGATGGAATTTAGGCCTAGTTAAGCCTAACACACAAAATTAAAGAAAATTAATAGTGATTAAAGAAAGACAAACAGATCTATCAATTAGACAAAGCCTTCACCACCATATCAGAGGCTAATTGAATCCTCTCAGCTACCAAAAGCCACCTGTAGCCTCAAAGCATTCAAAAGAGGACGAGTTATTACCAGAATAGAAGATATTAGCATAAAGACAGTTGAACAGTTATTTCAAGCCAAAGATACTTATTGCAAAATATCAGCAGAGTTATTACAAAAATGACACAGAGCCTTAAAGTCAACAAAATCTCCCCAGCGAGCTTAATACTTGATGTAAGCCAATTAATACAGAGAAATATCTGTAATCTTCTCCATTGAGCCCCTCAAAGGCTGAGAACCATTAAAATGTATTAATTGAGCCTGTATATCTTTTCTCTCATTCGACCTCCTCATTTTTTCTATAAAATATTCTGGAGGAGCTCATTATAAAAGGTTGGTTGCAGAACTTTGAAAAATAATTGTGCTCGAAACTTTCTACATGTAAATAGCATTCATAGGTTCTTGAAGCTCTGTTTGTAATCAAATAAGTTAGGCTGAGAGGAGAAGATGATTACTGAACTGAAACATTGGACTTGAAGAATGTAACTGGATTGTCATCAATATACAAGCTGATTTTTGGGATCCTGGTCTATATTACTGGTGAAGTGCTTCTTTTTGTGTTATTGCTTTCCTTTCATGTATGCCATTTTTTCCATTATTCTCTGATAAAGAACAACAAGCATAGAGTTAGGATTTACTGTTTACAGTACCCTTCTCTGACTGATAAGCTTTATCTTAATGTTTTCCTCCAAATTTTTTATTTAAGAATGATTCAATACAGTCCAAGCAGTTAGGAATGTTGGCATTCCCTCGTCCTATTGTCCAAACTAAACATTTTTCTTGAATGTTATTTTCATTGTATGCTCAGTAAATATAGACTAGAAAAGTGATGGTGTGCCCTGTTTTCTAGCTTCATTCTCCAAAGGTAATTCTGAAAATTTCCCTAAGAGTATGCCAAAAGTAGTTTAGATTTAAAAGTATATTATATGATCTTAGGCTGAACTTTGTTTTTCTTATATGTTTTCATCCCTTATGAAAGTAATTATGCAGATTACTGGATTTTTTGTCTGTTTGTCCTACGGATTACTGGATTGTTTGGCTGAACTTGTCCAAAAAATTCTATGCTTAGCCCTGTCCTTTGGTTGGTTTTAAACAGTTACTTAAAAGGATTTTCTTTTTTAGACAGATTGATAAATCCTAGTTGAAATTATTGTCTGTTTCCACCCCATCAACAATTTTATTGTTCCATTCCATCATTTAATCTCAAAGATCTTTTGATATAGATGACTTTCCCCTTGGACCACTCTTGAAATTGTTGCACAATTAAACCCCTTTTATGACTCCATAGCTCAATGGACTAAAAACCAACGTTATATCTATCCTATCATCCAAAGATTGTTCTGATTGCTTGCAACTTCACACCTTTGGAAATCTTTCATTTTAGGACTTTCCACTCAACTAAAAACCATGCTCAACCATCCAAAAACAAACAAAAAGCCTCGTTCTTAATAACTAGCCTAATATCATACCCAAAAGCCTTAAATATAAATCAATATTTTCACTTATTAGAGAGATCCCTCTCTGGATTCAGGAGGGCTAGATCCTAGAATCCCAAATTGGTTCAAGTGTTCTCTCTGCAGTTTGTATTTGCCAATCTTGAAAATTATAGGGAGCTAACATTTATGGCAACTCCAATGGGGATTGAGTCAAATTTCATCTTAGGTACCCTTAATATCTTATAAATACCCCTTGGGTAAAAGCAGCCCTCTTCAAGCACTACCAAACAAATGGTAATCATGATGAAACTTATTTGAATTATTGACAAACTAAGGAAACCTTAGGATTCTCATAAAAACTTATCAAACCTTGCAGGATCATCTAGCTTAGCCATAAGAGTAGAATCTCTTTGTCTCATCACCATAGCTAAGTGTTGAAACAGATTTAGGATACTTTCAGAAGCTATAGGACTGAAGAATAACTCAAAAACCCCAAAAATATTTCAGATTGGTATTAAATAAACATGGTGGTGGACCATAAAACCTTTTACCTCCAAAAGAGCTAAAAATTTCCACCTGGTGACTCCACAATCCTAAATAGAGCTTAAGAATCCACTGGGAAGACCCATTATCATTATAACATCATAGAAACTCAGTTAGAGGACTATAGGATTAAATTTTTCTTGTTTAAGAGATCTGTTAGCCTCTTAAATATTGTCATATTTAGTTAAACTTTTCTTGTTTTGTTGGGTCTAAAAACACATCATAGTGGCTCCTAGAAATATTTATATAGAGCTTACCCTGACCCAAACCCACCTGAGATAGTTGATAACCCTGAAAGAATCCTTAGGAAGTCTCCTGAGGTTAAATTTTCAACTATTTTCAGATCACCCTTTAGAGCTAATTCAATTCCTGAAAACCATGCAGCTCTACAACAATCACAAGTTGACTTAAGGAATCCATTTAGAACTAGGTCACTTGATGATTTAGATCAGCTAGATTCAGAGTCTTCACTTTCATCCCTAGAAATAAGTGAACATCCTGGTAGTAGAGAAACAACACCACCTGATTTACATTTCCTTCACAATTTAGGTGTCTCTCATCCAAGATCAGCTCAACAATCTATTGCTGGTACATCCACATCTGTTCTTCATACATCCACTTTTCAAAACACTCCACTTCAACTGACTTTCCCTCTTGTTAATCCACCTCTTGTAAATCCACCTCCACCCCCTATCATGGGAACATGGTATGCCCCATTGGTCCTTCCTTTTCCCTTAGTCAATCTTCCATAGGACTATCAGTCCAAGATACCATTATATGATGCTAGTAATGCCACTACTACTTCACAACATGTGGATAAGATGAATGAATACTTTGACAGAAATGAAACTGATGATGAAACTGTCAAACTTAGATTATTTTCTCAGAGTTTAGGGGGAGAAGTAAGAAAATGGTTCAAAGGCTTAACCCCTCATAGTATTAATGATCTCCAAGCCTTCCATTAGATATTCCTAAACAAATGGGAAGTAAGGAAAAATCCTCTTCAAATACTTTCTGATTATAAAAATCTCCAAAGAAACGCTGGGGAAAGTGTACAAGCCTATTGCACCAGGTTTAACAGCGTTTAAAATTCCCTTCCCCCAGACCTAAAACCTTCACAAGGCTTAGCTTTAAACAAGTTTCCTAAATTATTTGATCCCGAGATGGCCTATCAGCTGAGAGAGAGAGATCCTATAACCCTTGAAGATATGCAAAAAGGGGCTCTTGCTATGGAAGTTAACTTAATGGAGAAAAGAGAAAGAATGAGGAATGAGAAGAAAGTAACCTTTAGAGAGGAATCTACAACTTCCACATCTAGCTCTAAGATGGAAAGAATGATGGAGGAGATGATGAAAAATATGAGCATACTTGAGAGAGCACAAGCAAGTCAAAACCAAACAACTCCTCAAAACAGAAATCAGAACCAAAATCAAAATTTTAGGAGAAACCAACCTCAAAACAGACCAAGGGAGGATGATCAACAAATCACCCCTCCTTTTCATCAAAACTATGTAAGTGACGTTGAGGACACGATAGAAAAAATAGAGGAAGATGATATCAACATGCTGGGAGTAGATAATGATGACTTTGAAGTCCATTACAATAGGAAACAAGGTCTATATACACCTTATGATGACAAGAGACCAAAAGATGAATATTACTATCAAGAAATGGAAAATGTCATCATAGAAACCAAAAAGGAATATTACCTTAGGAGTAAAAAGAATCTGGAAACTCCCAACAATAAAACCTCTGACAATTCTTCACAAAACAACATTGTAAATAAACCCAAAGTTACAAAGCAGAGAGACAAAACAGTGGCTGTAAATTCTGATAAAAAAAAAAGAGAAAGGCACTCAAAACAATGAAAAACAGAGTGCAGATCTCAACAGTGCTAGTACCTTAGCTAGTACTCCTGTTAAAACAATTTTGACAAATGTAAATAGAGGAAATCAGCAAACTGATTTTGCTGATAGGATGGCTGTTAATAAGGCCGAAACAAGCACTTCAAAGAATCAGATGCCTTTTAGTTTGGAGTAGGAAACTTCCAGAATCAAAATCTATGTTCCTCTCACTAAATTAACTGCCCATAATGTGTACATATCTCAAACTATGAATGCTTTTAACATAGAAGAGAATAACGATACTGACAATCTTAATGATGACCAACCAGAGCTCATATTCGGTCCTAAGCTTGAGGGTAGATATCAAGAGGGACCAGTTCCTCCTTTTTATGTTAGTTTAAATGTTCACAACGATATTTTACATAACGCTATGCATGATTCAGGGGCCTCTCACAATTTAATGCCCAAAGCTGTAATGGAGAGCCTAGGCCTTGAAATCACCAGACCTTATAAAGATATTTACTCCTTTGACTCAAGCAGAGTGAAATTTTTAGGTTTAATCAAAGACCTCTGTGTTAACATAGCACAAATTCCAGCCAAGTGTTTAGTCATGGATATTGTTGTGGCTAATGTACCCCCAAAATATGGTATTTTGTTATCAAGATATTGGGGAGCTAAGTTACAAGGAACTATGCAGATGGACATGACATATGCGACCATCCCTATTTTCAATCAGACTAGAAGACTTTACAGGGATTCCCATATGTAATACATGGTTACTAGACAAGAGAGACCACAGAACTCTCCTCTTTATTATATAAACATAGACCTTGATTCATTTATCCTTTTTAATGATGAAACATTCACTGAAAAATTGACCTTGACTAAATTAATGGCAGATAGAGAGGAGGAGGAAGACAATAGAGAAGTGTCGAAATAGTTTGATGAACACGTGAACTACAACAAAAAACACATAGGTCTAGAGCTACAAATCATACATCCTTTTCTTTTAAACCTTGAGAGTCAAGAAAGAAGTCTTCAACTCAATGAAAAACCTGAGGGATTAAAACAAATCCAACAGAGTGCTGACCTTCAAGAAAAATATGAAAGCACGCTAGTTGAAGAGGATAGTAACCAAACTGATGAACTTGAAACTAATCCTCTTTGGAGTATGAACTTCGATGGTTCTTGCACTAGGATAAATGTTGGTGCAGGCGTCTAGATATGTAACACTAAGAACAACCACATGGAAGGCCATTCCTACAGATTAAACTTTCAGTGTTTGAATAACATAGCGGAATACGAATCCCTTATTTTAGGCCTACATTTGTTGAAGAAACTAGGAGCCAAGAGAATTAAAGTGCATGGGGATTCAGAGTTAATCATTAAGCAAGTAAATGGGGAATACAACACTAATCACCCCAGACTTAGAGCCTATCGAAACGATGTCATGGATTTATTAAAATGTTTTGAGGAATCCCAACTTTTTTTTGTCCCAAGATGAAAGAATATCATGGCCCACAGTTTAGCTTTAGCTGATAGGACATGCCTAACACCATATGAAACCAAACAATGTACAACTCAAATTAAATTCAGACCAACTGTCCTTGATAACGAGAAATATTGGCAGGTGTTTGATGGAGACAAACAAATAGAAGGCTTCCTGCAGTCCAGAAATGAATTTGAACTACCAAGTTCAGATTCAGAATATGAAATAGACTGCCTTAGTGAAGAAAATCTACTTGATAAATAAGAATAATCTCCTGAGATAGCTGATGTAAATATGTTGTTTAAAAATTTTGAAAACACAATAGAAATGATTGCCGAGTTAGAAAAAGAAGACTTAGAAACTCTACGGTCTAAAAATCAATGTTTGCCAAAGGGTCTGACCCCTTTAGAAGAGTTGTTTGATTTCAATGATGTGGCGAAGAAGCCAAATCTGGAGCTTGTGGAAATTGAATTTGAAGAGTGTAATATAGGCAGTGACCAGAAACCAATGATGATCAAACCGTCTAAGAATTTACCAGCTCACATTAAACTCAAATACATAGAGCTGTTTAAATAATTTTCTGATGTTTTTGCATGGAGTTATGAGGATCTGAAATCCTATGTGACTGAAATAATTCAGCACAAGATACCTCTCAAGGAAAACCAAAAGCCATTTAAACAAAAACTGCACAGAATAAACCTTGTTTAGTTACCTTTGGTTGAGAAGGAGATCAAGAAAATGTATGAAGCTGGTATTATTGTCCCTATTAGATATTCTGAATGGGTGTCTAATATGGTGTCAGTTAGGAAAAAAACAAGAGAGACTAGGCTTTGTATAGACTTTAGAGACTTAAACAAAGCTTCACTAAAGGAAAACTACCCTTTACCCAAGATGGACCATATTTTACAAAGGTTAGTTGGTTCCAAAAGAATTTCTTTGCTAGATGGCTACTCAGGATAAAATCATATTTTAGTACATCCTGATGATCAATTAAAGACAACTTTTACTACACCTTGGGGCACTTTCATGTATGTGAAAATTTCCTTTGGTTTAAGGAATGATGGTGCTACTTTTCAGAGAGCCATGGATATTGAATTCTCGGAAGAGTTGGGCTAATTCATCATTATTTACCTTGATGATGTTACTGTTTTTTCAAAGACAGATGAAGAGCACTTAGAACACTTGAGAAAATTATTTGAGAAATGCAGAAAGTTTGGGATATCTTTAAATCCTAAAAAAACACTATTTGGTCTCCAAGAAGGTAAACTTCTTGTGCACATCATTTCAGAAAAGGGAATAAAGATAGACGCAAAAAGGATTGAGGCTATATTGCAAATCTCTCATCCTTGAAACATCAAGGAACTCCAATCTTTCATTGGAAAGATAAATTTCTTGAGAAGGTTCATACCCAACTTGGCTGAGCTCCTTAGAAACATTACAAACATGCTAAAAAAGGAACAAGGAGTTAAGTGGACCTTAGAAGCAAAGAAATATTTTGAGCTGGTAAAAAAAGCATTAACCAAAACACCAGTTCTAATAAGTCCTGATTTTTCAAAGGATTTTTACATTTTTTCATTTGCATCAGAACATACAATAACTACCATCCTATTGCAGAAAAATCCACAAGGGCAAGAGCAGCCTATTGCATTTTTTAGCAAGGCATTGAGAGATTCTCATCTAAAGTATAACATTATGGAAAAACAAGCTTTTTCTTTGGTCAAAGCTTTAAGAGACTTCAGAGTATACATTTTTCACTCACACATCATTTCCTTTGTCCCAAATTTAGTTTTTAAAGACATTCTAACACAGGACCCATATGGTAAGAGAGGTAAGTGGATAACTGTGATACTTGAATATGATTTAGAAATCAACCCCACTAAACTCATTAAAGGCCAAGGTCTAGCTAGATTAATGGCTGAATCAAATTTTGAAGTTCTTGATATAGATATGATAAATGCTTTAGATGAAGAAGAGGAATTGTCAACTCCCATTGTTGAAGATCATTTTATGAATTCCTCTTGGTATGCTGATATTCTATATGTTTTGCTTAATTTGAATACACCTCTTGGTTTATCAAAAACAAAGGCAAGGTTTTTAAAGTTAAAAGCTATAAACTATTGCATTATAGATAAAGGTCTTTATTGGAAAAATCCAAGTGGAAGATTGCTTAAATGTGTTCCTGAGAATGATGAAGGGAAGGTTAAGCACGAGTTCCATGAAGGAGAATGTGGAGGCCACCACTACTTGAAGACAACAGCCAAAAAAATCCTTAGAGCTGGTTACTATTGGCCCACCCCCTTTCTAGATGTACATAAGATGATAATTGCCTATCATAAATGCCAACTTTTTGAAGAAAAAAGAAAGTTGTTGTCTTACCTTTGGATCCAATCACTGCTGAAGCTCCTTTTCAACTGTGGGGACTTGAATTCATAGGAGAAATCCATCCACCCTCATCTGCCCAACATAGATGGATTCTCACTGTAACAGACTACTTTACCAAATGGATAGAAGCCATCCCTTCTAGGAAATCCAATGACTCTATCATCATAAAATTTATTGAGACTCATATCCTCTCTAGATTTGGTTGTCCTAGGAAGATCATCACTGATAATGCTGCAGCATTTAGATCCAAGAAGATGGTTGAATTCTGTCACAAATATCAGATTACATTGGGCCATTCTACTGCTTATTACCCTCAAGGAAATGGGCTAGCAGAATCCTCAAACAAGAGTTTGGTGAACATAATCAAGAAGTTACTGGAGGACAACAAGAAGTCTTGGCACACAAATCTAGTTCATGCACTATGGGCTGACAGATTGACACTTAAGAAATCTATTGGAATGTCACCCTACCAGCTTGTGTATGGTACATATGCAATTTTTCCAACCATCCTTGGTGTACCAGTTATGAAGTTGATTCAAGAAGTGCAGTCTAAAGACAATGACATGATCAGAAGGATTAATCAGACTACACATCTTCATCAAACCAGAGAGGAGGTCTACAACAAATCATTACAAAAACAAGACAACATCAAGAAGCTTTTTGATAGAATAACAAAGGACAATAATTTCAATGTTGGGGAAAAAGTGTTAAAGTGGGACTCAAGGAGAGAAGATAAGGGAAAACCTGGGAAATTTGATAACTTATGGCTTGGCCCTTATCTCATTCATTCTACTGCTGGTAACAATGCCTATTTCTTGCAGGAATTGAATGGAGCTGAACTGTTTAGGGGCCTTTTCAATGGCAGGATGCTCAAACATTATTTCTCTTGATCCTATAATGTTTTAAAGCCCTTTTATCTTTTTCTCATTGTGAATATTTCATCCATCATTGCATTCAAAATTAGAAAAAAAAAATACAAAAACAGTAAAAGAAAGAAAAGAGGGCAGATTGTAAAAACAAGAAAGGTACAGCCCCATACCAGAAAAGAGAAACAAAATTTGAAAGTGTGCAAGCTCAAATGCCACTCCTAAAAAAAAACACACTCCTAGTTAGTCATACAGCCTAATCATGACTAATTAGTTTTAAATTTACTATTGATAGGTTAGTGCATCATATTTTCCAAACAACTTAATCTTGGCTTATCAGTTAGGTAGATTAGGATAGAAAATAAAGGTTCAAACAAGCTCAAAATCTGAACCTCAGTTTTCAAAAGAAGAATGGCTCTAAACTATTTAATTTAGAGTCAAAATATAGAAGTAAACTGGTTCTAATAAATCCAAAATCTAAACCAGATAACAAGGAAAAAGAGCTCGAAACTCAAAAATAGAGCTGAAGCAAAGGAGAAGGCTGTGCTTAGAACTTTCAAATCTTATTTTGATTTATTTTTCTGCAAAATAATTATCTATGTGCAGCTTGCTTTCATGCCATAGATCAGTAACAAGTTAGACTATTCAATCCTGACTTGTAAGCTTTTAAATTTCTGTTTTAGAAGTTAGACAATAAAAATCTGTTAGACTGTTTAATCCTAACAGATAGTAGATTAGGTAGAGAAGCTTATGGACTCAACTGTTTAATCTGAGTTCATGGAGAAATAAGAAGTAGACTTAGATTAGTTTTATGCTTTCAAAAGAATAAAATGTTTGTAAAAGAGTTAACCAATCCAAGTGCACTCTGAAAGAAGAAAAAATGTTAGATCAGTAGGATTGGGTAGGTAGAAAGCTTAGTTTGATGGTATTCCATTGTCTTCATGGTTGTTAGCATTTTCAGAGAAAAATAAGATCATCCAAGTGAAGAAAATTTCAGCCCAATGGATGAGGCACTGATCAGCCCCCCAAAGAATTCAAGTCTAAAGTTCTTGATGCCTTCAAGAAGGCACCATCCCCATGTGGAGCCACTGTTAGCCACCTATAAAAAATTTCATATCAAATGGTGGCTAAATCATTTTTTGAGCCTTCAAGAAACAATTTTTATTGCAAAATTGTTCGTTCTTGAAATCTTATGAAGACATCTTATTCTTTGATTAATCTTCGTTGTTGTTTCCCTCTTAATTCTAAAAATATAATATTTTCATGATGAAAATACTACTGCAAAAAAACTCCCTTTTCCCCTCATTTTACCACTTCTTTCACTCAGAAATCCCTTCATTTTTATCTCCTTTTCTCCCATAAAATTTGTTTATTTTTTCTTTATTCCCTTCTTCCCTTCATAAAACCACCTTTATAAGGTTAAAAAATCCTTTTTTTTTACCTTATCCGAAACCCTAAAAATCCTTTGAAAGATCTTGAAAATTCATAAAAAACATCCTTTTGCATTACAGGCCTAAGCCCCTTTGGGCTAAGCTCTAAACCACTTCCCCACCATATACCCACGCACTAGAACCAAGCGCTAAGTGAAAAAGCGCTTATCGCATAGGAAAATTTTCATGGGTGCAAGTCTTTTTGTTTCATAAAACCCCCGTTGCCGATGAGCCCCTTTGTTATAAACCCCCAACCTCCACTTCCCTTCATATAACCCAAGAGCCCGCAATCGGGCACTAAAAACATTATATAAACCCTTCTCGATCCGATTTTCCCTTTATATTTCATAAAAATTCGCTTTTTTCATATGATAACTAAGCCCACTGGTTCATTGGTTAGATCCCTTCCCCACCGTTGATCTTGAACCAATCAACAGCCAGTACAATCTCGCATCGGATATTTCCATTGGGCACGTTGTAATGTTTTATTCCCCCTTCCCGATTGGCCTCTCCCGATGGATCCTTAGCCGTTGATCTTCCTCGCCAGATCCAGATCCGACGGCTCTTATCACTCCATCCTAAAGCCCTTTCCCCCACTGTGACCTCCTCCGATACATTCTCCACCATCGATCTAATCCTTAGATCGACGGCTCTCATTCAATCGCATCGGCGCTGCTTACCCCTTGCCTCCTTTGATCGAAAATCTCTGATTGCATCTGGGCTGTCCATACACCCAGATTCGATGGTCCAGATCAATCCTCCCAACCTTTGTTAAAATCATGAACCCCGCTTTATAATGTTTTTTCGGCCGATCTCTGTTGTTGATCTCTGCAAATCAACGACCAACACTGACCTTTTCTTCGCCTTATATATTATTACATTAAACCCTGAGTTTTAATCTAGGCCGTTCATTCACATGATCGGATGGTCAAGATTGAAACTGCCTTCCCCTACCCCACATCTTATCGCTCACGCATATATCCTTTATCGCGCTCTTTCCATGACCGTCAGATCTAAGACCCTAGATCTGATGACAGACATGCATTTTCGCACAAATTTAAGCCTGAACAATAATTCCTAAAAATCATGCGATATAGGCGGTTTTGAAATACCACATGTCGGCCTTTGATGCATATCACGTTCAAAAAGGTGAAACTACCTATCTTCCTTTTTGCTGCGTGATACCACTAGTTTCTTTGACCGAAACCACCCTTCCCATTTACACTACATTCCGTCACGCTTGATCTCCGCCGTTGATCTTTGCAGATCAACAGCTCACATTCGATCTCGCATTTCTTAATCGCCCTCTGCCCATCATCCAAGGGCCTTCATCGATCAATCCCGAACGTTGATCTCCTTGGGATAATCTAATCCAACAGCCCAGGATCGTTTGGAAGCCCCAATTTTCCTTTCAATGCAATTTTCATCCACCAAAGGTTTTTCACTTATGTTCTTCAAATTTTCCTCCATTTCACGATAAAGCGGCCCTTCTACATTATGTTTCCTGGGTCATTCTTGACCATTGATCTTTGTAAGATCGACAAATCTGACTTAATTTCTCCACCATTTCATCAATCGCCTCCCTTTTAACCACTGCAAGCAATCTCCACCGTTGGATGCTTTCATCGAACGGTTGCATCCTAAACCTAAGCCTCTAAAGAAGTTAAGCCCAAATACGTAGGATTTCTTAACTTTTTCTTGGTTTATGCAGGTTTTAATAGTTTTTCAAATGTTTTAAAGGAAAATCGAAGGCCATGGATGACGATCCTTTGGGCCTTCATTCATCAAATAATATTATTCCATAGGGTTCAACACCACGTTTCGTCCATGCCTCATGAGCACTGATGCCATAAGAGCCCCTAAAACACCTGCACATCAACAAGACACAACAAATTGAATCAAGTAAAGAGTATCAGTGTGAAAGAATCCAACCATGGCAAAGATGAAGAATTGAAGATATTTTTACCCAGTTTTGAGGGATTACAGCTAAGATCGATAATCAAGCACCTAATCCACTCAATTAAACACATTTGAAGACCAGAAGAAGGAATTTAGGCCTAATTAAGCCTAACACACATAATTAAATCAAATTAACAGTGATTAAAGAAAGACAAATAGATCTATCAATATGACAAAGCCTTCACTGCCACATCAGAGGCTAATTGAATCCTCTCAGCTACTAAAAGCCACCTATAGCCTCAAAGAATTCAAAAGAGGCCTAGTTATTACCAGAACATAAGATATTAGCATAAAGACAACTGAAGAGTTATTTCAAGCCAAAGAGACTTATTGCAAAATATCAACTGAGTTATTACAAAAATGACACAGAGCCTTAAAGTCAACAAAATCTCCCCAGCGAGCTTAATACTTAATGTAAGCTAATTAATACATAGAAATATCTATAGTATTCTCCATTGAGCCACTCAAAGGACAAGAAGCATTAAAATGTATTAATTGAGCCTGTAGATCTTTTCTCTCATTCAACCTCCTCACTTTTTCTATAAAATCTTCTTAAGGAGCTCATTGTAAAAGGTTGGTTGCAGAACTTTGAAAAATACTTATGCTCGAAACTTTCTACATGTAAATAGTGTTCAGAGGCTCTTGAATCTATGTTTGTAATCAAATAAGTTAGGCTGAGAAGAGAAGATGATTGCTGAACTGAAACATTGGACTTGAAGAATGTAACTAGATTGACATCAATATACAAGCTGATTTTTGGGATCCTGGTCTATATCACTGGTGAAGTGCTTCTTTCTATGTTATTGTTTTCCTTTCATGTATGCCATTTTTTCCATTATTCTCTGATAATGAACAACAAACATAGAGTTATGATTTACTGTTTACAGTACCCTTCTCTGACTAATAAGCTTTATCTCAATGTTTTCCTCCAAATTGTTTATTTAAGAATGATTCAATACAGTCCAAGCAGTTACGAATGTTGGCGTTCCCTCGTCATACTGTCCAAACTAAAGATTGTTCTTGAATGTTATTTTCATTATATGCTCAGTAAATATAGACTAGAAAAGTGATGGTGTGCCCTGTTTTATAGCTTCTTTCTCCAAAGGTAATTCTGAAAATTTCCCTAAGAGTATGCCGAAAGCAATTTAGATTTAAAAGTATCTATCTGATCTTAGGCTGCACTTTGTTTTTCTTATCTATTTTCATCCCTTTTGAAAGTAATTACGTGGATTACTGGATTGTTTTTCTGTTGAGTTATATTTAACACGAAATTTTCCAAAGAAGTCTATGGTTAGCCCTGTCCTTTGGTTGGTTTTAAACAGTTACTTAAAAGGCTTTTCTTGTTTGGACAAACTGATAAATCCTAGTTGAAATTATTGTCTATTTCCATCCCTTCAACACTTTTATTGTTCCATTCCATCATTTAATCTCAAAGATCTTGTGATATAGATGACTTTCCCCTTGGACCTCTCTTGAAATTGTTACACAATTAAACCCCTTTTATGACTCCATAGCCCAATAGAATAAAAACTAGCGTTATATCTATCCTATCAGCCAAATCTTGTTCTGATTTCTTGCAACTTCATGCCTTTAGAGATCTTTCATTTTAGGACTTTCCACTCAACTAAAAATCATGCTCAACCATCCAAAAACAAACAAAAACCCTCGTTATTAATAACTAGCCTAATATCATACCCAAAAGCCTTAAAGATAAATCATTCTTTGCACTTATTAGAGAGATCCCTCTCTAGATTCAGGAGGGCTAGATCCTAGAATCCCAAAGTGGTTCAAGTGTTCTCTCTGCAGTTTATATTTTCCAATCTTGCAAATTATAGGGAGCTAACACCAGTAATGATAGGATATACGGTAAAGTGTTAGGGTGGAGTCTCGGTTACGGTCTACTGATCTAGTGTGGATTGCAGTAAAGCTTAGAGACTTCAAGATAGAAAAGTCTTCAAGGATGGTGAAGGAATTCGAAGGCATTCCAATATTGGTTTGGTTTTGTGATATCGGGGCCAATTTAGGTGATATCACGGTGGTGAGCCCTGGTGTTGCACCAATATTGCTGCAACTCCCAGAGGCTACTCAAATTTAATCATCAACTTATGGTTCACACAAACTTGGAGCTGACAGTGCTATATGCACAGCAGATGAGCTCTACTCATTTCATCCTCATCTTAGTTATACTATGAAGTGTTGGGGATTATTTCTATTCTAAGGGAGAAAGTATGTCACACTTCTAATTTCACCTCCAATACTGAAAAAAAAAAATGAACACTATTTTTTCTACAATAAAAGAAGATATATTAGGTTTTTTGAACCTCTACTTTTGCAATAGAAAATAGTAGCACTTATTCTAGTTACAAAAAGGGAAATTACATTAGATTGCATTCCTTATCTTAACTACCAAATCAACTTGAATGAAGGGAACTAATATACCTTCACACACACACACACACACACACACACTACATAAATGATGAATTAAATTCTATCTATTGCATGCTATCTATGGTGATAATGATGTATTATATGATGGAATAACACACTAAAACTACTTTCTCTTGTAGGAAGAGGAGTTTGGGTGACCTAGGGGTGTCCTTGAACCAAGAATTCAAGGCTATGGGTAAAATAAGGCATATACTAAGCTCAAGTGAGGTGGATGAGTGATTCTAGAGTGAAGGAGGTGGCTCCCAATGATGCTACGGGAAGTTGCTACATGATCCCTATTTTTTCTACAAGAATTCCTATAATGTTATAGGAAACCTGACAAGAGGGTTTTGAGTTTAGGAATGGTGGAATGGAGGTTAGGAAAAGTGAGGGCAAGGTGGATCTAGGTGGATGGGGGATAACTAACTCTCTTGGAAAAAATTAGAAACTTCAGAAGGCCTGTCTTGCACCAAGAAGATTGCTCTAGGTGGATGTGAAGATGGTCTTCAAAACATGGCTATGGGTAGTAGAATGGAACAGAAAATGAAGGAGGGTTGGAATCCAAAGTGACAATGCTGAAAGGGGGTCCTTCTCTGATGATTTATCCATTCCTGCAACCAATACATTCACTCATGCATTGATCATTTACAAATTATCATGTAAAACAATGGAAAATATGAGGTGAATTTAACTTAAGATAACATGCATCTAACACATAAATCTAACCTCTAATCTATAGCAGATTCATGATAAAGAGAGTGAAAATTACTTTGTCCTTTCCAAGAAACCATAAATTGAATATTTTTGGTATGTGGTTGGATACCTTTCTCCTCAAGCTCCAATGGAAGAGGTGAGAGAGAAAGACTTATAACATAATGTTAATCGTTTTAAAATTATACTAAAATGAAATGGCATCAACTAAAATATTGAAGAATAAAGTAAACATAATTGTACAAAAGATATTGCAACCCATGGATTGGGCACTAACCCGCAAGCTTCAGTCCTCTAGAATCAAATCAGTGAGAGGCAAGCCAACTTATCATTCTCATTTAATAATAAGTTGATTACATCAAAATAGTAGTCAAAATATCTCTGATACAAAGTCATGAGTTCTCTAGCTTCCTATAAAATTTGAACCCTAATCAGCTCTTGCTATTGTTTATTTATACTAATGGGAAGCTACTAACAACTCCCTAGAATGTAGGAATTTGTCTCCTTTATCTTCGAGAGTTAGCTTGGCTCCCTCTTTACATTCACTTTCTTGGTTTCCTTCGACTTAGAACTGTTGGAGGATGATCTTAGGATATATTGTGTTGATTGTGGATGTCAATAAGGTGGAAAACCTTCCTATGATTTCTCCTTGTTGTCTACTCCGAGCTCTAACATGGAATCTCACTAAAAAATAAAACCATGTTAGGCTTCATTTCCTGCAATTAAACTATGTTAGGCTTCAAGTCATGAAAATCCTCTTACACCATTCTCACTAGGAAAAATATGAAAAAATGTAATAAAATGAGAGAGCGAGAGAGATAGATAGATAGAGAGAGAGAGAGAGAGAGAGAGAGAGAGAGAGAGAGAGAGAGAGAGAGAGAGTAAATAAGCTAAAATGTGACACTACAATGCCCTAAAATATACCTAACGATGATCCTTATCATCACACACCTACTGAAATGGTTTCTCATATTATGAGCAACTTAGTCCTATCTCCTGATTTCCTTCAAAGATTTGGTAGCTTCCCTAACATTTCAATGTAGCTTAGAGGGAGTTCCTTCTTGTGGGTAGAACCCTACATTATTTTATGCTTCCTCCCATTCGTTTTGGTCTCAGAGAGGAGAGGAGAACCAATAGGAGGAAAAAATAAATCAAGAAAAAGAAAGACAAGGAAAGGATAGAAAATCAAATATTAAGCAAGGAGAGTTTGAAACAAGCAAGATTTAGCAGGAATACTTGCAGGTAACATATTGCATGTATGATTTCCTAGCTACTTTTGACACACATGGTATGCATAATAGTATTTGGTTCTCTTGCTCTCAGTGGAATGGTTTTGCTGGATTTTGACAATGGTTTTAAAAAGTTGTCACTCAAAAAAAAAATGCAACATCATTCGACATAGTCTTAGAGGTTCATGTGTAAAAGGTATGGTCATAGAATTCATTTTTCATTACCTGGTTAAGGAAAATTTTAAAATTTTCTTATTAGCCTATCCTAAGGTCCAAACCAACCCCAATTCAAGTCTTTTAATGTCACATTAGTCAATATTTCCTAACATATTTCATTTGCTAAGCTTACAACTCCAAAAATATCATTTTAGCCAAGAATCCCTACTTTCCTAGCAAATTACACAGAAAAAACACACTTTTTCACTCCGAAGCTGCTAATAATTTCGTAGCGAAACAGCCCAGAAATACACTAGTACACTACGAAAGGAGGTATTCCTATCTTTCTTTTCAAAAAAACTGCTAGGTGTG
This sequence comes from Pinus albicaulis, assembly GCA_034641835.2. Classification (NCBI taxonomy): domain Eukaryota; kingdom Viridiplantae; phylum Streptophyta; class Pinopsida; order Pinales; family Pinaceae; genus Pinus; species Pinus albicaulis. The sequence continues at coordinate 1,375,725,416 of CM076572.1, forward strand.
AGTCAATGACTGAAAGGGTTAGCATAGATGCCATTCGGGTCAGTTAGGGTTAAATCAAGGTACAATGGTCATGGATGAAGTCATTATTACCATTTTACGTATGTATGAGTCATAATTATTCCATGAGTTGTCATCGAACTTTAAAATCTTTCCCAATTGAGTCATTTGTCATTCTCCACTCCCTCTTTGCATGATATTGAGCTCTGGAGAGCTATTTCACTAAGCCCAACCCGTGGCTGGAATTTTCAAAGGTTTGCAGGTATTATTGATCAAGTGAGGCTGAGAAGCACATAAAAGTATCATGGCTACCAAGAGGAAGACCAACAAAGGTGGCCACTGTTTCAGATATGATCCATCATACATGAACATGATAAATGAATACTCAACAACATCAGAAGTTTTTAGAAGAACAGGGTGTTTGAAGTTTCTCCAAAGATTGCAAGGATGCCATGTATAGGTTTCTAAAGGGTTTTCCCTAAATTTAAATGGGACAACTGCAAAAGTGGGAATGCTAAACCTCACTATAACACTAGAGACTATTGCTGCAGCAACAGGAATTCCAAGAGGAGAATAACAATGGTTCAAAGGTTTCAAATTCAACATGAAAGAATGTAAAGAATTTATCAAGCCAAAACATAGTGAGGTTGAAATTACAAATGCCATTCCAAGAAACTACATGAAAGAGAATTTCTCAAAGCTAATGCTTATCATTCAAAAGTACTTCACCTGTGAAGGGAGGTATCATAAGGTTTATTCTTACCACTTTTGGCTTCTGCTACATTTTTTTGGTAATAAATCTCTTGATCTACCTTTTTATTTATATATAAGCTTAGTAAGAATGGCAGATAAAGTTCAAGCTAAATCTGAAGGAAGTGAAACCTCACTCTTTCATCATGGTTTAATAAAGTTGTTGGTTTTAGAGGAGTTAAAAAGAATAGGCGGAGACTGGTCTTCTTTTCTGTTTATTAGTGGTTTTGAAGTGGATTCCATCACCCGTAAAATAACTCCTAAACCTAGATGTATAACATGACCTTCAGTGGCAGATCAAAGTGAACCAGTAATCATGGAAACATAGCAATTGCGAAAACTTGATACACCTGTTGTTTCACCTGCAAAACAAAAGCCAACTGTGAGAAAACCTAAAAAATAAGAGCCAACTATGAGTAAAAATGGCAGCAAAAGGATTATAAGAAGCCAAACAGTGGCTAACGGCAATTTAGAAGACATTATGCATGTTATTGATATTGAAGAGACTCCCATAGTCCAAGTTGAGGATATAGATGAGGGAGGAAATAAGCTCAAGAAAGCCAAATCAATAATGAGTTTGTAGGTGAGGATGCAATTTTCATGTTTCAGGCTACGAAACCCGTGACAAGACATGCTAGAAAACTCTTGGAAAGTAGTAAAGGAGTTTAGAAGGTTGCTGAAACTATCCAGTCATTACCAAGCATCATTGACCTTTCATCACCTGCAAAAGAAGAATCAGTCATCAATAAAAAGAAAGGAGACGAGAAAATCATTGAAAAAATAGAGTTTGAAGTCCTTTAGGAACAATTGAAGTTAGAAAATCATAAAATAGCAGTCTTGAAGAAAGAGGCAAGGAAACATAATGTCCAAAAAGTGCAGTTTGAGAAAATGAAAGAGATTTGGGAAGCGCAGGTTGATAGTGTGTCAAAGACCTTAGATGATACACATCAATTAATAAAATGGACTCTGCTATTGAGGAAAGAGGTGAAGCATGTTACAAGACTGAACCTACACTTGAAATATAACAATAGAAAACTGAAGGACCAAGTCAAAGACATCCAAGATAAGTTAGAATTGATCCATGAGGAGCTGGAGAAGAAGGGTTTAAAGACGACTGTAGTTGAGCAACCCATAGCTCAACTCATTATTAATGAAGAGGAAACACCTCAAGGCTCTTAAGTTGAGTTTGATTATGTTTTAAGAGGTTAATGGCATGTTGAAAAACAATTTCTATAGCTGGAAGGTACCTTTTTGAGACAGGGTTAAAATCTGGAAATTATACAGCTTTCCTCAGTTTCGTAGCGTTTCCTAGGCTTGAATCCAGGAAAACGCTATGAAATTTTCTGTAGATTTCTTTTTTATTATAAAGGAATTTTTCACAGATTTCAAGGAGGGGAAATGGTAATGATGATGTGTTAGGTCATGATGGACACTATGGAATAGCAAAGAAGAAAAAAATTTGAGTTTAAAATTCATTTTTTGGACACTACGAAAGTACGCTACGAAACTGATCTGTTTTCGTAGCGAGCTATTTTAAAAGGTTTCTGAGCAGTTTTGGATAGGTGGACACATCCAATAGATCAAGGGACCTTGCCACCAAATATTTATGAATTGAAGACCATCAAATGGAGACAACTCATCAGCTGAAGCCTTCGTTGAGGATAGGGTCATGTTTTCCTGAAAAATAGGGTTTGTTTCCATATGTGGAGGAGGATATTTAATATGTCAAGTAGTGATGAACTATGTCATAGCTTATTCGAACATGTGAGGCTTAGTTTTCATATATGTAACTATTTTAAGAAATAAGGTAGTTTGATGTAATAAATATAATTTTGAGTCCTATTAGGAAAAGGACTGTTTTAGAGTATAACTGTCATTTTCTCATTAAAAGATATGGTTTTCTGTTATGTAAGGTGTCATTAGAAGAATTCAATGAATCTAGTCAAGGGTTAGATCATCTATGATGTAAGAAGGTCTATTTAAAGGCAGATTATTGAAGTTGTAAGGGGTTGGAGATTTTTTGCACTACTACTACTTTATGTAATTTGTCTTATATCAGTAATACATAGGACTTCTTCTTGACACACCTGAGATTCGCATGGAGTTTTTAATGCCTTTCTGATATATATTTTTATGTGTACTATTTGTAGTAGATTTCATCTTTATTACTCAAAATTCATATGTTTATGCTCTAAATTCCTTTATTGATGAAATTATTGTGTTTCCCTATGTTTTATGTGTGATTTTCCTTTGTTAAAAACTCTTATCTACCTCAGCTTCCATGTCAAGAAACCTTACCACTGAATCTACTGATTTGTTGACTCTATAAGCCCAATGGTTGCAGACCTATATTATTTTCAACATACATACATCAAAATCAAGTTACTTTTCAAATAGAGTTAGCCATATAGTTTCATCATTATATAATATCATAAACCCCTTTGAGAAATCCCTCTTAGACTGAATAGGCTAAGCTTAAGTTAAAATCTAGTTTGAAATAGTTACATAGAGTTGTCTGATTAGCAGCCAATCAAGTGCAACATTTTGATAACATTTTGGTGCATATTCTGGGAGCTTGAAGATTTACTTTTCTCAAAATTTTGAATCTAAAATTCTGAAGGTAGTAGGAGCTCAGAAATCTGTTTGAGGATGCATCTACCTTGGTGACTCCATTCAAAATTCATATGATCAAAGGTGGCTTCCAAAAGGAGATACACAAGGAGTAATCCTAACCCAGATCCACCTATAATTGTGGACAATCCAAACACCATCTCCAGAGGAATTCAAGGCATTTCTGCAGTATCAGGTACTCCATTACATACAAAATCCTTGTCCTCTAAAGTTTTAAGAAGTCTTGAAGATAAAAAATTTGATGATAAAATTCAGGAAGTATTGTTTAGGTTTGAAAGTGAAAAATAAATGAATGAAATTGTCTTAGACCTACATAGAAGAGGTATTGATACCTCAGCCTTAGTGACACAAAAATATAAAGAAGAGTTTTTGGAAGAAGTCACTTCAGAGTTACTGTTAGAGAGAGAATATTTGGATAGGTTGAAGGAACTAGACCCATTTGAAATTTTGTTAAGAAGTAAAACTAGTTTCCCTCTACCTGATTGGAGTTCAATTGTTACTGGACAAAAAATACCAACCTCTACTACTATTGTTCCTAAAACTACCACAGTTCAAGTCATCATGGCAGGAAATGTATCACATCCACCTGCTGCTGCACCTGCTAGGTATGCCCATCTTGTTCTTCCAGATGTCCTAAATCCCTTCCTAGCAAATATTCTAGTCGAATCAAAACTTGGGGAAGTGATGAAGAGATTAGAGTTGAAGAGCATGTAAAACAGTTTAATGAATTCATAGATAGGGAGGAGGTTTACCATGAGGATGTCAAGATGATATTGTTTACTTAGAGCTTTACTGGTGAGGTCAGGAAGTGGTTCAAAGCCCTTGCTGTAGGAAGCATACATAATTGGAATGAATTCAAAGATAGCTTCTTGAGGAAGTGGGGAAATAGAACCAAACCTATACAAGCCCTCATTAGGTATAATAGTTTGAAGAGAGTTGTTGATGAAACTGTTCAAAAATTTTCAAAGGGATTTAACAAAATTTATGACTCCATCCCTGCCCATCTAAAGCCACCTCCAAGAGCAGCTCAGCTAAGATATGCTAAAGATTTTGATTATGAATTTTCTATCCTAATAAGAGAAAGAGAATCCCCTTCACTTGCTGAAATGAAAAATGATGCAGTAAAGGTGGAGGTCAATATGATAGAAGCAAAAAAGTTAAAGATGGAAAAGAATAAATCGAAAGAAGAAGATAAGCCTTCCACCTCAGGGGATAAATTTGACTTCATGATGAAGACAATGGAAAAAATGATGGATAGGCTTGCCCTTGGGAATGCTTCTTCTCCTCCTGCACAACATGAGACTCATTTTAGAAATCCTCAGTTCAGAAGACCTCAAAACCAACAGAGACTAAGGGAAAACAGAAATCAGCCACCTGGCCCTCAAGTAAGGCCTCCTTTTTAGCAAAAATTAGTTGATGAAGAAGATCAACCTGAAATACAAGAAGACTCAATTACTTTCTTGGATGAAAACATTTCAGGAATGTTTTTGACTAAGGAGGAACATGATGAGTCAGATCATGAAGTAAATAAAGCTGAGGAACTATCTTTTTATCTTAAAGGATATCAACATGAAACCTTTGAGATGTAGAAACAATATAACCTGAGAAACAAAAATGTTCCATTTATTGCAACCAAAGCACAGCCTATGAAATATGCCCCTAAAGCTGCTGAGGTTAGGAAAGATACACCACCTCCTTATCCTATCAAAGAGATTGAAAATTCTACTTCTATTTTTAGTTTGGAGAGTTAGATCTCTAAGATCAAAATCCCAGTACCGTTTGGAGAAATTCGTAAGGTAAATGAATACATAAGTAAGATTGTAAAAATGCTAAATTTCCAACCAGGAGCTGCTGATTTTCTAAATGTTCAAGAAGACCATCCAACCATATACTTGGGACCAATATTAGAGGATGATAAAAATGAAGAGGTGCCTCCTTTTGATTTTAGCCTTAGTATTCATGACATGAAATTGCATAATGACATGTTGGATTCAGGGGCCTCTCACAATATTATGCCTAAAGTGATCATGGAAAGGATGGGGTTGGAAATTACTAGACCATATAAGTATTTGTTTTCCTTTGATTCAAAAAGAGTTCAGTGCATTGGTTTAATAAAAGATTTTGTTGTTGGTCTCACATAATTCCCTGTCAAGACAATGGTCATGGAAAATGTGGTAGCAGACATTCCACCTAAGTTTGGTATGCTATTATCAAAATCATGGGCAACAAAGATCAAAGGTACAATGCAGATGGACCTAACTTATACCACCATTCATTTTTTTGGTGACCAAAGGAGACTATACAGAGAAACAAGGATGACTTATATGGTAAGTAGTAAAGACAAACCACAGAATTTTCCAATATATGATTTTGATACTGAATTAGGATATGCTATTATTTTTAATGAATTAACTAATGAAGCATAAGATAAAAACAAAACAAAAAATCAACAAACTGAAATTCAGGAAATAAAAAATCAGTATATAGAAAATAAAAAAATCAGTGAGAATAAGGAAAAAGGATGGTGGTTGTTACACATTGATGGATCAGCAGGAAGAGAGGGGGCTGGAGCAGGAATTTGGATCAGAACTCCAGAAGATGAAAGTAATTTATTTTCTTACAAACTGTATTTTGATTGCACAAATAATGTGGCTGAGTATGAATCTTTACTTTTGGGCTTAGAAATTTTGAAAAGAATGGGTGCCCAAAAGATTTATGTTTGTGGAGATTTTGAATTAGTTATTAAGAAATTTGAGGGTGTATATCAAAATAAGGATGTGAGAATGAGGGCATACATAAATTTTATCATGGAGATGTTAGACAATTTTCAAGAATATTCATTTATTGTGAAGACTAGGGACCAAAACTCAGTAGCTGAATCCCTAGTTGTCTTTGCAAGTCTTTTTATCATTCCTTCACATTCCACTGAAAGATATGAGGTCGAATTTTTCCATAGACCTGTTATCCCTAACAAAATTATCCATTGGCAAGTTTTTTAGGATGACCAGCAAGTACAAAATTTTATAGAACTGAAAGAGGAGTTTGAAAGTACACAAGTAGATCAGAAAAACATGCTTGTTGAAACAAAGGGAAATTCTGGAGTATTACAGCTGAAGAATAACTCTATACCCAAAGGTATCATACCCCTTGAGAGACTATTTGATCAGAATTATGTGTTTAAATCTCCTAGGATACAAGCTGACGCTGAAGAGGTAGAAAACTGTAACCTTGGTACATTAGCAATGCCAAAAATGATTAAGATTTCAAATTTTCTTTCAGTTGACATGAGACAAAATATATTGAGATGATAAAAAGGTTCATAGATGTTTTTTCATGGATTTATGCTGATTTGAAGAAGTATGATCCTACTATCATTCAACATACAATTCCTATTAAGGAAAATGAAAATCATTTCAAGTAGAAGCTGAGGATTAATCCACTTCTCATGCCTCAAATTGAGAAGGAAATTAAGAAACAATTTGATGCCAAAATTATTGTTCCAATTAGATTCTCAAAGTGGCTTACAAACTTGGTTCCAGTCATAAAAAAGAGTGGACAAATTAGAATCTGCATTGACTTCAGAAACTTGAATAAAGCCTCTCTCAAGAACAATTACCCTCTCCAAAATATGGTCCAAATTGTGCAGAAAATTTTTGGTTCCCAAATAATGTCAATGCTGGATGGTCTTTCAGGGTACAATCAGATACTTGTGCATCCAGAAGATCAGGAGAAAACAACCTTTACCACACCATGGGACACATTCATGTATGCCAATATGCCCTTTGGTCTGATGAATGTAGGAGTGACTTTTCAAAGAGCAATGGACATTTCTTTTGCTAAGAAGAATGACAAGATGGTGGTTGTATATCTGGATGACATAAAAATTTTCTCAAGGAGAGAAGAAGATCACTTGAAGCACCTAGAAAGTTTCTGTTGAAGTGTAGAAGGTTTGGAATTTTTCTCAATCCCACTAAAATAATTTTTTCTCTGACTTCAGGAAAGTTACTTGGGCATATTATTTCTAAATATGGGATTAAGATTGATCCAAGTAGGGTCAATTCTGTTCAGAAAGTGGATCTGCCTAGAAGCAGAAAGGAAATTAAGTCCTCCTTGGAAGGGTGAATTTTGTGAGGAGATTTATTCCTAATTTCGTTGAGATTATAAAGGACATAATGAAGATGATGAAAAATGGAGCTGACATCAAATGGACAATGGAAGCAAAGAACTCATTTGAGGAGATCAAAAAGGCACTCACTCAAGCACTAGTGTTGATCAACCCAGATTTTTCAAAAGAATTTCTGATTTTTACATTTGCATCAGAAAATACAATTGCTGGAGTTTTGCTGCAAAAAGGATAGAAAGGTACTGAGAAACCCATTTAATTTTTTATAAGGACATTAGCTAATTCAGATCTGAAGTACAACATCTTAGAAAAACAAGCCTATGTTGTGGTTAAAGCCATCAAAGATTTCAGAATTTACATTTTGCATTCCCATGTCATAGCTTTTGTTCCTAATGTTGTTGTGAAGGACATCTTAACTAAAGTTGATCTTGATGGTAAGAGAGGGACGTGTATAGCTAACTTGATGGAATATGATATAGAGATCAGACCCACAAAATTGGTCAAAGGTCAAGGCCTAGCAAAGCTGATGGAACAGTCAAATTCTAACTGTCTTGATATGAATTTAATTGTAAATATTTTAGAATTATCAGATGAAGATGAAGTGCTGATTCCCTTAGAAGATAAGTGCATCCGTTTATACTAGTGCAAATACATTGTTTTTGTCTTACATCATCATAGAGTGCCTGCTGAGTTGACAAAGTCCAAGGCAAGTTTTGTGAAGCTAAAGTCTTTGAGGTACTGCATCATTGATAAAAATATGTATTGGAAAGATACCGATGGTATTATTTTGAATTGTTTGCTGGAAGAGGAGGCTAAAAAGGTGATAAAGGAGTTTCACAAAAGAGATTGTGGAGGTCATCATTATTGGAAGGCCACAACAAATAATATTCTCAGATTAGGGTATTATTTTTCTAATATGTTTAAATATTTCTATAAAAATATTGCTGCCTCCCATGAATGATAGATTTTTGATGGTAAGAAGAATATTTTTCCTTTACCTTTGATGCCTATCTATGTTGAGGCACCATTTTAGCAGTGGGGGATAGATTTTATTGGTGAGATTCATCCATCATCTTCAGGTCAAGATCACTAGATTCTGAAAACAATTGATTATTTCGCCAAGTGGATTGAAGAAAGCCCAACTAGGCAAGAAAATGATTTAGTTATCATTTCCTTTTTAAGAAATAATATATTCTGTAGGTTTGGCTGCCCTATGAAGATCATCACTAATAATGAACATGCATTCAAATCAAAGAAGCTTATCAGTGTTTGTCAAAAATATCACATTACACTTGGGCATTCTACTTTATATTATCCACAAGGTAATGGTCTTACTAAATCTTCTAATAAGATCATTGTGAGTTTTATTAAGAAGGTGTTGCAGGAAAATAATAAGTCATGGAATTTGAAGTTGAAGTATGTTCTATGGGTTGATAGTGTGTGCACAAAGAGATAAATTGGAACTTCACCTTATGAGTTGGTATATGGAGATGAAGCCATTTTTCCTACATTCTTGGGAGTGTCTATCATGAAGTTGTTACAAGGATTGGAGAAGGAGCCAAATGAAATTCAGAGGAGAATAAATCAATTGATAGCCTTGCAGGAGAAAAGGGAGGAAGTCTATAAGAGTAATCAACAATCTCAAAATAGAATTAAAAAGACATTTGACAATAAGATCAAGGAGGAAAATTTTCAAATCTAGGATGTGGTTTTGAAATGGGAGGAAAAAATTGAAGAAAAGGGGAAACATGGTAAGTTTGAGAATATTTGGAAAGGTCCATTCAGAGTAGTTTCATTCCATGGAAGCAACACTTACATTCTGCAGGAGATGGATGGACAACCTTGTGCTGGAGGGCCTGTCAATGGCAGGTTTTTGAGGCACTATTCCTCTTAAGTCCTACTGATCTTTCATTCCATTGTATATATTCCATTTTTATATGTTTTTCTACTAATAAAGATAAGCTGATCATCAAGCGTGAGCCTGAGGTGAAGGCCATTAGAGTTTGAAGGAAAGCTTGGAAAATTTCAGAGTTTTTGCTATAAAAAATGATGGATAGCACTGGAACTACAGGTTCTTTGGTCTACCACAGGGGCATACCATCTCAAGTGGAGCCACTATTATCACTCAAAAAAAAATGAAACATCATTCGATATAGTCTTAGAGGTTCATGTGTCAAAGTTATGGTCATAGAATTCATTTTTCATTACTTGGTTAAGGAAAATTTAAAAAAAAAATTCTTAACCTATCCTAAGGTCCAAACCCACCCCCATTCAAGTATTTTCATGTCACATAAGTCATTATTTCTTAAAATATTTCATTTCCCAAGCTTACAACTCTGAAAAGGTCATTTTAGCCAAGAATCCCTACTTTCGTAGCTAATTACAGAGAAAAAACACACTTTTCGCTATGAAACTGCCCAGAAATACACTAAGTACGTTATGAAAGGATGTATTCCTATCTGTATTTTCAAAACAGTTTCTAGGTGTTAGTCAATGATTGAAAGGGTTAGGATAGATGCCATTTGAGTTGGTTAGGCTTAAATCAAGGTACAATGGTCATGACTGAAGTCATTATTACCATTTTAAGTATGTATGAGTCATAATTATGCCATGAGTTGTTATAGAACTTTAAAATCTTTCCCAATTGACTCATTTTTCATTCTCTGCTCCCTTTTTCCATGTTATTAAGCTCTGGAGAGCTATTTCACTAAGCCCAAGCTGTGGTTGGAATTTTCAAAGGTTTGCGGGTATCATTGATCAAGCGAGGCCGAGAAGCACATAAAAGTACCATGGCTACCAAGAGGAAGACCAACAAAGGTGCCCACTCTCTCAGATATGAGCCATCAAACATGAACTTGATAAATGAAGACCCAACAGCTTTAGAATTTTTCAGAAGAACAGGGTGTTTGCAGTTTTTCCAAAGATTGCAAGGATGCCATGTACAAGTTTCTAAAGAGTTTTCCCTAAATTTCAATGGGACAGCTGCAAAAGTGGGAATGTTGAACCTCACTATAACACCAGAGACTATTGCAGCAGCAACGGGAATTCCAAGAGGAGAAGAAAAATGGTTCAAAGGTTTCAAATTCAACATGAAATAATGTAAAGAATTTATCAAGCCAGAACATAGTGAGGTTCACCTTAGAAATGGCATTCCAAGAAACTACATGAAAGACAATTTCTCAAAGTTATTGCTTATCATTCAGAATTACTTCACTTGTGAAGGGAGGTATCATAAGGTTTATTCTTACCACTTCAGGATTTTGCTACATTTTTTTTGGTAAGAAATCTCTTGATATATCTTTTTATTTATATAGAAGGTTAGAAAAAATGGCAAATAAATTTAAGGCTAAATCTGAAGGAAGTGAAACCTCACTCTTTCATCATGGTTTAATAAACTTGCTGGTTTTAGAGGAGTTAAAAAGACTAGGCAAAGACTGATCTTATTTTTTGTTTGTAAGTGGTTTTGAATTGGATGCCATCACCCCTAAAAGAACTCATAAACCTAGAGGTATAACATCACCTTTAGTGGCAGAGCAAAGTGAACCAGTAATCATGGAAACATAACAATTGAAGAAACTTGATACACCTATTGTTTCAGCTGCAAAAAAAAAAACCAACTTTGAGAAAACCTACAAAATGAGAGCCAACTATGAGTAAACATGGCCGAAAAAGGATTACAAGAAGCCAAACAATGGCTAAGGGAAATTTAGAAGAAATTTTGCATGCTATTGATATTGAAGAGACTCCCATAGTCGAAACTGAGGATATAGATGAGAGAGGAAAGAAGCTCAAGAAAGCGAAATCAACAAAGAAGTTAGATTTTGAAGGTGAGGATGCAAGTTTCATGTTTCAGGCTAGGAAACCCATGACTAGACATGCTAGAAAACTCTTGGAAAGTAGTAAATAATTTTAGGAGGTCACTGAAACTATCCATTCATTACCAAGCATCATTGACTTTTCATCGCCTGCAAAAGAAGAATCAATCATCAAGCAAAAGAAAGGAAAGGAGAAAATCATTGAAAAAATGAAGTTTGAGGTCCTTAAGGAACAGTTAAAGTTAGGAAATCATGAAATAGCAGCCTTGAAGAAAGACGAAAGGAAAAATGATGTCCAAAAAGTGCAGTTTGAGAAAATGAAAGAGATTTGGGAAAAGTAGGTTGATAGTGTGTCAAAGACCTTAGATGATACACATCAATTAATCAAATGGACTCTGCCATTGAGGAAAAAGGTGAAGCGTGTTAGAAGAATGAACCTGCACTTCAAATATAACAACACAAAACTAAAGGACCAAGTCAAAGACCTCCAAGAGTAGTTATAATTGATCCATGAGGAGCTGGCGTAGAAGGGTTTAAAGATGATTGTAGTTGAGGAACCCATAGTTCAACTCATCATTAATGAAGAGGAAACAACTCAAGGCTCTTAAGATGAGTTTGATTATGTTTTAAGAGGTTAATGGAATTTTGAAAACCAAGTTTCTATAGCTGGAAGGTACCTTTTAGAGACAGGATTAAAATCTAGAAATTATAGAGTTTTCCATAGTTTTGTAGTGTTTCCTAGACTTAAAGCTAGGAAAACGCGACAAAACTTTATGTAGATTTCTTTTTTCTTCTAAAAGATTTTTTTGTTGATTTCAAGGAGGGGAAACGGTAGTGATGATGTGTCAAGTCATGATGGACACTATGGAACAACAAAGAAGCAGAAAAATTTGAGTTTAAAAGTCATTTTTTGGATGCTACGAAAGTAGGCTACGAAACTGCTCTGTTTTCATAGCGAGCTATTTTAAAAAGTTTGTGAGTAGTTTAAAAGCAGTTTTGGACAGGTGGACACATCCAACAGATCAAGGGACCTTGCCACCAAATATTTATGACTTTAAGACCATCAAATGGAGACATCTCATCAGCTGAAGCCTTTGTTGAAGATAGGGTCCTGTTTTCCTGAAAAATAGGGTTTGTTTCCATATGTTGAGGACGATATTTGAGATGTCAATTAGTGATGAAATATATCATAGCTTATTAAAAAATGTGAAGCTTAGTTTTCAGATATGTAATTGTTTTAAGAGATAAGGTAGTTTGATGTAATAAATAGGAGTTTGAGTCCTATTAGGGAAAGGAATGTTTTAGAGTATAATTGTCATTTTCTGATTAAAAGACATGCTTTTATGTTATGTAAGGTGTCATTATAAGAATTTGATGAATCTAGCCAAGGGGTAGATCATATCTGATGTAAGAAGGTCCATTTAAAGGCATATTATCGAAATTTTAAGGGGTTGGAGATTTTTTTCACTCCTACTGCTTTATGTAATTTGTCTTATATCAGTAATACAAAGGACTTCTTCTGGATAGAATTCATATGTTTATGCTTTGAATTCCTTTATTGATGAAAAGAATTTGTTTCCCTATGTTCTATGTGTGATTTGACTTTGCTAAAACCTCTTATTTGCCTCCACTTCCAAGCCAAGAAACCGTGCCACTGAATCTACTGATTTGTTGACTCCATATGCCCAATAGTTGCAGACATGTATTATTTTCAACCTACATAAATCAAAATCAAGTTACTTTTCAAATAGATTTAGCCATCTAGTTTCATTGTTATCTAATATCATAAACCCCTTTGAGAGAGCCCTCTTAGACTGAAGAGGCTAAGCTTTAGTTACAAGTTGGTTTGAAACAGTTACATAGAGTTGTCTGATTAGTAACCAATCAAGTGCAATTTTGTGATAACATAAACCTTGCCTTTCCATTTCCAGATAGCCATGGTGTGATGGTATTGTTCTCAATTTTGAGCTTTGGAATTATTGGAAGTTTTCAAAATCTGATGCGGAGGTGGTCTCATAAAAATTCCCAAAGGTCTAGCAATCCCTTTACCAGTAATGGCGGGATACACGGTAAAACCTTAGGGTGGAGTCTCAGTTAGGGCCTAGTGATCCGCTGTGGATTTTGGTAAAGCCTAGAGACTTGGAGATGGAAAATTCCTCAAGGATGGTGAAGGAATTCGAAGGCATTCCAAGCTTGTTTTGGTTTTTTGATCTCAGCGCCAATTTAGGTGAGATCACGGTGGTGAGCCCTGGTATTGCACCAATATTGCTGCAACTCCTAGAGGCTACTCAAATTTAATTATCAACCTAGGTTTCGCACAAACTTGGAGGTGAAAATGCTATATGCACAATAGATGAGCTCTACTCATGTCATCCAGATCTTAGTTATACTACGAAGTGTTGGGAATTATTTCTATTCTAAGGGATAAAGTATGTCACACTTCTAATTGCAACTTCAATACTGAAAAGAAAAAAATGAACACTATTTTTTATACAATAAAAGAAGATATATTAGGTTTCACTCATTCATCTACTGAACCTCTACTTTCTCAATAGAAAATAGTAGCACTTATTCTAATTACAAGAAGGGAAATTACACTAGATTTCATTCCCTATCTTAACTACTCAATCAACTAGAAAGAAGGGAACTAATCTACCTTCACACACACACACACTGCATCAATGATGAATTAAATTCTATCTATTGCATGCTAGCTATTGTGCTAATGATGTATTCTATGATGGAATAACACACTAAAACTAATTTGTCTTGCAGCAGGAGAAGAAGGAGTTTGGGTGACCTAGGGGTGTCCTTGAACCAAGAATTCAAGGCTAGGGGTACACTAAGGCCTATACTAAGCTCAGGTGAGGTGGATGAGTGATTCTGGAGTGAAGGATGTGGCTCCCAATGCTGCTACAGGATCCCTATTTTTGCTACAATAATTCCTCTAATGTTATAGGAAACATGAAGAGAGGGTTTGCAGGCTAAGAATGGTGGAATGGAGGTTATGAAATGTGAGGCAAAGGTGGATCTAAGTGGATGGGGGATAACTAAATCCCTTGGAAAATATTAGAAACTTCGGAAGGCTTGTCTTGCACCAAGAGGGTTGCTCTAGGTGGTTGTGAAGATGGTCTTCAAAACAGGGCTATGGGTAGCAGAATGGAAGGAAGAATGAAGGAAGGTTGGATTCCAAAGTGACGGTGCTAAAAGGGGGTCCTTCTCTGATGCTGTATCCATTCCTGTAACCAATACATTCACTCATGCATTGATCATTTACAAATTATCATGTAAAAAAATGGAAAATATGAGTTGAATTTAACTTAAGATAACATGCATCTAAAAAATAAATATAACCTCTAATATATAACAGAGTCACGATAAAGAGAGTGAAAATTACATTATCCTTTCCAAGAAATTATAAATCGAATATTTTTGGTTTGTGGTTGGATACCTTTCTCCTCAAGCTCCAATGGAAGAGGTGAGAGAGAGAGACTGCCAACATAGTGTTAATCGTTTTCAAATGTTACTAAAATTAAATGACATCAACTAAAATATTTAAGCATAAAGTAAACGTAATTTTACAAAAGAGATACTACAACCCATGGATTGGGCCCTAAGCCGCAAGCTTCGATCCACTAGAATAAAATTAGTGAGAGGCAAGCCAACTTCTCATTCTCACTTCATAACAATTTTATTACATCAAAATAACATAGAAAATAACTATGATACAGATTCAAGAGTTCTCTAGCTTCCTATAAAATTTGAATCCTAATGATATCTTTCTCTTGTTTATTTATACTAATGGGAAGCTACCAACAACTCCCTAAAATGTAGGAATTTGTCTCCTTTATCTTCGAGAGGTTTGGAGCTTGGCTCCTTCTTAACATTCTCTTGCTCAGTTGCCTTTGACTTCAAATTGTTGGAGGAGGATATTAGAATATATTTGGTTGATTGTGGATGTTAAGATGGTGGAAAACCTTCCTATTATTGCTCCTTGTTGTCTACTCCGAGCCTTGGCATGCAATTTCACTAAAAAATAAAACCATGTTAGGCTTCATTTCCTGCAATTAAACTATGTTAGGCTTCAATTCATGACAATCCTCTTAGACCATTCTCACTAAGAAAAATAAGAAAACATGTAATAAAATGAGAGAGAGAGAGAGAGAGTAAATGTGCTAAAAGGTGACACTATAATCCCCTAAAATATACCTAATGATGATCCTCATCATCACACCCCAACTGAAATGGTTTCTCATCTTATAAGAAATTCAGTCATCTCTCCTGATTTCCTTCAAAGATCCGGTAGCTTCCCTAACATTTCAAGGTAGCTTAGAGGGAGTTCCTTCTTGTGGGTAGAACCCTACATTCTTTTCCGCTTCCTCCCATTCATTTTGGTCCTCTATTTTATCTCTTCCTTCATGTAGCCCCAACAACAAAGGTGGGCTTAGCTTTAATCCTATCCACTGGATTTTCATTCTCTGCATTGCTCTTTTGTAGAAGGGTGCTTTTTCTAAGGAAAATTTTAATCTATCTACAGTATGGTACTCCTTGTTCTTTAAGCCAAGTGGTAGAGCATTCCATCTTATTTTTCATGCCTCCACACTCTCTTCTCCTAATAATCCGGAGATGTCATCAAAATGTGATATTCTGTGTGCTTGGTTCTTAATGTATTTCTCTGAAAGTTCAACATGACTGGAGATCATTTCGTGATTTTTTATGATACCTCAAGGGCTTATTATTTCTGCCTTAATTTGGAAGGGTTCCCTTTCTTCCCTCTTCATCACCCTCTCGAATTCTTCCCTTGTTTATTCATTTTTTACCCAAGATGCAAGGGCCATCAGCTGCATATCACCCAACCTGAAATTGGGGTCCCAAATATTCATGTCATTTAAATGAGGTTGTGCATGTAAAATCATTCCATCATAGTCCTTTCTTCTACACTATACTTCCTTCAAAAATAAATTAACTTTCTATAATTTTTAAAGGGTAAGGAGCCATGTTGTGATAAGGTCTTAATCTTAAATTTCAGCCTCCCTCCTTCAATAAACTTGCAATAAGAGCTCAAATTAGGTTGTAGGGTAGGTTTCTGGAATTTCTTGATGTATTTTTGGAAGAATATTGGAGAGTTAGCTTCCTCTTATGATTTTTTTTTTATAGCTTGTGCCTCCCCTTGTACTTCTTGCCCTTCAATTTGGGAACTTTTTCCTCATATTGGTGCCTTTTCCCCTTCCCCTTGTGCATTTTTTTCTTCCTGTAGTGCTTTTATGTTCTTCCTGTAGCACACCCTGTCTTTCCTATAACACACTCTGATTTTCTTGTAGCATCTATTTATATTCTCCTTGGAGGTCTATGGGTACCTCTGACTATTTTAAGGATGATAATTTAGTATAGTTCCTTTTTACATAGGTCATGGGTGTCTTGGATTTGGTTTTTGGGGAAGTAATTTTTATCAAATTTTCCTTCCTCTGACCTTATTTCTTCCTTCTTGCTAGGGGATTCCTCCATGGTAATGGGGAAATATGTTGGAGTTTGAGGCCTTCCTTGTTTCATGCTAGTTCTCTTTCTAGTGTTAAAATACATGCGAGTCTTCCATTGCCTTTTATTCTTGGGTTTCACAAGGGTGCTTAAAGTTGCTAAGATGGAAGTGTAATGTTACAAAATTTTAGCCTCAAAGCTAAATGAAACATTAGAGTTGGCAGCAGCTCTAGTCAGTGAATAAATGGGTAGATAAGTCCATAAGTCTCCTAAGGAGGATGAAAACACTCCAAGTGTGAAAGGACACACTCTTTCTAGCTCAATAAAACACCTCCATGTGTGAACAGGGATAAAATCAAGCTGCTTTGACTAAGTCAACAACGCAGTTGTGGAGGAGAAAGAATCTAACGAGGAATAACACAGTTTTGGAGAGATATGTATCTTTGGATAGAGATGACCTAATTGAGTGGGGCCAAGGGCAAGAAAACTCATGTTTTATATAAGGAAGAGGATGGAAGCATGATTCAACATGCCTTATATTATTTTTCATGTTTGCTCAGACTTTTGCTTCCTCTTGCTATTTAGCAAAGTAGCAGTGTTGTTTAGCACAGGGTGTTCCCAAGCGGGAATCCCACCTCTTTCCTTTGAGGAGCCTCATTGGGAGAGTTTTCTGTTAGTTCCCTAAATTGAATTCTTTTTGACCATTCTTCCCTTTCCAAATCATAATCATTACCATGTTTTACCTATCTTATGCGCCCTCTTCCTGCACTAGTACGAGAACGATGACACATTTTGCATAAACTTCATATTTTACAATTTTTTAAATTATCTTAGCATTTATTAACTATATATTACGTGATTTATTACTTAGAATTACTTTCGTAACTTATCGTTACCTCCTATGCTATTTAATAGATGGTCACTTATCTTGATTGCTAATTTTTAGTGCAGAACAGATCCCACACCAGCACCAATGCCGTGAATCTCAGCAGCAAATCCGGATCACTTGGGTTGACTGCTTGTTTTGGATACGATCGATGAGGATATATATAAAGGCAGCCGAGTCCCAGCTATGACAGCAGGCAAATCGAGAGTAGCTGAGATCGGACTTAAGAGAGACGGACATGAGTTGGAGATAGCCGCGGCCTATTTTGTAAAAGAGATTTAATTTTGAAGGCTGAAAGCTTATTCTACAATCGGTTATGTAATTTGTTGCAACGATTTATGTAATTGAATATGTAATGGTAAATGATCCTTTTGGCCTGCGGCCAAAAGGATCTATATAAGAAAACATGTAAATAGGAAAAACAATTCAATGTTTTGAGAATCGAATAGAACCAGGAGGAGGTAACAAGACTGTTTTGTGTTATTGCCCGAATCTGGGCTGGATATGTAATCATGTATGTAATTTCTTTAAGAGTCTAATATGAAGAGCTCCACCTCACGTTCTGTACATTTTATATTTGGCTTAAATATTTGATGAATTAATTCTGAGTAGCATTTTTGTTTGAAAGGGAAACGCGCTGGTTGGCCAAGGGCCCAGCCAAACCAGCACGTTCTCTATCCTTGTTGTTCTTGAAATTTATGTTTAAACCATTGAGAGTGATTTAATTTGAAGTATTTGAATTTTTGTTTGAGTGGGAAGCAGATCTGTTGCGTGAAGTAGTTAAGTTGCTTTTTGCACTGTTGGTTTCTTTCCTTTGCCTGGTTCAAGCAGGCAGAGTTACCTGCACCAGTGCACGTTGGTGTGCTATTTATTTTCTACACGATCTAGTTTATTTCCTTTTCTTGGTTCATTCCTGCACCAGTGCACGCTAGTGTGTTATTTGTTTCCTGCACATTGGTTTGGTTTCTCCCTGGTGCAAAAAGGAGAACTGTTCTCGCACCAACGTTAGATAATATAATGCAGCAAGCCTTTCTAGCTTAATTCTAATATCTTTCTTGCTTTCAATCATATCTTAATTAAAAATATTTTTTTCTTATTATCTACAGATATTCATCTTTACTGTTTTATCACATTCCAATAATTAATTATTGATTTCAAGGATCAGACATTAAGGTGCAAGAAGCCTGAATCGAGTACAAGAACCAGTTTCTTGGTATTGGATCTGAGTGCTGCGGATTTGATAAATTTCAAAGCCCTTGCACGAAAAAAATCCTTTTTAGTAAAGACATTATTTTACACTTTCTGCATAAATCGTTGATTCCTGCACTAGTGCAGGAAGACTACACTAGTGCAATATTGATTTTTCGCAAGAAGGACATCTTTATATATGCAGGATTGAAGGGGCCCATTTGTTGGAAACTGCTAAGGTGTCTTCGCTAAAGGATATACATTCTTAGTAGCTAATCAATATTTGGCTAGAGTGATTGCTCCTCTTTATCTCTGAATCTATTTTTCAAGTACATTTCTTCTTGTTCTAGCCTCAGATTGTTTTGATAGTTTGAGTTTTATCTTTCTTCTCTAAAGCTTGATTTTGCAATTCTTCTTTTCAAAAGTAGGAGTTGAGATTGGAAATATTCATACCATCTCTAGCATTTCCTATGCTTCGTCTCTAAGTTTACGAATCCCTCGGGTTGACAATTAAGTGTTAAGGATTTTTACTTAAGTATAATTCCAACACCCAACATTTTGGCGTTGTTGCCGAGGAGGCGATTTGATTTGGTAAGAAGTTTCTGATTGTATAATAGAGGTAAGTTTCCTTTATTTTTTGCAAGTATTTTTGAAGGAGTTTTTACTGGTGTTGATTGATTTCTGACAACATTTTTTTACTATAAATTGTTTTGATATTTTTCTTTCTTTTTTTGAGATGAATGCCTAGGAAAGGTAAGGGTTCGAAGCCCACTAAGGGCCAAAAGAAATTTTCTAACATTGGGTGTCCTTCTGCAAGCAGGAAGCCCAATTCAATCCAAACCCATCATGTAGGAACAATCCACCTAGATCCTGGTACTAACAGCTCAGGTGTGGATCAGCCTGTGGAAAGTGGTACAAGCAAGAAGGAAACAATGGCAGACTAAGGAGACCATTTGGAAGGGACTAGTGATAACTAGGTAAGTGAAGGAAAATCTACTTTTGTGTTTCCAATTTTGGATCCTGACACCATGTCACAGATGAAGAATATTCCACCGTAAGCTCTCCCTCATTTCCATGGTAAAGTTCATGAATACCTTGACTCTTTTCTATTTGAGTTCGATATTTTGTGTAGAAGTTATGATTATGCAACTGAGGCTCAGAAGTTAATATTATTTCATGTTACCTTCAAGGACTCATATTTGTGCTATTTTATGGGGTTAGGAGGAAACACCATAAATTCCTGGGACCAGATGAGGAGGGTATTTTTGTCTGAATATCAAGAATATTGTAAAACTCAAGACATGCAGGATGAAATTTTTACAATCATACAAGATGATGATGAAATGCTTGAAGATTATTTGGAAAGATTTCTGTATATTTTAGAAAGGTCAAAAATTAGGCTTGATCCCAACAATATTAGAACCTTGTTCTTAAGAGGACTTACTGATAATTCTAGAAATAATTTGAATCTCTTAGGACAAGGTGATATTTCTCAGCAAAATTTTGATCAAATTTGTGAATTATGCCAGAAAGTTTCAAGGAATGAGTATAGATCCAGTAAAGGAACTCGAAATAAAAATAGAAAAACTAAATCTACTGATGCTATGATTGTTGGACTGGAAAATAAAATGGAAAACATGAAAATTGATATAATGAACACTGTTACTAAACAGTTAGAATCTTTAAAATTTCAACAAAAACTTATGAGGGAACAAGATTCATTATGTATTTTCTGTCCTAAATTTAGAGACAACCATCCCCCTAAATAATGCCCTCTTAACTTGAAAGAAACCAATAAGTGTGCTATTGGTGCAGAAGACCATACCACAGAAAAATGTCCCTCTATACTTGGACTTAAAGTAGTATTTACAGGGGGGCAACCTGAAGCTGAACAATTGTATGATATGGGAGAAAGAAGACATTGGCCTCAGGTAGGTGCAGGTATGGCTCCTGAATTTCCTCCACACTATTTTGGTTAGAATCCACATGCATATTCATATCCTAACTCTCATCAGTAGTGGCAGGATGGAAATCAGTATCAGCATAGGCAACCTCCCCAACCATGGTAACAAGGTTGGAAAGGCCCAACTCATTCTCCATATTCCTACCAGCCACCTATGCAACCATACCCATCTACACATGTACCTTATCCAATGCCTCAACTTCCAAGTCAGACTATCCCATTACCTTTACCTCCACCCTTCCGACCTCCTCAATTGCCTGCTCAACCCACACCCAATCCTAATAATAATAATAAGGCAGTACAAATGATCCATGTAACAAACCCTCCTTTTCCATTCGAATACCAGTCTATTCCAATTGGAATTCATGATATTCAATTACGATCAGGAAGGACTGTAATACCAGAAAATCAGAAACAACCCGTGGTGATTGTTGAAGAGAAAGGGGAAGAGAAAACTCTTAATCATTCTCTGAAAATTGTCACTAAGCAGCCCTTACCCTCTGAGTCCTTGCCATCTTCTTCCAACAAGCCTCCCTTCCCAGAGAGGCTAGTAACGGAAAGAAGAGAGCCTGTTTCTGAGACTCATTTGGCATAAGAACTACATAATATTTTCATTAAGATACATTTGCTCCAAGCCATTAAAGAGATCCCCATTTGTACCAAGATTATTAGGGAACTCTGTCTCAAGAAACCAGAGAGGAAGAAATTGGAATCCAAAACTATTCAATTTGTTGGTAGGGAAGTAGAGTTAATGACAGGATGTGTGTCTGAGGAAAAATATATTGATCCCGGAAACCCTGTTGTCACAATTCAGATTGGTAATGTCCTTGTCTCTAATGTTCTTATAGACCTGGGGGCAACCATTAATGTAATGGCTAAGAAAACCATGGATCAACTTCGGTTATCTCATCTTCACCCTACTCTCATTGTGCTTGAATTAACAGATATATCCAAAATTAAGCCTGGAGGAGTATTGGATGATGTGATCATCTCATTGGATTCTTAGGATTATATTGCTGATTTCATTGTGCTTCAGCCAAAGAACCTGGTAGGAGGACATCCCTTGATCTTGGGTTGACCATGGCTTGCTACAACCGATGCATATATTGGATGTTGTTCCAAAGATATGTATATTTCACATGGAGATTCTAGGAAGAAAGTTACCTTATACCCCCCTGCCAGATCCATTCAGGACCTCCAAGACACTTTATGGTTGGACCAAAACAGTGATGAGGAGACTCAGTCTATTTCTCTTATTCATCATTATACTGGGTCTTCACAAGAAGATGAAATTCAATATTTCCTGAACAATCTAGACACCATGCCTAACTTCGAGCCTTTGAGCCAAATTTTTAGCCTAGATTTCCAAGAAAACCATGATTCTCATTCTTCTATACCATTGTCTTTAACCACTCCTTTGATTACTCCGAAGCATGATACTACTCTTGTTGAGATTATTATTGGTAAGTCTTTGCATATCAGTTCAGATTTAGACCCATCTCAGCAAGAACAGCTTGTGAATTTGTTGCAAAACCATCTTAGTGCATTTTCTTGGGGCTATGAATTCATGAAGGGTATCCCTCCTGAAACTTGTGCACATCATATCTATATTTAGGAAGGAACCCGACCTATTCGACAACCCCAAAGATGAATGAATCTAGCTCTAAGAGATGTCGTGAAAAAATAAATACAGAAACTTTTAGATGCTGGCTTTATGTATCCTATTTCTGATAGTCAGTGGGTCTCTCCATTAGTGCTAGTGCCTAAGAAAGATGGAAGGTGGCATATTTGTATTGATTATCATGAATTAAACAAATCCACTCTCGAAAATTAATTCCCTCTCCATTTCATTGACGAGGTGCTTGATACCCTTGCAGGAAAGAAATATTTCTCCTTTTTGGATGGTTTCAGTGGCTATAACCAGATACAGATTACACCCAAAGATCAAGATAAAACTAATTTTACATGCCCATGGGGTACCTTTGCTTATAAAGTGATTCCCTTGGATTATGTAATGCTCCGGCTACCTTTCAAAGGGCAGTATTCGCTATTTTTGTTGATCTTGATTTTGTAGAAATTTATATGGATGAATTTTCTGTGTTTGGTAATTCTTTTCAGGAAGCTCTCGAAAATTTGGAGAAAGTACTTTGATGTTGCTAGGAAGCCCACCTTCGTTTGAGTGACAAGAAATGTATATTAATGTGCAAAGCAAGAGTGGTACTTGGCCATCTAATTTCTAACAAAGGAATCCAGGTTGATCGGGCAAAGATCGAAATCATTATGTATCTTCCTGCACCCAAAACTCAAAGGGAAGTAAGAGGTTTTTTAGGACATACTGGTTACTATAGAAGATTCATTGAAAATTTTTCTAAGATAGTTTCTCCTCTTTTCCGACTTCTAGCTAAGGTTAGTGAGCTTTCTTGGTCCACGACTTTCCAACAGTCTTTTGAATCATTGAAGGAAAATTTGGTGCAGGCGTGTAATATTCCCAAATTAGCAATAGCTAATTGGAATATTAATTCGGATCAATTTTTTCGTCACTAATTAATTGTGAGAGGCCGTGAGTAGATCGGGGCTCACTCGAGCGCGCGAAGACAAACATGCGGGCTGAGTTGGTAGCGTGGGGCCGAGAAGGTGTAATAACAGTGAGCGGGCTGTGAACTCATCCGATGCGCGCGAAGGTAAGTACGCGGGCTGAGTTGGCAGCGTGGGGCCGAGAGGGGCTGCACGGGAAAGTAGGAGTCAAGGATCTGTGATGAAGGCCGCATACAAAAAGAAGGGAGCCACCCTGTTTTTGGATTATTATGGATGTTTAATATATTGAAACTGGTCGCTAAGACTTGAGCACGCCTGCTGTTTAGCAGGTCTGCAGCACTATTTAGTGCGCCGAGTGTCTCCGAGCGGAGATCTCAACCTCAGCCCCGGGGGACTTCGAGTGCCTGCTCGGGTGAGGCAGTCTTGTCATCATTTTGTCAGAGGATCGGGTTTAGAACTTGTGCAGAGCAGCGTCGGGAGTGTCGACGCAGTATTTGTGGGAAGACCGCGGATTGACCAGTGTGAGCTCTGTATTGTCACCATTGTAGTGGTTACGGGTCAAGAGGAGGAGCAGAGAGGATTAGGTTAGGGAGCATTGCGCAGAGCAGAATTAGGAGTTACTTAGCAGAGCCCTTTCAGCCACATCATATTAGCAGCACGCGGCAGTATTCCCAGCCGCTTGAACGCAACAGTAAAACCGTTGTACCCTTGTCTTTTCGGGATTATCTTTTGCCTTGCCTGCGCCAGTTTGAGCACTATCATCTGGGCAGCTATTGTAATCACTTATACTCCTCAGCATAATAAAATGGCTTAGTGATTTCTCTGTTAATGTGTATCTGTTGCATAGGTCGTTTTATTATTTTATGTGTTGTTGAATATTGGATGAAGGAGCATTCAATTGCTGTACCATTTGCTGTGTTTATTTAATTTCCTTAAATAGGAATATTAAAGTGGTATCAGAGCATGGTTCTGGCTTAGCCTGTGGACATTATCACAATGCCTACATTCTTACCTCTAGTGCCGAGTGAGAAAGAGAGGCAGCAGGATCATTTACCCTTGGGAGATTATTTCAGAGAATGGTAGTCCAAGGGGGAAGACTTCAAAGCAGCTTTGCCCTTCAAAGATTACTGTCAGCTCAGGAAGGATGAAGGAGGAAGGTACAGTGAAAGGAACAGTAGGGTTCCTAGCATGCAGAAATCAGAGTTGCGGCATACCGCGGGGAGGTCACCTTCGCCCATGAAGGAGGGGTCCACTAGTCCCTATGAATATAAGCCCAAGCAGAAGATGAGTTTATTCTCATCTCTTTTCAGAACCAGAAGAGATACATCCACCGTTGAGGAGGCCAAGAAGATTGAAGAAAAAGAATAAGAAGCCCCATGCACTTCCTATTCGCATCAAGAAGAGATCACATCAACTCTCGAAGAGGTTGGTGAGAACGCTGTCACACTCATGGAAGAGCAGCCACATGCATCAACAGTTGGGGCAACCAACACTTTTGAGGATGGGACTCTTGCAGCTCTACAAGAAGCTCCAAATGCACATCAAGAGCAGCCTGGTTGCACTGCGTTGTGCAACATGGAAACACTAAAGGAGGAATCAAACCATCAGTCTCATGAGCCATTGTTGGATTGTACATCACATTGGAGGTTGGGGTTTGAAGATGTGAAGATTGATGGTAGACATCTTGGAGTAAGAAACCTTTTCTCCCTTCAAGATGACACTTCCTCAATAAGCTCCTCTCAGCTCAAAGAGGAGCTTCTACTTTCAGATCCAAGACCTCATTTGTTTTCGAAGACCATGGATGAAGGGGAGGTCTCAAGGCGATATCTCACTGGAGATGCACTTCGACACACTGTGGGATGTAATGATTTTCTTCCCTTCTCACAAGAGCAGATAGAAGATGGAGGACATCTTAGGATGGATCACATCTCTCATGCTTGTGTTGGACATCTCTCGAGCCATACACATCATGAGGGGAGGTTTTCTCCTACCACCTATTTGATTCTTGATAGGGTCTCATTGATCCTTGAGAAGCTTACATTTCGAAATCCCATGAAGTGCAGAGACATGAATTTGATTTGGGAGGATGGTAGCCCTCATGGGAGGAGTACCAAGATGAAGAGAAGAAGAAGGCATGCACAAGTAATTGAGTGGATGTGGATGATGAGCAAGGATCTAGGGAGCTACCTGCCGATCTATGATATCGAGCAGCAGGAGGCTCGGCTGCGCTGGTTACTCTTGAAAGAGTTTGGCCATCACTTGGAAAACACTCTTCTTAAGAGTAGGAGGATGGGGAGAAGATGGCTGGATACTTGCATCATTGAGCAACATAGAGTATGGATGGATGGTGCTGATATGATACTTATATCATTCATTGTGTCTTCATCACATGATTGGTATGATGGAAGTATGGGGAGGCAACACAATGTCTTGTTGCTTTGTTTGTTTCGGGGAGAGCAAGGGCAGATTTGCTCTCACACTTTGCATGATGTTGTAGGAGGAGGAGATGGCACTATCTCCTTGGTCTTTGATGATGATTTGGAAGCACTTCCATCCTGGGAAGTATTCCACATTTGTTGCAGCATTATTAGAGGAGTCTTTGACAAGGAGCATGTCAAAGAACAGAGCGTTGTATTGACAAGAGCTTATTTACATGAGTTCACAGTGCTGTCACTTTGGAGCAGAGACTTATGGATGAAGTGTGCGCAGCAGAGATATGGTGGATCTATAACCCATAGGTCCCAGGATCACTTCATATTTGCACCTGATGAACAAAGAGGAGGTAATGATGGTAGAGACATCTATGGCATATCCTTCTTGACTTGGATTTCCAGGCATCGGGAGGATTATCTTTTAGCAGCACATGGTTCATTCTTCTCCATAGCATGCCAAAACACTATGGAGGATTCATGTATGGACCCATGTACCATCTTACTCCCAGCATATGGTGAGAATTTTGTTTATACATTCATAGATTTGCACACTCTCACCATTCTTATGAAGTGCATTGCTTCACAGGGGGGCAAGCTTGTCACATTGCTCCATGAGTTGTATTGGGCCAATCTACATGATGGAGGCAGCCATCTCTTTTGTGGCCTTGGGCGAATGTTTTTTCACCACATGTATGTTCATTTGTTGCATTATAGCAGGTATCATATAAATACATGCATGATTAACATTTTGCCTTGTATTTTCATCAAGCAGCAACTTGTAAAACTGCGCTGTACTTGTTTGGGAAGCTGTTGGTACCTTCTTGCACCACATGAAACCTTCAGCATTCTCTTCATATTATTGCTGATCACGTATCCATTTGCTGATATAGATCAGATTTGTATGGGAGGCTTGATTATGAGGAAGACACATGAGCTGGATGTGTCTGTGAGTGGGAAAAAGTCTCACATTTTCTGCACTACATGTTCTAATGGGAGCATGGGAGGAGGCATGGCCACCACTACTACATATGCGTTCTCTTTTGAGGTGGGCCATGAGATTGATAGTCATCCATTGTACAACCATGGGCAAGTGCTTGATCATGTATTATCGTTGTCATATTCAGCCATTTACTATCCATTAGTAGATGTGATGGATCTTGTACATTGCTTGCCATGTAATTTTCTGAAGTTGCAGTGGATGAGACTGCGTTGTATCCTTGTGAGGAATTGTTTGCATCACGTATCATCATGTAAAACCTTTAGCAAACCTCTCATCCGGATGATCCACGATGACCATGTCCTATTCTTCATGGATGGATTGTCTTGGGCCAGCTTGTTCTTCATTGTTGGAGGAACCTTCTCTGGAGGATTGTTCTTCACTTTGCGAATGGTGGGCAATAATTTTGCAGCCCAGGATCAGCTTACACTCTACACTTGTCATGAGTGGGGAGAAGGACAGCATGGGGTAAGCTATGATGCTTGCCAAGTTCAGATTTTCAGCTCACCTTCATTTCCGGAGCTGAGGAGGAAGGGACTTTGCTTCATTTGCAAAGAACCTTGGGGGCTTAATCACTCATGTTTGAGAGATGCAAATGAGGTGGCAGAGGTAGAGCTGATAGAAATTCCTTCCATATGCCAGGATGAGGACTCTTCTTCAAATGAGTCCATGGGATCATATGAGGATGCTTCGGGGGAGCGAGAGCAGCCATGCAGAGATGATGATGACAGTAGACCAGAGTTGTGTTCTAGTGTGCAGGGTGAGCAGTCAGAGGACTGTATAGGAGATACTCTGGGTGATGAGTCCTTTGTGACGATTCAGCCAAAGCAGCATATGATGGAGCCTAACTTAGTAGAGGAGGATACTATGGACATCAGGCATGACATTTCCTTGGGTGAGGTCCAGATGGGCACCTATATTGAGCCTATGATAGATATGCGGCTAACATTGGGGTCAGCCTTTCAGGGGGAGCAGTTAGACGCATAGACACCGAGTACAGTGACAGCAGCTACAGATCCATATCCTCTGGAGATGTTGGAGGTTGATGAGATAGTTTTGCAGGGGACTAGTAGACAGTAGGAGCATTACATTCCCAATCAGGAGGGGAATGAGCTGTTGGAGATGGTAGAGCATCCATGGATGGGTCGACACCAGGATGAGGTGCAGATAGATGTACACGCAGTCAGCAGAGCTGCAGTATTCTTAGTGAGTAGCATTCTCCAGGAGTACATCGATGGGGCTTGCAGCATATCTTGCCCACTTTGGCCCATTATAGAGAGGGGGGCTTTCTTCTATAGACAGCTTCCATTGTCAGAAAGGGCAGAGCAGTGGGAGTCGATTACGGGCTGGCAGCAACACTCTAGGCATGTTCCATATACAGTTGTTGCTACATTGGATTCTTCTTCCAGGATGGATTGGCGGGAGATCATGAGTAGGTACCCTCTGAGCACAGTGGAGCAGGGGCCCCTAGACATAATAGATGTTACAGATTCCAGTTGGCAGGAGGGCACCAGTTGTCATTACTTCAGGACTCCTCCTCGATTTCAAGAGAGCAGGATCAGCATGGGATTGAGTCGGGACTTGGACAGGAGAGAGGTGATGAGTTGGTATGAAATTGGTGGGGCAACATACGCGGTTACAGGTACAGCACAGCAGGAGCCTGGGAGCATTGATGCTTGTTGGTGGTCTTCACCTCTGAGAGCATCAAACATAGCCAGAGATAGTGCGCAGCCTAAGTCGTGGGACTTGAGCGATGATTGGCTATGGTGGCAATGGGATTCGGGAGGATTGTTGGTTGGCCGTACCATGAGAGATTGGTTCGGGATCCTGGCATTGAGAGATCCCTCCATAACCGAGTGATGCAGAGGTCAGAAAAGATTCAGTGGCGCATCTGGGACCCAGGCACATTTTGCAGTATCGGTGGAGAGACGTTCAGGTAGTTACTTGAGGGCAAGCAACATTTTGCCGGGGGAGACTGTAATATTCCCAAATTAGCAATAGCTAATTAGAATATTAATTCTGATCAATTTTGTCGTCACTAATTAATTATGAGAGGCCGTGAGTAGATCGGGGCTCACTCGAGCGCACGGAGACAAACACGTGGGCTGAGTTGGCAGCGTGGGGCCGAGAAGGTGTAATAACAGTGAGCAGGCCGTGAACTCATTCGATGCGTGCGAAGGTAAGCACGCGGGTTGAGTTGGCAGCGTGGGGCCGAGAGGGGCTGCGCGGGAAAGCAGGAGTCAAGAATCTGTGATGAAGGCCGCATACAAAAAGAAGGGAGCCACCCTGTTTTTGGATTATTATGGATGTTTAATATATTGAAACTGGTCACTAAGACTTGAGCACGCCGACTGTTTAGCAGGTCTGCAGCACTGTTTAGTGTGCCGAGTGTCTCCGAGTGGAGATCTCAACCTCAGCCCCGGGGGACTTCGATTGCCTGCTCGGGTGAGGCAGTCTTGTCATCATTTTGTCAGAGGATTAGGTTTAGAACTTGTGCAGAGCAGCGTCAGGAGTGTCGACGCAGTATTTGTGGGAAGACCGCGGATTGAACAGTGTGAGCTCTGTATTGTCACCATTGTAGTGGTTACGGGTCAAGAGGAGGAGCAGAGAGGATGGGTCAGGGAGCATTGCGCAGAGCAGAATTAGGAGTTACTTAGAGGAGCCCTTTCAGCCGCATCATATTAGCAGCACGCAGCAGTATTCCCAGCCGCTTGAACGCAACAGTAAAACCGCTGTACCCTTGTCTTTTCGGGATTATCTTTTGCCTTGCCTGCGCCAGTTTGAGCACTATCATCTGGGCAGCTATTGTAATCACTTATACTCCTCAGCATAATAAAATGGCTTAGTGATTTATTTGTTAATGTGTATCTGTTGCATAGGTCGTTTTATTATTTTATGTGCTGTTGAATATTGGATGAAGGAGCATTCAATTGCTGTACCATTTGTTGTGTTTATTTAATTTCCTTAAATAGGAATATTACAAGGCGCCAGTCTTGAGAGGTCCAAATTGGTCCCTGACCTTTCATATTTCTTCTGATGCTTGACTTCTAGGTTTGTAGTGGCAGCGCTTTTGGGACAAGAGGAAGACAAGAAATCCTATGCCATTTATTATATTAGTAAGAATTTGTGTTCTGCTGAATTAAATTATAAAGTTACAGAGAATGAGTTTTTAGCTGTAATTTTTGCAATTAATAAGTTCAGACACTATATCACAGGATATGAAGTATTTGTTCATACTGATCATTCCGCAATTAAATACTTGATGAAAAAACCATTGACTAGCGGTAGAGTGACTAGGTGGTTGCTATTGTTGCAGGAATTCAATATTACTTTTGTTGATAGACCAGGAAAATCGAATGCTGTAGCAGATTTTCTTTCTAGACGAGATAATCCTGGTGATGTAACTCCTGTTAATGATGATTTTCCAGATGAACATCTTTTTTCTGTGTCTACAGATTCTCTGTGGTTTGTTGAAATCACCAATTATTTAGTTATTGGAAAAGCACCACCTCACTTGCCCGCTCGTGAAAAGCAGAATATTATTTAGAAAAGTGCTGCATACTCCTGGATTCAAGGAGACCTCTTTTACACTGGTCCAGATTTGATGATCTGCAGATGTGTAAGAGAGGAGGAAGTGTTTGACATATTGAAATCTGCTCATGATGAACCTTGTGGAGGCCACTTCGCTGACAAGTGAACTACATATAAAATATTACGTTTTGGCTAATTTTGGCCTTCCTTTTTTAAGGATGCCAAGCAATATGTCAGGTGATGTGATAGTTGTCAATGAATGGACCAACCTAATCAAACCAATGAAATGCCTTTATACCCTCAAGTTATGATTGAGCCTTTTGAAAAATGGGCTATTGATTTTGTAGGGCCAATAAATCCAACATCATTAGGTAAAAATCATATTTTGGTTTGTACATATTTTGTTACAAAATGGGTGGAAGCTAAAGTTGTTTCTTTTGCTACATAAAAAGTTGTTGTTGATTTTCTCTTTTCTAAAATCTTTACTAGATTTGGTGTGCCTAGAGAAATTGTTTCTGACAATGTTCTGTAGTTTATTTCTAATCTGGTACAGGGAGTGATGGAGCAATACAAGATCTAGCATTGGAAGTCTACACCGTACCATCCGCAAGCAAATGGCTAGGTGGAATCTACAAATAAGGTGATCAAGTCCATTCTCACAAAGATGACAAATATGCATCAAAAATATTGGGAAGAAATATTACCAAAAGCTTTGTGGGCATACATAACCACCTGGAGAAATAGTATGGGGCACACACCATATGAGTTGGTATACGGTAAACAGGTTCTGTTACCAATTGAGTTCCAGATTAAAACTTTCAAAACTGCAGTTCATCTAGGAATCGTTCTCTCTGAGGCACAAGAACAACGTCTTTTTCAGTTAGATGAGCTAGATGAATTTCGTAGAGATGTTGTTCAGCAAAACATATTGATCCAACAGCAATGGAAAAGGTGGCATGACAAGTCCATTTAGAAAAATCAGTTCTAACCAGGTGATTGGGTACTCCTTTATGATTCTAGATTTAAAATTTTTAAAGGGAAATTTCATACACGTTGGATGGGACCATATGAATTAATCCAAGTATTTGAGAACGAAGCTGTAGAAGTCAAAAATATTAATGGACATGATACAATATTGTTGGTAAATGGACATAGATTAAAGAAATATTTTCAACCACTTGCCAAGAAATATTTTACACAACAAGTTCAGCAACAATTTGGAACGGTAGTGGTAAATGGTAATACCAACCTCTTGAAAATTTGAATCCCTCTTCTTCAAAAAAAATTAACAAAAATAAAAATAAAAAGTAAAAAAAAAAATAATTTCCTGTAATTATGAAAATCAGTCCGCTGACATGATTGCAGAAGGATCAACCTAAAAACCAGCTTGCTGGCGGGAAGATAAAAAATTTCTAATAAAAAAAGAATGTTTCTTGATCTTTAGATATGCTAGTGACCACTGAAGTAAAAGCAGGTTCAGCAGAACCAGCCTTTGTACAATTGGGGTAATTAGCATGGATATTTTTTTCAAGTAACACTTAATTCTCCCTACAGTTATTTTTCTTGCACCAGTGCAGGCAGACCTATTGGCTACCTATAAAATGTGTTCTATCAAAAGGTGGCCAAAACATTGTTCAGCCTTCAAGAAATAGTTTCATTACCAAAATGTTTTTCTTGAAGCCTCTGGAAGATCTCATGCCCTTGTCTGAAAATCTTCACTATTGTTTCCCTTTAGAACTCAGAAATTTTGCTAAAAAGTCCATGAGAAAGACTGCTGTAAACTCCCCTTGTCTCCCCTTCCTCCACTTAGAGACTAACCTTCATTTTTACTCTTTTTTCCCCATCATTTTCCTCTATTTTTTCCTTTGTTCCATTTCCCCCTTCATAAAATCAACCTTGCATAGTTTAAAACTCCTTTTTAAACTATATCAAAACCCTCAAAACCCTTTGAAAATCATTGAAAATCCATAAAACCCATTTTTTTATTTTTAGACTTAAGCCACCTTGGGCTAAGTCTTAAACCACTTCCCCTCCATGTGCCCGCACCCTAGAACCAAGCATTGAACCATTCAAGCGCTTAATCACATCGCAAGAAACCAAGTGCACAAGTCTTTTGGTTAAATATAAAGTTCCGATGCGATTAGCCCTGTGTGTCACATCCCCCGATCATATTGTTATCTCATATAACCCGTGGGCCCACAATCGGGCGGTAAATCATTGAAAAAATCCATTCCTGATTCATTTTTTCCTTGGTAGATCCAAAAACCTTTTTACCCAAAGTTTGGTCTAATGCGCCGGAGTTATGTTTTTTAATGTAAAAATGGGTAGATCAAAAAGACTCGAAGCACAATCGCATCGGAGAAATTCACAATGGGTAACACCCGCATCAAACTTTCCGATGTGATTGGGTCCTATATATATAAAATCCCCCCCCCCTCACCTTTCTACTTCATATAACTCATTCCCAGGACCAAAGGTTAAATTCCTAAGGCGCTTAATCTCATTAGAGGATTCTAAATGGTTAGATTGAAAAGCCCAAGCCTGACCTCTGATTCCGATTAGCCCTCATATGCATAATCCCCAGGCCCATCATATTCCATACATCCAGCAGCCCCGCAATCAGGCGCCAGCCACTTCATATATATATATTCCGCCCTGATCTACCAAAACTTTGTATTATTTGAAAATTTGGGTTTTTCATATGTTTCATATATTTTCTGCCCGGGCACAGCTAAAGCAATATCTGCCATCGATCTGGAGCTGATCGAATGGCCCACACAGCATCACAATTTTCATTTGGTGTGTTTGTTTGTTCCCCTAATTAGCCATCCCTCCAATTCATTCCCCACTGTTGATCTGATCCTCAGATCAATGGTTAACGCGCAATCGTGTTGCCCTCCCCGATCGTGCAATCGCATCGGCGATTTCCATCGCATCCTTATTATCTCCCCACTGATTGTGATCCTCTGATTGAATCTGGACCACCCACGTGTCCAGATCAGACGACCCAGATCTTTCCTGCATGCTTTCATCGCCTTTCACCCTTCCACTTTATGTTTTTCGATTAATCCTCACCGTCGGTCTCCGCACGATCGACGTATCTGATTTATTGTTTTCCTCCGCTCTCCTTTTTTACTATCTCTAACAAATCCCGACCGTTGGATGATGCCATCCAATGGATATGCTCCTCCCCTCACCCTCTAAAGAAATTTAACCCAAAACGCAGGATTTCTTAATTGGTTTCGTGTTTTGCAGGTGATAATGGTTCTCCATTATATTGAAAGAAAAGCCGAAGGATGGGAATGACGAATACCGCACCTTTGATTCATCGAAGGGAACTATTTCCTGGGCTCAAACTCCACAACTCGTCAATGTTTCATGAGGAATTGATGCCATATGAGCCCTGCGTGGCCTGCACATCAACAAGACATAGTAATACATAAAAAAAGCAAAGAGTATCAGTGTTTGAAGATTTTCTAGCACAGTTTGAAGGATTAAGGGACACATTCAGCAAATCAAAGCCTAAATCCATGGATAAAGACGTCATAAAGACTGGAAGACACAGGATAAGCTTGATCAGACCCAAAACACAGATCTCAAGTAACTTAAAGGTGTTTTAGGAAGAGACGAAAACAACTGTCAATCCGAGAAAGCTTCCACCACCCCAAGCAGAGGCTAATCGAACCCTCTCCAACTCCTAAAGGCACCTGCAGCCTCACAGAAATCAAATAAGGCTTAGTCATTATCTGAAACAAGAGGTGTTTTCCTGAAGACATCTGAACAATTAATACAAATCAAAGATCTTATCTCTAATTATCAGAAAAACTATTTTAAAGATTAAGAACAGCCCAGAAACAAATCTTTTCTATCATTAGGCCTCAGGGAGCAGAAACATAGTTACTTCAACATGACACAGAGCCTCAAAAGTCAACAAAAGCTCCCACCGAGCTTAATCCTAAATGTAAATCAATTAATGCAGATAAAAACCTGTAAATTTCTTCATCGAGGCCCTCAAAGGCTGAGAAGTCATCAATCTGTATTAATTGAACCGGGAGATATTTTACCAGATCCCACCTCCTTTATAAATACTTCTGTAGAAGGTGAGAAAATGTTGGTCTCTAGACATCTGAATGCATGTAATAGTTTCTGAAGCTACTGATGCCCTGTTTGCGACTTGAAGATACATAAGCTGATATGAGAAGTTCAAAGTTGTAGAGACCCACTGGGCTTTCTGATTGTAGTTGGTTTGGACATCAAATACAAGCTGTTTATTTATGGGATCTTGATTTGTGTCAATGGTGATGTGTTCCTCATTGTCAGTTGTTATTTTCTTTAATGTTTTTCACTCTATCCACTTTCTCTGATAAAGAGCAGCAAACATAGAGCTAGGATTTACTCTCAACAGTACCCTACTCTTACTGAAAGCTTTATTTCCATGTTTTCTTCATTCGAAAGTTCTCTTTAAAGAGTATATTGAAGCAGGTTGGTTTCAAAGCACTTGCCTGATCTAAATTGCTCTTTGTGACTGTTATCTGTGTTTTTCTTATAGAATATGCTAAAAGCAGAGTAGTTTGAAAGCACTCACTTGATCTTAAGATATTCCAACTATTTTTTAAAAATGTTTTCCAACTAAAAGTACTTCAATGTAGGCTGGTTTAAAATAACTTACCTGATCTCAAAATACTTTTATGTTTTCCCTAAGTACATGCCGAAGCAAAATAGTTTGAAAGCACTTATTTGATCTTAGGTTGTTCACTGTTATTCATTTGTTGTTTCTCCATTTCCTATCTGTTTCATTCCATCAATCACTTTAAGAGATCCTTTGACATAAGTGACTTTCCCCATAGATCCTTCTTGAACCTTGTTGTCCAATTAAAATCCTCCTATGACTCCATAGCCCAATGGGTTAAAAATTTCTTTGCCTTTCCTGTCAGCCAAATCATTCCTTCATTTGCATACATCTTCACCCTTTATTTTGAACTTCCCTCACCTTCATCATGTCTTTGTCCAACCAAAAACAAAAAAACAAAACCCATGCTCTTCATAACTAGCCTAATACCACATTTCAGGTTTTAACGATCACATCTTTAAACTCATTCATAGAGAGATCCCTCTCTGGATTCAGGAGGGCTAGAACCTTGAATCCCAAAGCGGTTTGATGTTGTCTTATCTTTTGGTTTTTCCAATCTGGCTAAAACATAGGAACCCTAACATAATGGCGACTCAACTGGGGAATTTTTGAGTTCATAGTTTGGTTTTGTGTCCCATTTTCATCGCCAACATAATGGCGACTCCACTAGGGAATTTTTGAGTTCATAGTTTGGTTTTGTGTCCCATTGTCATTGCCAACATAATGGCGACTCCACTGGGGATTTTTTGAGTTCATATTTTGGTTTTGTGTCCCATTTTCATTGCCAACATAATGGCGACTCCACTAGGGAATTTTTGAGTTCATATTTTGGTTTTGTGTCCCATTGTCATCGCCAACATAATGGCGACTCTGCTAGGGAATTTTTGAGTTCATAGTTGCTTGGATAGCTTTTATAAACTCTTTAGTTTTACATACAACCACATAAACTTAGAAAACCCAAAAATATCTTAGATTGGTAGTCAATAAGCATGGTAGTGGACCATAAACCTCTTACCTCCAAAAGAGCTAAAAATTTCCACTTGGCGACTCCACAATCTTGCATACCTTAAGACTCCACTGGGAGGACCCGTAATCATTATAAAATCATTCAAATTAAGTAAGGGGGCCTTAGGATTAAATTTTTCTTAGCAAGAGATCAGTTAAAACTCTCAAAGATTGTCATATCTGGTTAACACCTTTCTTGTTTAGTTGGGTCTGAAAGACACAACATAGTGGCTCCTAGAAAGATTCATACTAGAGCTCACCTTGACCCAAACCCACCTGAGACAGTTGATAACCCTGAAATATTACTTAGGAAGCCTCCTAAATTCTCAACTGTTTTCAAATCACCCTTGAGAGCTAATTCAGTTCCTGAAAATCTTGCAACTCTACAACAATCACAAGTAAATCTAAGAAATCCATTTAGAACACAGTCACTCGACGATTTAGATCAACTAGATTCAGAGTCTTCACTTTCATCCTCAGAACAAAGTGAACATCCTGGTAGTAGAGAAACCACACCACCTGATTTGCATTTCTTTCTCAATTTAGGTGTCTCTCACCCAAGATCAGCTCAGCAATCTATCCCTGGTCCATCCACATATGTTCGTCCAACATCCACTGTCCAAACCACTCCACTCCAGACCACTGTCCCTTTTGTTAATCCATCTTTTGTGAATCCACCCCCACCTCCAATAATGGCAGCATGGTATGCTCCCTTGGTGCTGCCCCAGCCTTTAGCTCCTTTACCCAATGAATATCAGTCTAATATTCCTCATTTCACTAGTAAAGAATCCACCACCACTCAACACCATGTAGATAGGATGGGAGACACCTTTGACTACATGGAAATAGAGGATGAAACAATTAAGATGAGGATATTCGCTCAGATTTTAGGAGGAGAAGTGAAGAAGTGGTTTAAATCCTTGCCTCCCAATAGCATTAATGATATTACCGCCTTACATCAAACTTTTATAAAAAAATGGGAAATTAGAAGCAACCCTCTCCAAATCCTAGCCGAATATAAGAATCTTAAAAGAAATCTAGGAGAGAGTGTCCAGGACTACTCTACAATATTTAACAGTATCTACAATGCTCTTCCACCACACATGAAACCTCCCCAAGGAATGGCCCTAGTAAAATACCCTGAAGGCTTTGATGCTGATATGGCTTACCAGCTTAGGGAGAGAGATTATAATACATTGGAAGACATGCAGAAAGGAGCAGTGAGTGTTTAGGAAAACTTGATTGAGAAAAGAGCCAGGATGAGGGCTGAGAAAAAGGTAACCTATAGGGATGACAACATTGCTTCTGCATCTGATAAAAAATATGATAGTCTAGCCAAAACTATGGAGAGACTAGGAAAAATGGTAGAAAATTTGACTATCCAAGTCAGCAATCAGAACAAGAACCAAAATCAAAATCAGAACTTTAGGAGAAATAACCCCCCAAATAGACAAAGAGACTCTGATCAGAAGGTCATCCCTCCATTTCAAGAGAACTTCCTCAATGAGGATGAAGAAATAATAGAGGAGTCAAAGGAAACTGAACTGAATATGGTGGATGTGGATGACCTAGACCATACCTTCCCAACAGAAGAAAACTAGGCCTCGTACTCACGTTGGAATGAGGAAGGGTTGGAAACAGAGGACTATAGGTTAGGATTTGAAAGTTCCATCATGCAGGTTCGAGAACTGTTAGAAAATTATATATATTATGGAGTAATGCAACACATAAAATATGCGGAAAAATACAAGCACACAAAACACATAAAACCAGAGAGACACATATATACGTGGTTCACCCAGTTTGGGCTACGTCCACCCCGAACAGCCAGTTCTTCCTTTCTATTATCCATCAAAATGAAAAGACAAAACCTACAGCATATCCGCTGTAATATCCTCTGTTCTTTCTCACAGTATCCCTCTCTGTTTCTCGCTCCGAGAATACACACATAATGCACAGCCGCAATACAATACCCTCATATATACAAGGGGGTTTCCTTCTAGGGCAAAAAAACCTTAATCTAAACATAACTTCTACCGTCAGATCATTTTCCTAATGAATGGCCCAGATTGACTAGAAATTACTATACTTTTACAAGGCAATTTTACATCTGTTCTTAGCATCGGGGGCGCTGCCCCCAAAAACCTCTGCCAGGGGGGGGGCTCCGAAAGGTGCTGCCGCCCCCCCCTGGACCCCCCATGGCAGTGATTAATTACGGGTGGCGTTGCTGCCCTTTTGAAGATATAGCTGTGATATAAAGTAAACAAGATAATCAGGCTCCACACCCAACAATCTCCCACTTGGAGACTGATTGTAGCAACTCCATCGTTGCTTCATTTGCTGGACAATGACTCCTCTTTGGACCTAGTTGTTCCTCATCTTCATTGTCATCCTTGAAGACCAATTGAAACTGAGCACATTCTCAGTTTCTCCCTGGTTACAACTTTTGTTAGCATATCTGCAGGATTCTGGCTAGTGTGTATCTTTTCCAGCTTCAATTCTCCATCTTCCAATACTGACCGTATGAAATGGTACTTGAGATGTATGTGTTTAGTCCTGGAATGAAATGCTGAGTTCTTTGCAAGATGAATAGCACTTTGGCTATCACTGTATAGTGTGCCCATATCATGCTTCTTACCCAATTCATCCATAAACCTTTGTAACCAAATCATTTCTTTACTAGCCTCTGTCGCAGCAACATACTCGGCTTCTGTTGTTGAAAGTGCAACAACACTTTGGATTTTTGAAACCCAACTGACAGCTGTTCCACCTACAGTAAATACATATCCTGTAGTGCTCCTCATGTTATCTCTGTCACCTGCCATATCTGCATCAACATATCCCTGTAGAGCAATGTTTGAACCACCAAAGCATAATGCTTGATTTGTGGTACCTCTCAAATATCTGAGAATCCATTTTATTTCCATCCAATGTTCTTTTCCTGGATTATTCATGTACCTGCTTACAACTCCCACTGCATGTGCAATATCAGGCCTTGTGCAGACCATTGCATACATTAAGCTTCCAACTGTTGATGCATGTGGAACTTTAGACATATAATCCATGTCTTCTTGGGTCTTTGGGCACATCTCCTTACTAAGTTTGAAATGGCTAGCAAAAGGTGTACTAACTGGTTTTGCATTCTGCATATTAAATATTTTCAACACCTTCTCTATGTACTCATTCTAAGACAGTGTTAATTTGCGATTTTTCTTGTCTCTAGTTATCCTCATACCAAGGATTTGTTTTGCAGCTCCCAAATCCTTCATTGCAAATGAATTTGCCAATTTTCTTTTGAGCACATTTATTTCCTACATGTTAGATCCTGCAACAAGCATGTCATCTACATACAATAAAAATATAATATAGCTGCCATCATTTTGCCTTTTTAGATAAACACAATGATCAGAGTGACATCTAGTATAACCTTGTTCAGACATGAACTTGTCAAATTTTAGATACCACTGCCTTGGAGCCTGTTTTAAACCATACAAGCTCTTCTTTAACCTGCATGTTAGCCCCCCTATGAAATTTTTGACAAGAAAATAGGGGCTAAATTGTTCCTGAGTCTTCAAGGAATGCATTTCCTTTGAAAACACAGTCTCCTTGAAGCCTCCATGTGTCTTTTATCCTTTGATAAAATCCCCTCTGCTAATTCCCCTTTTAAAGCGTCTCTGCTATGTGAAGAAATTCCCAAAGGCCCCATTTTCCCTCTTATTTCACCCCCACCTTAGCCTCTCTTTATTCCCCCTTCTTTCCCTTTTTTACTCTTCAAATTTCCCCCAAAGATCCCCTTAAAATTCTTCCCCTAACCTTTGTTGGCCATTTTTCCCCTTTATCCCTCTATCGTTTCCCTGTAAAACCTCCAAAATCCATTAAAAGGGTTAAAAATCCCACTTTCCGATCTTATTATAAGGCCTGGCCCCTTTCCCGCTAGCCCCTCAACCACTTCCCCACATACGCCCTTACCCAAGACCAAGCGCTTAAGCCTTGGGGGCCAATCGCAATCGGAAGCCGAGCGGGTGCGTATTTTCTTTGTAAACATCAAAAAACCCCGACGCGATCGTTCTTAAAATTAAGTCCCGCGGTGCTTTCCGCACCGTTGATCTTCCGCGGAGATCCGACGGCGGAGCGCTAATCGCAGCCCCGGCTCAATCGCAATCGCAACTTTCCGCGTGCGCCCTCCGATCAATCGCAACCCTGTCTTCCGATCTCCCGATTGCAATATCCCAATTACATCCTGACCGTTCATCCTTCCTGTGATCTGACGGCCAGCGCTTAATCGCACCCTCCGCCCGATCGCGATCGCATCCCCTTCTCTCCGCCTCCCGATTCAATCCCGTCCGTCCATTTCCCCGCTGATCCGACGGTCATCGCTCAATTGCAAATCCCCCCCGATCGCAATCGCAAGTCACATTGGCGCTGCCCCGATTGAAATCTTCCGATTTGATCCTGTCCGTCCATCCCCTTTCTGATCCAACGGCCCAGCGTTAATCACACCCTCCGCCCGATCGCAATCGCAACCCCTTCCCTCCGACTCCCGATTGTGATCCCCCGATCCAATCTGAGCCATCCATCTCGCCAGTTTCAACAGCGCAGATTCATCCCGCTCCTCTCCCATCATCCCTCTCTACTGCCCTTCCGATTTCATCTCCGCCGTCCATTCCTTCCCCAGATCGACGGTCCTCACTCAATCACGTCTCCAATCTCAATCGCAATCGGAACTTTTGTGTTGTGCGTTGCGATCGCTCCCCGCTCCGATCTCCGATTGCGATTGGCCCGATTTCATCCTGTCCGTCCATTAGGTCGGATGATCTAACGGTCTAGATCTAATCGCCTTCCACCATGACCGGGTCCCACATTCACGCCTCCGTGTACTGTTTTTTCGTGTTTTCCTGTGTAGTTCGCCCAAACAATAATCTTTGGGTTTTCACATTGTTAATCATTTCTCTGCCTTTTTCATTGTTTCTCCACTGTTCCACCACCATTCTTCCGCCTCCACAGCGTTTTTCCACCACCACCGCCTGGTTTTATAGTTCTTTCCACTGTGCGGATTAGCACAGAGAGGCCATTTCAGCCGGCCGGCGAAGCAGCAGAGGCGGGATTTAGAAGGGATTTGAGCCGGTAATTGAAGATTAACAATTTGATCCCGAATTCAAAAGAAAGGCCCTGTTTGAAGACTAATGAGCACCCCAGCAAGTCATAACTGCGCTACCTAACAGCAGAGCACATTTTCTCCAGGCGTACACCATTCCTACAGAAATCTCCATGCCTCCTCGAGCCCTGAAACGATTAATTACACTGACTGAAGCTCATTTAAGACAGTCAGGCGGCAGTTATGAGGTAGGGAGAGACCTGCAGATCATCTCGTCCAGTTCATTTATTCCATAAGGCAGCACAGAGCTCCAGACACCAGAAAGGACTCCAAAGAAATATCAGAGGTCGATTTCGACCTGACAGAGATCTTCGAACCAGTCTTAGAGTACATTCAGCGCTGCAGACAGCCATTAAGCAGCATGGGCGTGGACACCTCCGCCGATTCTACCTTAATGAGATCAATTCATTGTCTATCTACCTCTGTTTCTCTCTTCTCCTATAAGAATTCCCCGAGAACTATTGAAAAGGTTGTTGTTGTTCAGTTGTTGGGCACTTGCTGTTAGAGGGATTCATTCTTGACTGTTAGAACAGTCGTGGGAGGGAGTAGCAGAGTAGTTGTATGTAATAGGCTGGGAGGAGAAAGCCTGGACTGTATTAGCCATTGAGCTTATTGTACATGACTGGTTTTGCATCAATTAATCAAAGCACATTTCACAGGATCCTGGTCTATTACTATTGGTGATGTTCTTCTTACTTCGTTTATTGCATCTTCACATTGTTTCATTGTTCTTCTGGGCTTGAATCAGAATAATGGTATAGGATTCACCCTTGTTAGGTGCCCTATGCTGTCTGCTCTCCTTGCCTTCAATTTTTTCTGCTAAATGTGTTATCTGAGAAGTGATTTCAGTCAATTTAACCAGTGTAGTGGATGTTATTGCCTACTCTCTGATGTATGAATTGGTTGAATTAGTTCTTAGATGTTCTTGCTGGGTTTAAGCTGGAAGGTTTGGGAACACTGGGGATGAGTGTTAGCCCTGTCCACTAGGATCCTTGCACGACCAGCTGGCCCTTCTAAGATCCCTTCCGTATAACTTATCTCTGTTTTTCCCTTGGAGTTGCTTAAGCAGATCTGGAGTTAAATGACCTCTGGTCCGATCTATAAGCAGCCCCTTTGTCTCTTTGAGAGCTGCCTTAGATTATGTCTAAGCAGGCCTGGAGTTAAATGACCTCTGACCTGATCTATAGACAGAAATTTGGTTGTCTTTCCTTCTTTCACTTTCTCTCCTTAATGTTCCATTCCACCATCTCCCTAAAGGATCCTTTAGTGTAGATGACTTGCCCTTTGAAAGCCTTGGCTAGTGGATGCAAGTAATTTCCTTTCATGACTCCATAGCCCAATGGATGGCACTGTCTTGGCCTATCCTCTTTGCTAAAACATCCATCTACTTTGTTTCCTTTCCTCCCATTACTTTCTCAGTCTATGATCTCCTGACCAACCCGGCAACCAACCAACCAAATCATTTAAAGTCCCTCGTGCTTCATAACTAGCCTAATATCTCATTTGAGCTTCAAAGACATATCATTCTTTGCTCTTTTTGGAGAGATCCCTCTCCGGGTCCAGGAGGGCTAGATCCTAGGGCCCCAAAGTGGTTTGATGTTGTCTCATCTTTTGGTATTGCCAAATCTGCCAAAACATGGGAACCCCAACATAACGGCGACTCCGCTGGGGAGAATCTGAGAGTCAAGAACTGCTAACATTTGGTCTATTTCCCATTTTCGTAACCAACATAATGGTGAATCCACTGGGGACAGATCAGTTGGCTTTGATTTGGTAAACCACTGTGGTGGACAGTAAAGTTGTAAATCATCCACCTGGCGACTCCACAATTCCTGAATGATTAAAAGACTCCACTGGTAATCAGCTGGCCACTGATTATTTGTGGTTTCACATAAGACTCCACTGGGAGACCATGTCGTAGTACAACATCATCCATTCCGAAGACCAAGCCATGTCATTAATGCAAGACCCCGAACGGTTTGCAGAAATGTTTCCAGACTTCATGGCAATGTGTCGTGACACACTTGCTAGTGACTTGGCAGTATATAAGGTGGAGGAACTTCCTGGGGTTATTCCTCTCAGCTCTAGAGGCAGGCCCGTGATTAAGAAAATCCTTTTGGAGCTGATGGTTGAAAGGTATGAAGCTGAGATCGAACTTCTGAGCTCACAAGAGATATCATATGAGTTCAGAGACCCCAGAGCATTCTTGGAAAGTCTCCCTCCCCCCAAAAGAGAAAAGATTCCGCTGCTCTTCGAAATACAAGAAGAAGAGGATCCGGTTTTCATGAGCCACACTGAAGATGCAGTGGAAGATGCAATAATCGAAGTTGCCCAGGACATAGACAGCCTACCAAGCTTGGGAGGCCTAAAAGAAGAAAATGTACATCATCTGTTCGTGAATCCTGTGGCAGAGTACATGGAGGCCCTGATATGCTCGAATGCTCCAGCATTGATGCTTAGCATGGGCCAGATTCATCAGGAATGGTCACTACTAATGGTGACCACGGTTTTGAAGAACCACGCAGAGCACCCTGTGGTTATCTCTGACAGGCAGCCAGTGCTCATATCCTTTTTTGCTACTGCTTGATTGGCTGCATTGGCATTATTGTATCACCTAATGTATCAGAGATTTCCAGTTAGAGTAGGGTAAGTAGGAGGTCTGAAATAAGCTCAGTCTAGGAGCATGTAGTTAGTTGTTTCATTTTCTGTCTTAGAATGTAGAGAAGAAACCTGCTAGACAGTCTAATCCTAGCAGGTAGTAGTGTAGATAGAGAAACATATGAGACCAACAGTCTAATCTGGTCTCATGGAGTAATAAGGGTAGAAGTAGAATAGGTTTATTTTTTCCTGTTTGTAAAAATTGATGATGTAAAGGGTCTGCAAGTCCAAATGCACCCAAAAGAAAACATGTTAGGACTATAGTCTGGGTAGGTAGTTGTTTGGAAGAATTGTACTGCTGATTTGTTGTCTTCATAGCTTGTGGCAGCTGATCAAAGAAAGAAATGGATGGTTCAAGCAGCAGGCACCTGGCCTACACCAAGAGATCAATTTCTAAATTCTTGACTCCTTCAAGAAGAAGCCATCCCCATGTGGAGCCACTGTTAGCCCCCCTATGAAATTTTTGACAAGCAAATAGGGGGCTAAATCATTGTTGAGCCTTCAAGGAATGCATTTCCTCTGAAAACTCAGTCTCCTTGAAGCCTCTATGTGTCTTTTATTTTTGATGAAATCCCCTCTGCTAATTCTCCTTTATAAGGCCTCTCTGCTATGAAGAAATGCCCAAAGGCCCCCTTTTCCCTCTTATTTCATTCCCCAAAGCCTTTTTTTTCTATCTCCCTTCTCTCCCCTTCTATTTCCCTTCTTACCCTTCAAATTCCCCAAAAATACCCTTTA
The DNA here is from genome assembly GCA_034641835.2 of Pinus albicaulis. Taxonomy (NCBI): domain Eukaryota; kingdom Viridiplantae; phylum Streptophyta; class Pinopsida; order Pinales; family Pinaceae; genus Pinus; species Pinus albicaulis. Next base: position 1,375,769,922 of record CM076572.1, read on the forward strand.
ATTTCTTCCCCCTTCCCTTTGTTGGCCACTTTCCCCCCTTATCCCTTTATCGTTTCCCTTTAAAACCTCCAAAATCCATTAAAAGGGTTAAAAAACCCACTTTCGGACCTTATTATAAGGCCTGGCCCCTTTCCCGCTAGCCCCTCAACCACTTCCCCACATACGCCCTTACCCAAGACCAAGCACTTAAGCCTTGGGGGCCAATCGCAATCGGAAGCCGAGCGGGTGCGTATTTTTTTGTAAACAGCAAAAAACCCCGACGCAATCGTTCTTAACGTTAAGTCCCGCGGTGCTTTCCGCACCGTTGATCTTCCGCGGAGATCCGACGGTGGAGAGCTAATCGCAGCCCAGGATCAATCGCAATCGCAACTTTCCGCGTGCGCCCTCTGATCAATCGCAACCCTGTCTTCCGATCTCCTGATTGCAATCTCCCGATTACATCCCAACCATTCATCCTTCCCATGATCTGACAGCCAGCGCTTAATCGCACCCTCCGCCTGATCGCGATCGCATCCCCTTCTCTCTGCCTCCCGATTCAATCCCGTCCGTCCATTTCCCTGCTGATCCGACGGTCATCGCTCAATTGCAAATCCCCCCTGATCACAATCACAAGTCACATTGGCGCCGCCCCGATTGAAATCTTCCGATTTGATCCTAGCCATCCATCCCCTTTCTGATCCAACGGCCTAGCGTTAATCGCACCCTCCGCCCGATCGCAATCGCAACCCCTTCCCTCCGACTCCCGACTGCGATCCCCCAATCCAATCTGAGCCGTCCATCTCGCCAGTTTCAACGGCGCAGATTCATCCTGCTCCTCTCCCATCATCCCTCTCTACTGCCCTTCCGATTTCATCTCCGCCGTCCATTCCTTCCCCAGATCGACAGTCCTCGCTCAATCGCGTCTCCAATCTCAATCGCAATCGGAAATTTTGTGTTGTGCATTGCGATCGCTCCCCGCTCCGATCTCCGATTGTGATTGGCCTGATTTCATCCTGTCCGTCCATTAGGTCGGATGATCTAACGGTCTAGATCTAATCGCCTTCCACCATGACCGGGTCCCACATTCACGCCTCCGTGTATTTTTTTTTCGTGTTTCCCTGTGTAATTCACCCAAACAATAATCTTTGGGTTTTCACATTGTTAATCATTTCTCCGCCTTTTTCATTGTTTCTCCGCTGTTCCACCACCATTCTTCCGCCTCCACAGCGTTTTTCCACCACCACCGCCTGGTTTTATAGTTCTTTCCACTGTGCGGATTAGCACAGAGAGGCCATTTCAGCCGGCCGGCGAAGCAGCAGAGGCGGGATTTAGAAGGGATTTGAGCCGGTAATTGAAGATTAACAATTTTATCCCGAATTCAAAAGAAAGGCCCTGTTTGAAGACTAATGAGAACCCCAGCAAGTCATAACTGCGCTACCTAACAGTAGAGCACATTTTCTCCAGGCGTACACCATTCCTACAGAAATCTCCATGCCTCCTCGAGCCTTGAAATGATTAATTACAATGACTGAAGCTCATTTAAGACAGTCAGGCGGAAGTTATGAGGTAGGGAGAGACCTGCAGATCATCTCGTCCAGTTCATTTATTCCATAAGGCAGCACAGAGCTCCAGACACCAGAAAGGAATCCAAAGAAATATCAGAGGTCGATTTCGACCTGACAGAGATCTCCGAACTAGTCTTAGAGTACATTCAGCGGTGCAGAAAGCCATTAAGAAGCATGGGCGTGGACACCTCCGCCGATTCTACCTTAATGAGATAAATTCATTGTCTATCTACCTCTGTTTCTCTCTTCTCCTATAAGAATTTCCCGAGAACTATTGAAAAGGTTGTTGTTGTTCAATTGTTGGGCACTTGCTGTTAGAGGGATTCATTCTTGACTGTTAGAAAAGTCGTGGGAGGGAGTAGCAGAGTAGTTGTATGTAATAGGCTAGGAGGAGAAATCCTGAACTGTATTAGCCATTGAGCTTATTGTACATGACTGGTTTTGCATCAATTAATCAAAGCACATTTCACAGGATCCTGGTCTATTACTATTGGTGATGTTCTTCTTACTTCTTTTATTGCATCTTCACATTGTTTCATTGTTCTTCTGGGCTTGCATCAGAATAATGGTATAGGATTCACCCTTGTTAGGTGCCCTACGCTGTCTGTTCTCCTTGCCTTCAATGTTTTCTGCTAAATGTGTTATCTGGGAAGTGATTTCAGTCAATTTAACCAGTGTAGTGGATGTTATTGCCTACTCTCTGATGTATGAATTGGTTGAATCAGTTCTTAGATGTTCTTGCTGGGTTTAAGATGGAAGGTTTGGGAACACTGGGGATGAGTGTTAGCCCTGTCCACTAGTATCCTTGCACGACCAGCTGGCCCTTCTAAGATCCCTTCCGTATAACTTATCTCTTTTTTGCCTTTGGAGTTGCTAAAGCAGACCTGGAGTTAAATGACCTCTGGTCTGATCTATAAGAAGCCCCTTTGTCTCTTTGAGAGCTGCCTTAGAGTATGTCCAAGTAGGCCTGGAGTTAAATGACCTCTGACCTGATCTATAGACAGAAATTTGGTTGTCTTTCCTTCTTTCACTTTCTCTCCTTAATGTTCCATTCCACCATCTGCCTAAAGGATCCTTTAGTGTAGATGACTTGCCCTTTGAAAGCCTTGGCTAGTGGATGCAAGTAATTTCCTTTCATGACTCCATAGCCCAATGGATGGCACTGTCTTGGCCTATCCTCTTTGCTGAAACATCCAGCTGCTTTGTTTCCTTTCCTCCCATTACTTTCTCAGTCTATGATCTCCTGACCAACCCAGCAACCAACCAACCAAATCATTTAAAGTCCCTCGTGCTTCATAACTAGCCTAATATCTCATTTGAGCTTCAAAGACATATCATTCTTTGCTCTTTTTGGAGAGATCCCTCTCCGAGTCCAGGAGGGCTAGATCCTAGGGCCCCAAAGTGGTTTGATGTTGTCTCATCTTTTGGTATTGCCAAATCTGCCAAAACATGGGAACCCCAACACTGCACACCAATTTTTCTTTCCCTTTTACCTCATATCCTTCTGGTTGCTGCATGTATATCTATTCCTCCAAATCTCCATGGAGAAATGTTGTCTTTACATCTAACTGTTCAAGATGTAAATCTTACACTACTACAAGACTTAAAATAGTTCTGATTGAATTCATTTTAACAACAGGAGAAAATATTTCATCAAAATCAATACCTTTCTTCTGTGCAAACCCCTTCACCACAAGTCTAGCTTTGTACCTATGTTTTCCTCCATCTTCTTCTTTCAGCCTGTAAACCCATTTATTCTGCAATGTAGTTTTACCTGCAGGAAACCTGACTAAGTCCCAAGTCTGGTTATGCATTAAGGAGTCCATTTCTTCTTCCATGGCTAGCTCCCACTTCTTCCTGCTTTCAACCTACATTGCTTCTTCATAACATTCAGGTTCACCAGAATCAGTCAACAATAAATAATATAATGACGAAGAGTATCGTTCAGGGGGTCTACTTATCCTGGTAGATCTTCTAACACCACTTTCAAGTGTTTGAGGTGCCTGTTGCTATTGTGGTGGTTGTTGCTGCTGTGGTTGTTGATTATTATTATTTTCAGGCACCTTTACTTTTTCAGATATCTCATCAAGAACCGCGTATTCCTTGCTTTCTTTTTCCTGTTTCTTTTCCTGCAACTGATTCTTATACAAGACCTTTTCATTGAATATTACGTCTCTGCTCCTAATGATTTTGTGATTTTCATAATCATATAAGCGATAACAAAAGTCATTAGCACCATATCCAATAAAGGTACATTTCTTTGATTTTGCCTCAAGCTTTGTTCTATTTTCTTTATTAATATGGACAAAGGCCTCACAACCAAAAGGCTTTAAAAAGGAGTAGTTTACCTTTTTACCTGTCCATGCTTCCTCTGGAATACCACCATCCAAGGAACTTGAAGGCCCTCTGTTTATTAGATAAACAATAGTATCTACAACATCTGCCCAAAATTTTAAAGGCAATCCTGCATGCAATCTCATGCACCTTGCATGCTCCATGATTGTTCTATTCATCCTTTCTGACACACCATTTTCTTGTGGTGTTCTTGGAACTGTCTTCTCTCTATGAATTCCATGCTCTGAACAATACCTATCAATCTCTTTGCTGCAATATTCACCTCCATTGTCTGATCTGAGACGCTTCAACTTATTTCCTGTCTCAATCTCAACCAAAGCTTTCCATTTCTTGAAAGTATCAAATACATTAGATTTATTCTGAATACAATAAATCCATGTTTTTCTAGTTGCATCATCAATAAAAGTAACATAATAACGAGAGCCACCGAGAGATGATACCTGTATGCACAAGCTCCAATTTGTTGCTCTTCTTTTCTTTCCCAAATCTGAGAAATCTGACTCTCTTTTGTTTTCCATAAATGCAATTCTCACAGAAATCCAAATCAACATTCTGCAAACCTGGCAAAAAATTTCTTGAGTGAAGAATATTCATTCCCTTCTCACTCATGTGTCTGAGCCTATGATGCCATAATGCTGGATCTGCTCCCTTGGAAGTTAAAGCATTAACAGAGTTAGAAATACCATTGCATAAATACAATGTACCAACCTTTTCACCTTTTTCTATTACCAGTGCTCCTTTAGTGACCTTCCTAGTTTTATCTGTGAAATTTGTCACACAACCTTCACCGCCTAACTGCCCTGTTGAAATCAGATTTTTCTTCAGATCTGGAACATGCCTTACCTCCTTTAGTAGCCATTGGTTTCCATTCTGTTGTTTTACAAGAACTTTACCATTCCAACAATTTTACAGGGTTTATCATCACCCAAACGAACTTGTCCAAAATATCCTTGAACATAGTCATGAAAATATTTCTTATCAGGTGTGGCATGGAATGAAGCCCCTAAATCTACAACCCAAGAATCAGTAACATTTTCGAAAGAAAGAATCAAAGAATCTTGTAACACATCACCTGTCACATTTTCTTCATGGTTTTTTTCTTGTTGTGTGTCTCCTTCTTTTCCCTTCCGAGATCTACATTCTTTCTTTAGGTGTCCTTTCTTTCCGTAATTCCAGCACACTATCCCCGATCTGGACTTGGATCTGCCTTTCCTTGATTTACTGCGATATCCTGAGCTCTTTCCTCTTTCCATTCTTCTTCCCCTAGACTCTGTACTCAAAGCATTACCTGATGTCTCACCGGAGCTTTTCCGTCACATTTCCTGGCTAAGGATAGCACCAACAACATCATCAAACTTTAAAGTACTAGATCCAGAGACAGAGTTACTAATGGCCATTAATAAACCATTCCAACTCTCTAGCAATGAGCACAAGAATAACAGAGCTCTAACTTCATCATCAAAGTTTACCCCTATAGAACTTAATTGACTGGTAACTATATTAAATTCATTTAAATGGTCTGCAATAGATCCACCTTCTGACATCTTCATATTAAATAGTCGTTTCATAATAAATACCTTGTTTGAGGCCGAGGGTTTTTCATATAGTTTCACCAACGTCTACATCAAACCATATGTTGTTGTTTCCTTCTAAATATTGAAGGAGACTGACGCCGCAAGACACAACCGTACTGTTCCGAGTGCCTTTCTATCGAGAATGTTCCATTTCACGTCCGTCATGGCCGTCGGCTTCTTTGTTTTTCCTCTCAATGGTAGGTACAGATCTTTCTGATACAGATAATATTCCATCTGCATCTTCCACAGCGAGAAGTTTTGGCCATTAAATTTCTCGACCCTAAACTTACCATTGTCCGCCATTGCTCCCACTCGAACTAGGAACCCTTCTTTCCTGCGAGTTTATCAGCCAAATATACCTTCGGCTCTGATACCAGTTGTTAGAAAATTATATATATTATGGAGAAATGCAACACATAAAATATGCAGAAAAATACAACCACACAAAACACATAAAACCAGAGAGACACAGATATACGTGGTTCACCCAGTTTGGGCTACATCCACCCTAAATAGCCAGTCCTTCCTTTCTATTATCCAGCAAAATGAAAAGTCAAAACCTACAACAGATCCACTGTAATATCCTCTGTTCTTTCTCATAGTCTCCCTCTCTGTTTCTCGCTCCGAGAATACACACATAATACACAGCCGCAATACAATACCCTCATATATACAAGGGGGTTGCCTTCTAGGGAAAAAAAACCTTAATCTAAACATAACTTCTACCGTTAGATCATTTGCCTAATGAATGGCCCAGATTGACTAGAAATTAATATACTTTTACAAGGAAATTTTACATCTGTTTTTAGCTTCGGGGGCGCTGCCCCCGAAAACCCCCACCAGGGGGGGGCTCCGAAAAGTGCTGTCGCCCCCCCCCCTGGACCCCCCATGGCAGCGATTAATTACAGGCGGCGTTGCCACCCCTTTGAAGGTATAGCTATGATACAAAGTAAACAAGATAATCAAGCTTCACACCCAACAAGAACAATATGACCACAGGATCAAAAAGAACATAGTTGATCCCAAACCAAAGCCCTCTGAAATCACCATTAAGAAAAATCCTGCAAAGACTCTTAAAGTGACTGCTGAAAAAATTAAATCAACAACTAAGAATTCTGGTAAAAACAAAGATAAGGACATTCAAACCAGTGACACATCAACCCGAGAACCTAGCTGCACTAGCATTGCAGCTAATTCTCCTAATAAAATAGCTTTAAACATTGTACATACTGAAAATCAACAAGCTGAGACTACTAATAAAATGGTGCCCAACAAGATAGAATTGAATCTTTCAAAGAGTTAGTATGATTTCAATTTGGAAAGTGAGATTGCCAAAATTAAAATTTCTATCCCTCTCATTGAGTTAGCCACTCAGGATGTATATAAGAGTCAAATTTTGAAAGCTTTAAAATTATGAGAAAATAGTGACACCATCAATTTGAATGGTGAGCAACTAGCTCTCTTGTTCGGCCCAAAAATTGAAGGGAAATTTCAAGAAGGGGTAGTACCTCCTTTCTATGTCAGCCTCAATATCCACAAAAAAATCCTGCATAATGCTATGCATGACTCTGGAGCCTCACACAACCTTATGCCAAAGGTGATAATGGAAAGGCTAGGACTAGAAATAACCAGACCTTACAAGGATTTATATTATTTTGACTCTAGCAGAGTGAAATGCCTTGGCCTAATTAAAGACCTTTGTGTGAATTTGACTCAAATCCCATCCAAGTGCATGGTTATGGATGTTGTGGTGGCTGATGTGCCTCCTAAGTATGGCATGTTGTTGTCAAGATCATGGGGTGCCAAGCTGCAAGGTACAATGCAGATGGATGGGACATATGCTACTATCCCTGTCCTTAGCCAACTTAGAAGACTATACAGAGAGGCGCACATGAAATTCATGGTCAGTAGCCCAGAAAAGCCTGAAAATTCCCCCATTTACTCTGTCCATACAGACCTGGATTCGTTTATCCTTTACAATGATGAATCCTCAAATAAACCAAAGCTAGAAGACAACGACTCAGATAACCAGCTAGAGGCCCCAAATCTAGAAATAATGGCAGTTCTAGGTATGGAAGAAAACGAAAGAGAAACTTATGAATAGTGTGTTGAAACAAAAAACCGGAGTGAACAAAGCCAAGATGGAAAACAACAGGCTACCCGTCACTCTGAACTCTATGAAAATCCTGAAGAACGAGACCCGTCACGACATGTTGCAGACCTCAAAACAGAACATAATGATGAACGAGGCAATAGGGATGAAAATGATGTTAACAAACCCTTATGGTGCATGAAATTTGATGGGTCTTGCACTAAAAAGAGTGCGGGAGCTAGGGTATGGTTGGTCGACACTAAAAAAAATTACTCCGAGAGCCATGCTGTTCAAGCTAGATTTCAAATGCACTAACAACATTGTAGAGTATGAGGCTCTCATCCTAGGATTGTGTCTATTGAAAGAACTAGGAGCCCAGAAGATAATTGTTCAGGGAGACTTAGAATTAGTCATCAAATAGCTAAATGGAGAATATGCCGTCAAGCATCCTAGACTAAGGGTATACCGAAATAATGCCATATATTTCCTGAAAACATTTGCAAAATATGAACTCGTGTTTGTCCCAAGGAGTCAAAACATAATTTCAAACAGATTGGCCTGCGCTGCTAGTTCATGCCAGGAATCACCTAGTGACAAACAAATCATCATTCGTACAAAATATAGACCTGCAGTGCCAGATAATGAGAAATATTGGCAGGTCTTTGAGGGTGACAAACAAATAGAGGATTTCCTGCTTGGCAGAAATGAGTTTGAATTATCTGATTCAGATTCTCTACCATTTCACAGCGTTTCTCGCCATTCCTCCGTGGTTCCTCCATCGCTCGCACAGACATCCACATCATCCACCCCATGCATTGTTTTCTTACTCGTTTTCGTTCTTGCAATGTTATCAAGAGTCAATGGTCGCCATGATGCAAGATCTCTGTTACAGTGACAGAGAGATCAAAGAAGATCTTCTTTAGCGGCGGAATTTATATAAAAAACGACCCGGGAAGGTGAAGACAGGACTTGCATTAAAAAAAAAAGCAGGATCCAAAATCTAAAATCTCCCAGTGCCATTAAAACATGAGCTAACCTGTCAGAAACAAAATGGAGCGGTAAGGTGTTGCAGTGCAAAGAAAAGGAGATTAAGGCCCGGTAATGAAGATTTTAAGCCTGGAATTAGTGGTTTAAGAGGAAAAGCACCTGTTTGGAGATCCTGCACATAGTAAAAGGTAACATCAGGGTTCATTTATCAGCAGAATGTTTTTCCTCGTCAAGTACAGGGCACCCATACAACTTTTATTATGCACAGTGTCCCTGAAGGAATTTCCACCCTAACAGCAGTTCAAAACCACCAGAGCATTTATATGGCAGACTTCTCAGTAGATTATTTCATTTTTGTTCAAAACACCAAGGGTACGACAGCCGAAATCTATCAAGATCATACCTGGAGAAGATCACCTTCCACGAGGGAAGTGACATAGATTAAATACATAGCAAACAAATAGAATGGGTTTCGGCCCTGCATTCATTTCTGTGTTTAATATTCCATTTAGTGTTCACCTGCCACCCTAGTCGACCTTTTGTTCACCATTTGCTATAAAGCACAGAGGGAAATTATTGTAATGGTTGTTGGTTGTTGATTGGATATCAGTAGACTGCAAGCTCTCTCCTCTTGAGAAAAGTTCTCTGTGTAACATTGTAAGATAGGCTGAGATTTGATGTATTCAGGATGAATGTTCAAGCTGTGGACAATGATGTACCTGATTGGTGTTGTTTTTAATATGACAAGATGTTTCTTTGGATCCTGATCTAAAGCAGTTGGTGATGTTTTCCTTTCTCTGTATTTGTGATTGACTTGCTTTCATTTCATTATGTTTCTTCAGGCTCGCATCAGAAGTTTGGCATAAGATTTACCCTTGATAGGTACCTTATGTTGCTGCTCTCCCAGCCTTTATGTTTTCTTCTTATATGTGTGTCTGAATATTGACCTCAATTGATTTAACCAGTGTAGTGGATGTCATTGCCTGCTCTCTGATGTATGAATTAATGAAATTTATGTTCAGATGTTCTTGTCGGGATTTAGTTAGATGAGTTGAGAACACTGGGAGGTCTAGAACCCTGTCTTTGCCTCACTAGAATATTTCCATCTCATTAAGCCTTTCTAAGATCCCTTGCCTTGCCTCCGGTTTTGTCCAAGTAGGTATGGCGTTAAATGACCTCTAACCTGATCTATAGACAGGATTGGCTAGTTTCCCCTTCACTCATTTTCAGTCCTTAATGTTCCATTCCATCAACCATCCTTTAAGATCCAAATGCTCTAGATGACTAGCCCAACTGAAAGCTTGCACATTGAACACAAGTAAATCCTTTCTTGAATCCATTTCCCAATGGCTTTGATTTTCCCTGAGTTATCTATCTTTGTCTAGTTTCCTCTTTACTCACCCTTATCTTATATTGGACCCTTCTTTCCTGATTCCCAACAACCAAACATAAACAATCAAACAAACAACCCTGTGCCTATAACTAGCCTAAAACCTTAACATTCGAGCTTCAAAGACATAAACATTTGACTATTATAGAGAGATCCCTCTTTGGACCTGGGAGGGCTAGATCCTAAGGTCCCAAAGTGGTTTTATGTTGTCTCATCTTTTGGTCTCTGTCAACCTGGCCAAAACATGGGAACCCCAACATAATGGCGACTCCACTGGGGACTCTGAGTGCATTTCACCTAAAAACATAATTAGAGACTCAGAAACTTAGAACTCTGGTCAGGTTGACAGTAAGTCACTCCTTTCTTGAATCGACCTCCATTTTTTAGTATCCATAACACTCTTAGACAGAGCCTGGAAAGGGCTAGGTAGCCTCCGGATCTCATCCTCTTTTGGAGGTGACATATCTGGTAAATGCTCTTCCAGTCAATCTCTGGAGTTTGCTATTGTTGAGGTTATTCTTGGGAGGTGATAGTGCTTGAGCACTGTGGTGGACAGTGTAACCCTTTTGAAATACCCTAAACCTTCCACCTGGCGAATCCATTGATTCCTAAACGAAAAGACTCCACTGGTGATCAGTAGGCCTGCTGATTAACTTGGTTTCACATTAGACTCCACTGGGAGACCAGCATTTGAAACAAAAAATAGAAGTAACAAGTAGGGTTAAGCTACTGGGCTAGGAAACAACATTTTGGCTTTCAGAACCATTCACACAAGGGCTTACCCCAACCTTGATCCACCTGAAATAGTTGACAATCCGGAGAGTATCCTCAAGGGGGCTCCTACCCCTCAAAGACCAACTATTTCCAGTCACATTCATAGAGCTAATTCTGCACCAGAAGACTTAACAGCTCTATCACACTTTCTCCTTGACCTAGACCCACCTAACAGATTACCTAGAACTAGGTCATTCAGTCATCTAGACCGGCCAGACCTCGAGCTTCACGGTTCACCATATCATAGCGGTCAACACACTAGGGACGGAGGAACCCCTCCATCTACACCACCTGATATCCACTTCATTCAAAACTTGGAGCTCTCTCACCCTAGATCAGCTCAATAGACTTCTTCCACTCTTAACATCCCTGTCATCCTTATACCAGCTACGCAAGTTAATCCTTTACCTCATCAGAATATCGTCATGGCAGCTTGGTATGCACCTCTAGTTTTACCTCAGCCCATGTTACTCTTACCCAATGATTATCAGTCAGAAATCCCACACTTTACTGCAAAAGAGTCCATAACAGCTCAACAACATGTAGATAAAATGGAGGATTCTTTTGATTACATGGAGATCGACGATGAATTAGTCAAAATGAGAATCTTTTCCCAAAGCCTAGGAGGTGATGTAAAGAAATGGTTTAAGGGCTTACCTCCCGGCAGTATCCAAGATTTTCCTGCATTATATCAGACCTTCATAAACAAATTGGAAACTAGGGCAAAGCCTTGTCAACTCCTAGCCAAATACATGAGCCTCAAAAGGAATGTAGGAGAGAGTGTCCATGATTACACAACAAGATTTAACAACATCTACAATGCTCTCCCTCCACATATGAAAACTCCACAAGGTATGGCCCTAGTAAAATACCCTGATGGGTTTGATGCTGACATGGCCTATGAGCTTAGGGATAAAGAATACACCACACTGGAAGATATGCAGAAAGGGGCTGTAAACATAGAAGCAAATTTGATTGAGAAAAGAGCAAGACTGAGGTCTGAGAGGAGGGTAACCTATAGGGATGACAATGTAGCTTCCACATCCGATCCAAACTATGAAAAGTTGTCTAAAAAATTGGAAGAGCTACAACAGATGATGAAGAAAATGGTTGTCAAAGTTAGCAATCAGAACTTTAGAAGGACCAACAATACTCCTAACAGACAGCGGGATTCAGATCAACAAGTAATTCCCCCATTCCAAGAGAACTTTTAGATGAAGATGAGGGGATTTTAGAAGAGTCTGAAGGGAATACTATAAACATGTTCGAAACAAAAGACTCAATCCTTAACTGTGACTCAGGAGAAGATCAACCCTCACCATCATACTGGGATGAGGAATGGTTAGAGACTGAGGATTACAGATTAGGATTTGAAAATGCCATGATGCAGGTTAGAGAACAGTATGAAATTAGGAGAAAAAAGAGCCAAGACACTTCCAAACCCAAGGCTCCTGAGGTTACCATCAAGAAAATACCTGACAAATCTTCTAAAGTGGCTGCTGAAAATAGAAAATCAGCAGCTAAAATTTCTAGTAAACACAAGGAAAAAGACAAACAAGACACTAAAAAACAAAGCCAACCAACCAGAAGCACTAGCACTGCAGTTAGTGCCCCTGATAAAACGATTCCTGACCCTGTACATAGTGATAAATTACAAACTGATTCAGCCACTAAGGCAGTGGCAGATAAAACAGAATTGAGTGCTATAAAGGTCCAGTCCACTTTCAATCTGGAAAGTGAGATTGCAAAAATCAAAATCTCTGTACCATTATCTAAGATGGCCAGTCAGAATGTATATAAAGGCCAAATTTTGAGAGCATTAAGTCTGGGGGAGAATAATGACACTGTGAATTTTAATGATGATCAACCAGCCCTCTTGTTCGGTCCAAAAATTGAGGGAAAGTTTTAGGAGGGGGTGGTTCCACCTTTTTATGTCAGTCTCAACATTCATGGAAAGATCCTTCATAATGCCATGCATGACTCTGGAGCATCACACAATCTAATGCCTAAGGTAGTAATGGAAAGGTTAGGCCTGGAGATCAGCAGACCCTACAAAGACTTATACTCATTTGACTCTAGCAGAGTGAAATGCCTTGGACTAATCAAAGACTTATGTGTGAGCTTGACCCAGATCCCTGTTAAGTGTATGGTCATGTATGTGGTGGTGGAAGATGTGCCACCCAAGTATGGCATGCTATTGTCAAGATCATGGGGAGCCAAACTGCAAGGAACAATGTAGATGGATGGATCATATGCCACTGTCCCTATCTTTGGCCAACTAAGAAGACTGTATAGAGAAGCTCAGATGAAATTCCTAGTTATTAGCCCCGAGAAGCCTGAAAAATCTCCTTTATACTCTGTACATACAGATCTCGACTCCTTCATCCTGTGTAATGATGAATCCTTGGAGGAGTCAGGATCTGAATGCATGGGTATAAACGTAGAGGCTGAAAGCACAGACCTGAGCATAATGGCCGCTTTGGAGGAAATCAAAGAAAACAGCAGTGAAACCTACAGAATATGCGGTGGGAGCCTAATTCTGAATGAACCAGAAACACCATGCAGTCAGCCCGTTAGTCACCCTCCTCAGACTGATACACCACGTGAAGAACCAGACAACCCACCACCTAGTATAGATCCCACAATGCAACAGAATGGCGAACCCCTGTGGGAAATGAATTTTGATGGGTCCTGTACTAGGGAAACTGCCGGAGCCGGGGTGTGGCTACGTAACACAGAAAATGATCATGCAGAGAGCCATGCTGTGAATCTGCATTTCAAATGCACAAATAACATTGCAGAGTACGAGGCTCTTATTCTGGGCCTAAATCTGTTGAAAAAATTAGGGGCCCGTAGGATAACTGTGCATGGGGATTCTGAGTTTGTGATCAAACAAGTGAATGGTGAATATGCAGCGAAACATCCTCGATTAAGGGCATATAGGAACGATGCCATGGACATGTTGAAAACTTTCATGGAATATGAATTAGTGTTTGTTCCTAGGAGCCAAAATTTCATTGCAAATGGATTGGCTTGCCTGGCTAGTTCATACCCCAAGGCTCCCCTGGACCAAAAAATCATCATTCAGACCAAGTTCAGACCTGCAGTGCCAGACAACGAAAAATATTGGCAAGTCTTCGAAGGAGACAAACAGATTGAAGACTTTCTGGTGGGCAGAAATGAGTTTGAATTCTCCGATTCAGAATCAAAGTCTGATGACAGCTACCCAAGTGAGGATCCCCCAGATAAACAAGAAACACCTTGTAGCATAGAGATAAATTCTTTTTTCTGAAGAAACTGGAAGTTCAACCATCAATTGTGAAAACGCAGAAAGTGCAGAAATCGAAGTCTTGCAGGCCAAAGACAAGAAAATACCCAAAGGCCTAGCACCCTTAGAGGACCTATTTGATTTTAACGATGTAGTAAAAATGCCCACTATAGAACATGCAGACTCCGATGTTGAAGAATGCAACATAGGCACTGAAGACAAACCCAGAATTATTAAACTAGCTAAGTCTGTACTTGCAAACATGAAGAAAAGATACATCGAGCTGTTTAAAAAATTCATTGATGTGTTTGAATGGAGTTACGAAGACTTAAAAGCCTATGACACCAATATCATACAACACAAGATACGTTTGAAGGAAAATCAAAAGCCTTTCAGACAGAAACTCCATAGGATCAATCCGAAACAATTTCCTGCAGTTGAGAAAGAGATTAAAAAGATGTATGATGCAGGCATAATTGTTCCTATGAGGTTCTCTGATTGGGTATCAAACTTAGTGGCTGTAGGGAAGAAAACAAGGGAAATAAGACTATGCATAGACTTTAGTAACCTCAACAGAGCCTCCCTGAAACACAACTACCCCTTGCCTAGAATGGAACACATCTTACAAAAGGTAGTGGGTTCTAAGAGAATCTCCCTGCTTGATGGTTTTTCAGGATACAACCAAATATTGGTACTCCCAGAAGATCAACTCAAGATATCATTTACCACTCCATGGGGCACCTTCATGTATGTGAAAATGCCCTTTGGATTGATGAATGCTGGCGCCACCTTCCAGAGAGCGATGGACATAGCTTTCTCAGAGGAGATATGGCACTTCATAGTTATCTATTTAGATGACTTTACTGTCTTTCTAAAAACTGAAGAAGAACACCTGAAGCATCCGAGGAAAGTTTTTGAAAAATGTAGAAGGTACGGTCTGTCCTTAAATCCCAAGAAAAATGTGTTTGGGCTGCAAGAAGGTAAACTTCTTGGTCACATTATATCTGAGAAAGGGATTAGGATAGACCCACAGAGGGTTGAGGGAATAATCCAAATCACACACCCAAGAAACATCAAGGAGTTATAGTCCTTCATTGGGAAGATAAATTTCCTTAGGAGATTCATTCCCAACCTTGCGGAGCACCTTAGGACTATGACTGACATGCTAAAGAAAGGTGCAGGAATTAAATGGACTGTAGGAGCCAAAAAATCTTTCGAAACTGTAAAAATTGTACTCACTCAGGCTCCTGTGCTGATTAGCCCTGATTTCTCGAAATATTTTCTGATCTTTTCAATTGCCTCCTAGCATACCGTGGCTGCAGTCTTACTGTAGAAAAATTCAGAAGGTAATGAATAGCCTATAGCTTTCTTCAGTAAAGCCTTAAGAGATGCACCCTTAAAGTACAACATCATGGAAAAGCAGGCCTATGCCCTGATTAAGGCCTTAAAAGACTTTAGGGTGTACATCCTGCATTCTCACACCATTGCTTATGTACCGAATATAGTGGTCAAAGATATCTTGTCCCAGGACCCTGATGGGAAAAGGGGAAAATGGATTGCTACAATATTAGAATACTACCTTGAAATAAAACCCACCAAGCTGATCAAAGGTCAAGGCCAAATCAAACTTGCAGGCCTTTGACATTAATATGATGAATGCCTTAGATGAGCAGAAAGGATTACCTCATTCAATGATCGAGGAGCGGTTTCAAAAATCTCCTTGGTATACTGATATCCTTTACGTGCTCACCAACCTCAATGCCCCTCCAGAAATGTCCAAAACCAAGGCCAGATTCATGAAACTCAAAGCTAGAAATTACTGCATTTTGAATGAGAATCTATACTGGAAAAATCCAAATGGCCTATTGCTGAAATGTTTGTCTGAACCTGAAGCTGAAAGTGTTAAACAGGAATTCCATACTGGGGAGTGTGGAGGCCACCTAAGTTGGAAAGCCACTACAAATAATATACTCAGGGCTGGTTATTATTGTCCTACACTGTTTAATGATGTCCATAAAATGATAACCACTTGCCACAAATATCAAATCTTTGAAGGAAAAAGAAAACTCCTCCCCCTTCCCCTACAACCCATCACTGTTGAAGGTCCCTTTCTGCAATGGGGTCTAGACTTCATAGGGGAGATTCACCCAGCCTCTTCTGGACAACACAAGTGGATCTTGACTGCCACAAATTACTTCACTAAATGGATAGAAGCCATACCTACTAGGAATGCCACTGATTCTGTCATCATTAGGTTCCTAGAAGACTTCATCCTATCTCGGTTTGGCTGTCCAAGGAAAATAATCACTGACAATGCTGCTACCTTCGGATCTAAGAAAATGGTTGAGTTCTGTCATAGGTACCGTATCATGCTTGGTCATTCAACTGCCTATTACCCCCAGGGTAATGGTTTGGTTGAATCATCTAACAAAAGCTTGGTCACAATCATTAAGAAGCTGCTGGAAGAGAACAAAAAGTCATGGCATAAAAAGTTGATACATGCTTTGTGGGCTGACAGGCTCACCACAAAGAAATCTATAGGCATGTCACCATTCCAGCTGGTTTATGGAACTAAGGAAGTATTTCCTACAAGCCTTGGAGTCCCAGTGATCAAACTGGTCCAGGAGATCCAATCAGAGGAAGACAACATGATAAGGAGAATAAATGAAACAATCCATCTGCAACAAACAAGGGATCAGGTTTACAACATAGCAGTGAAAGTTCAGGACAACATAAAGAGGCTATTTGACAAAAGGGCCAAAGCTTCAGATTTCAAAGTTGGTGAAAAGGTTCTGAAGTGGGATTCAAAAAGAGAGGACAAAGGTAAACATGGCAAGTTTGACAGCTTATGGCAAGGTCCATTTTTCATCCAGGCCACTGTGGGTCCTAATGCATTTTTCTTACAAGAACTTGATGGTACAGAGCTGTTTGGGGGTCCTGTCAATGGCAGGATGCTCAAACACTATTTCTGCTAATTTTCCATTTCCAGTTCCATTTCCATTGTACATACCATTGCAGTTTTACTTTCAATAAAATAGAGAAAATGTTTCCAAAATATAGAGAAGGTAGAGGTTCAGACATGCTCAAAACATGAACCTCTGAAATACAAAAAAATGGCTCAAACATGATCAAAATCCGAGCCAAAAGGAGCAGAATAGCTGGTCCTAATATACTCAAAATCTGGACCAGCAGTGAAAAGAAGAATCAGCTCAAATATGCCCAAAACCAGAGCTGAAATAAAAGAAAGGAGGTGACTCTAATATTCTCAAAACTTGAGTCACAAACAGAGAAGGAAAATTCAAACTGCAGATTTCATGCCTTCACAGTTTTGTTTGCAGTTTTTTTTTTACAAGTCTTCACTCCGGCAAGTCAGACAGTCTAATCCTGGCTTGGCTGTTTTGAATTTCCTGTCTTAGAATGTAGGTGAAGGAATCTGTTGGACAACTTAATCCCAGCAGATGTTAGATTAGGTAGAGAAACATATGAGGCCAACTGTTTAATCTGGTCTCATGGAGCAATAAGGATAGAAGTATAATAGGTTTATTTTCTGTTTTAAAAAATAAAATGTAAAGGGTCTGCTAGCTCAAATGCACCCTAAAGAAGAAAAAATGCTAGGATTGTAGTGTGGGTAGGTAGTTTTGATGGGAGAAATATTTTTGCTGATTTGTGTCTCTAACATATGGTGGCAGCTGAAAATCAAAGAAAAGGAATGTGCCAAGTAGCAGGCAACTGGCCTACTCCAAAGATCATTGCTGGTTTCTTGCCTCCTTCAAGAAGAAGCCATCCCCATGTGGAGCCACTGTTAGCCCCCCTATGAAATTCTTGACAAGCAAGCTGGGGGCTAGATGATTGAGGAGCCTTCAAGGAATTCCTTTCCCCTGAAAAATCGTACTCCTTGAAGTCTCTGAGTGCTATGCCCAATGCAGATCCTATTTGCTTATCCATTCCTAAAAGGCTTGCCTTTTCCCCTCTGCACCCCTGCAATTATCCCTTTCTCCCCTTTTCCCTCCTCCTGTCAAAATACCTTTTTTCCCCAATTTCCCTTGTTCATCCCTGAAATTCCCTCAAGTCCCCTTGAAATCCTATTTCTACCACTTGTTTGGCCTTTTCATCCTTCATTTCCCTACCATTGCCCTGGGCTAGCCTTAAAACACCTTAAAAATGGGCCTAATTCATAATTTCATTGGAAAATGTCTTAAAATCCCATTTCGGACCTTATATCAGGCATAGCCCATTTTCTGATGAGCCCGCACCCTTCTCTTCCATGTAGACAAGTGCTATGACCAAGCGCAAACCCCAAAATCGCTTGTCCCACACAGTTCATCGGGTGCTTTCTCCACCGTCGATCCATGTAGATCGAACGGCAGACATCAAATATTTGGTGCTCACGTTTTCCCCCTGCTCAAACCTTTGCAGGGCCATCGCCGTACAAATACACAATGATCCAACAGTCCGTAGCCTATTCTGCCTAGTGGAACCCGCAGCGCACTATGTCAAACCCGCCGATTTCCACCGCACCGCTTATGCGCGGTAGGCGGTTTTTCTCCAATGCCCAGCGATTCCACTCATCGTGCACCGCGTGTCCCCTGTACGATGGAAAAACTGTCATCCCATCGCGCATTATCCTTCGGACCAAGCCGCGGAGCGATATGTCTAATACCCGTCCAATCTGTCAGCCCCCATCCGACGGCTATCGTCCCTCGAAGCTGCGCACTGCTTAACTCATAGCCCCCATACCTTTGGCTTGCTATCTGTTGTGCTCCGCCGTTGATCTCCACCGTGATCAACGGCCCAGATTCGATCTTCCGCCGTTGACTGTTCCCCTGTCCCTGTTCCGCCACGTCACTCCCTCCACGTGTCACACCGTACCCCCGCCATCCCATTTGTATAAATTCGTCCAAGTTAATTTTTTTAAAGGTTTTCACATATGTTTTCCCTGTGTTTCGCTGACCCTCCGCCACCTCTGCTCTCTTACATTTCATAGCCTTTCTCGCCATTCCTCCGTAGTTCCTCCATCACCCACACAGACATCCACATCATCCACCCCATGCATTGTTTTCTTAATCATTTTCATTCTTGCAGGGTTATCAAGAGTCAATGGTCGTCGTGACGCAAGATCTCTGTTACAGTGACAGAGAGATCAAAGAAGATCTTCTTCAGCGGCAGAATTTATATAAAAAACGACCCGGGAAGGTGAAGACAGGACTTGCATTAAAGAAAGGCAGAATCCAAACTCTAAAATCTCCCAGCGCCATTAAAACCTGAGCTAACCTGTCAGAAGCAAAAATGGAGTGGTAAGGTGTTGCAGTGCAAAGCAAAGAGATTAAGGCCCGGTAATGAAGATCTTAAGCCTGGAACTAGTAGTTTAAGAGGAAAAGCACCAGTTTGAGGAACCCGAGGATCGAAGAGGAGATCCTGCGCACAGTAAAAGGTAACATCAGGGTTCATTCATCAGCAGAATGTTTTTCTTCATCAAGTACAGGGTGCCCATACAGCTTTTATTATGCATAATGTCCCTGAAGAAATTTCCACCCTAATAGCAGTTCAAAACCACCAGAGAATTTATATGGCAGACTTCTCAGTAGTTTATTTCGTTTTTGTTCAAAACACCAAGGGTACGACAGCCAAAATCCATCAAGATCATACCTGGAGAAGATCACCTTCCACAAGGGAAGCGACAGAGATTAAATACACAGCAATCCAACAGAATGGGTTTTGGCCCTGCATTCATTTTGTGTTTAATGTTACATTTAGTATTCACCTACCACCTCAGTCGGCCTTCTATTCATCATCTGCTATAAAGCACAGAGGGAAATTATTGTAGTGGTTGTTGTTGATTGGATATCAGTATACTGCAAGCTCTCTTCTCTTGAGACAATTTCTCTATGTAATATTGTAAGATAGGCTAAGATTTGATGTATTCAGGATGAATGTTCAAGCTGTGGACAATGATGTACCTGATTGGTGTTGTTTTTAATATGACAAGCATGTTTCTTTGGATCCTGATCTAAAGCAGCTGGTGATGTTTTCCTTTCTCTGTATTTGTGATTGACTTGCTTTCATTTCATTATGTTTCTTCAAGCTCGCATCAGAAGTTTGGCATAAGACTTACCATTTATAGGTAGCTTATGCTGCTGCTCTCCCTGCCTTTATGTTTTTTGCTTATATGTGTATCTGAATATTGATTTCAATTGATTTAACCAGTGTAGTGGATGTCATTGCCTGCTCTCTGATGTATGAATTAATGAGATCTATGTTTAGATGTTATTGTTAGGATTTAGTTAGATGAGTTAAGAACACTGGGAGGTCTAGAACCCTGTCTCTGCCTCACTAGGATCTTTCCATCTCATTAAGCCTTCCTAAGATCCCTTGTCTTGCCTCCGGTTTTGTCCAAGCAAGTCTGGAGTTAAATGACCTCTGACCTGGTCTATATATAGAATTGGCCAGTTCCCCTTAACTCACTTTCAGTCCTTAATGTTCCATTCCATCAACCATCTTTTAAGATCCAAATGCTCTAGATGACTAGCCCAGCTGAAAGCTTGCACATTGAACGCAAGTAAATCCTTTCTTGATTCCATTGCCCGATGGCTTTGATGTTCCCTGAGTTATCTATCTTTGTCTAGTTTCCTCTCTGCTCACCCTTGTCTTATATTGGACCCTTCTTTCCTGATTCCCAACAACCAAACATAAACAATCAAACAAACAACCCTGTGCCTATAACTACTAAAACCTTAACATTCTAGCTTCAAAGACATAAACCTTTGACTATTATAGAGAGATCCCTCTCTGGACCTGGGAGGGCTAGATCCTAAGGTCCCAAAGTGGTTTTATGTTGTCTCATCTTTTGGTCTCTGTCAACCTGGCAAAAACATGGGAACCCCAACACAAGGAATATAAAAGAAGTACAGTCCTTTATTGGAAAGATTAACTTCTTAAGGAGGTTCATTCCCAACTTAGCAGAGCTCCTTAGAAACATGACTAATATGCTCAAAAAAGAAGTAGGAGTGAAGTGGACTGTAGAAGCCAAAAGATCCTTCGAATTGGTAAAACATGCACTCACCCAAGCGCCAGTCCTAATCAGCTCGGAATTTTCAAAAGAGTTCCTTATTTTCTCCTTTGCCTCAAAACATACAGTGGCTTCAGTCCTGTTGCAGAAAAACCCAGAAGGACAGGAACAACCTATTGCTTTTTTCAGCAAGGCTTTAAGGGATGCACCCTTGAAATATAACATAATGGAAAAACAGGCCTATGC
Source organism: Pinus albicaulis (assembly GCA_034641835.2). NCBI lineage: Eukaryota > Viridiplantae > Streptophyta > Pinopsida > Pinales > Pinaceae > Pinus > Pinus albicaulis. The sequence goes on from CM076572.1 coordinate 1,375,791,158, forward strand.
TTTGGTAAAAGCCTTAAAGGACTTCAAGGTGTATATTCTACATTCCCACATCATTTCTTATGTGCCTAACATAGTGGTAAAAAACATATTGTCACAAGACCCAGATGGAAAGAGGGGTAAATGGATTGTTGTAATATTAGAGTATGATTTGGAAATCAAACCCACCAAACTTATTAAAGGTCAGGGCTTGGCTCAATTAATGGTTGAATCTAATCTGCAAGCCCTTGACATCAACATGGTAGATGCCTTGGATGAACAGTAAGAATTACCTGCTCCCACTATGGAAGAACAGTTCCAAAACTCACCTTGGTACGCTAACATCTTGTATGTGCTTACAAATCTTAATGCTCCTCCTGAATTATCAAAAACAAAGGCAAGGTTTTTAAAGTTGAAAGCTAGGAACTATTGCATTTTAAATGAATGTTTATATTGGAAAAATGTTAATGGTTTATCACTTAAATGTTTGCCTGAAGTTGACACAGAGAAGATCAAGCATGAATTCCATGAAGGAGAGTGTGGAGGTCATCTCTACTAGAAAACCACAGCCAATAAAATCCTTAGAGCTGGCTATTACTGGCCCACCCTCTTCCAAGATGTCCATAAAATGATAGTAGCTTGTTACAGGTGCCAAGTTTTTGAGGGCAAAAGAAAACTCCTTCCTTTACCATTACAATCTATCACTGTTGAAGCTCCTTTTCAATAGTGGGGCCTAGATTTCATAGGAGAAATCCATCTTGCTTCATCTGCCCAACAAAAATGGATTCTCACAGCCACTGACTACTTCACAAAGTGGATAGAGGCCATCCCTTCTAGGAATGCCACAGATTCTTTCATTATAAAATTTCTTGAAGACCATATCCTGTCTAGATTCGGCTGCCCTAGGAAGATTATTACTGATAATGCTATTGCTTTTGGTTCCAAAAGGATGATTGATTTTTGTCATAGGTATCATATTACACTCGGTCATTCTACTGCTTATTACCCTCAAGGTAATGGGTTAGAAGAATCATCAAATAAAATTTTGGTGACCATCATCAAGAAGCTACTTAAGGAAAATAAAAAATCATGGCATAACAAGTTGGTGCATGCTTTGTGGGCAGACAGATTGACCACAAAGAAATCCATTAGAAAATCCCCTTACCAGCTTGTTTATGGAGTATATGCAGTTTTTCCCACTAGCCTAGGCGTACCAGTGATAAAATTAGTCCAAGAAATATAGTCAAAAGAGGACAGCATGATAAGGAGGATTAATCATACAATACATCTCCAGCAGACAACGGAAGAGGTTTACAACAGAGCTCTGAAGGTGCAAGAGAACATAAAGAAGTTGTTTGACAAGAGAACAAAGGCTTGTGACTTCAACATTGGAGACAAGGTACTCAAATGGGACTCTAGAAGAGAGGATAAGGGTAAACATGGCAAATTTGACAGTTTGTGGCAAGGTCCTTACATTATTCAGTCCACCATTGGTCCAAATGCCTTTTTTCTGCAAGAGTTAGATGGCACAAATCTGTTTGGGGGTCCTGTCAATGGTAGGGTGCTTAAGTATTACTACTACTGAGTTCAATTTTAAAGCTTTCATTTCCATTGTAAATACCATTTCTTTTTTCAGTTTCACAAGAAAAAAAATATAAAAAACAATAGAAAAAGAAAAGAGGGCAGATTGTAAAAAACAATAAAGGTACAACCCCATACCAAAAAAGAGAAATAAATTTTGAAAGTGTGCAAGCTTAAATGCCACTCTTTAAAAACACACTCCTAGTTAGTCAAACAGCCTAATATTGACTAATTAGTTTTAAATTTACTGCTGATAGGATAGTGAATTCGATTTGCCAAACTGTTTAATCTTGGCTTATCAGTAGATAGATTAGGATAGAAATTAAAGGTTCAAAAATGCTCAAAACCTGAACCTAAGTATCCAAGCAAGAATTGAATCCAATCTATGTTTAATTCTGAGTCAAAATAGAAGTAAATCTGGTTCTAATCAGCTCAAAATCTGAACCAGTTGACAAAGGAAAGACAGCTCAAAAAGAGGAAAAAACAGAGCTGTAAAAAGGTGAAGGAAGTGCTTGAAACTTTCAGATCTTAAGCCTTCCATTTTTTGATTTATTTTTTCTGCAAAATAAATATCTATGTGCAGCTTGTTTTTTATGCCATAGATCACAACAAGTCAAACAGTTTAATCTTGACTTGACTATTTTTAAATTTCTGTTCTAGAGTTTAGAGAATAAAATCTGATTGGACGGTTTAATCACAACATATGGTAGATTAGGTAGAGAATTATGTGGACTCAACTATTTAATCTGAGTCCATGGAGAAATAAGGAGTAGAAATAGATTAGATTTCCTGTTTTCGAAAGAATAAAATATTGTAAAAGAGTTTGCCAATCCAAGTGCACTCTAATGAAGAAAAAATGTTAGATCAGTAGGATTGGGTAGGTAGTAAGCTGGTTGATGAAGATCCATTGTTTTTTCCTGGCTTCTAATATGTTTTCAGAAAAAAGAAGATCATCCAAGCAAAGAAGGCAGCCCAATGGATGAGATACTGATCAACCTCCCAGAGAAATGCAAGTCTGAAGTTGTTGATGGCTTCAAGAAGGCACCATCCCCAAGTGGAGCCACTGTTGGCCACCTTTAAAATGTGTTCTATCAAAAGGTGGCCAAAACATTGTTCAACCTTCAAGAAACAGTTTCATTGCCAAAAAAAATTTCTTGAAGCCTCTGGAAGATCTCATGCCCTTGTCTGAAAATCTTCACTGCTGTTTCCCTTCATAAATTAGAAATTCTGCTAAAAAGTCCATGAGAAAGACTACTGTAAAATCCCCTTGTCTCCCCTTCCTCCACTCAGAGACTAACCTTCATTTTTACTCTTTTTTCCACATCATTTTCCTCTATTTTTTCCTTTGTTCCATTTCCCCCTTCATAAAATCCACCTTGCATAGTTTAAAACTCCTTTTTAAACTATATCGAAACCCTCAAAACCCTTTGAAAACCATTGAAAACCCATAAAACCCATTTTTTTATTTTTAGACTTAAGCCCCCTTGGGCTAAGTCTTAAACCACTTCCCTTCCACGTGCTTGCACCCTGGAACCAAGCACTAAACCATTCAAGCGCTTAATCGCATTGCAAGAATCCAAGCGCACAATTCTTTTGGTTAAATAAAAAGTTCTGATGCGATTAGCCCTGTGTGTCGTAGCCCCTGATCATATTGTTATCTAATATAACCCGTGGGCCCGCAATCGGGCGCTAAATCATTGAAAAAATCCATTCCTGATTCATTTTTTCCTTTGTAGATCCGAAAACCTTTTTACCCAAAGTTTGGTCTAATGCGCCGGAGTTATGTTTTTTAATGTAAAAATGGGTAGATCAAAAAGACCCGAAGCGCAATCGCATCGGAGAAATTCACAATGGGTAACACCTGCATCAAAATTTCTGATGCGATTGGGTCCTATATATATAAACTCCCCCCCTGCCTTTCTACTTCATATAACTCATGCCTAGGACCAAAGGTTAAAGTCCCAAGGCGCTTAATCACATCGGAGGATTCCGAATGGTTAGATTGAAAAGCCCGAGCCCGACCTCCGATTCCGATTAGCCCTCATATGCATAAGCCCCAAGCCCATCATATTTCATACATCTAGCGGCCCTGCAATCGAGCGCCAACCACTTCATATATATATATTCCACCCCGATCCACCAAAACTTTGTATTATTTGAAAATTTGGGTTTTTCATATGTTTCAAAGATTTTCCACCGGGGCACAGTTAAAGCAATATCTGCCATCAATCTGGAGCTGATCGAATGGCCCGCGCAGCATCACAATTTTCATTTGGTGCGTTTGTTTATTCCCTCGATTATCCATCCCTCTGATTCATTCCCCACTGTTGATTTGATCCTTAGATCAACGGTTAACGCGTAATCGCGTCGCCCTCCCCGATCGCGCAATCACATCGGCAATTTCCATCGCACCCTTATTCTCTCCCCACCGATTGCGATCCTTCGATTGAATCTGGATCACCCACGTGTCTAGATCAGATAGCCCAGATCTTTCCCGCATGATTTCATCAACTTTTTCCCTTCCACTTTATGTTTTTCTATTAATCCACATCGTCGATCTCCGCGCGATCGACGGATCTGATTTATTCTTTTCCTCCGCTCTCCTTTTTGACTATCTCTAAAAAATCCTAACCGTTGGATGATGCCATCCAATGGCTACACTCCTCCCCTCACCCTCTGAAGCAGTTTAACCCAAAACGTAGGATTTCTTAATTGGTTTTGTGTTTTGCAGGCGATAATGGTTCTCCATTATATTGAAATAAAAGCCGAAGGCTGGGAATGACAATTCTCGCGCCTTTGATTCATCAAAGGGAACCATTTTCTGGGCTCAAACTCCATGACTCATCAATTTTTCATGAGGCATTGATGCCATATGATCCCTGCGCGGCCTGCACATCAACAAGACACGACAATACATAAAATAAGCAAAGAGTATCAGTGTTTGAAGATTTCCTAGCATAGTTTGAAGGATTAAGGCACACATTCAGCAAATCAAAGCCTAAATCCATGGATAAAGACGTCATAAACACCAGAAGACATAGGATAAGCCTGATCAGACCCAAAACACAGATCTCAAGTAACTTAAAGGTGTTTTAGGAAGAGACGAAAACAACTGTCGATCCGAGAAAGCTTTCACCGCCCCAAGCAGAGGCTAATCGAACCCTCTCCAGCTCCTAAAGGCACCTTCAGCCTCACAGAAATCAAATAAGGCTTATTCGTTATCTAAAACAAGAGGTGTTTGCCCGAAGACAGCTGAAAAATTAATACAAATCAAAGATCTTATCTCTAATTGTCGGCAAAACTATTTTAAAGATTAAGAACAACCTAGAAACAAATATTTTCGATCATTAGGCCTCGTGGAGCAGAAACAGAGTTACTTCAACATGACACAGAGCCTCAAAAGTCAACAAAATCTCCCACCGAGCTTAATCCTAAGTGTAAATCAATTAATGCAGATAAACACCTGTAAATTTCTTCATTGATGCCCTTAAAGGCAGAGAAGTCATCAATCTGTGTTAATTGACCCAGGAGATCTTTTACTAGATCCCACCTCCTCTATAAATACTTCTGTAGAAGGTGAGAAAATGTTGGTCTCTGGACATCTGAATGCATGTAATATTTTCTGGAGCTAATGATGCCCTATTTGCGACTTGAAGATACATAAGCTGATATGAGAAGTTCGAAGTTGTAGAGACCCACCGGGCTCGCTGATTGTAACTAGTTTGAACATCAAATACATGCTGTTGATTTATGGGATCCCAATTTGTGTCAATGGTGATGTGTTCCTCACTATCAGTTGTTATTTTCTTTAATGTTTTTCACTCTGTCCACTTTCTCTGATAAAGAGCAGCAAACGTAGAGCTAGGATTTACTCTCAACAGTACCCTACTCTTACTAAAAGCTTTATTTCCATGTTTTCTTCATTCGAAAGTTCTCTTTAAAGAGTATATTGAAGCAGGTTGGTTTCAAAGCACTTTCCTGATCTAAATTGCTCTTTGTGACTGTTATCTGTGTTTTTCTTATAGAATATGCTGAAAGCAGGGTAGTTTGAAAGAACTCACCTGATCTTAAGCTATTCCAAATATTTTTTAAAAATGTTTTCCAACTAAAAGTACTTCAATGCAGGCTGGTTTAAAAGCACTTACCTGATCTCAGAATACTTTTATGTTTTCCCTAAGTACATGCCGAAGAAAAATAGTTTGAAAGCACTTATTTGATCTTAGGTTGTTCACTGTTCTTCATTTTTTTGTTTCTCCATTTCCTATCTGTTTCATTCCATAAATCACTTTAAGAGATCCTTTGACATAAGTGACTTGCCCCATAGATCCTTCTTGAACCTTGTTGTCCAATTAAAATCCTCCTATGACTCCATAGCCCAATGGGTTAAAACTGTATTTGCCTTTCTTGTCAGCTGAATCATTCCTTCATTTGCATACATCTTCACCCTTTATTTTGAACTGCCCTCACCTTCATCATGTCTTTTTCCAACCAAAAACAAACAAACAAAACCCATGCTCTTCATAACTAGCCTAATACCACATTTCAGGTTTTAACGATCACATATTTAAACTCATTCATAGAGAGATCCCTCTCTGGATTTAGGAGGGCTAGATCCTTGAATCCCAAAGCGGTTTGATGTTGTCTTATCTTTTGGTTTTTCCAATATGGAAAAAACATAGGAACCCCAACAAGACCTTCCAAATTTTTTTTTTCCCTTCTTTATATCCCATTTCATAATTTTCCCTCAGCTTTCTTCTCGGAATCCTAGTATAATTAACCTTTCCATATTCTTCTAAATTCACCCTATCCGCTTCGAAGAAATCCCACTTTAACCCTGAAATTGTTTCCCCTATCCCACTTCTATTTTCCCTCTTTTGGTACTTTCCTGGAATCCATGTGACAGAATTCCTTCCCATTCTAAAATTTCCTTTTCCCGCTCCTTTATTCCCTCATGAAGTTCATTGCAGGATCCTACATATAAAGAGTGGAAGGTTGTGCTCTGAAGCATGAAAGGGCGAAGCAAAATTCAGAATAACTTAAAGAAATCATGTGAAATCCAGCCTAGATTTTAATTCTCTGTTTTAACATTATGCTTGCACTAGTGCAAGCATGTTGTCCTATATGATATGAGCAGGAAAGTACCAGCAGAATGATGTGATTTACGTGGTGCAAAGATCAATACAAGCATACACCTCATCAGTAGCAATACATATTATCATAGGGCATAAGAAAGTGTTCATGATGAAAAGTTATATGATGTTCTTCATATCATTGATAAGAGGTTATGCTATTATATTACTTAGGAGGAAATTAGTTGAAAGCACAAAGTTTTTTAAGTAGGAATCATGATATTTTTAAATGAATGCTAAGTATTCTTTTTTTAATTGTGAAGGAATGTGAAATCGTGTAATTGTTATTTGCATATAATCCACCCCATTCCACCATAATGTGAAACGTCCTTCACTCATAACTCCCCCTCTCCTACCTTCATTCCAAACATCTTGTCATTGTCGTACCTGACCATTAAACTGCCATCGCGTGTACCAATTTAGCCTGACCAGAAATGATGAGTACCTATGGCAGGTAAACTAGAGACACGATGGACGAATGGTTAAATTCCTATTTATTAGATTTGATCCCCCGGTGTTGCATGCAAGTCTTAGAACTCATCGTTCACAGTCGATAGCAGCTATGCCGCTCATCCGAAATGAACCCTTGTCCCTCAGTAAGATTGAGAAAATTTCCAAATTTCACAACTGTCTTCAATTGTTGTGGGAGTCATGATTTTTACAGTTCTTGCAGAAGTTCGAAGGGTATGACAGGGATGTTGCCTTACAATTTGCAAGAAGTTTTAAAAATGGCTAAGTGAGAATTGGGTCGCTCAAATTCAAAGTCAAGAAGAAATTTGTAGCAGCAACGATAGGTCTGGAGAATATGAAAGTGGAATGGTTCAAAAACCAGAAGCTAGAAGGTAAACGATGGCAGCGTTTTGTCGTGGATAAGAAGATGGAGGTCACTTGGAAACGCGGAGTTCTACGCAAAGCTCTGATAGGTCAATGGGAGGATCTCCTGTTTTTTTGCAGAAATTTGTGACCTGCAAAGGGAGATACACCTCTACCCTGGTGTATCATTTCATACTGCTACAAAATTTTGAAGGAGGCTGACACATTCATTGGAGAATGAACTTCCCCTACTTTCTGCTCAGAATTTTGGAGAAAATGGCCATAACTGTACAGGATGGAAGGGAGGACCAGGCCGATGCACGATTATACCACCATGGCCTGATAAAAATCCTGGTCTCAAAGCAGTTAGAATGCAAAGGTATGACATGGGAAGAGCTGTTAAAACAGCTGCACGGGAATTCGGCAAAGGAAGAGAAGACACAGGCCCCTAGTAAAAGCAAGGGCTTCAAGAGAAGTAGAAAGGAAAGTTCTTCTCGCAGTAGTGTGAAAAGGAGGTGGATAGAGAAATAAATAGAAGGGAAGGCATCGTCTTCCACTAAGGAAACAACGGGTGCACAAGCAAAGGCCTTGGAGCACGACAGGCTATCGGTTGTTGCAGATGCACCAAATATTGCACAAATTGAGGATGATGCTCCACTAGTAAATCTTATGAGAGAACCCCAAAAGAAGAGAAATGTTTCAGATGTAGAAGAAGAAGCACAAAGCTCACAGGATATGGAACCCCATCCTGCACTAGTACAAGAAGAAGTCGCGGCCTGGGAAGAAGAATCAGAAGAAGAGGAAGAAAATTTAGACGAGGAACTAGAAGAAGAAGAACCTGAGGAAGAAAACCCAAAAGAAGAAGAAGAACCTAAGGAAGAACCTGAGGGAGAAGACTCGGAAGAGGAGGAAGAACCTGAGGAAGGAGACCCGGAAGAAGAATAAGAGCATGAGGAAGAAAACCTGGAAGATGAAGATGAACCAGAAGAAGAACCTGAGAAAGAGGAACCAGAAAAAGAAGGACTATAGGAGGAAGAGTTCCTTGATGTGACCATGGGAGATATAGAAGTTCTGGATCCAAATACATCCCCTGCTGAGATAGAGAGAGTGAATCCTATTGCTCTCATAGTAGAATTAGAACTCCAAGTACAAAACTTGGAGCAACTTATGACCAAAGCACAAGAGGAGAAGGAAAAAAGCAGAGGAGAATTGATGGCAGAGCTCAAGCAAAAGAAAAGTGAGGTTAGAGTTTGGAAATATTGGGCTAGATGCTGTTTCAGGTGGTTAAAAAAGGTTTCGAAGAAGTTAAGGCATATCAAGAGGAAGAAGGCCGAAACAGTGCAACCTGAAGACAACATGCCGGAACAGGACTGAGTTGGAGAATTCAAAAATTTTGGTTTTTTGCAGAGGTAAAAAAGTTGTGTGAGGACACACAACAGTTTAGGGATGGTAGGATGTTAGTTCCCTAAATTTCATTCCTTTTGACCATTCGTCCCTTTAAAAATCATAATCATTACCCTATTTTACCTATCTTATGCGCCCTCATCCTGCACTAGTGCGAGAACGATGACACATTTTTCATAGACTTCATATTTTACATTTTTTAACTTATCTTAGCATTTATTAACTATCTATTACGTGATTTCTTACTTAGAAATACTTTCGTAACTTATCATTACCTCCTATGCTATTTAATAGATGATTACTTATCTTTATTTCTAATTTTTAGTGCAGAACAGATCCCGCACCAGCACCAATGCCGTGAATCTTGGTAGCGAATCCGGATCACTTGGGTTGACTGCCTATTTTGGATACGATCAATGAGGATATATATGAAGGCAGTCGAGTCCCAGTTATGACAGCATGAAAATCGAGAGTAGATGAGATCAGACTTGAGAGAGACGAACAGCTGGAGATATCCGCGACCTATTTTGTAAAAGTGATTTAATTTTGAAGGCTGAAAGCTTATTCTGCAATCGGTTATGTAATTTGTTGCAACGATTTCTGTAATTGACTATGTAATGGTAAATGATCCTTTTGGGCTACGGCCAAAAGGATCTATATAAGCAGAAATGTAAATAGGACAAAATGTTCAATGTTTTGAGAATCGAATAGAACCAGGAGGCAGTAATAGAACTGTTTTGTGTTATCACCCGAATCTGGGTTGGATATGTAATCATGTATGTAATTTATTTAAGAGTCTAATATGAAGAGCTCCAGCTCACGCTCTGTACATTTTATCTTTGGCTTAAATATTTGATGAATTAATTCTGAATAACATTTTCGTTTGAAAGGGAGACACGCTAGTTGGCCAAGGGCCCAGCCAAACCAGCACATTCTCCCTCCTTATTGTTCTTTCAATTTATGTTTAAACCATTGAGTGTGATTTAATTTGAAGTATTTGAATTTCTGTTTGAGTGGGAATCAGATCTGCTGTGTGAAGTAGTTAAGTTGCTTTTTGCACAGTTGGTTTCTTTCCTTTGCTTGGTTCGATTAGGAAGAGTTACCTGCACCAATGCACGTTGATGTGCTATTTATTTTATGCGTGATCTGGTTTATTTTTTTTTCCTGGTTCATTCCTGCACCAGTGCACGCTGGTGCGTTATTTATTTCCTGCACATTGGTTTGGGTTCTCCCTAGTGCAAGAAGGATAATTGTTCTCATGCCAGTGTTAGATAATATAATGCAGCAAGCATTTCTAGCTTACTTCTAACAAATTTCTTGCTTTCAGTCATATCTTAATTAAAAAGACTATTTTCTTATTCTCTACAGATATTCATCTTTACTGTTTTATCAAACTGCAGTAATGAATTATTTATTTCAAGGATCAGACGTTAAGGTGCAAGAAGCTTGAATCGAGTACAAGAACTAGTTTCTTGGTATTGGATCTAAGTGTTGCGGACTTGAGAAAGTTAAAAGCCCTTGCACGAAGAAATGCCTTTTTAGTAAAGACATTACTTTACACTTTCTGCATAAATTGTTGATTCCTGCACTAGTGCAAGATTTATTTTTTGCAAGAAGGATATCTTTATATATGCAGGATTGAAGGGTTCCATTTGTTGGAAACTACTAAGGTGTCTTTGCCAAAGGAAATACATTCTCAGTAGCTAATCAATATATTGCTGGAGTGATTGCTCCTCTTTATCTCTAAATCTCTTTTGCACGTACATTTCTTCTTGTTCTAGCCTCAGATTGTTTTGATGGTTTGAGTTTTATCTTTCTTCTCTAAAGATTTATTCTACAATTCTTATTTTCAAAATTAGGATTTGAGATTGGAAATATTCATACCATTTATGGCACTGTCGGTGCTTCCTCTCTAATTTTACGAACCCCTCGGGTTGGCATTTAAGTGTTGAGGATTTTTACATAAGTGTAATTCCTGCACCCAACATTTGCATTCATCATTCCACATCACGTTTTCAGGCCAAGATTCACCCAACTTCATCAGCGCAGTTTTGCCAGAGATTGTGCAGTGTTGCTGGGTGCCGCAGTGGAAGGGATTGGAATCCCAGTTTCTGAGCTATTTTCTCATTGGAGGAAGGTTTCCTTCACTTGAGGGACCTATTTGGAGAGCTCTAGGGATGATTTTAGATCTTTTTTATCAAACCACACATTTCCCATACATTCCCAGCACTGTTCCATCTAGGGAATGCATTATTTTGGAGGTAGTATTCAGTGCATGGTTTGGTGGCTCCGTTGTAGTGTTTTCTTGTGATTGAGAGGTTCATCCTTTCATGGGAGGAAGCCCTTGAGGGATATGCATTAGATAAGTCATCATATAGCCTTATACACTCTTATTTTTCAGTGATTATTCAGTAATTTTCTGAAGATCACATTTGTATGCAGAGTGTTTGACAAGAAACCCTTACCGGGTTCTCTTGTATTTTGTATAAGGAGACTAGATCCCAGTTTATGAGCATGATTGTATAATATATGAGTAGATCTATTTGTCTTCTTATTTTCTGAGTTAAAACCCTCATAATATTTCACAGTCACTTATGCAGCAACTCCGGTAAAATGCAGTTTTGGGGTTTTTAGTCATTTTCAACTGCACTAGTGTGGGAGGTCTATTTAACCCACCTAGTTTCATTTATTTCTGATCTCCTCTTGTATTTAGATGCTAGATGTATGTACCTATGGGATACAAGTGATTATTTTACTATTTTATTACATATGTTGTTGGAAATGCATTTTTAGTGCATGATTCATGAGCTATTCCAGATTTGGAATATTTCAGTGGTATCAAAGCATGATCTCTGGCTCAGCTTGTGAGATCTAGCTATCAAAGGAAGGAGAGATGGAAAAAATATAGAAAGCTTTAGTATGTGAAGGAATAAAGGAATACAAGCTTACAGAGCTTCTTCCAAAATCTATGTAGAGCTTTCAAGGAGAGCTGAAGAAAATGAGATTGGAGATGGGATCTCCAAAGGAGGTTGAATCTAGAGCTGAATCTAGATCTGCACATGGTGAGTGTGAGCATTCAATTACAAAACATTATGTGCAGCGCATTCAAGTGCCCAGATCTATCTTGAGATGGATAGGAGGAGGAAGAATGCCTAAGAGGAGAACTCTTATTGATTTGTTGCAGCAGTATGAATCTCAAACTGAGAGGTTTATAGATCATACTGATTTCCAAGAGTTTTGCAAGATCCAGGTGGAGAAGAGAAATGAGCATGATGTAGATATATTTCTTCTATCTACTTTTTCCATATCACCTACATGTTTAACTGGAGCTTGGGTGAAGGAGCTATATTCCTATTTGCAGCTGCACCATATTTATGAAGATGAAGCCATCAAAGTTGCAGCACTGCATTTCAGAGATAAGGGTCATGCATGGTGGATTTTTTAATATTTTTCTTTAAAGAATGCAAACACTTCCTCTTATGCAAGATTCAAAGATACATTGGTGGGAATATTTGGTGAAAAACTTCCTAAGACACATGAGCAAGGGAAACTTGAGAAAACAAAACCCTCACATGTCATAGAGGAAACCTCACTTTAGAAAACCATGCAAGAAGGTGACATCTTGCATTACACATTGCTGGAAGCAAGACGTCCAGTTAATATGCTTGAAAAAGAGGGCATGGGGATCTCATTTTCACAGAAGGATACAACTATTGAGATGTTGCCCATACACATTAATGAAGATGAGGGCAGCAGTGCTGTCACATCTAGAGCACATCGAGTACCTCATGCAGAGGAAGGAGGAGCACATGCTTCAACAGGAGGGGTTCTTGCATCCTTGCAAGAAGTTCCCCAGGATCTCATACATGGAGGTGCAAGAAAAATCAGTGAGCAGCATGATTATGCAACATTGCAGCTGGAAGGAGGAGGTAGGGAGGAAGAGCAACAACACTTGATGAGAGGTACACACCCTTCTCTATTTCAAAGAGCCAATGAAAGGAGGAGGTAGACTGATTTGCGTAGTAAAATCAGGGGAAAGATTTCCCGATCATATGTACAGTCTACTTCTGACATTGATGTCTCACTTCATGGAGGCATTCCATTAGGGAGGCCCCCAGATCTACAGTTGATGAGAGATATCTTTTCTTTGGGTTCACCACTCTTGGATTCTAGAGAGGTGAATATTTTGGAGGAGAAGTTTGGCATGAGTGATGTCAGAGTAGTAAGCAGCAGCATGAGCAGAGCTTCACATGCCAAATCACCAGCGTTGTCTCTTAGGAGGATTGATCCTTATTACAGGTCTCAGCTTTTGGTAGAGTAATCCAAGTATCTTGGTGCATGCATGATTATTGATGACCCGGATGGAGATGATAGATACATGGTGGATGATGTGGTCATATATTCCTATGGAAAAATATTTTTGACTAGATCTTCTAGTCTTAAGGAGAAGCTTCTACATGCAACACATGAGGACTTCTCTTCTATGCACCTTGATGCATATTTCCAGTTGATGGAGGAGTTCACCTGGGAGGGCATTCAGCATGACATATTTCATCATATGCAAAGATGCATAGCCTGGATGGTGATAGAGAGGATGTCACAACCACCTTCCCACTCATTGGGAGTAAGGGAGAATTTCTAGTTGAGCCATTTCAACTAAAGACCTCAAATACATGATGGAGGAGGTATAATTTCACATTTTGTATTGTACTTCTTTCCTTATTTGAGCAGTATGATGTAACAAGAAGAATTATCTCTTCTTGCATATTGTATGATGGTGTACTTGCAGCTACTTGTAGCATTGATTCTGGCTATATTTTTGATGGTTTGTGGGGGAAGCCACATGATTCTTGGTGTGCACCATTGACACCATATTGTAACTTCATGTTTTCATCTTATGATATGACTGTGGCAGAAAACAAGTGGCTAGAAAAGAACTTGTTATTTGTTATTTTGATGCAGGCCAAGGATGCACAGCGCTGGTTCCATGAGAGGGACCATGATTCACTCTTTGGTCGTCACTTGGCAACTTGTTCTCATTGTACTTTGCTCCCATATATTGCTGATATGTATATGTTCATGGGGAGCTTTGTCTAGAGAGTGGGCATGAGATTAGAGGTGCCCATTGGGAGCATTATTCTCCCCACTTTATATGTTGTACATTTTAGGAGGCACTTCATGGCTGAATTATTTGTTGGGACATCATACAAGTTGACCATCATGATCCTACTCTATGGCTTGTATAAGAGAGAGAGGAGGCAGCAGAAAAATTTATTGTTGCTATGGTTGCACTTGGGAGAGTATGGGAAAAATTCTTCCCATACTTTTCATGAGATTTCTGGAAAGAAGGAAGGCACATTCATAGTGCAAGGAGGTTACCCTTCAGAATTGAAGGATCATGAGAGATTTCCATGTAGGAAGGAGATCTTCTCACATAGCAGAATGATGGTGGATGGCTTTGGCATATGAGAGTCATGCAGCCTTATTCCTAAGGCCTACAGCACTGTCACATGGGAGTATGTTCTTATTGATGGAGTGTTCCAAGGAGTATATGTATCCCTTCTTCTTGCAGATTTTTATGAGGGAATCCTCATGGGGGAACTTATACATGGACCTCACTTTCAACCTACTCACTATGAATGGTAAGAAATACATCTTTGTGCTAGTTTATTACCCCATTGAGTATTTATATCTTCTCACTATATATGATAAGTGAATTTCTCCACAAGAGAGCAAGAGTATTTTTGGGTTTCATGGTCACTTTAGGGCCAATATTTATAATGATAGTAGCCCATATATACATGGCTTGGGAAAGTGTATTTTTATCTTATATATGTACAACTGATAGGCATTGATGCTTACTTCCCCATGTTGGAAGAGCAAACATACACAGCTTATAACTTGTTGCAGAACCACTTGCCACATGAAATTCTCAAGAAGAAGTTGTGGGGACTGCGTAATATCCACTTAAAGAACCTTTGGTACCATCCAAAATTGCACCTAACTTTCAGAAATTTTCTGATTTGGAGGCCAAATGGTGATTACGTTCCATTCATCTTGAATGGGATAGTTTGGGTTGGCATGTCTCATGACTTTGGAGGAAGAGTCCTTGGAGGCTCAATCTTCTTCTTGCCATTGGAGGGAAATAATGTTGCAGCCCAAGATCAGCATGCCCTCTACACTTATCATAAGTGGAGAGGAGGACATTGTGGGATAGGCCCTCTTGCCTATCATGTTCACTTATTCAGCCCACCTACATTTCAGAAGCCAAAGGTGGAGGATATTCTTCATGAGTTGCCATGTTGGAGGGTGACTCACTTCATTTGGATGATAGCATGGGTGAGGGAGGCACTCATTCACCATGTTGATCATCACTCCTAGTTTGTGGAGGCAATGATATAGAAAGCAAGTTTCCATTCAAACTTTCCATCTTTGATTGATGTAGACCATTTGGTTTTGCACAATTGGGAGGAAACATTGGATTACAGTTTATTTGCAGATTCTCTTGATGCATTGATGGAGGCTATTGATGGGAGGAAAAATGAGGAGGAGGGGAGGAATTTTTCTCTCCTTATACATTTTCTTAAGGTCAAGAAAATATTTTGGAGGGGAGGACTGTAATGTTCCAAAATTTTAGCCTCAAATCTAAATGGAACATTAGAGTTGGAAACAGCTCTAGTCGGTGAATAAATGGGTATAAAAGCCCATAAGTCTCCTAAGGAGGATGAAAACACTCAAAGTGTGAAATGAGACACTCTTTATAGCTCAATAAAACACCTCCATGTGTGAACATGGATAAAATCAAGCTTCTTTGACTAAGTCAACAACACAGTTGTGGAGGGGAAGGAATCCAAGGAGGAATAACGCAGTTTTGAAGGGAGATGTATCTTTGGATAAAGATGACCTAATTGAGTGGGGCCAAGGGCAAGAAAACTCATGTTTTATATAAGGAAGAGGATGGCAGCATGATTCAACATGTCTTAGATTATTTTTCATGTCTTCTCAGACTTTTTCTTCCTCTTGCTGTTTAGCAGAGTAGCAGTGTTGTTTAGCACAGGGTGTTCCCGAGTAGGAATCCCACCTCTTTCCTTTGAGGAGCCTCATTGGGAGAGTTTGAATTCATCATTCCACATTATTTTTTCATTCCAAGCTTCAGCCAACTTCATCAACACAGTTTTTCCAGAGATTGTGCAGCGTTGCTAGGTGCAACAGTGGAAGGGATTGGAATCACAGTTTCTGAGCTAGTTTCTCATTGGGGGAAGGATTCCTTCACTTGAGGGACCTGTTTGGAGAGCTCCAGGGCTGATTTCAGATGTGGTATTAGACCACACATTTCCCATACATTCCCAACACTGTTCCATCTAGGGAATGCATTATTTTGGAGGCAGTATTCAGTGCATGGTTTGGTGTCTCCGTTGTAGTGTCTTCTTGTGATTAAGAGGTTAATCATTTCATGGGAGGAAGCCCTTGAGGGATCTACATCAGATTAGTCATCATTTAGCCTTCTACACTCTTATGTTTCAGTGTTGTATTGATTATTCAGTAATTTTCTGAAGATCATATTTGTATGCAAATTGTTTGACAAGAAACCCTTGCCGAGTTCTCTTGTATTTTGTATAAGGAGACTAGATCTCAGTTTATGAGAATGATTGTATAATATATGAGTAGATATATTTTTCTTCTTATTTTCTGAGTTAAAACCCTCATAAGACTGCGCAGTCACTTTATGCAGCAACTCCGGTAAAATGCAATTTTGGGGTTTTTAGTCATTTTCGGCTGCACTAGTGTGGGGGGTCTGTTTAACCCACCTAGTTTTATTTCTTTCTAATATCCTCTTGTATTTAGATGCTAGATGGATGTATCTATGGGATACAAGTGATAATTTTACTTTTTTATTACATATGTTTCTGGAAATGCGTTTTTAGTGCATGATTCATGAGTTGTTCCAAATTTGGAATATTTCAGGAAGCCACCTCATCCTCGGTGTTTCCTAGTGATAGACTAGTTTGTTGAGGGGATATTTAAATGGTATTTTTTGGGCTCAAAGCCTTCTGTTCTACTTCCTTCTCTTCTTCCTCCTGATCACTTTCCTTGTCTTCCTCTGCATCTATTTTTTTTCCTTCCTTTATATCCATCTCTTCTTCTTCAGTCTATTTAGTCTCTTATTGAGGGCATCCTCTAGTATTATTTTAATCAAACCATGGTGATCCAGGTGTTGGTATTTTCCTTCTCTAACTCTTTGTCTCATATCTTTGATGGAGTGGAGGAGGAAGTAGGGTATGTTAAACCTCTGTTCCAAAGGAAAATCCTCCTTAAACCTAAGCTCATCCAACAATATGAAATGGTAGCCATATACTACACTCAATCTGCCTTCACAAGAAATGTACTTGAGGATTTGGTAGGCTACTTCATCCTATGGGTAAGGTAACCTATACCTTCGGACCCCTTTTTTATCTTATATGTGCTTCTCATTGGTCAAAAATCATTTTTTCTTGGTAGTGGCACTAGTGACCCTATTTTCACTATTCCACTTGATGCCTAGGGGTATTGTTGTCATTCTGTTGATTAATTCAGGTGTGATGGTTATGGATAGTCCCCTTACCACAATAGTGGAATTGAAATTTGCTTGTGAGTGTAGGTCCATTGCAAATTCTCAATCTATTTCATCATAATATCCAGTTAGGAGCTCAAATAAACCCAACCATTAATGCCTCCTAAAAATGTCTATTACAAGAGGGTGTAATTGAATTCTCTTTTTATTTTTAAGTTTTATTTTATTAAACCCTCCTCCCATTTCTCTTTCCTGTGTCTAAATTGAGTTTAAAATGTCTTCTTCAATAGCCTTGGTGTTAAATTGGTTGGTGATTGTGGTTATAAGACTCTTAACACTTCAAAATGAATGTTTTATCTCCTACCTCTTCATACAAAACTTCCTCAATTGTCTCAATTATGACACCACTACATGTAGACTATTATGGAGACTCTTCTTATAGTTGTTCTCTCAGCACTTATTCTCAGAGTCTGACATTAGCTAGGTCCTTCCCCATCTCAATAAGTTTCTCCTCCATTAACCCCACATCCTCAACATTTCTAGATATGGAAATTTGCAACCACCTGTGGGTGCGCCCCCTTTCTATCTCTAGCTCATAAAAGAGAGGGATTGAGAGCTTCTCATGGATCAACCTCCTCCTTAAATAAATTTCTAGTAAGAGCTCAAACTAGGTTGTGGGGTAGATTCTTGGAATTTTTTGATTTCTTTTTGGAAGGTTCTTGGAGAGTTAGCTTCCTCTTGTGGTTGTTGTTTTACAACTTGTGCCTCTCCTTGTACTTCTTGTCCCTAAATTTTAGCACTTTCCCTTTATATTTGTGCCTTTTACCCTTCCCCTTATGCATTATGTTCTTACTGTAGCACACCATGTAGAAAATAAGGTTTCTCTTGGTGGTTTTGAATACGGTCTTCAAAACAGGGCAGTGGGTAGCAAAATGGAAGGGAAACTAAAGAAGGGTTGAATTCAAAAGTGACATTGCTGAAAGGGGGTCCTTCTCTAATGATGTAGCCATTCCTACAACCAGTACATTCACTCATGCATTGATCATTTACAAATTATCATCTAAAATAGTGGAAAAGATGAGTTGAAGTTAACATAATCTAACATGCATCTAAAAAATAAATCTAACCTCTAATCTATAGCAGATTCATGATAAAAAAAGTGAACAATACTTTATAATTTCCAAGATATCATAAAATGAATATTTTTGGTTTGTGGTTGGATATTTTTCTCCTAAAGCTCCAGTGGAATAGGTGAGGGAGAGATAGACTGCTAACACAATGTTAATGGTTTTAAGATGCTACTAAAATGCAATGAAATCAACTAAAATACTGAAGAAGAAAGGAAACAAAATTGTACACAAGAGAGACTGCAACCCATGGATTGTGCCCTAACCCACAAGCTTTAGTCCTCTGGATTCAAATCAGTGAGAGGAAAGCCAACTGCTCATTCTCATTTCATAACAAGTTTCTTATGACACCATTTTTCTTTTTTCTTTAAGAGGGCGATGGACTAGAAGCTATAAGGCTCCAAATTACATTCACCTCTCTGTTGATTATGCTGATGAATTCTTCCTTGGACATAGGCCTCTTGTGTAGGTTTTAACCCTGTACAAAAATTATCTGCAAACGATTCTTAAAATATAAAATAAACAATAGCGATATCATAAAACATAAAACAGATAAACACAAATATTTTCCTCTAGATCCCAAATTGGGATGACCATCTTGATTTTTCATTATATTCCTTTCAGTGTTACAACACATATATATACATGCTAAAGAATACATAAACCCCAATACATTAACCCTGGATTAGAACATAATCGTAGTTCCCTTGACTGGATCTACAAAATACTAGGGGCCGAAAACCATCATGCTCCAAAACCATGCACAAAACCATGGGTGGATCTTCCCACCAGAAAATAAGGACCAAACAATTTTTCCGGGGTGCTGCCCCGAACCCCGACAAGGGGGGCTACCACCCCCCATATGACCCCCCCATGCGTGATTAGTCGTGGAAAGAATATAACACAAACCCAACATTCTCCCACTTTTTTTCTTTCCGCAGGGGGCCACAAGAGAGCTGAGTCATTAGCCCTGCTTTGCAACACCCATTGTTTCTCTACACCAAGAGAACTTATGAGCGCTCACATAATTTGTCAATGCATCTGCAACATTCTTCAAAGTTTCCACCTTTACCAGCAACACCCTTGTAGCTTCAACCATATATCTCACAAAGTGTTATTGAACATCAATGTGCTTTGTATTTGAATGATAAGCAAGGTTCTTAGCCAGGAAAAATGCACTTTGGCTATCATAGTCTATCCCTATAGCTTGCTGCACCAACCCCATACTTGAACACAATATCTATAACAAAACTGCTTCCTTGCTTGCATTAGTGGCTACCATGTATTCTTCCTCTGTAGTTGAAAGAGCCACTACAGACTGTCTTTTACTCATCCAATTGATTGCACCTCAAAATAGGAGGAACACATACCCACTTGTAGATCTTCTTTGGTCCAGATCTGCAGCCCAGTCAACATCAACAAAACCACGAATGTCTAACACTCTTTCCAATCTTAATATTCCCTGGTAGAAAAATTCATTATCACTAGTGCCACACAAATATCTGAAAACCCACTTCACTATTGTCCAATGCTCCTTCCCTGGGTTTGACATAAACCTGCTCAATACTCCCACTGCATGTGCAATGTCTAGTCTAGTACAAACCATTGCATACATCAGGCTACCCACTGCACTTGCATATGGAACATGGGACATATCCTCCTCTTCTTCTTGTGTCTTGGGAGACTGTTCAGCAAACAACTTTGTACCTACAGGAATCAAAAAATTCACCAGTTTACTATCCTGCATATTGAACCTCTAAAATATAGTCTCAACATACTTCCTCTGGTTTAACCAAAGCTTCCTCTTTGTCTGATCTCTCTTAATTTCCATGCCCAAAATATAGTTTGCGGCACCAAGATCCTTCATGTAAAATTTGGAGAAAAGTTGGGTCTTCAAATATTGGATAATTTCTTTGTCATTTCCAATCAACAAGATATCATCCACATACAAGACCAAATAGATAACATGATCACCAATTAATTTGAAATAAACACAGTGATCCTCCTTGCTTCTGGTGAAGCCAAGTCCCTGTATGTAGGTATCAAATTTTTGATACCACATCCTTGGTGACTATTTTAACCCATATAGAGACTTCTTTAACCTACATACTAGTTCTTTCTTCCCCTTCACCATAAAGCCTTCAAGTTTTTTCATGTAGATCTCCTCTTCCAAATCCCCGTGAAGAATTTTTTTTTTCACATCCATTTGTTCTACCTCAAAATCAAATGCAATAGCAATAGATAAAATTAATCTAATAGAAGTAACTTTGGCAATAGGAGAAAAAATATCACCAAAATCAATTCCCAGCACCTGAGAATAACCTTTTGCTACCAACCGAGCTTTGTATTTCTCCACCTTGCCTTATACATTCATCTTCTTCTTAAACACCCATTTTCTCATGATAGGCTTCCTTCTAGCCGGAAACTCCACCTAATCCCATGCCTCATTTTTATGCAAGGATGCCATTTCATCAACCATGGCCTCCTTCTAGAGTTTTTCATCCTCTGAATCTACTTCCTCCCTGATAGTTCTGGGATCATCATCATTATAGTTAAATCAAAATTTGAACAGAAGGCAGATGGACTATACATTTCTGGTTGTCTTCTTTCTCGAGTTGATCTTCTCACAGCTGGAGTTTGTGGCTCTTCCTCTTCTGAGTCTTCTTTTGTTGTAAATTATGATTCATCCTCCTTTACCTCAAACTCTATTTTCTCAGATTCCTTTGGTAGGACTTCATGTTTAATAATATGTTTCAACTCTATAAACACCACATCTCGGCTATACACAACCTTCCTTGTTTTCGAGTTCCAAAGCCTGTAACCCTTTAAACCATCCTTATACCCAATAAAGATGCACCGTTCAGATTTATTATCCAACTTTCTCCTTTTCTCTTTTGGAACATGTACATATACATCACATCCAAATACCCTCAGATGTGAAAGAGAGGGTTTCTTACCTGTCCATAACTCATGTTGAGTCTTATCCTCCAATGTTGATGAAGGTGATCTGTTAACCAAGTAACATGCAGTCTCCACTCCCTCTGCCAAGAATTCTTGTCCTAACCTAGTACCACTGAGCATACTTCTTGCCTTTTCCATCAAAGTTCTATTCATTCTTTCTGTAACTCTATTTTTCTGAGGTGTGTATGGAGTAGTATTCTACCGTGCTATACCACACTTCTTACAAAACTCTTCAAATTCCTTCTTGCAGAACTCCCCACCATTATCTGTCCTTATCACCTTTATCTTCTTCTCCGTCTAGTTTTCCACCAGAGCCTTAAATTATTTAAATATGTCAAAGACTTCAGATTTCTTCCTCAAGAAATATATCCATGTATTCCTTGAGAATTAATCTATGAATGAAACATAGTATACAAACTTACCCAGTGATGGAACTGACACAGGTCCAAACACATCACTGTGCACAAGCTCTAATATATTGTTTGCCCTCTTAGCACCAAAAGGAAAACTCACCCGATTCTTCTTCCCATATACACAATGTTCACAGAAATCAAAATCCAGAGAGATATTAGACATACCTTCTACCATACCATTTCCATGCAGTATCTGAAGGCCCTTCTCTCCAATATATCCAAGCCTTTGATGCCATAGCATGGTCTTTTCTCCAGAGACTGCTAGGCTTTCCGCTCCACCTTCAGGAACCACATAACTATTGCACCCATCAATAACAGTATTGCCCTGAAAATTGTACAGAGTTCCAATCTGAACTCTCCAAATTAATACTAGTGCTCCCCAAACCATCTTATAGGCATCTTTCTCAAACATTTGTTTTACACCTACATCATCCATCTTGCTTACAGAAGTCAGATTTCTGGCTAATGCAGGAATGTGCAAAACACTAGGAAGTGTTCTAATTCTTCCACCTTGCATCTTCAGCTTGATTTTTCCACATCCGATGATTCTGGCCTTCCTATCATCACCTAAGAAGACATCACCACCGTCATATTTCTCCTACTCGCAAAACCACTCCTTATGGGGAGTGAAGTGAAAGGATGCACCCGAGTCAATCAACCATGACTCATGATCTACATGTGTATTTGAAGAAGAAGCCAAATACACATCCCCACCTTCATCTGAGGTGGTTTTTTCTTCTGCAGAAGGAGGATCATCAGATCCCTTTCCTTTCTCAGGAGCTTTAGATCTGCATTCCTTTTTGTAGTGCCCTTCCTTTCTGCATTTCCATCACACCTTTACAAACTTTCCAGGAGATTTATATCTCCCTCTAGATTTAGATCTCCCACTCAAAACCTTATTCTTGTTTATGTTTTTGGACCTTCCTTGTACAGATAAGGCATCTCCATTCTGACCCTCCATATTTCTCCGTCTCATTTCCTCCGACAGCAAGGCTGAGACAATGTCATCAAAATTCAAGGTAGTTGTATTGCTACATATTGCAATAACCAGACTGTCCCACGAATCTGGTAGAGAACACAACAAATTGATGCACTTATCTTCATCTGAGATTTTAATATCAATATATCACAACATACTTACCATAGTATTGAAGGTGTTTAGATGCTCTATCACTGAGTCTCCATCCTTCATCTTCAGGTTCTACAAATTTTTCTACAGGACAATTTATTTACCAGAGACTTAGATTGGTACAAATTCCCAAGCTTCTCTGACAAGGTCTTCTTCGTAGCTTCCCCAGATACATTCAACAATACTGAATCTGAGACACATAACTATATTGTGCTCTTTGCCTTCCGATCTAGCTTCTTCCAGTCTTTATCTGACATTGTCGTTGGTTTAGTACCCAGATTTACCATGATCCATTGATCTTTATCAACCAGCAGATCCTCCATCTTGAGCTTCCACAACTCAAAAATATAACCATAAAATTTCTTGATCTCTATCTTCTCCTCGCTCACCATATTATTTTAGCTCAAGAATCGATCCCGCAGATCTCCCACTGAACAACGTCTACCTCAAGCCCAAGAAAAAAACCCCTCAGCAGCAAAGGCATCCCCTTGAAGCCAAAATTGCTTTGATACCAAATGTAGGTTTTAACCCTGTACAGAAATTATCTAAAAACGAATCTTAAAACAAAAAATAAACAATAGTGAGAGCATAAAACATAAAACATATAAACATAGAGTTTTTCACCTGGATCCCAAATCAGGTCGACCAGCTTGATTTTTCATTATATTCATTTTAGTGTTACAACACACACACACACACATATATATATGCCAAAGCATACACAAACCCCAATCCATTAACCCTGGATTAGAACATAACCGTAGTTCCCTTGACCGGATCTACAAAATAAAAGGGGCTGAAAACCATCATGCCCCAAAACCATGTGAAAACCCATGTACAAAACCATGGGCGGATGTGCCCACCATAAAATAAGGACCAAAAAAATTTTCTCGGTGCTGCCCCGGACCCCGTTAGGGGGGGCTGCCACCCCCCCTATGACCCCCCCCACGCGTGATTAGTTGTGGAAAGAATATAACGAAAACCCAACATCTTGTACATTTTTAGCCTGTAACCATTAGCAAGTAGATGAATCCCCTCCTCATCTATGGTTTTGATTTGAACAACTCCATTATCATGGCATCTCTCTATCTGATATTATACTAGCCATATATTCGTTAAATTCCCCTTGAAGTCCTTAAATCTAGAGTCATAGAGAAAATGGTAATCTCCTTCCTAAAATGCCTTCTCTTGGATGTGCTTGTCATGCCAAAATTTCCTTTATAGATGTATTACTTGTGTGTGAAGGAGTGTATGCATCCTAAATTCATCCAACCCATTTAGTTGAAATAATCTTTATTTTTTTCCCTAGTGATATCCAAATCCAATTGAGTTTCCATTCTGAGGGTGTTATACTCAAATTCAATAGAAAACAAAGCTTTCTTACCATAAACTATATCATAGGGAGTAAACCCAGTAGTTTTCTTCCAGGTGGTGTTATAGGCCCAAGTGGCCTCTACCAATATTTTTTACCAATAATTTTTTTTTTGTTGCTCACAAATTTGGTAAGGATGTTCTCTAATGCACTATTGGTCACTTCCAACTGCCCATTTTATTTAGGGTGATAGGTAGTAGAAGTCTTGTGCTTGATATTGTGCAGACTCATGAAACTCTCAATCATATGGGATCTGAATTGATCCCCCTGATCGGTGACTATCTCCATGGGATACCCAAACTTGTAGAACACGTTCTCTCTCAAAAATACAACAACCTTTTCTTTTTTTACTTCCCTGAGAGCCTTTGTTTCACCCCACTTGGTCAAATAATTAGTGCACACTATGATGTATCTCTTCTTCCCAGATGGTGTATCAATTGGTCCAATAAATTCCATGCCCCACTTGTCAAATGGCTATAGGCCCCCCTGAGGTTGTAGAGTAATTTCATCCCTCGGTGTAGGCTTCCCCATCCTATGACACTAATCACATCGATTGGTGTATCTCCTGTAATCCTGATGGAGAGTAGGCAAATACTAGCCAGATTAAAAGGCTTTGAAAGCTGTCCTCATAGTAGCAAAATGACCTCCACAGGACCCATCATGAAATTTTGAGAGGATGTCAAAGACATCCTCTTCCCTCACACATCTTCTGAGGGTTTGATCTAGTCCCAATTTAAAAATATTTCCACCAATCCAAGTGAAAGGGGCACTTTTTCTTACAATTCTACTCTTCTCTTTGGATGAAAGGTTTGGAAGTTGATCATCAATCATCCCTTCATCATCTGCAGGCAAAGTGAGTATAGACAGAAAATATGTAACAACATTTTCTTTCCCTGGCTTATCAATAATGGTCAAATCAAATTACTGCAACAATAATAACCATCAAGTAATTATATCATTCACATAAGGTTTGTTCATTAATTATTTAATTATTTCATGGCCAATATGCACAAAATTTTTGTGCCTCGTAATATAATGTCTTAACTTATTCAAGGAATGGACAATAACTAAAGGTTCTTTATCAGTGAAATCTAGTTTAGTTCAGCCTTAGAAATATTTTTGTTGATGAAATAAATGGAATAGGGAAAATTATCATCCATTTGTCCCAAAGTTTCCCCCACAACTTTAACAGATGCATTAGTATGTATATGGAAAGGAAAATCCCAGTTGGGACCTTGAAGTATAGGCTCAGTGGTCAATTTTTCCTTTATGATATCTGTTAGACTCGGTCATGTCAGTCCCTTGTCAGAATCAAATTCTCCAATATTCATTTCTCGTCATTTGCAGTCATTGATGTTACTGTGGTCCAGAAAAGAGTCATTTCAGAGTCAAGGTCTTATAATTGGTCTTCAAACATGTCAAATGATTCCTACAGGCTAGAAGAAGGTTCAGTGAGTTTATATTTCAAGATGGTTATCAATGCGAGATTGATTCTTCTTCAAAACCCTGTTTTGAAGAAGAAATCGTTAAATGTGTTTTCAAATATGTAATTATTGAAGTTTTTCAGTCTTGAGAATTCAGAAGCAGCCTTGCTTATCCTTCACTAAGCCACGCCACCATCCCTGTAAAAGATAACAAAGAGATTCATTATTCAGTCTAAGATCAGGAAAACTGTGTTCAATCTTTGAAGAAGGAAGTTGATTATTCTATACGCATGGAGCAACGTCAGAGAATCACTAAAACAGCTTAGCTGTCATGCATTTGAGGAAGTTAGTGTAAAGGAAATTGAGCAGCTTACTGCTCTTTGTCCAAAGGTTGTAGTGTTGAGTGGTAGAGCAGGCGATGGTGAAAAATTGACATTCTCCATCGATTTGCTTGATCCCTCAGGTTTGCAAATGCATGAACAACTTCATATTCTGCATGATGCTATTCCAGAGGTTGGTAATCGAATGTCTGACATAGCTATTATCAATGCAATTACAAAACGCCAGAATGCATTTGAAGTACATTTACTTGAAGTTGCAAAATATGGGTAGGAATGCCTGGGGGGGGGCATAATAAGCAATATCGTCGCTCGGAGACAACCCATTTGCACAAATTCTCAAGGCAGAAATTGAAGTGGTGAAGTTGAGGGCCGAAATCATGATTTTCAAAGTTGTGGACTGGACTGGAGGTGCGCGCTACGCGCAGAGAAGGCGCGCTACGCACAAGAGGCGTGCTACGCATATAGCCTCCCCAGCCTGTGTAAAATAACAAGGGCGCTACGCACTTGCAGCGCGCTACGCACTGGGTAAGAGCGCTACACATACAGTCTCAGAGCCAAATTTTTTTCCCTTGCGTCCGGTTTGATCCCAAATCACCTCATTTTTCTTGCAAACGGTGACATAGAGGAGCGCTATGGTTCCACGTTGCTGGCAGGAGTCTTTTGCTTGATGATCTGGAGCAGCAACTATACAGGGGTGAAATCAACAACAACGTTACAGCAAGCTTGCAGATTGGGATTATATCAGTTGTGGGAAACAACATTTTTGTTGTAAAAGTAAAACCTTTTTCTTCAATTGAAGACACGAAGTTGCCAGTTTGAAATAGACAGCTCTGCTAATATCAAAGCCACTCCCATTGTTCTTGGTGTTCAGGGTGAAACTTATGAATGGGTGACAGTGAAATACAGCTGCTCTTCTCCTACAGCAACTGATTGGATTGTTGTCTTTTCTCCGGAAAATTTCAGTTCCTCAACTTGCGCCCCAGAAAGTGGGCCAAACAAAGATCAGGCATCTCGCGCTCAGTTTGTTTCAATTTACACAGGTGCAATGCAAGAACAAGATTGGTGTCAAATTCATTTTCCAGAGGTGGAAGCTTTGGCGTTATTCTTTTCCGCAAATCAATACTGTCTTCCAACATTTTTACATAGGACGCCAAAACTGAAAAGTTCTTATAGTATACAATTACAATTCCATGCGTGAAAATATTAGTGGGCTGCCAAGATTTTCTTCGCCTTAGTCAATGGGTCATATATTTGGGGGAAACTGAATTATTTTAAAGCATATCCATATCTTGGCCAGGACTCTTTGCAACGTGTAATCATTTATGGTAACATGGATGAAAGCACCCCCAAAGTTACAAAGGATGTTAATTATAAAAATTTGGTTGTATTCAAATGGTAAAGGTAAAAGGCCAAAATTAAACAAATATATCGACTGCAGTAGAAGAATAGGATTTGTATTCATATTTATGACTTTAGTTAGTAATACAAATGGGTCTGTGCTCCAGTTTTTAGTCTTTTAGTTAGTCATTAGAGAATTTCAAGGAGAAGGCTGTTCTCTTTTCTATTTTTAACTTCAGTTGAAAAAGCTCCTCATTTTGGATCGATCTGTTTTCTCCTGAGCCTATTTATTGTATTGTAAATCAATTGTAAAGGGGGAGAGTTCTGGAAAAGTCAGCAGAAAACTCACTATCATTGTACATATTGTACAATTGGACAGGAATAATGAAAGGTTGGTACTGCTTATAAGATTTCCGTGGTACTAATTCTACAAATGTGTCTTTTCTTTTCTATTTCTACAAGTCTTTTGTAATATTTCAAAGTTCATTCATTTCCACCGAATGTTTTATTAGTGGGAGGTAGAACCCAATCTAGCCTGTTCTCACTAAAGAGCGCCTAAATATTTGTGTAATTTTCTTCTCACAGCATGATTCATACATTAATGTCTTTCTACCCTTAAACAGTCTTTACATGCCATTTAATTTCAATTTAATTGTTAAACTTCATGCCTATCTCGCCTTATGGAATAATCTGTGCCTTTGATTAGATCTTTGCTCATGCTGTTTCTTTGCCCCATACAGCCCAGAAAACCCCGTCATTTATTAAAAACCTCATTCATATCTATTTACTAGCCTAAAATCAGTTCCCTTTTAAAGTCATCTCGCACCCTATTGCTCATTTTATCGAGATTGACTGGAGAGAGCCCTCTCCTGTCCTCGTAGGGCTAGCTACGAGGCTGAGCTTGGTTTGATGTTGCCTCGAGCCTTGCCTTCCGCCCGAGGATGAGCCAACACAGGCGGCACCATACCGGGGGAGAAATTGGTTTTTGGTCGTGTTAGTTCTGTTTGACTTCTGACAGCCGCCACTCGAGCTCGAACACGCTGTGCAGTTTTCGAACTGCCTTGGCCTGCGAGTGACAGATGCTTTCTTTCACTCTAGGCTCCAGTCTAGCTTGTAATCGTAACACTTAACTTATAAATTTCCCCAGTACATGTATCGAGTTCAGATCTGATGGTTGATGGTGGACAACGATCAGACATAAGAAGGCTGAAATCATTCACCGGCGACTTCATTCACTGAACAATCCAGAAATCAATGCTTCATGGTGACTTCACTGCAGGGAGATCAGTAGCTGTGAGATTTTCAAGATGGACCGAATCACGAGAAGATATGCTCCCATGAGCTGAGATCACATTCCAGGTTTTCCGAATAAGATGCCCAAGGTAGATTGGTCAAGGAATCTGCCTACGTTTAACGATGATGGTAAGAAAGATGCTGCTTTACATTTGGTTAGATTTCACATGCATATTCGCAAGTTAAAAGTGGACTTTCCTGAAGATTGCTTGATGAAGATATTCCTGGCCACTCTGGAAGGTGAAGCTCAGTCTTGGTATGAAAATTTGCCGTTGGCCTGTATTTACTGTTTAAAGTATTTTCATGCCATGTTCATTGAAAGATATCTGGTATCTTATCCATCATTAAATTTAGTTCATGACTGTTGTAAACACGCTTCTACTTTTATTGAAAGCCTTGAGAAATATTATGAAGATGATAATTTCATGGATGATGAGATCATGGAAGCCCTGTATGAAAATCCCTTCTAGCAGCATAAAGACGATCATGAAAAATTGCAGAAGGATCAAGATCTTAGTACGGTGGAAAATGAAGGAATGTTGCATCTTGATAGTCAACAGGAATTACATGTAATGGATCAGCAGTATGAGGAGAATCAGTACACTCCTTCACTTGAAATCAATGAAGACAATCACTGTTTGAGCCAAAGAAAACAAAGGGTATTATCTCCTCTGTCTGAAGATGAGATAGATCAACTATTGAAAGGTCATCTTCCAGCTCAAGTTAACGCAGATCTGCAGTGTGCACATGGTCAAGAAGGTGATGGTGGAACTTCTTCCTTTTCTGAAATGGATGATAGTCCTGTAAGCAGCTTTATAGATCAGCAGGTTGAAGATGTCTATATGGCTGAAAATGATGAAAGAGAAGAGCTTGTTTCAGATCTGCCTACAGAAGAAGACAACATGCAAGTAAGTCCAGTTTCAATTTCAGAATGTGATAATGTCAGGACAGCTATTTCAGTTTCAGATTCAGATTGTGATAACCAAGCATACCCTGTGCTGAATCCCGTAAAGGAGAGTCTTGTTGTTGAGATCATAGAAAGAGTTTTTTCATCAGAACAAAGTCTTCATAAAGAGGTAATCCAGTCAGTTGATGTACAACAAGATGGGATCTTCACTCAAGTAAGTGAAAAAGTTTCTCTTGGTGAATTTATGGTAGATGCTAGAAATGTCATGTTTGGGTATCAAGAATCAGCTGAAGTTTCTTTTCTCATGATTGATGACTGTAATGAAAATCCGGCTATCCTATCATATGAAGATGACCTACCATATTTTCAGACTGTAGAAGATCAGAACATTCAGGATTTCCATTTAGATTCTTCTTCATATGTTTCATGTGTTGAAATGTTTTTACAAGAGGAGATCTGCTCATCTACATGTTCAGAGTTTTTTGAAGCCCAGGAGCATACTTTTACTGAAGTACATGATAAAGACAGATCAGAATCAGAAGAGAAAGACACCTTGTTTCTTCAGCAGGAGGTAAATCTTCATGTTTTTCAGGATCCAATGGCAGATTTGTTGCAGTCAGCAGTGAAAGTGATTATTGTTGTATTCAGTGATAAAGGAGATCATGGTCAGCTATGTTTTTGTATTCCCAGTTATCAGTTCGTATTGTTGACCAGCGGATCTGATTAGGGAAATCAGTCAAGAAGCCATATGCTTGACTGGTTACATTGGAAATCCAATTATACATGATTGTACATATCACATCAGTATGCAGGTGGTTGTCATCATGATTTGAAATCTCAATGGACTACTGCCCTTTTCAGAAATTTTTTGTTTTAATTCAGTCATTTCAGTTTGCATCGAGTCAGTTTGAGTCGATTTTCCAGTTAATAAATTAAAGTCATCAGTCTTGCGTCGATTTCTTGCAATAATGATTCCATCGCCCAATGGATGGAGGCACTGTCTGCTCTCCCAAATATCTGCAGATTCTTGGCACCTCCAAGAAGCGGCAGCTGCCATCCCCATTGGAGCCAATGTTAGACTCGGTCCTGTCAGTCCCTTGTCAGAATCAAATTCTCCAATATTCATTTCTCATCATTTGCAGTCATTGATGTTACTGTGGTCCAGAAAAGAGTCATTTCAGAGTCAAGGTCTCATAATTGGTCTTCAAACATGTCAAATGATGCCTACAGGCTAGAAGAAGGTTCAGTGAGTTTATATTTCAAGATAGTTATCAATGCGAGATTGATTCTTCTTCAAAACCCTGTTTTGAAGAAGAAATCGTTAAATGTGTTTTCAAATATTTAATTATTGAAGTTTTTCAGTCTTGAAAATTCAGAAGAAGCCTTGCTTATCCTTCGCTAAGCCATGCCACCATCCCTGTAAAAGATAACAAAGAGATTCATTATTCAGTCTAAGATCAGGAAAACCGTGTTCAATCTTTGAAGAAGGAAGTTGATTATTCTATACGCATGGAGCAACGTCAGAGAATCACTAAAAAAACTCAGTTGTCATGTATTTGAGGAAGTTAGTGTAAAGGAAATTGAGCAGCTTGCTGCTCTTTGTCCAAAGGTTGTAGTGTTGAGTGGCAAAGCAGGCGATGGTGAAAAATTGACATTCTCCATCAATTTGCTTGATCCCTTAGGTTTGCAAATGCATGAACAACTTCATATTCTGCATGATGCTATTCCAGAGGTTGGTAATCGAATGTATGACAGAGCTATTATCAATGCAATTACAAAACGCCAGAATGCATTTGAAGTACATTTACTTGAAGTTGCAAAATATGGGTAGGAATGCCTTGGGGGGGGGGCATAATAAGAAATATCGTCGCTTGGAGGCAACCCATTTGCACAAATTCTCAAGGCAAAAATCGAAGTGGTGAAGTTGAGGGCCGAAATCATGATTTTCAAAGCTGTGGACTGGACTGGAGGTGCGCGCTATGCGCAGAGAAGGCGCGCTACGCACAAGAGGCGCGCTATGCATATAGCCTCCCCAGCCTGTGTAAAATAACAAGGGTGCTACGCACTTGCAGCATGCTACGCACTGGGTAAGACCGCTATGCATACAGTCTCAGAGCCAAATTTTTTGCCCTTGCGTCCGGTTTGATCCCAAATCACCTCATTTTGCTTGCAAACGGTGACATAGAGGAGCGCTATGGTTCCACGTTGCTGGCAGGAGTCTTTTGCTTGATGATCTGGAGCAGCAACTATACAGGGGCGAAATCGACAACAACGTTACAGCAAGCTTGCAGATTGGGATTATATCAGTTGTGGGAAACAACGTTTTTGTTGTAAAAGTAAAACCTTTTTCTTCAATTGAAGACACGAAGTTGCCAGTTTGAAATAGACAGCTCTGCTAATATCAAATCCACTCCCATTTCTCTTGGTGTTCAGGGTGAAACTTATGAATGGGTGATAGTGAAATACAGCCGCTCTTCTCCTACAGCAACTGATTGGATTGTTGTCTTTTCTCCGGCAAATTTCAGTTCCTCAACTTGTGCCCCAGAAAGTGGGCCAAACAAAGATCAGGCATCTCGCGCTCAGTTTGTTTCAATTTACACAGGTGCAATGCAAGAACAAGATTGGTGTCAAATTCATTTTCCAGAGGTGGAAGCTTTGGCGTTATTCTTTTCCGCAAATCAATACTGTCTTCCAACATTTTTACATAGGACGCCAAAACTGAAAAGTTCTTATAGTATACAATTACAATTCCATGCGTGCAAATATTAGTGGGCTGCCAAGATTTTCTTCTCGCCTTAGTCAATGGGTCATATATTTGGGGGAAACTGAATTATTTTAAAGCATATCCATATCCTGGCCAGGACTCTTTGCAACGTGTAATCATTTATGGTAACATGGATGAAAGTGCCCCCAAAGTTACAAAGGATGTTAATTATAAAAATTTGGTTGTATTCAATTGGTAAAGGTAAAAGGCCAAAATTAAACAAAGATATCGACTGCAGCAGAAGAATAGGATTTGTATTCCTATTTATGACTTCAGTTAGTAATACAAATGGGTTTGCGCTCCAGTTTTTAGTCTTTTAGTTAGTCATTAGAGAATTTCAAGGAGAAGGTTGTTCTCTTTTCTATTTTTAACTTCAGTTGAAACAGCTCCTCATTTTGGATCGATCTGTTTTCTCCTGAGCCTATTTATTGTATTGTAAATCAATTGTAAAGGGGGAGAGTTCTGGAAAATCTGTGAGAGGGAAAAACTCAACACTATCATTGTACAGCTTGGACAGAGGAATAATGAAAGGTTGCAGCTCTGGTTTATAAGATTCTTGTGGTACGAATTTAGAAAATGTGTCTTTCTTTCTGTTTCATATGTCTTTTGTAATGTTTCAAAGTTCATTCATTTCCAGCTGAATGTTTTACAGTAAGGGAGGTAGAACCCAATCTATTTGCTCTGCCTCGAAAGAGCGTTTCGTATTTGTGTAATTTTCTTCTGTTGGAAAGAATTCATACATTAATGCCCTTTTCAGCTTTCTTAAACAGTCTTTACATGCCATTTAATTTCGATTTAATTGTTAAAATTCATGCCTATCTCGCCTTATGGAATAATCTGTGCCTTTGATTAGATCTTTTCTCATGCTGTTTCTTTGCCCCATACAGCCCAGAAAACCCCGTCATTTATTAAAAACCTCATTCATATCTATTTACTAGCCTAAAATCAGTTCCCTTTTAAAGTCATCTCGCACCCGATTGCTCATTTTATCGAGATTGACTGGAGAGAGCCCTCTCTTGTCCTCGTAGGGCTAGCTACGAGGCTGAGCTTGGTTTGATGTTGCCTCGAGTTTTTCCTTCTTCAGCCTGAGGCAGATTTGAGCGGTAACAATATCAAAGGCCACTTGAAAGATACTCAACCAACATAATTCAAACTTCAAAGTCTCTGATGAAACTCCTATAGTAACCATCCAAGCCTAAGAAACTTCTGACATATCTTTGGTTCCGAGGGATAGACACCCTTTTTATGATGGAAATTTTTTTTGGGTCTACTTGTATCTTTGCCCGAGGTATGGAGTGGCCAAGGAAAATCTCTGCCTTTTTCAAGAATTCACATTTCTTGGGGCTCAGAGAGAGATGTGTTTCAATTTATTTCCTTAGTACTTTTCCCAGATCGGAGAGGGCCTCTTGGAAATAAGACCTATAGGGAGTGAAATATCCCATGTAGATTTCCACATAATCATGGAAAATCTTAGCAAAAATTCTCAAGACTACTCTCTTGAAAATTGGGAGGGGCATTGCATAGGCCAAAGGGAAGAACTCTATAAACCAAGGTTCCCCAAGGATAGGTGAATGTGGTCTTGTATTGGTCTTCAGGGCTGATCGAAATCTGATTGTAACCCTTAAATCCATATAGGAAAGAGAATAATTTCTTTATGAAAAGACCATCTAAGACTTGGCAAATGAAAAGAAAAGGGAAATGGTCTTTCTTAGTGGCTTTGTTCAATTCTCTTTAGTCAAAAAAAATCCTCCACTTCCCATTATGCTTTGGGAATATGAAAAGAGGATACACCCATTCACTGTTTGATATGGGGTATATGAACTATGCATCCAAAAAATTCTATAATTCATCCTTTACTATGTCCTTTAAGTCCAAGTTGATTCTACTATGGGGTTGGAACACATGCTTGCATCCTTATTTTATGTAAATACGATGTCTGCAGACAAAGGGATGCACCCCTTTAATGTCTTTGTAATCCCAAGAAAAGGAATCTAGTTTCTCCCTCAGTAGTTGGACAAATTTCTCTTCCTCTTTGGCTGAGAGAGAGGAGTTGATCTTTAGGGATCTAGATTGGCCAAATTCTACAATATTGGTAGGTTCAGGCACTAATTCAACTAAGCATAACTCAGTCCAAGAGCTAACTTTCAGATTCTCTTACCAGGTCATCAAGTGGAATGGTAGTGGGGGGTTGGCTTTGAAGGATATGGTCAATGAGGTCATCTTCAACAGGTTTCCTCCCTTTGATAACAACATCTAAGATACAAATAGGGTAGGGTGTGGCATGGTATATTTCATCTTCTTTTTCATCCTCCACCCATAAAGGTAGATCATGTTCAATAGAAGGTTGTGTAGGAGGATATAATACCAGTTATTTTGACAAAGGCCCATTATTGATAGTCATGTTTCCAGCCCTACAACTGATATAAGCATCAGCAGTGGCCAACCAAGGTATTCCTAGAAGGAGAGGTTAAAAATTAAACTTGATTTTGGGTTGCAGTAGTAGGAAGTCAGTGGGATATTCCTATGTGTCAATTGAGACCATGACATCCTCAACAAATCCCTCAGGAACTACTATGGATATATCTACGAGTTGCAGAATTGTATTGGTCTTCCTCAAAGCTCCCTGGAGGTTGAGTTTCAACATGGTTTCTCTGGTCATAACATTTATGGGAGCCCCAATATCAATCAATGTATGCGAGACAATGATGCCATCAATGTGTACATCAACTACTGGACTTACATGGTCTATGTATTTCAGGAAAATTACTCTCTCGAGCATCAAATCATATAACTGACCTACAACATTAATGGTGGGGGTGTCTCTCTTATTCCCCCCTAGATTTTTGAAGATTTTTTCTTTCATAATATTATTGTAGATGGGAAAATAGTTAATAGCCTAAAGAAGGAATATATTTACACATAGATTCTTCAATTCTCCTAGAATTTCAGTCCCTTATGGGGTGTGATGGCTAGGGTTGATTAGGCGCTCAGGAAAAGGAGGTGGATTTATCTGAGGGGTTCTATTAATTCTCCTATTCAATCTCTTTAGGTGGAGATGGTGGATTATTTTCTGGGTAACTCTTTCAGACCTAAGGTTATTATCATGGATCTCCACAACGTAGGTAGGGTAGGATGTCTTTCCATTGTAGACTTGTTGTTCTTACTTATTTTTTAGGTTCAGATTTGGTTGGGAAGCATCTCAGGTAGTTTAGGGGGAGAAAGATCATGTTAGGTAAACTTAACTCGGGATAGAGTCAAAGTTGACCAAGGTAAATAGTAGTGGTTTTGGGGCACATGGTTTTGTGCACCCATGGTTTTGACCCATGGTATTGCATGTAATGGAGCCTATAAAAGGCTGGGAATACTTCGTTGTAATGCAAGGCCTGGAGGTGAGCGGTGAAGGCTCACTTGGCCGGATTGGTCAGGGTTTTGGCCAATGGTTAATGAAATTTCATTGGTTGGGTTTTTCCCCAGATTTGGGGTTTTCACGGATAAATATTTGTGTTTATGTTCGTGATTTGTTGCTGGGTTTTGTATGTGTATTATTCTCTTGGTAAATTATTTTATTGCTGCGGTAAATTTCCTAACAACTGGTATCGGAGCTAGGTGTTGGTTTCAAAGGAAAGTTTTTGAAGCCAAAAGTTTTTATTGGCCTATTGAATGGATAAATCAATGCAGATTTTGTTTATAGGTATTAGCCTGATGCAAAGAGAAATTAATGAAAAACATGGAAAATGATCCTAGAAAGAGTTTAATGGTCATGGCCAGAAGAAATCGATTAAGCATTCTGGAGGCGAATTCTAGAGGTGGCTTTGGATTCAGATAAAGAAATGAAATTCCTCGCTGATGGATGCGATATTTTCTTGTTGAATGCTAGAGACGTTGGTGCCAACATGTATGAATTTGGAAGCACATGTTGAGGAAGGTGCCATCTTGCGGTATCGAGTAGCATAAACTAACAAGAGGCTTAGCATGGGTCGAGGAAGGATTATGTGTTGCGGACAGGCCATTGGGAACAGAGGAAAGTAGTGCAGAGGTAGATCCGATGGAAGGGAAAACCTTGATCAAACGAGTCACTGCAAATCTGTATCCAGACAGAGAAAATATGTCCAAGTCGCAACGTGGTTTTGAAGAGGGTTTTCACCATAACATCGGTGGCGGTATTTAGAAAAATGAAATTCTTATTGGACATCTTGATCGTGGACGTGACGTGGCTTCTAAATGCTGAATGTGTCTGCGAGCAGAGAAGAACAAGAAGATCATTTGGGTTTGCCTCCCATATCGCCAAACGATCCAATACTGGGCCTGATCTGGCGACTGCACATAGGGAGCAGTCCCAATGAGAAAGCAGACGCCACAGCTGCGTTGGTTTCTCTGTCCCAGAACAATGAGTGAAATGCCAAGATTTTATGATGGAGAAGGAGGTCGACCTGAAGACCATGATTGCTTATTTCGTTAGTTCCCAATCGATTCTTTGACAAAAGAGGAGATCGAAGCTGGTGTGGTTTCATCCATTGGGGGAATCAAGCAGGCCAATTACATAGTCATGAGGAACCATATATTGGCACTATGGCGCGAGAATGTGAACGTCTGTCTTCACAGGGATCATGCCATGGAATCCATGAGGAGTAGGCATAAGAGCCTGGTGAATTCTGCTTATAGTCTTTTCGCACGGGCATATAAATTTTTTTTGGGGTTTCTATGGCAATCAAAGGAGTTATACCACCAGAGGCGATGAAGGCAAATGTGGAACACCACAGATAGGAAGATCATTTCTCTTGTAATCATATTTGCACTGTTGTGATCATGCTGCCCTCATGGTGCTATTTGCGTAGGAGGAAATGCAGCCTATGGAATTATATTTTTGGTCTAGAGAGGTCTTGGTGTGTAAATAAAAAAAGTAAGAAAATATGGGGATTGGTTACATGCAAAGTGTTTGACAGAATGTGTCAATCAAATGCAATTGAGGATTTGTAAAAATGAGAGAGCAGATGTGCAGGAGGATTAATTAAAAATTGATGAACCATGTATCTGAAGGGAATTCCTAGAGGACTGGCAGTTACAGAGGCTGGTGACCC
The DNA here is from genome assembly GCA_034641835.2 of Pinus albicaulis. Lineage (NCBI taxonomy): Eukaryota > Viridiplantae > Streptophyta > Pinopsida > Pinales > Pinaceae > Pinus > Pinus albicaulis. The sequence goes on from CM076572.1 coordinate 1,375,828,759, forward strand.
ATGTAATCCGGTAGATGGATTCTTTTTATATGGACATTGATGTCATTCGGCAGATTTATGTACAACTATGATGTCCTCTTTGGAGAGGACATCATGTATGAATGTAGAGAATGGTCATACAAAGAACAGCAACAATGAAAAAAAAAAAAAATTATTATAATGGAGTTAATTTTTTACATGTAAATGGGCATACTGTTGTAAGACTTGGTATAGCATGCGTACCCCTGGGTAATCACTGGTAAATTCTGGGTTAGACCTAGGTGATAGGGGGGATGTCAAATTAACAATTACCTTGGGTAAAAATTTGAGGGGGGAGGAGCTAGAGTGAGCGGGGTTGTCTCATTTAGCAGGTTTGGCTGGATTTAGTCAATAATCCCCAAGTCAAGTTTAAGGGGAGAATTTTTAGGTAAACTTGACTCAGGATAGAGTAAAAGTTGACCAGGGTAAATAGTAGTGGTTTTGGGGCACATGGTTTTGTGCACCCATGGTTTTGACCCATGGTATTGCATGTAATGGAGCCTATAAAAGGCTGGGAATACTTCATTGTAATGCACGGCCTGGAGGTGAGCAGTGAAGGCTCACTTGGCCGGATTGGTCAGGGTTTTTGCCAATGGTTAATGAAATTTCATTGGTTGGGTTTTTCCCCGGATTTGGGGTTTTCCCGGATAAATATTTTTTTTTATGTTCATGATTTGTTGCTGGGTTTTGTATGTGTATTATTCTCTTGGTAAATTATTTTATTGCTGCAGTAAATTTCCTAACAGATTAGTGAGTTTAGGTTGAGGTTTGGGTGGAGGAAGTAAAGTAGGGGGTTGGTTGAGTTGGGGCCTCCACCCTTGTGATGTGTTTCTCCATTGAGGTGGTTGAGGAACATATTTTTGAATTTTTTTATTGATAGGCTGAGGCCAATATGGAGGGGCATAAGGCCAAAGAGGAGGTGTGGGCCATGATGGATGAGTGGAATAATACCAAGGCTGCAAGTGTGCATTTTGGTTCAAATTATTGTAAGAATAAGGTGCCCCTTTCATGCCCTGTTGGTATGGATGAGGTCCTTAAGTTATTATTTGAATGATGAAGTATAGTTGCTTAGGTCTAGCTTCCACCCCTTCGTATACAAATTTTAGGCTAGTAAAGGAAGGGAGTTTGTCTATTGCATGGTCCTCTTCAGAGACTGAGCAAACCTCTATGAATTTCATTGGACATTCATTCATAGGGTGTTTTTTAGTGCATATACGGAAAGATATAGCTACAAATATTTCTGCCTCCTCTTGTTTTGTTTTGATTTTCATTATGTCCATTTGCAAATAAAAGATGTGAAACATGTCACTTTTAGTATCCTCCAACATATTTCCAATCTCATGCTTAGTGCACGATGAAGAGGAAGGGGTACTAGCTAGGTTTTTACTAGCTCTACATTTTGTCCTCATTTCCCTAGAGTGATTCCTAAATATATTCTTAATGTCCTCATAAGGTAGCTGATAGATATCTCCTCTAGATAACATATTAAGGGTTTTTATCACTTCTTCCCTGATTCCTCAAAGCATAACTAGCTTGAGTGACCCAAGATAAAGGGTGTAGTTGACTCTTTTGTAATTCAATTGAAATCATTCCTCATAATCCTTTAGAGATTCATCAGGCTCTAGGGTCATCCTAAATATTTATTCCTTTGTTTATTTGGACCTATAGTAGTATCTATACTTTTTGTTGAAGGACTCTTGCATTTGGGTGTAGGTGGTGTTGTTATTCCAAAGCAGACCCATGAACCATTGCAAGGTTGCATCCTTGAGGGCAGAGGGGAAAAATTTCAACTTTTGTTCATCTGATGCATAGTCATGAATCCCGCAGACAACAATAAACTCAAACATGAAAGTGTCAGGTTCCTCAAAATTTAATCCATGGAAGTGTGGAAGTGTTTAAGGGTTGATGTTCTTCATTTACCCTCTTTGTTTGTTTCTTTGATGGGAAATTCTCCTTGAGTTCTATTTTCTGCCATAGCTTGAATAGGTGAAGTAGGTTCCTCTTGTGAAGCGAGTTCCTCTTCTTCCCCAATAGGTTCCTCAATTTTTTCAGGTTGCTAACCTAGAGGGTGTTCTATCTCATAGTCACTGAAGAAGAGTGAAGTCGACTGTGTGGGGTTGTGGTAGTTTTTGGTAAAACCTTTCCTTGGTTGTCCCCACTCCTACGAGGCATGAAAGTCATTTTTTTTGTTTTTTATATATTTTGAAATTGAATGTAAAACATAAAGAATAAAAGCATGCTTAAGCAAAAACAAACATCTACTTAGACACCTCCCCAGAAACAACGCCAAAAAGTGGCGAGCCTTGGTATTGCACCAAGAGTGCTGCAATTCCCGAAGGCTATTCAACTTTAATTATACCCCTAGGGTTTTGTTCAAACTTGGAGGTGGCAGTGCTATATGCACAACAGATGAGCTCTACTCATGTCATCCTCATCTTAGTTATACTATGAGGTGTTAGGGATTATTGTTATTCTGAGGGAGAAAGTCCGTCACACTTCTAGTTGCAACTTCAATACTGAAAGTAAAGCATGGAAAATAATTTTTTATACAAGAAAATAATCTATATTAGGTTGCACTCATTGATCTACTGAACCTCTACTTTTGCAATGGAAAATACTAGCACTTATTCTAATTACAAGAAGGAAAATTACACTATATTTCATTCATTCTCTTAACTACTCAATCAACTTGCAATAAGGTAACTAATCTACCTTCACACATACACTGCATCAATTATGAATTAACTTCTATATATGACATGCTATTTGTTGTGATAATGATGTATTCTATGATGGACTAACACACTAAAACTACTTTTTCTTTCAGCAAGAGAAGAAGGAGTTTGGGTGACCTAGAGGTGTCCTTGAACCAAGAATTCAGGGCTAGGGGTACACTAAGATCTATACTAAGCTCAGGTGAGGTGGATGAGTGATTATGGAGTGAAGGAGGTGGCTCCTAACGCTACTACAAGATCCTATTTTTGCTATAGGGAGTCTAGTAATGCTTCAGGATACTGGTCGAGAGGGTTTTGAGGCTAGGAATGGTGGAATGGAGGTTATGAAAAACAAGGGAAAGGTGGATCTAAGGGGATGGGGGATGAGAAAATCCCTTGGCCAAGCTCAGAACCTTCAGAATGCATGTATTGCACCAAGTAGGATGCTCTCGGTGGTTGTGGAGATGTTATTCAAAATAGGGTTGTGGGTAACATAATGGAAGGGAAATGAAGGAGGATTGAAGTCCAAAGTGACAATGCTAAAAGGGGGTCCTTCTCTATTGTTGTAGCCAGTCTTGCAAATAGTACATTCTCTCATGCATTGATCATTTACAAATTATCATGTAAAATAGTGGAAAATATTAGTTGAATTTAACTTAATATAGCATGCATCTAAAACATAAATCTAACCTATAATATACAAAAATTTTATGATAAACAACATGAAGAATAATTTATCCTTTCCAAGAAATCATAAACTAAATATTTTTGTTCTATGGTTGAATACATTTCTCCTCAAGCTCCATTCGAAGAGGTGAGAGAGAGTGTGTGCAAACACATTGTTAATGGTTTTCAAATGCTAGTAAATTGGAATGACATCAACTAAAATACTGAAGGATAATGGAAACATAATTGTACACAACAGAGAATGTAGCCCATGTATTGGGCCCTAACTCACAAGCTTTAGTCTTCTGGAATCAAATTAGTGAGAGGCAAGCCAAATTCTCATTCTCAGTTCATAACAAGTTTCTTACATCAAAATAGCAGTCGAAATATCTTTGATATAGAGACAAGAGTTATATCTATGCCTATGAAAATCAAATCCTAATGAGCTATTTCTCTTGTTTATTTATACTAATGGGTTGTTACCAACAACTCCCTAAAATGTAGGAATTTGTCTCCTTGATCTTCAAGAGGTGTGGAGCTTGGCTCCCTCTTAACATTCACTTTTGTTGTCCTTTGAGATGATTGTGGTCAATAATCATGCCAAAGAATCTATAATTTTTTGTTTTTATTTTGTGTTTTTTGGAGGACCAATGTATAAGATAAATTTTAGCAAACAATTATGTATTTAACCCTGATGGATAATATCAGTAATTATAAGTAAGGGTTTCTTGTTCATCTCACACAATGATTAAAATTGTATAATATGATTAAGTGGAATTATGTAAGAGAATATGATTATTAAATATTCAGATTGAATTATTAAATTAACCATAAGCTGGAAAAATTTTAAACAATGTATATAAGTTCAACAAAATATATCTAAAATTACCAAGATACTGAAAATTTATAAATAAAATGAATTTTGATAGGTCCCTATATTACTAGTTTAGTCCCTTATTGTTATTAGTGTAGCTCCCTTATTGATATTATTGTACCCCTGTAACCTCAATATTGTTATTATTGTGCCCTTACATTGTTATTCTTAGGTTGGCTAGGATTATATTGTGGGCCCATGGACTCCTATATATAGAAGGAGGTTTTGGTCATTTGTATCATCCAAGAATTGTTCATTTATATAATGTATTAGAGGTTTCCCCCTTGAAGTGGCTGATTTCTAAGGCGTTGATATCTATTTTCTTCTATTTTTGGAGTTGGTTTCATAACATTTGGTATCAGAGCTTTGGATTCTAGGGTTTCGCTTCTCCAAACATGTCATCATATAATGTTTGCAATAATGTTTTTTCTACGAAGGATTAGAAGTTGAAATTTGTACAGCACGAAGCCGAAAGCCTGAGGAACCTCCTGTAAAAATTTCAGATCTTGGTTCACAATATTTTTAGAGATATGATCTAGGGAATTTAGGGTTTTTCAGGCTCTCGAATTTCAACTAAAATAGGTCATATTGGAATTTTTTCTATAACTTTTCTTATACGAAGTTTCGGAAGCTAAAATTTTTACAATGTGAAGCTGAAATCCTGAGAAACCTCTTGTAATAATTTCAGATATTGGTTCACAAAATTTTGGAGATACGATCTATGGAAGTTAGGATTTGTTCAGGCTCCCGAATTTCATCTCAAAGAGGTGACCATGGGAAAAACATCATAACTCTCCTTCTGAGCATCTAGATTGGGATTCTGTAAAAAGTGGCCACAATTAAACAGACTGCAGTTTTTAGTATATCAATTTCAGAGCTGAAGGAGGAAATAGTGACACGTGGAAAGTCGTACAATTTCGCTCTACTGAACCAGTCCATAATTAGGTCATCGTGGGAGATTGGGAATAATTTTTCCTTGAAGAATCCAAATCAAGTCAAACCTGTGGCATTCGAAAGAAGATTTAGAGGGCTACTTCAGGGCCAAATGTCAGATATTCAAGATCCAAAATCACAGAGATAATTCAGTTTCAATATAGTGCTCCTCAAAAGCAAGAAAAAAGTGTGTATTTTTTTTCGAATTACATAAGTCTCGTTTGAAAAAAATTAGTTTGAATTTATTCGAAGGGCATATTGAAGAATAGATATCAGTATTGGGTTCTAAAATGCCACCTAAAAAGAATTCAACACCCATTAAGCCTTTATAAGGCTCTACGATGACTCATGAAGACAAAGAAACACAACATGAGATATCAAAATTACAAGAGCAAGTGCACCAAATTTTGATATCGCAAAGAGCAACAAAAAATGAAATGGAAGTTTTGAAGAAAGGCCTAGAAACTAAGATGGATGTTTTGAAGAAAGGCATGGAAGCTAAGATGAATGGTTTGGAAGCTAATATGGATGGCATGGAAGTGGGAATGGAAGCTAATATGGATGAAATGGAAGCTAAGATCGATGAAAAAATGAAAGACAACATGGAAAAAATGAAGAATGATCTAAAAGTAAACATCGAAGGTTTGGAAAAGTTGATACAAGAAATGTTTCCTAATGGCAAAAAGATATTACAAGAAACTCACAATGAGAAAAAAATAAATGTTAATCGTGATTTCATAAACTCTAATGTTGGATGGAAGAACCACCATATTCCAAATATGGATATGAGGAAGTTTTATGGAAAGGATCTCGTAACATGGATACTACAGATGGAGCAATATTTTGATCTCAATAATGTGCAAAGCACACAAAAGGTACGCATTGCAACTTTACATTTAGAACAAAATACATTTGTATGATATCAATGACTTTTCTCCCGTAAAAAAATTGTCACTTGGTCAATGTTTACGGAGGAAATGATAGCACATTATGAGGATACAAAAAGCAACACCCTCTTTAGCCAATTGATAAATATCAAACAAAAGGGTTCAGTGGTGGAGCATATTTAGGACTTCCGAAAATTGAATATAAGGGTATTTGATATTCCAGAGGAACACAAGATTGATGTCTTCATAGGGACTTTAAAGGATAACATCCAACATGAAGTTCGCATTTTGGAACCTGATTCATTCGAAAAGGCATTTAGGTTGGGAAAAAATTTGAATTTAAAACTATGGCGACAAGGAAGCATACCACTGACATATATAAAGATGGAAGTGTTGCTACTCCTAGACTTCCACAACGTACAAGGTTGACACCATAAAAATTGGAAGAAAAAAGAGCAAAAGGGCTTTGCTACAGTTGTGATAGAAAATACACTAACGGTCATAAGTGTGTTGAGAAGAAATTATTTTACATAGATTGTGAAGAGGAAGAATAAAATGAACAAGAATCTTCAAAAGAAGAGGATATACACCAGGAACCAACCCTAGAAGAGGAAGAAATGAGTCCGGCCATATCGTGTAATGCATTGGAAGGAATTACCACTCCTCAAACTCTCAAGATAAAAGGATATATCAAGAAGAAAAAGGTAATAGTGCTGATTGATTTGGGTAGTACCCATAATTTTATTCATTGTAAGGTAGCCAAGGAATTGAATTGTTTCCTATACCCAGCACCAGAATTTCAAGTGATGGTTGCAAATGGAGGAACTATAAATTTCTCTAGAAAATGCCATAAAATCAAGCTAACCATGGGGGAATATGTATTGAATATTCCAATGCTTCCCATTCCTATGGGAGGTGTTGATGTTGTACTAGGAGTACAATGGTTACAATCTTTGGGGACGGTAGCTTTTAATTTTCAAGAACTTTTCTTGAATTTTTTTTTAGAAGGAAAGGAAGTTGAATTATGGGGTATCGCAGGGAATATGGGAAAGATGATAAGATATAATGTCATGAAAAATCTTATGAAGAAATAACAACGAGGCGTAATTGCACAATTATGCTCACTAGAAGTTCCAACATCAAAATCATCTATTTTTGCAGATCTCCAAAAAGTCTTGGACAATCATTCCAAGGTGTCTAAAACTCCCAAAGGACACTCACCTATTCATGGTCATGATCATGCTATTAATTTGATTCCAAGAATTGTTCCTCCAAACATTAGACGTTATAGATATCCTTATGTCCAAAACAACGAAATTGAACGTACGATTGCAGAAATGTTAGAGGCTAGTATAATTCAACCTAGTCAAAGTTCTTTCTTTGCTCCAGTATTATTGGTGTACAAGAAGGATGGATCATGGCGCGTGTGTCCGGATTATAGGGAGATCAATAAGATCACCATTAAAGATAAATTTTCCATTCCTGTGATTGATGAATTATTGGATGACTTACGTGGAGAAATTTATTTTACCAAGTTGGATCTTCGTTCAAGATGTAATATTCCAGATTTTTCCTTCAATAAATTGGAATATTAATTTTTGTTAATTTCACTTATAAGTTGAATAATTGGGTGAGGAGGCCCAAACACAATAAAAACATGGATTAAATCCCTCTTAGTATGAAAGGGGTTCATCATGGGACTAGATTTCACACCCTCATGTGTGAAAGGAGACATTTGCAAGAAGGCTAGGTCATGTTTGACCAAGTCAAAAAGCGCAGAAGTATGAGGTGGAGAGCATCTTGTGGGATAGTGCAGTGAAAGAGGAGGAAATTTTCCTTGATGGAGGAAACCCTAGAGAGTGGGACCCATGGAGAGGGAGCTCTCATTTTTTTTAAATGAGGGCAAGGCAGCCATTGTTACTCATGCATATAATTATTGATTTCTTGTCTACTAAGACATATTTGCAGTCTCCAGCTGTTTAGCTGAGTTGCAGTGCTGCTTAGCATGAGGGATTCCTATTTTGGATTTCCTTTACTTATTTAGGGGCCTCTTCAGGGATTGCACTTCATTTCTCCACATCCAGGCTCAAGGCCAAAGCCACTCCTCTAGCTACAACATTATTTTTCCTAAAGTATAAGGTTGTGATTGTAGGGTGTTGCAGTGGAGATCCCACAACGCCATTCCTTGGCTCATTTTTCAGAGGAGGGGGTATTATTTCCTTTGGGAGATCAGTAAGGAAGGATTCTTAGCATATTTCAGATCTTGGCACTAGGCCAAATAATTCTATTCCACCTACAGCACAGTTACCCTCCTAGACTGCGTTATTTTTATTGAGCACTTACAGTGAGGGATTGAAGTGTTGATTAGAGGGTGAGATATTTAGTGATAGGATTAGCCTTTCACTTGGAAGATCCATTAGAGGAGGTCTACTTCAGATTGATCATCATCTTCAGCCATCTCCATCCAGTTCCAATTTTTAGTTGCAACTGCTTCCCAACAACTCCGACATTTTTTCCATTTTGTATATTTTAGCCAATCCTTCTCAGGATTGTTGTATTATTTTTTTCAGGGGTTGATAGCTTGCTCCCCCTCATTTCTTGAGCCCTATATTGTCATACCTTCCTATTTTTATATATTATGATGTAGTTCCTCTTATAATCTATGTCCTCTTAGCCTGCAGAATTTCATGTATAGCAGTGTTTCTCTATTTTGATGTACATGTTCCATTGAGGCTGTATTGCTTTGCTTGAGAGAATCTTTCCTCAAGGATTTTTATACCATTGCTACTATAATATAAAATTTTTTGCTATATGCATCTTCATGTGCCCAGTCTTATTAAAATAATGTTGTTTCTCCATTATATGTGCTTGCATTTGCTGCAGTCCCTTCATCGGGCATTTTTATAAGGTAACTAGGTGTGGGAGACCTGTTTAACCCACCTAGAGGGATTTATTTTGAGCCACCTCTTGGATTTCAGTATTATATGCATTAATATAAGGGATATAGGTCCTATATTCAAATCCTATAGCATCCATTCCTGGAAAATGCGTTTTCCAGTCATGCCTCGCTAGCAGATCCCATTTTGGGATATTACAGTGGTATCAAAGCATAGTCTTGGCTCAGGCTCTGAGTCTCAACCCAAGAAGATCAAGATGATGAAGAAGATGATCTTTCTCTCATAAGATTTCAGATCTAGGAAGGACCTCTCCAAGGAGGACAAGAAGATGGAAGAAGGATAAGAGGAAGGACCATGCACTTCATATTCTCATGAAGAAGAAAGAGACAAGCATGAAAGATACTTGGATCATTTGATTCTAAGTAATTAATTTGTTGAGTACAAATCTCAACCTAGAGCCTTCAAGGAGACTCTAGCTTTTTCACAATTCATCCAGATGAAGGAAGAGAAGAGACCCTACAGCAGAAGATAAGTCAAAGGCAATAGATATTTGTTGTCTACCTTTGATGGGCCATCTACAGCAAGAGCTTGGGTGAGGAAATTGGAAGTTTTTTTCCTGCTACATCCTGTAGTAGAGGAAGAGGCTATTGATATCTCAATGCTGCACTTGGAGGCTGGAGCCTATTTTTTGTGGTTCAGCCACTTGAGCCATGCAATGGTGAAAATTTTTGTAGAGTTCACTCAAAAGTTGATCAAAACTTTTGATGGAGGAAGGACAAAGGAGGAAAAGCTCACACCACAACTTGAGGAGTCTTGTAATAATGTTGTCACACTCATGGAGGAGCAGCCACATGTAGCAACAGTTGGGGAAGCCAACACATTGGAGGAAGGAACTCTTGTAGCCCTACAAGAGATTCCAAAATCTCATCAAGGTATGGAAAGAGTTCCACTATCTATTGTTATAGAAAATCATCTTGATATTTGTGAAAATTTTCTTTTACATGACCAAGGGTGAAATCCCATTGCTGATCTAGAGCAACATGATTTCACTACGCTGTGAAAATGGTTCAAGGAGGAGATGTACCATCATCCTCATGCACCTTTTATTTGCACACAACCCTTGAGGTTGGAGTGTGAAATTTTGGAGGATGAAAAAAACCATGACACTCCTATGAAAAACTATGAAACCATCCTTGAGTTGGAGTGTGAGATAGCCATTGCATCCTTGGGAATATTAACACCGCTATCAAACAATGAAGGAGAGGAGATTTTACCTTCATCACATTTGTATCCTTATGGATTCAACAGAGTCATGGGTGAGAGATCTCTTCTAGGAGGTCTCCAAGGAGCTGCATTTCAAACTTTCATGAAATGCAAAAAGGAAGAAATGGTTTGGAAGGATGGTAGCCCTCATGAGAGGATTACCAAGGAGAAGAGGAGGAGAAAGCATCCACGAGTGATTGAGTGGATGTGGTTGATAAGAAAGGAGCTGGGAGGCTACTTGCAAATATATGACACCAGGTAGCAGCAGGCTTGGCTGCGCTGGCTCCTTTTGAAGGAGTTTGGCCATCACTTGGCATATCCTCTTCCTAAGGGGATGGGGATTGACGAGAGGTTGCAGGATGCTTGCATCATTGGGCAGCAAGGAGTATGGATGCATGGTGTTGATGTGACATTCATATCATTCATTGTGTCTCCACCACAGGAGTTGTATGATGGGAGCATAAGGAAGCAGTAAGCACTCGGATTTCTTGTGTTGTACTTGAGAGAGCAAGGGAAAATTTTCTCTCACATGTTGTGTGATGTTGCTGGAGTAGAAGAGAGCACTCTCATAGTGCAAAGGGGATACTCCTTGGACTTGGATGATTTGGAAGAACTTCCATCTTGGGGTATTCCAAATTTACAGCAGCATTACTAGAAAAGTATTTGACAAGGAGCATGTCAAAGAACAGAGCTTTGTATTGGCAGGAGCTTATTTGCATGAGCTTGTAGCGCTGTCACTTTGGAGCAGGGACTTATGGATGGAGTGTCCTGAGGATCACTTCACATTGGATGCACTTGGTTAACAAGGAGGAGGTGAGGATGATAGAGCAGTAGATGGAGGCATCTATCACTATGGCATATTCTTCTTGACTTGGACTTCCAAGCATAAGAAGGATGATTTTCTTATAGCACATGGTTCATTCCTCTTCATAGCATGCCAAAAAAATATGGAGGATTCACTTATGGATCAATGTACCATATTACTTCTGGCATATGGTAAGGATTTTGTTCTTACATTCATTGATTTTCATACTCTTACCATTACTATGCAGTGCACTACTCCACATGAGGGCAAGCTTTTCACATTGCTCCATGATCTAAGTTGGGACAAGATATATGATGGAGGCAACCATCTCTTATGTGGCCCTGGGAAAATGTTTTCTCCTTACATGTATGTTCAGTTTTTATATCCAACTATTTGCCATATGATGACATACATGATTAAATATGTAACAAGAAACATTTTTCCTTATGATTTTCTGAAGCAGCAGTTTGAAAAATTGCGCTGTCACTATTGGGAAAATTGTTGGTACCTTCTTGCACCACATGAAACCTTCAAAATTTTCCTCATTTTTTTGCTGATCATGACTTTATTTTCTGATATGGATCTGATTTGTATTGAAAGCATGATTAGGAGAAATTCACATGAGTTGGATTTTTCCTTGATGGGAAGGAATTCCCACATTTTCTGCACTACATGTTCTAATGGGAGCATGGGAGGAGATATGGCCACCATAGCCACCTATTTTTTTCTTTTGGGGTGGGCCATGAGTTTGATAACCATCCATTGTATAGCCATGGGCAAGTATTTGGTCATGTATTATTGACACATTCAGCCATTCACTATTCTTTAGTAGATGTGATGATTCTTATAGGTTACTTGCCATACTATTTTCTAAAGATGCAGTGGATGAGACTACGTTGTGTCCTATTGAGCCATTGTTTGTATCATGAATCATCATGCAAAGCTTGCAGAAAAGTTCTCATTGGGATACTGTATGATGATCATGTCCTATTCATGAAGGATAGATTGATTTGGGCCAGCTTGTTCTTCAATGTTGGAGGAGGAATCCTTGGAGTATTGTTCTTCATTTTTCCACTTGAGGGCAATACTTTTGCAGCCCAAGATCAACACATATTCTACACTCATCATGAGTGGAGAGAAGGATAGTATGGGGTAGGCTATTATGCTTACCATATTCAGAGTTTCAGCCCACTTTCATTTCCGGAGCTTGAGGTGGAAGGAGATTTCCATGAGTTGCCATGTTGGGAGGTGACTCATTTTGTCTGGATGATTGCTTGGGGATGGAGGAACCATTCGGGGAAGATTTTTTCCCAACACTTCTCAATCTCCATTCCTTGGAAGAAACTTCTCAGTTCTATCCTTTCATTTGCTTGACGACAAGCAACATTTGGGAGGGGAGGACTATAATATTCCAAATTTTTCCTTCAATAAATTGGAATATTAAATTTTGTTAATTTCACTTATAAGTTGAATAATTGGGTGAGGAGGCCCAAAAAAAATAAAAACATGGATGAAATCCTTCTTAGTATGAAAGGGGATCATCATGGGACTAGATTTCACACCCTCATGTGTGAAAGGAGACATTTTCAAGAAGGCTAGTTCAAGTTTGACCAAGTCAAACAACGCAGAAGTATGAGGTGGAGAGCATCTTGTGGGACAGTGAAGTGAAAGATGAGGGAAGTTTCCTTGATGGAGGAAACCTTAGAGATTGGTACCCATGGAGAGGGAGCTCTCATTTTTTTAAAAGGAGGGCAAGGTAGCCATTGTTACTCATGCATATGATTATTGATTTCTTGTCTACCTAGAAATATTTGCAGTCTCCAGCTGTTTAGCTGAGTTGCAGTGCTGCTTAGCACGAGGGATTATTGTTTAGGATTTCCTCTCATTCATGAGGGACCTCTTGAGGGATTTCACTTCATTTATCCACATCCAGGCTCAACGCCAAAGACACTCCTCCAACTACAACATTATTTCTGCTGAAGTATAACATTGTGATTGCAGGGTGTTGCAGTGGAGATCCAAAAACACCATTCCATGGCTCATTTTTCAGAGGAGGGGGTCTTATTTCCTTTGGGAGATCAGTAAGGAAGGATTTTGAGCATATTTTAGATCTTGGCACTTGGCCAAAGCATTCTATTCCACCTACAACACAGTTACCCTCTTAGACTGCGTTATTTTTATTGAGCACTTGCAGTGAGGGATTGCAGTGCTGATTAGAGGGTGAGATCTTCAATGATAGGATCATCGTTTCACTTGGAAGATCCATTGGAGGAGGTATACTTCCAATTGATCATCATATTCAACCATCTCCATCCAGTTCTAGTTTTGAGTTGCAACTACTGCCCAACAACTCCGACATTTTTTCCATTTTGTATATTTCAGCCAATCCTTCTCAGGATTGTTTTATTATTGTTTTCAGCAGTTGAGAGCTTGCTCCCCCTCATTTCTTGAGCCCTATATTGTCATACCTTCCTATTTTTATATATTATGATGCAATGCCTCATATAAATTGCATTCTCTTAGCCTGCTGAAATTCATGTATAGCAGTGTTTCTCTATTTTGATGTACATGTTCCATTGAGGCTATATTTATTTGCTTGAGTGACTCTTTCCTCAAGGATTTGCATACCATTGTTGCTATAATATACATTTTTTTGGCTATTTTCATCTTCATGTGCCCCGGCTTATTAAAATAACGTTGTTGCTCCTTTATATGTGCTTACATTTGCTGCAGTCCCTTCATTAGGTGTGGGAGACCTGTTTAACCCACCTAGAGGGATTTATTTTGAGCCACCTCTTGGATTTCAGTATTATATGCATTAATATAAGGGATCCATTTCCTGGTTTCAAATCCTGTAGTAGCCATTCCTAGAAAATGTGTTTTCCAGTCATGCCTTGCTAGCAGATCCCATTTTGGGATATTACACAGGATATCATCAAATTAGAATGAAGACTGAAGATATTCCGGAAACAACATTTTGAACTCATTAAGGTCATTATGAATTTTTGGTCATGATGTTTGGCCTTACCAATGCACCTTCTACATTTCAAGGGTTGATGAATTCCATTTTCAAACCCTTCCTTAGAAAATTTGTGCTAGTATTTTTTGATGATATACTAATCTACAACAGGTTTTGGAAGGATCTTGTTGAACATGTTGACAGGGTGCTCAAACTATTGCAGGAGAAACAATTATATGAAAAAATATCCAAATGTTTCTTTGGAGTACAAGAGGTGGAATATCTGGGTCATATTGTATCTCACGAGGGTGTTAAAGTAGACCCTAACAAAATTAAAGCCATTAAGGAATGGAAAGTCCCCACAACCATAAAGAAGTTGCGAGGATTTCTTGGGTTAACAGGGTATTATCGCAAGTTTGTTAATAATTATGGGAGAATAACAGCACCTCTAACAACATTATTGAAGAAAGATGCATTTTCATGGACTCCTGAAGCAACTAAGGCCTTTGAACATCTTAAAGAGGCAATGTGCCTAGCACCGGTCTTAGCTATGCCAGACTTCACAAAAACCTTTTATTGTGGAATGTGATGCCTCAGGAAATGGAATTGGTGCAGTTTTAATGCAGGAAGGAAGACCCATTGCTTTTGAAAGTCGTCCAATCAAAGGAAAGTATTTACAGAAACCTATTTATGAGAAGGAAATGTTAGCAATACTATATGCACTAAAGAAATGGTGAACTTACCTAATGGGAAGACACTTCAAGGTAAAAACTGATCATGATAGTCTTAAACACTTTTTGGAACAAAGACTATCTTCAGAAGAGCAGCAAAAATGGGTCACAAAGATGTTGTGTTATGACTTTGAAATAATCTACAAAAAAGGAAAGCTTAATGTTGTTGCAGATGCACTCTCAAGAAAGAATGAAGAGGTGGAAGCATTGCTTTGTGCTATTTCTATTATCCAACCAGATTGGATAACCGAAGCAAGAGATGAATGAAAGAAGGACAAAGATGTATGGACACTCATTCAAAAGTTGCAGCAAGATCCTAGTACATCTGATACATTTAGTTGGAAAAATGATTCCTTATGGTACAAAGATCGCTTATATCTTTGTAAGAATTCCAACTAAAACAAAAGATTCTTCTGGAATTGCACACTTCTCCTTTAGGAGGACACTCAGGATTTTTAAAAACTTACCACAGGGTGAAGAAAGAATTTTTTTGGGATGGCCTTAAATCTGATATTCAAAAATTTGTGGCAGAATTGTTGGTTTGCCAGTAGAATAAAGTTGAGACAATTAAGACCCCGGGTCTTCTACAACCTTTATCTATTCCAAGTCAACGTTGGGAGGAGATTTCAATGGATTTTATCACAGGTTTACCTAAGTCCGAAGGAAAGAGTGTCATCATGGTGGTAGTTGATAGACTTACCAAGTATGCACACTTTTGTGCATTATCTCATCCATTTAAAGAAAGTACAGTTGCTACTACATTTATGGACATAATTCAAAATCTACATGGAAACCCAAAGGTTATTGTGAGCGACAGAGATCCCATTTTTACTGGAAATTTTTGGACGGAGTTATTTTCTTATTTGGGTACTCAATTAGCTCATAGCTCATCTTATCATCCTAAATCTAATGGTCAAATTGAGATAGTGAATAAATGTTTGGAAGGATATCTTCGTTGTTTTGTATATGATAAAAAAACACAATGGGTGAAGTGGTTACCTCTCGTTGAATGGTGGTATAACACTTCCTTAGATACTATAGCAAAAAGGACCCCATTTATGGAACTTTATGTATATCATCCACCATCCATAACATCATCTTTAAGAGAAAATTCTGAGGTTCAAGCAGTGGAAGATCACATCGAGCGTCAATAAGAAGTTCTCCAACTCTTCAAGAATAACCTGGATACTTCAATTAATGAAGTATTTATACAAATGTAAATATAATAATCAATGCCTGAGTGACAAGGCAAACTAAATTTTCTAAAAATGAACAGAAAGGAAATAAAAAGGATCTAAAAGAAGTGGATTTGCGTTTTTGGCCCTGTTTTGTTGGAAAGTTGTTGAGTCACCACCTTTTTAGTAATGTGCTGCCAAAACTGATTGTTGTGCTGGCACAATGACTTATTCTTTAATATTGGTATTTGCAAAGCTTGTCCCATCGCTCTTAATCAAGCATTTAAGCTTTAATAACCTTGCAATAAATTTCATCGACCTTAGTGTACTTTGTAAAAGTTGGTTTTACAGTGAAAATGTGTTTTATTTCATGGTGAATAAAACTGATGTTTTCAACTTCTTTGTAAAATTATTTACCTGTCATAGAACCTTGAATAGAAGGCATAGATGTACACTTTGATGTTTCTTTGAGCTTCTTCATATAATCCTCATTGGGAATTAATTTTTTATTTATAAAAAATAGTGATGGGAGACCTTTTTTAATCAATGCATCAATCCTTGTAAGAAACCTCTTGATTGTCATATCCAGAGTATGACATTTTTCTATTAATTGTACTACCAAGGTATTTTTAATAGAACTTTCTTTACTTCAAGGATAGTTTCAGTTATGTCATCTACCCCTAGCTCATCCAATTCTTGGTTGTCCTTAGGGTTTATAAATTTTATGATGCTACTGGCTATATTAGGCATTTCTCCCAGTTGAGTGTTTACATCATAAATTACATAATTTTCCTTTTCTACTAACTCTTTCTGCTCGAAGATGATCTTGATAGATGGCCAAATTTCATTAATCTATTCAAAAATGTTAGTCCAAATGATTTATTTGACATTACCCAAAGTGTAACCAACGGAAGCTTTAGTGCATGATAAGTATTATACTTCTTCTGTTGATCTTCAAGAAGTTTCACTTTTTCATGTAGATTCTTTATTCCTTCAGTTTGAAAAGTCATGTTTTGGAGTGTGGAGGCTAACTGATCTATAGACTCTCCTTTACTAGCAGTAGTAGCTATAGCATTGGGACTAGCTATCATTGGAAGTGCTTCTAAAGGAGCAGATTGCTTGAATGGTTTCTTGCTTTCCTTAATCCATTTTTCTATCTTTGTTTCAGCTGTGTACTTTGTTCAAGAATGAGTTTCATAATATATTCCTTTTTTGTTTCCGTCTCTTCAATTTCCTTGGATAAAGGATCTTATTTTGTTGGTAATTTCAACTATTTCCTCAATTATGAAATGTCTTCATTCTTTTTCTTGATTAAATCCTTTTCAGCAATGACATTTGCAGGTTCATAACCCAACTTGATTACCAGATCTTCCAAGGTTTTAATCCTGGTTTCCTTGGAAAATGTTGAGACTTTCTCCGTGTTGAGATGTGATTTGACATTTGCTATTGTAACCTGGATTTTAGATAAAGACATGGCAGTGTTAGACACAATTGAGAAGATCATCTCTCCAGTTTGTTTATGCATATCCATTTGATCAATGGGATGTATGTCACTGACATTAAACTCAAGAGATGTCTTTTTGTAGTCTTGTTCTCCTTTAGGCTAAGGAACTTGTGCTTGAAGAAATGCCATTAGTATTCTTCCTTTCTCTACATCAAAGGATGACAATAGCCCAATCTGGGCACTTGAAGTTTGTTTCCAGAATTGGTTATATGTGTTTATCTTCAAGGCTTCATTTTTAAGTTTGATTTCCTTGAAGATGTCCATGGTGCTCTTTTATGGCTCACTTGAAGTTGAAGTACATGTTTGCATGATCTGCTGCTGATCTGAAGTAGTCATTGAATTAGTAGGAGACTGTGTGTGTTGCTCTCCTATTAATTCGGATATAAGAGGATCATTTGTGTTGATATGGGTCTGCTGCTCTAAATCCTTACTCATGCTTAGTGTGGAACTAAGTTTATCTTTCTTTCTATACATAATTTTGAATCCTTTTTTGAAGATGTTTTTGTCTAAAGGAGACACTTCTTCTCTATTCCTTTAGCTGTATTTTCTTGATTTGTTGTAGTCTGCACTGTTGAATATGAAACTTGTTGTTCTTCAGCTTCATGCAATGTGTTCTCTATCCACTCTAGCTTGTTTTTATACTACTCTATCTTTGGCCTTGGTGTGTGAAAGTAAGGAGTAGATTTGGCTTCTACCCTTAATTTAGAAAAAATACCTAATGGGTGATATGACTGGGTAAAGCTTAAATAAAATTGCATTTTCCTTAATAGATGATATGCCTCTATTGTTTCTTTTTTTCTATTACATATGAATGGGCCAATCTGAGTTTTTATCTTGAATTGAGATTTATTTTTTACAACCACAAAATGTACTTGATCCACGTTGATCATTTTCTTGATAAATTCCAAAGAAAAAATCCTCATTGGGAGGAATTTGGGCAACTTGTATGGTTGCAACTCACATCCAAAAACTCTTATTTCAGTGTAGTTTTCATACATGTACCAATCTCTTGTCTGAACTTGTTCTTTCAGCTACAAAATATTCTAAATAACTTTAGCGATTCTCAGTTCTTCTTTGTTGTTTAGAAGACTAATAGATGGATGGACAAACATTTCAATGACTATTTGTAGGTGAATTCATTCTGCTCTTTCATGAACAAGGTGGTCCAGAAGATTATTGATTGCTGGTATCCTTTTTCATTTAATTTATGCAATGACAATTTGATATTGTCTCCTTGAAAGTATATGAACATATAAACTAGAATAGAGGTATATTTAAATACCCCCTTTGTCTTGAAATCAAGAAACTTTTGATGAATGGATTCTAGAAGGAAGTGACTGAAATTGAACATTATGGAAGGCTTGGCATCATTGAAAAATATAGACATAAACCCTATAATAGCCTCATCTATGTATTGGTCAGAGAAGTATCCAAGCAGGTAGGATAAGACAATGGTTATTTGCTTGGTTCTTTCATCGAATAAGGATAAGGAGGATTTCTTTTAGGAAATGTAGCATATTGTGCTAGGAAAAGTTCTAAGGTTTGGGTTATCTTAGCAAGATCTAATCTTTGATATATTTCAATCAGAGCTTCATGAGAGAATGGGGCACCATTATCAACTTTGGGAGCTAGCATCATTTGTTGAATGACCTGAGGGGTTATGGTAAACAGAACTTGGCCATTTTAATTGACTATGGCTCTCTGGCTAGGCAACTAAGAGGCATGACATTTCCTGATGAAATCAGGAGCACTGTGGGTAAGAGGAACGATAAAATGAGGAATATTATACTCCCAGAGCTGAATTTCGTTGGATTTCTCAATTCATTTGTCTTTTAGCCAACAATACATCTCAAGAATATCAATATCAGAGTGTGTTTCATAGATTCGATAATCTTTGTTAGCCATAGGGATGTGATGAACGTCTATAGGAGGTAAAATCAAAGGATTAATGTTTTCTTCGGGATATCTATCCTTGGGAAGCTTAATGGATACAAATGACAATGGAACATAGGGAATAAAGAAGTTTCTATGATCAAGAGTAGGGAAAGGAATGGATAATGATGAGGTCAGGCATTGCTCATGCAATTTGTAGCATCTCTGGATCAATGGAAAACCTGCAAAAAATGAAGTGTAATAACCTATAATCAGAAAAAGGAATTTGCAGAGGGATTTCATAGGTTAAATAGGGAAATTCCAGTTTCCATTAATGGCACAGGTTAAAATATAAGTAATTAAGATCCCAACGGAATTATGGAGGGAAAACATAGAAGTGGATAACATCTAATGAGGTGGCAATGGAGGAGCAGTGCACAATGGTCATCATAGTAGGCGGTATAATGGAAATAGTTTTCGGATGGGCGGTAGGGAAGTTTATGGTTTTTCCCCTGTGGGGTCGGAAATCATGTGTGGCTGACACGTATACTCAGGTGGTTTGCTAATACAGTTCATTTCAGAGCCCCCCCCCCCCCACTCCCGGTGATAAACTTTGGATGGCGGATGGGGGTCGAAAGGCCATAAGGGTCATTGGATGTCAATAAGAGTGATGATGATCATCAGATATACAGGAATATGGGGATGATAAATGCGATGATGTGGCTAGTGGGGTCGAGATTTATTAAATAAAGTGTGAGGATATTAGGAAGGGAAATGTAAGGAAATGTTTTAATAAAGTGAAATGAGGGAAATATATGGCAAGGATATACTTTATGGATATATGATATGTTTTAATGATTTAAGGGAAATGAAATAAAAAGGAAGAATGGCAGGGATGATTTTTATGGTTTAAAACTTTAGGAGATGAGTTAATAATCAGGATTTAAACCATACAAATTACTTTTTCCATAGGCACATTTAGACTAGTAGCCAATCAAATATTTTAAAACAGAATGAAGCTTTCTTTTTCTTTTTGCTTCCCTAACATTTTAATTTTAATTTTCCTTCTTTATTTAGAGCATCTAACACCTAAAATTTTATTGACATGGATGCCGACAAAACATAATAATTTTCCTAAATTTTTTTATTTTTTTCATTCTTTTGCATCCATATCCTACCTTAACGTTTTCAAAATTATTTAATTACTCATGCCAACTTATCAAAAACAAATAATGTTACAACATCAGCTCCATCTGGGGATTGCTTCCCCTTGTGGGATGTAGAGAATAAGTAGTTCCATGTGCCTTCTCCTCAGGCTATGGAGTTTTTTTCGTATAAAACAAATACGCTTCAAATGATAAAAGAAAATGATTATGTACAATGATGATGTAGGAGTTCCTTCAGTACTGGATATAGTGTTTCAAAAATCTGCCATTGACAAGATGTGTTGAAAATTGTCCTTCAAGATTCTGTAAAAAAATGTTTTGTTTCCTTTTGCCTCTACAATGCTGAGAGGCCCAAACCATAAATTTTGAAACTTTCCAAGTTTTCCTTTATCTTCTCTTCTATCCCATATTAAAACTAGATCTCCTTCTCTAAAATCTCTTTCCCTTGCCTTTCTATCAAAGAGACTCTTCATTTTATTCTGACATTTCTTTAGTTTATACTGAATCTCATCTATGTTTTCATTCAAATCAATAATCTGATTAGTCCTTCAAGAGAAATCATCAGGTTCATCAGTAGATTCTTGTAGAAACTTAAGCATAGGGAAAGCTAAATTTGTAGGAAAAATGTAATCTTTGCGATAAAATAATTGGATTGGGTATTTACCTGTTGACATTTTGGGAGAAATTATGTTTTCCCAAACTGCATAAATCAGATGATTGTCCCAGTTTTTCTTGTGGTCTTCTAAAATTTTCTTGATTACCTTTACTAAACTCTTGTTAGATTATTCAACAAGACCATTTCCTTGTGGATAGTAGGGAGTTGAGTGATGCGGAAAAATTATATCATTTTTATGCTGTTGAATGTTGTGGCATTATCAATGACTATTTGCTATGGGAAACAAAATATAGATAAAATATTCTCTTCAATGAATTTTATTATAGTTGAATCTCTATCATTTCTTACAGGAATGGCTTCCACCCACTTGGTGAAATAGTTAGTAGCAGTCAAGATCCATCGGTGTTGATTACTAGAAACTGGGTGGATTTCACCTATAAAATCTAATCTCCATTGTACAGAAGGTGTTGAGACAACTACTAGAACTAGTGGAAGGGCTGCTAATTTTTGCTTACCAGCAAACATCTGACATGGAACACAGGCTCTGAATTTTGACCCTACTTTTGAAAACAAAGTAGGCCAATAAATTCCTGCCCTTAGTATCTTGTATGTTGTTGCTCTCTAAGAATAGTGGCCTCCACATATTCCTACATGAAACTGATCAATGATTCCTTCAATTTTTATCTTGTTAGGCCAAGAAGTAGAATACTAAGAGGATCCTTCCAGTATAAGTTGGCATTGATGATAGAGTATTTGATGGATTTCAACTTGAGTGTTTTGCACTAGTTTTTGGAAAACTAAGCTAGACATTCAAAATGAATCATAAAATGAAAAATATCTGCATACCAATCTGATAAAACAAACTTCTCATTAATATGAACAGGGATTTTTTGAGTTGAAGGAGAAAGTTATTGTGTATTCTTTCCTTGCACTGCATGGGAAGGTTCTTGTGTATTCTCCCCTTCTGCATTTAAGTAAGGTTCTCGTGGATTCTCCCTTTCCAAATCTAAAGAAGGTTCTTATGGATGCTTCTTCAAAACTTCAAAAACAGAGTTTATGCCCAAGACTTTACAATTGGATTCAACTAAAAATTTAGCTAAAAAATTCCCCTTCACTAATTTGGTAGTTTTAATGGTAAGGTCAAACTCAAGGATTTAAGTTGTACATATTCCCCTTCTGCCATCAGTGTCTGGTTATGTGAGGACTATTTTAACAACATTATTAGTCATACAGGAAATGATAGTATAATGGAGGATATACATTATAAAATACTTTAGGGCTTGAACTAAGGCATAGGCTTGTTTTTCAATAATATAATATCTGAGTTCTGCATCTCTCATGACCTTACTAAAGAATGCTATAGGTTTATCATGATAATATTTGTTCTTTTGCAAAAAGAAAACAAAAACGGTGGTTTCAGAGGAAAAAGAGAACATGCTGAAAGGTTCATAGTAGTTTGGGTTTGCTAAGGTTGGGGCTTCAGAGATTGCCTTCTTAATCTGGTCAAATGAAAATATTTATGGAATGGTCCATTTGACTTCATGGTTCTTTTTTAGCATATATGTTATGTCTTTCACTATTTCTGCATAGTTGGGTATAAACCTTCTCAAAAAGTTAATTTTCACTAAGAAATCTTGAATCTCTTTCTTATTTCTAGGTAATGATAATGATTGAATAGCAAAGAACCTTTTGGGATCAATAAATACTCCATATTTTGAAATAATATGACCTAGTAATTTACCCTCTTTAATGGCGAATAACGAATATTTTGGATTCAAAGAAATTCCAAACTTCCTACACCTTTCAAAAACTTTCTTCAAGTGCTTGAGCTGTTTCTAATCTGATTCATAGAAAATAGTTAAATCATCAAGATAAATAATAATAAATTTGTTTACCTTCCCGAAAAAATCCAAGTTCATGGCTCTCTGAAAATCCGTTCCTGTGTTTGATAGACCAAAAGGCATATGGGCATACATGAATGTACCCCAAGGTGTGATAAAATTTGTCTTCTCCCTGTCTTTTGAATTCACCAATATTTGATTATAACCAGAAAATCCATCCAACATAGAGAGTCTGTTAGCACTTGACACTTTTTGAAATAATTGATCAATATTTGGAAGTAGATAATTATCTTTCAAGAATTATTTCTTAAGGTTTCTAAAGTCCAGACAGAGTCTTATTTAAATTTTATTTTTCCTCATAGGGACTAATTGGGAACCCAACTAGAGTATCTTAATGGGACAATTATTTGGGCATCTAATTTTTTTTTTCAGTTCTTTCTCTATGGTGGGAAGCAGAACTAGATTCATCCTTCTTAACTTTTGTTGGTAAGGTTTTATATCTGGTTTTAGTGGAATTTTATGCTCAATTAAATATGTGTCATAATTTTTTAGATCAGCATAAGACTAGGCAAACACATATTTGTAATTCTTAATAAGTTTGATATATTCAGATTTGATTTCAGGAGTTAATGATGCACAAAGTTTAATGTTTTTAATCTCCTCATTAATACCAATATTAGTGTCTTATATGTCATTTTCTGGTGAAGCAGAGAATGGATTTTTGGGAACATCGTTTTGATCAAACAATTTTTCTAAAGGAACAAGTCCCTTGAGGATAAAATTATTTGATAATTGAATTATATCATGATTAGCTACCTTTGATTTTAGTTTTGAATTTTCTTTGTCTTTGGTAGCTTCATTACTGTCTGAATTATCCTCTTTAATTTTCAATACAAAAATTTTGTCAATGACTTGCAGAAAGGATTTTAATTGTTCATCGTCCTCAAATATTTTCCAATGTTTAAGATTGTCTAGGATTGAAGGCCTACATTTTATTTGTATCTGATATTGAACTTGAAATTGATCTGGAATTTTAAAAGAGATAGCTGAAACAGCTAATGAATCTACATGTATGTTTTCATCTCTAGGAATATAAGTGATATTAAAAGCATCAAAGGTATTTTCAATGGTGTCCCAAATCTCATTTCTGTAAGATCTGAGTCTAGGGTGCTTTGTTTGAAAAAGAATCCTAACCTATCTTACTATAAGTTCTGAATCAATTAAGACACTCAAATTTTGAACCTTTAAACTCTTAGCAAGTTGTAATCCTAGGATAAAAGCTTCATATTCAACGATGTTATTTTTTACCTCAAAATCTAACTTGCATGATTGAGTGATATTTTTTTATCAGGGGAAATCAAAACTTCACCTTCTCCAGCACCATCCTTGGTGCAAGATCCATCAAAGTATAATTTACAAATTTCAATTTGAACTGATTTAGGTGTGTCAACTATATCCTCAATCTTGAGTTGAGAATTCTGTGAAGTATTTGTTGGTAGTTGAAAACAACTAAAATCCCGATCAACAACATAAGTAGGATTATTTCTAGCCTGATCAGCTTTACACACAGTGTTTAGGAATCTGAATTCTCTATATAACCTAAGGCTTTCTCCACCATATATAGGAATAGAGGTAAAATACATGTCCATTTGAAGACTTCCTCCAAATTTTTCACAACATGATCTTGACAAAAGCATTCCAAATTTGGGAGGAATGCCATTGACAACTATGTATAATACTACACTTTTCACTGGTATTTGATGTAAAGTGACCACTAGATCTTTAATAAGTCCTAAAAATTGAACCCTCTTAGATTAAAAAGTATATAAGTCGTGATAGGTTCTAGTGATATCCAAATTAAGTTG
Source organism: Pinus albicaulis (assembly GCA_034641835.2). Lineage (NCBI taxonomy): Eukaryota > Viridiplantae > Streptophyta > Pinopsida > Pinales > Pinaceae > Pinus > Pinus albicaulis. Next base: position 1,375,853,545 of record CM076572.1, read on the forward strand.
TTCCATAATGAATTTAGGCATTAATTTGTGTGAAGCACCTGAATCAAGCATACAATTGTATAGCAGAGAGTCATGAAATTTTAAAGTCACATAGAAAGGTGGTATGGATTGTTGGCTTGAGGGATCCTGACCCAAGTTCGAAGGTTAAGGTTTGCCAACAAACCCCTATACTACTAGCCCTTTCGGCAGTGACCTGCTTGCACAGGCCAAAGTCTCACCCGAAGCAATATGGGTGGGTGTTGGAACGAGGTTTTCACACCCTGAGAGAGAGAGTAGGTAGGTCGAACCATTCAACAACTATCAGATCTACGCAGTCAGAGGTCATTCGTAGGACTTTCAATGATTAACTAGAATACAGTTTTACCAAATTTATATAACAGGCTCACATCCACACGCGGACAATGAAGTATAAGCATAAAAAAATATATTCACAATAGACTTAATAAGATTGCAGATATAGTTATCATAACACAGATAATTCGCAGCTCATAAACACATATCATTCGCAGTTCGTAACAGAATCACATATAATTTGATTCCACAATAAACATAACTAGATAGATCAAACAACATCAAATATCCACAATACTTCGCATATATTACTTATCAAAAATTCTCTTACATACCCAAAAACCCACTTGAACACATAGCCAGCAGGGTCGGCACACAACAGTACTGAGGATCTCTGCGCACACAGCCAGTAGGAGTCCTTTCCCCAAAAAGCCAAACAGATCTACTAATTTGCAATTCGCAACAATCTTAATCCAAGTCTATCTTACAACTCAAAAAGGTTCAACTACTTATACTATTTTAGCCTACGCATCCAATGGTCTACAAACCATGGTTTGTGGACTCTACGTCTACCCTTGACCCATTTACAATGCATTAGGGGCTTTGACCCACCCCAAAAACTCTGCATTAGACTAAATATAATAAAAATATACAAATGGACCAGTTTTGCAGCTCTTGTAGGAACCTGTTCCAACAGTCCCCCAACATAATCTTGTGACTTGTCCTAGGTCACTATGGTGGTCGGGTCTCCACCTGCATGCGCAGTGCATTGAAAACTACGACCAACAGGGGCAGCACTTCTTAAATCTGAGCAGCAGCACTCTGCACAATATCTACAAGCTTCTGTGAGGTTGGTCCCTTTATTGCACCCATGACACTCTCCAGTGTCTAATTTAGTCGTTTCACAGCACCATCAACATCTTGTGAGAGCTAGAAGGTTGCAGCAATCCAAGGCTTTAAGCATTCTCCCATAACATGCTTCTTTTGGCGGAGTCCCTCAATCTCATCTTGGAGGGTGTTGCTGGTCCGCAATCGTACCAAACGCTGTGCAGGGACCAAGGTAGGTAATGTAGCCTTGATCTGATCAAAAGCTTCCTCCTTCTGTCGCAAATCCTGATTGATTTGATAGAGAACTGGATCATGCTAGATATTGGTCCAAAGCTACATGGCATCCTCAAGTAACCGGGTACCCTGAGAAATCTGTCCTATAATGGTGTTGGTAGCTTCGGTCACTAGCGCAGCGTGCTGGGCTCGTACCTTGGGGGTGTTTCAGGCTATAGTTTGGCTTGTAAGTCAAATATTTGCTGCTCCAACTGAGCCTTAATGACCTGCATTTCCATCTTGGAAACCTTCAATGCTATGACCAATCCTTCCATTTTAGCCCAGGGAGTGGTTGTGGCTGAGATTTCTTCCGTAACTTCTGTGCAGAGCTAGTGGATCAGAGTTTCGAGCTCTGCTTGTTATGTGACAACAAACAGTTCCTCTGCATTCTGTTGTGCGATGGTCTATTTGGCCATACTAAGTTGGTGGTGTACTTGCTGGTCCTGATGGTGAATCTCTTGAAACACTGTAGTGTGGGGACCCTATAAGGCTGTGTGGGGTAGCTTGGAAAGATTCAGCTACACCCTTGCACCTACTTGAAGCTGGATCTCTTGTTCCAGAGTACTGACCACAAGGGCGGTGCTAGGTAAGGGACAGAGGCATCTTTCTTTTGTGGCTAACACATTACTAAACCATGCTGGTCTGAATGGTGTATGTCTTTAGCTACAAAGTTCATAGCTCTTCCTGGACAGCGCTGAGAGCAGCCTTTTGGTGCTCCTCTAACGCGACCCATTTTTCTTCTGTGGCCAGTGTAACAACATCTGTGATTTGTTCGAGATCTCCATCTGTCAATGTAACCGTCTCATGCCATTCCTTCCACTGGGCGTGCTGCTTCTTTCGGGGTCCCTTAATAGGCTCGCCTATGCGTTTCATACCTCCTACGTTCACTTCCTCCGTGCCTAGTTGTGACTCAACATGGGTCTTAGCTTCAGTGTTCTTCGTGGTGGCATCTAGTGGCTGTGTGTCCTTTTTCGCGGATGTGCTGGAATCTTTCCTTGTGCTGCCGTCTCCTTGGTGGTAATAGATGGGGGCACCTACATCGTGCTAGTACCAGTGGTGCCCCTTGCGCCGGTTTTGAAGCCTATCTTCCAGGCAGGAGGCCATAGCGCAATCACATTTTTTATTTCCTTTCCTACTACCATATAAGGGAGTAATGTCCAGGTTTTATCCTTGTGGATGTGGATTTGAATGTTGTTTGTGGTAACCTAGAATGTTGTGATACTTTTTTACCTGTCATATAAAGTGGGGGGCAGCTGAGGTCGAGAATTGATGACTACGACCACGCTACTCTAGAAGAGGAACTAGAAGACTTGGTTATCTTCTATGCACTCTGCATCACTGGAATCCCACAGATGGGTATACTGGGTCCCTTCGCACATATCTAGAGGGAGATTAGGGAGGACTGACTCCGAGGGGTTTCCCAAGCAACCAGGGCTATATAAAATAGTATCCAAGAATAACAAAATTCTTTACCCTACTCCTGGGATTCGCAGACATTGGCTAAGAACTCATCGCATAAGTATTGGGTACAATTAAGGCAGACCCCCTTCTCACATTGACCAGCGAGCTAAATAACATAGGCAAGGATAGTTGCGACCTAGCACTGTCACATTAGCTTGCAGGCTAGTAATATGGGACCCATTTGCATAGGCGAGTCACTGATGGAATTTATGATGAAGCCCTGCGTATTCCTCTCCACATGGTAGGTCTTACGCACATACTCAGCGGTGTCCCCTTCATATTTCTTGCTTACATGCTCCAGAGGGTGTGGCCCATTCATGGTAAGGCTCTTGATTCTATGAACCAAGGTAGCCTCTATTGGGACCCTATCTCGAATCCATAGGCATCCATTGTGCACTAGGGTGAGCAACTGTCGGGCTAGTCGATCTTGGATTTTGTAATGGCCAAAGTGAGGCATACACAGTAGGTTCAAGAGACCGGATCCGGAAAGCCGCTTACCTAGTGCTAAGGAAAGACTTTGACCCCATTGTCCGTGTAAATTGTATCAAAGTACAACATGGGGGTCAGCTCAGGGAAGTCTTTGTAATTTCCTAAGTCCTTATCGTCGAATTTAACTTCATGGAGCTTCCCGTAGGGGTCGCTTAGTACAGTGACTTCTCCCAGGGCTAGCGATGTTTGTAGGTAGGTAACTAGGCCATCAAGGTTCTTTGGTGTGCATGTAGAGGGCCTGCATGAGAAAATGAATGGAGGTAACTAGTTGATCAGATTGGTAGGCAGAGCTTCCTCTTGCGCAGCCTGAGCCTGAGGTGTTGTTCGTGGGGACTTGGCATGCCTCGGGGAGGTCCTAGACTTCCCTAAAGCCCACTTTGCAGCTTTAGGGGGCTTCCCTGGGCCTTGTGCCTGCTCTTTTCTCTTCCTCATGACCGGCATCGTGGGCACTTCTTCATCCTCAGACCCGATCTCCATTACTTCCTTAACTTCTGGGGCAGTACGGGCCGAGGGCTCATCTGGGTGGGTGGTTGTCATACTAGCGCAAAAAATGAATCCTGATTCTGGGTGGCTACTATTGGGGTTCCCATGTTTTGGCCAGATTGGAAAGACCAAAAGATGAGACAACATCATAACCACTTTGGGGCCCTAGGATCTAGCCCTCCTCGACCTGGAGAGGGATCTCTCCAATAAAAAAAAGAATGATATATCTTTGAAAACTCAAATGAGATGTTAGGCTAGTTATGAAGCACAAAGGAGGGTTTTAAATGATTTGGTTGGTTGGTTGCTGGGTTGGTCATGAGATCATAGACTCAGAAAGTAATGGGAGAAAAGGAACAAAACAACAGGATGTTTTAGCAAAGAGGATAGGTCAAGAAAGTGCCATCCATTGGGCTATGGAGTCATGAAAGGTAATTACATGAAACAACTAGCCAAATATTTCAGAGGGAAATTCATCTACACTAAAGGATCTTTTTAGATATATGGTGGGATGGAACATTAAGGATTGAAAGTGAAAGAAGGAAAACAACCCAATTTCTGTGTATAGATTAGGTCAGAGGCCATTTAATTCCAGACCTGCTTGGACATACTCAAAGGCAGCTTTCAAAGGTGGGACAAAGGGGTAGCTTATAGATCGGACTAGAGGTCATTTAACTCCAGGTCAGCTTTAGCATGCTCCAAGGTAAAACATAGATTAGTTTAACAGAGCTAGGGTCTATAGATAAGAGAAGGACTTTGAACCTTCAATGCTTTAACACCAGCAAGAGATCTTAGAAAGGCCAATTGGTTGCACAAGGACCCTAGTGGACAGGGCTAACTCTAATCCCCAATGTTCCCAAATCTTCCAACTTAAACCCAACAGGAACAAATAAAGACAGATTTCATTAATTCATACATCAGCTAGCAGGCAATGACATCCACTACACTGGTTAAATTAACAGAAATCAATCCTCAGATAATACATACAATATAAAAAATTAAAGGCAAGGAGAGCAAAGACATAGGGTACCTAACAAGGGTAAATCCTATGCCATATTTCTGATGCGAGCCCAGAAGACCAATGAATAGCATGAAAATGTAATTAAACGATAAGATAAGAGAAACATCACCCGTAGTAATAGACCAGGATCCAAAGAAATGTGCTTGATTAATTGATGCAAAACCAATCACATACACTGAGCTTAAGGGCTATTACAATCCAAAAGTCTTCTCCTCCCAGCCTACTACAATAAAAACTACTCTGCTACTTTCTCCAAAAATTGTTCTAACAGTTAAAACTGAATCCCTCTAACTACAACGGCAGCAACCAAACAACAACCTTTACAATATCTTCTCGAGGATTGTTATAGGAGAAAAGAATAACAGGAGTAGATGTAAACTTAAATGCAGCATTAAAACTCTGATGATGCAAGGAGGGCCAAGGCTCCATTTAGTTTAAATTCTGGGCATTTATCTCTGGTACTCGTTGGATGATGGAGTGGTCTTCGTCAGGTTTCCATTTACTCCAGGTATGTCCCTGGTGTACTAAACAAAATGCAGAACGATGATGCTAGGGTCTGTCGTACTGTATAACAAATTCTTCTGACAACGTAGGACTGTTAATAGGGCAGAAAACCCCTCAAGAACACGGCATAGAATAAAAACTGCATGGGCACTTAGTCCTTTCACAGGAAATAACATTTTGCTGATATGGAAACCCTTATAGTACAGTTTTCTGTGCATTGGACCTTCTGAGCGATACACGGGGTCTTTGACTCTGGTACCTTTGCCTTCAAATAATTGGATTAAGGCTTATAATTTGCAATTACAGGCCTTAAACGCTCTATTTTTCCATTGATACTCTTTGCTACTTTCTCGTTTGCCTCTGACTACGAAATATGTGCTTTAATGGCTTTGCGGAAGCTTTTACAGGGTTCAAACATGTTCCTTTAATGAACGTCTTGTCGGCATACCTTCCCAGGCCTTTCTCCATGATTTCAGCTCCTGAAAATGGTCCTTTCTACGTTTTCTGCCGCTGTAATAAAGACTGTGTAATCATGGTGGCTTTCACCCTCTGATAACCCTGCAAAACACAAAAACCTGTTAAGAAAACATGCACGGGGAGGGTGTCACAGATGACTGTGAAAATGGCAGTGTGGCCTGGACGTGGACGATGAATGCAGTGGATACTGTGGAGGAAAACCATAGAACAGAGGGAGATGCATGGGAAGATGACGAGATGGAACTTTTAATGTGAAACATTAAAATTTTGACCCTGCAATGAAATATATAGGAAAAGGACGAAGACACGCCTAAAACACGTGGAACGGGTGACGTGGCGAGACCGGGTCAATGGCGGGTGTGCGTTAAATCTGGACCGTTCGATCTCAGGAGGAGATCGACGGCTGAAAATGCATCGAGGGGCAATGGATGGTGGGCCAGGGGTACGGATACCTTGAGTTATCCACCGTGCAACTTCGGGGTGTGAGGACTGTTGGATGGGCGATCGCAGATTCGACAGTTTATATTCATATTGCACCGGATCAAATGCCGAATGATAACACGCGATGGGTGGGCGGTTTTCAAACAGTGCTGCTTCCACGTGTCATGCGATGAATGGAATCGTTGGCCAAACAAAAATTACCACCCATCTCCGAACACGATGCGATGGAAAATGGTGGTTTATGAACAGTGTGGATTGGCGTGGGGACCACCGGGTTGGTAAACTTCGGGCCATTGGATCAACGGGTGAATGAACGGTGGAGATGCGATGAATGGTGAAAGGAGGTGGGTGATGGGCACTATGGGAAATCGTGACGACTGTCTGATTGGTGTTGATCAACGGCTCAAAATGCGCCCGATACACATTTGCACTAAGCGCTCTTTCGGGCTAGCGCGTGGTTTCGGCGCCCGGGTCACGTGGTGGAGAAGGTTAGGGGGCTGGCCGAAGGGGGCTAGGCCTGCATAATATTAAATGTGGGTTTTTCAACCTTTTCAATGCAGTTTGAGGGTAGGAAAAGGCAACGATAGAGGAAACAAGGGTTTTTAAACCAAACAAGGGGTGACTGCAGGATGTAAAGGGGATTTTGGGAGGAATTTAGGGGGTAAGAGGGGAACTTTGACAGATGGAAAAGAAGGCTAAAAAATGGGGCATTCTGCAGGGATACAGGGGTAAATGTAGGCCTTTCTGGAGCACATTTTTTTACAATCAGTGAGATCTTATAAAGGGAGTCAGCAGAGGGAATTTTATCAAAGGAAAAGGCACAGGAGACTTCAAGGATGATGTGTCTTCAGGGGAGATGCATTCCTTGAAGGCTCAAAAACATTTTAGCCCCCTGTTTTCTTGTCAAAACTTTATAGGGGGGATAATAGTGGCTCCACATGGGGATGGCTTCTTCTTGAAGGAGTCAAGAATTCAGAAAATAAATCTTTAGTGTAGGCCAGATGCCTGGTACTTGACTCATTCTTTTCTTCTCTTGGATCAGCTGCCACAAACTGTGAAGACATCAAATCAACAGAAATTTTCTCAAACAATCTACCTACCCAGACTACAATCCTAGCATTTTTTATTTTAGGGTGCATTTGGACTAGCAGACCCTTTACATCATTTTTATTTACAAAAAAGAAAATAAACCTATTCTATTTCTACCCTTATTACTCCATGAGACCAGATTAAATTGTTGGTCTCATAGTTTCTCTACCTAAACTTATATCTGCTAGGATTAAACTGTCTAGCAGACTTCTTCTCTACATTCTAAGACAGAAATTGAAAAACAGTCAAGCCAGGATTAGACTGTCTGACTTGTTGGACTTTACAGAAATTAAAAACAACTAACTACATGCTCACAGACTGAGCTTTATTGAGCTTTTCCTACCTACCCTACTCTAACTAGACTATTTACAAGTCTAGCTTACAAACGTTGTCTTTCAATGTAACCAGTCCATCAAGTGATCCCATGACTGGTCTTTCTTGCTCAACTCTTTGAGCAGGCTAGATAGGCAAGGCAGCTCCCACTCTTTTTGGTCAATAACAACAGCTTTGAAAATTTTTCTTTCTGTTTGCACCATGCTGCTCAAAAATACCTTTGATCATTCCTCAAATGTTTGTAGGAAATGAGCATAAGGATCATGAAAATATACCTGGCTATGAATATTTGGCAAGCAGGCTTCAACCGGGATCTCTCCTTCTTCCACTGGATCAAGAAGAAGACTCTCTTGAGAAAGATAATCTCCCTCATCTTCTTCATTTTCTGAACTGGAGGACTCATCATATATGGCAGTGCTGGCCTCCTGGAGCTCTGATATATTCTGCTCTAAGGTGCTGAGCTCTGTGAAAAGATCTAAGTATTCTTCAACAGTGGTTTGTTCCATTGCTTCCTCTTTTTCAAGAGAAGGCTCATTGCTTTCAAACTGCTCAAAGATCTCTTCCTTGTTTTCCTCTTCATCTTCTGAGATGAAAGGATGCTGACCCCCAATCATGTGAAAACCATTACTGATGAGTTGTAATAGAGTGAAGCAAAGATATAGAGATCCTTCACCCTCTTCTTCACTCTTAAAGCTTTCTTCATCAGTATCATAAATAGCCTACATTGGCTCATCACTCTCTGGAAGTAAAGGGAAATGATTTTCCTCCCAAAAATTTGCTAATGATGACCCTACAAGATCATCTTCTGTTTGGAGAACATCATCATCAGATAGATCAAAAATAGGAAAATCATGAATATAAGTAATGCTGCCAACCGGACATACTGGAGTATCAGCAGATTTTTCTTCACTCTAATTTACATGTGGGCTTTCCAACTCTGTACAACAAATCTCATCAGATGAATGGAAAAGAATGTCTGACCTATAAAAATATTCAGAGGCTAGCTGTCCATTGATGATCTGATATATTTCTTCTTTTGTCGAAGGGGAAGATGGTCTTGTGTTCCTTTGTGCACAAGTGTAGCAGCTCTCTGTTTCCTTTGAAGACTGGATTTGAGGCAGAATGTCATTTGAAGCCTCAATTGTAAGGGATGGTAGATCAACATCTGAGTTTTCAGGAATATCTTGAGGAATGTCTACGGTCTCTTGAATTTTTTCTTCCTCAGCTGATTCATCCATGTTCTTGTGATAGCTAGGATGCATATGAAATTCTTGAAAGGTTGTTATCAGATCTTCAGGATGCATATTAACCAAATCCTCATCAATATCTAACAGGTACTGTATGATATTCTGAGATTGATCACAAAAATCCCATGATAAGGATGGAGATTTTCCTTTATAATTATTCTAAAATACTTGGTGCATGTCCCTTAAGGAAAACAAACTCTGAGGTTCTAACCATTCATACCAGACCCTAGCTTTTCCTTCTAATGTTGCCATGAAAATTTTCATTAGGCAGTCTTCATGCCATTCAACTTTAAATTTCCACACATGTATATGAAACTTGATGAGATGTAGCAAGGGGTCATCAGCGTTTTCACCCTGAAAGGTAGGCAGGTTTTTTAACCAGTCCACTTCAGGCATTTTGTGTGGGAATCCAGGGATATGATCCCTACTCATTGGGGCATATCTTCTCTGTATGTGTGAAGCATGTTTGTAAATCAGAAGGAGGTCATTGTATCTTCTCAACCAGTTCAGAGTCTTCTACCCATGGAGTCATTTGGTCTTCTAGGAGTTATGGAGTGTGGAGTCGCCAGGTGGATGTATATGAATGTTTGAAGAAGGATGTTGTCCACCATCAGCAATTGAATGCCAATCTAACCAGAGATCTTGGGTCTTTTGAGTGCTTAAGAGTGTGTAATATAAATGCACTCAATTCCCCAGAGGAGTCGCCATTATGTTGGGGTTCCCATGTTTTGGCTAGATTGGCAAGACCAAAAGATGAGACAACATCATAACCACTTTGGGGCCCTAGGATCTAGCCCTCCTAGATCCGGAGAGGGATCTCTCCAATAAAACAAAGAATTATATATCTTTGAAAGCTCAAATGAGATGTTAGGCTACTTATGAAGCACAAAGGAGGGTTTTAAATGATTTGGCTGGTTGGTTGTTGGGTTGGTCATGATATCATGGACTGAGAAAGTAATGGGAGAAAAGGAACAAAATAGCAGGATGTTTTAGCAAAGAGGATAGGTCAAGAAAGTGCCATCCATTGGGCTATGGAGTCATGAAAGGTAATTACATGCAAAAACTAGCCAAAGCTTTCAGAGGGAAAGTCATCTACATGAAAGGATATTTTTAGATAGATGGTGGGATGGAACATTAAGGATTGAAAGTGAAAGAAGGAAAGAAATCCAATTTCTATGTATAGATTAGGTCAGAGGTCATTTAACTCCAAACCTGCTTGGACATACTCAAAGGCAGATTTCAAAGGAGGGACAAAGGGGCAGCTTATAGATCGGACCAGAGGTCATTTACCTCCAGGTCAGCTTTAGCATGCTCCAAGGGAAAACATAGATTAGTTTAATAGAGCCAGGGTCTATAGATCAGAGAAGGACTTTGAAACTTCAACGCTTTGACACCAGCAAGAGATCTTAGAAAGGCCAGCTGGTCGCACAAGGATCCTAGTGGACAGGGCTAACTCTAATCCCCAGTGTTCCCAAATATTCCAGCTTAATCCCAACAGGAACAACTAAAGACATATTTCATTAATTCATGCATCAGCTAGTAGGAAATGACATCCACTACACTGGTTAAATTAACTGAAATCAATCCTCAGATAATACATACAGTAGAAAACATTAAAGGCAAGGAGAGCAGAGACATAGGGTACCTAACAAGGGTAAATCCTATGCCATATTTCTGATGCAAGCCCAGAAGACCAATGAATAGCATGAAAATGTAATTAAACGATAAGATAAGAGAAACATCACCCATAGTAATAGACCAGGATCCAAAGAAATGTGCTTGATTAATTGATGCAAAACCAGTCACATACACTGAGCTCAAGGGCTGTTACAATCCAAACTTCTCCTCCCAGCCTACTACAATACAAACTACTCTGCTACTTTCTCCCAAAATTGTTCTAACAGTCAAAACTGAATCCCTCTAACTACAACGGCAGCAACCGAACAACAACCTTTACAATATTTTCTCAAGGATTCTTATAGGAGAAAAGAATAACAAGAGTAGATGTAAACTTAAATGCAACATTAAAACTCTGAAGCAGCAAGGAGGGCCAAGGCTCCATTCAGTTTAAATTTTGGGCATTTATCTCTGGTACTCATTGGATGATGGAGTGGTCTTCGTTAGGTTTCCATTTACTCCAGTTATGTCCCTGGTGTACTAAAAAAAATGCATAACAATGATGCTAGGGTCTGCCGTACTGTATAACAAATGCTTCTGACGGCGTAGGACTGTTGTTAGGGCAGAAAACCCCTCAAGAACACAACATAGAATAAAAACTGCATGGGCACTTAGGCCTTTCACGGGAAAGAACATTCTGCTGATATGGAAACCCTTATAGTATGGTTTTCTATGCATTGGACCTTCTGAGCGATCCACGGGGTCTTTGATTTTGGTACCTTTGCCTTCAAATAATTGGATTAAGGCTTATAATTTGCAATTATAGGGCTTAAACGCTCTATTTTTCCACTGATACTCTTTGCCACTTTCTCGTTTGCCTTTGACTGCGAAATTTGTGCTTTAATGGCTCTGTGGAAGCTTTTACAGGGTTCAAACCTGTTCCTTTAATGAACGTCTTGTCGGCATACCTTCCCAGGCCTTTCTCCATTATTTCAGCTCCTGAAAATGGTCCTTTCTACGTTTTCTACCACTGTAATAAAGACTGTGTAATCATGGCAGCTTTCACCCTCTGATAACCCTGCAAAAGACGAAAACCTGTTAAGAAAACATGCACGGGGAGGGTGGCGCGGATGACTGTGAAAATGGCAGCGTGGCCCGGACATGGACAATGAATGCAGCAGATACTATGGAGGAAAACCATAGAACAAAGGGAGACGCATGGGAAGACGACGAGATGGAAATTTTAATGTGAAACATTAAAATTTTGACCCTGCAATGAAATATATCGGAAAAGGACGAAGACATGCTGAAAACACGTGGAACGGGTGACGTGGCAGGACTGGGTCAATGGCAGGCGTGCATTAAATCTAGACCGTCCGATCTCAGGAGGAGATCGACGGTTGAAAATGCATCGGGGGGTGATGGATGGTGGGCCAGGGGTACGGATACCTTGAGTTATCCACCGTGAAACTTCGGGGTGCGATGACCGTTGGATGGACAATCGCAGATCGGACGGTTTATATGCATATCGCGCTGGATCAAATGCCGAACGATAACGGGCGATGGGTGGGCGGTTTTCAAATAGTGCCGCTGCCACGCATTGTGCGATGAATGGAATCGCTGGCCAAATGAAAAATACTGCTCATCTCCAAACGCAGTGCGATGGAAACCGGTGGTTTATGAACAGTGCGCATTGGCGTGGGGACCACCGGGCTGGTAAACTCCAGGCCGTCGGATCAACGGGTGAATGAACGATGGAGATGCGAGGAACAGTGAAAGGAGGTGGGTGATGGGCGCTATTATAGCATCATTTCTCACCTTCATATGATTCATGATTGCTTTTATGGCTTTGGGCACCCATTCCACAGACTTGGACCAAATCCACTAAAAAACACTGTAAAAATCCCCATACGCGGTTATGCCCAGACTTTTCCGCGTGTATACGCGGGTCCACATGCACTTTTCCGTGTATGCCATTAAAATCATTAAAAAATATATAAAAATTCCCTATTTTTGGGCTAGGTTGATGGTTACTCTGGTAGTTCAAACCACCCCAGCACGTGGCCAACTATTTCCAACTGTTGAAACTACTTTGAGGGAGTATAAAAGCCCCTCATGTGTATGGCCTAAGGGAGAGAGAGAAATCATTGATATTATACTCTGTTGGATTCCTAGTTCAATTCTGATTCCCCATGCCTCCTGCGCTTTCCCAGTTCATTACAAGAAACCCTTGTTTCCTGGAGATGCTCATCTCCCTATATGTCATCTCGTATGCACCAGTTCGGAAGGAATCTTAGCGAGGCAAGGGCGGGACGGATCCGGCCGACGGTCTGCTCGAAGATCGTGGAAGGATTCAGGTGATCTCTCCACTCGTTATTTCTGTACATGCTATTTATAATACAGAAGAACCGTCTTGTTCCCGAAATATATGTGTTAGTGTCCGCTTGCACATATGAGAATATTGTTATTTAAGCATTTATGATGGTTTATCTAATGTTTCATATGGATTTCACTAACATTTAGAGTAGATATATGTTGTGCAACCAGTTCTTCATGCTTGTTTCTTCTTGTCTTTCAGCTTAAGAAGGAAGGACGGTTGCTGGGGGTTTGGACCCCGCGGGATCTGCTTCAACCATAGGACCTACGGGTAACTTCCTCGATCTTCTCTATTTAGTTTTTCATGAACATGTATGGTTGTGTGAGTCCTTAAGTAGCATGCCCTGCTCTGTGGAGGTTGTAACCCAACGAACCTCTAGGGTGATTTTCCCCAAAACAGAACTGGCGACTCCGCTGGGGATCGCATTCTTGTGATTCCCCTGTTGGGTGGTTTCAGCTGTTTGATAGGTTTCCAACAGTTTTAGCTTTTAGTTCCAGTCCAGTTTACTCTTTCTCAGTCAGACTGAAGTCCTGGTTTCTTATCCAGGCTTGATCCTTCTTGTTTTTCATTATCTGCCTTTATATACGCGGGTTTGTCTACACACAGTCACGTATACACGCATTTTTTGTTAAAGGAAGTCGCGTATACGCGGGTTTCCTTTAGCACAGTCGCGTATGCACGCTTGTTGCTAAACTGTGAAGTTGCGTATACCTAGGTATATTTTGAAATTTTGGATTTTTTGACTTTTTAGTCCTTTCTGTCTGTGAAGACCTGTTCTTGCAGTGTCTTTGTACTCTCTGGATTGTGAAGAAAGTGGTCTTTGGTCGTTTCTCTCTCTTGTTTGATCGAAAACTAGTCTTTTGGGCAAAGTGTTGTTTCTGGTGCTAGCACTTCTGGTTCGAGTACCAAGATCTCTTTCTGGGGATTCTTGGCTGTTTTGCTTCATCAGAATAGAGAGCTCCTGCTCGTTTACTCTTTCTTATCTTTGTGTTTTGCTTTGCACTATGATTTTTTCCCGTTTCTTGGTTGTTTTTCTTGAGTTCAGTCGACTAGGTCTTGTTGCAACTTTTGAAGAGTCTTTCTTGGTTCTTTGAAGTTTTTGTTTGCGGCAAGGTTGTACTATTCTTCTAGGCTGAGTGGCTGATTTTTCTTGTCTTCTTTTGCTCATATTGATCTTGCTACTAGTTAGCCCTATAATATTTGGAGCATTGTTGAAGTTTGTGCTTGAAATTCAGTGTTGTTTAGCTTGGGATTTGATAGTTTCGCTTGGTCTTTTCGAGCTCTTCCTTTATAAAACTCAAAAGCTCAAAAAATATTTGCTTTTCTTTTGTTTTTGCATTTCAAAAGCTCAAAAAACATTTTTCCTTGTTATTTGCTTTTGTTCTTGCATTTTTGTTTTCGTTTCACTATATCTTTTGAAGCTTTGTTGAGGTTTCTTGCCTTTGGATTTTGACTCGATTTTGGAAAGGAGTTCTCATTGATTTCTTCCTCTTGTTTTTAAGCGTTTTTGGTGTCTTCATATTAAGAGTTCTTGATTTCGGGAACTAGCTTTCTGGACAACCAAAAAGAGTTAAAACTGAAGGATCTTTTGGGAAATTTCACTCTGCTTTAGGAGATTTTGCATCTTAGAATTTGCATGCTTGTAGTGATTTTCATTAGGTGCACTTAAGCATTTAGTCATTTTCATAGTTTTTGTGAGTGTGAGTGTGTTATCTGAAAAGAAAAATACAATTTTTAATCTCGTAGAACCTGTATAGATATTTCTTTTCATCGAAAGACAATAACTACATTTGCATGTAGTTTGGTTTTTATTAATTTCTTTCTGCGTCAAAACACCATAAGTTTCACCTCCATATCCTTTTGACTTAACATAACAGCCCATTAAAATAAGCGATATAATTTAAAATCAACTAGAAAGTTTTCTAAGTGTCATACACCAACTAGCTAGGTTGTAGGGCCTTGGAATAGGTGAGTGGAGAGTTAACTCTCCAAGGCCACTCAAACAAAACATAGAAGTTGATTAATTGAGTGAAATCCAACTCCGTTAGGTGGACCGGGAAAGCTCTCCTCCAGAGAGTCAAGCGCGAGGGGAAGTGAAGGCTGAGAAGAGGGATACCCCCTCTCTGATTAGCTGAATCTGACCTCAAGACCGTTCCGCCTGGCTTCTGATACGGATTGGTGCCCATAGTTGCCACTCCTAGGTTCCACACAGGTGACTGCGGGGGGGAATACCCGTGGTACCTGAGGCAGACGTCGCATCACTTTCAGCAGTACTTCTGGGGCGTGCCCTTGCGAAGCTTGGGTGCTTGAGCCGGCAAAGGCTGTCGTTAGGAGGTTGGCGTAACTGTTTTTGATACCTTCGCTAGTAGGCCTGGGCCGTAATTATCCCAGACTGCTTTCGGGAGGTCCTATATTTTTCGCTTTCTTGTATTTTGGTGTCCGGTCCTCATCACCCGGAGCGGAAATACTTGAGGGTTGTTTGCTTGACTGTATCTCAGGGATTTTTCTTATAGTGAGTGCTCTTTTCTCCTAGCTTGCTTAGCTTTATATTTTTTGAGTCTAATTAAAATTTGCTAAAGTGGCTGATCAAGCGCCTCGTCGATCGAGGAGAATCCGGGGGTTATCTCCCGAGAGTCTAGAGCCTTCTTCAAGAAGGCGTAGGAGTGATTTATAAGGTGGTTACCACCCTGTGGCATCTGACGCAGTGGAGAGAGATCCTCCACAAGGGTCTGAAGGTTTCATAGCTGATTCTGGCGTCGGTTCTGAGAGGAGCGTTCCGCTCACCTCGCGAGTTTTATTTCCTCGGGAAGAAGATTTTCAAATTGAAGAAGTACCTGAACCTCCTGCGTCAGATCCATCTCCTCTTCCTCCTGATTATCCGTTCATTGTTCAATACATCGGACCTGAGTTAGAGAGACCGGAAGATCTTCCGTATCATTCATACCTTTCGATGGCCACGACTGGGAACGCAGCTTCTGTTGTGAGTGCTGCAGGCATTCAGACTCCTGCTTCTGTTGAAGGAGGAGGCACTATTGCTTTATCTTTGATTGCCTCTAGTGCTGCTGTGTTTGGCTCTGGTTTCACCCAAGCATAGGCTTCTCAATCTGGTCCCTTCTGTTTTGGAATGCCCACTAGTGGGATTCCTTCTTTTTCCTTTTCCGCTGCTGCAGCTAGATCTACACCCATGTCTTCCATGGCTAGTGGATCAGCTTCTTTTCAGGGGTTCCCCTTTGGAACTAGGCACATTCCTAGTTCCAATCCTTCTTTAGGGTCCTTTCCGTTTACTTCTCAGACCCAGAGTTTCAATCCTTGGTCTGGAGGTCAGAATTCGACCACTTTTACAAGATGGAACCCTGTATTCACTACAGTGGGGGCAGGGAATCAGTTTTACGCTGGTCACCAAGAGAATACTTCTTTCCCTTCGTCGAGTGCTTATCAGACCTTTTCTCCTCTTTCTAATGCCTGGAACCCCTATCAGGGGCTTTCCTCTTCATTTCATACTTCAGCGGGGGGAACTGGTCTGGGCTTTGGTAACTCTGCGTTGGGAGGAGGTTCTTCTCCTTTTTCTACGAGTCCTTTTTGGCAACCTAGTGCCTCATCAAATCCAGGGTATTCTTTTCAGAATGTTGGGAATCCATCCCATCAAGGATGGAATCCTCAGGCTCCGCCTCGCTTGCCTTTTCTGGCAACGTTAAACTTTCCAGATCTGTCGAAGTTGACTAATGATCTGATTCGTTATGGTCCGGGGTGGCCTCCGGTTCCCACCAAACTTCCTTCAGACATTCCAAAGTTTGAAGGATCCGTCCCGCCCTGAATCCTTCCACGATCTTCGAGCAGACCGTCGTCCAGATCCATCCCGCCCTTGCCTCGCTAAGATTCCTTCCGAACTGGTGCATACGAGATGACATATAGGGAGATGAGCATCTCCAGGAAACAAGGGTTTCCTGTAATGAACTGGGAAAGTGCAGGAGGCACGGGGAATCAGAATTGAACTGGGAATCCAACAGAGTATAATATCAATGATTTCTCTCTCTCCCTTAGGCCATACACATGAGGAGCTTTTATACTCCCTCAAAGTAGTTTCAACAATTGGAAACAGTTGGCCACGTGCTGGGGTGGTTTGAACTACCAGAGTAACCATCAACCCAGCCAGAAAATAGGGAATTTTTATATATTTTTTAATGATTTTAATGGCATACGCGGAAAAGTGCATGTGGACCCGCGTATACACGCGGAAAATTCTGGTCATAACCGCGTATGGGGATTTTTACACTGTTTTTAGTGGATTTGGTCCAAGTCTGTAGGAATGGGTGCCCAAAGCCATAAAAGCAATCATGAATCATATGAAGGTGAGAAATGATGCTATAACAGGCGCTATGGGAAATCACGACGACCGTCTGATCGATGTATATCGATGGCTCAAAATGCGCCCGATACACATTTGCGCTAAGCGCTCTTTCGAGCTAGCGCGTGGTTTCGGTGCCCGGGTCACGTGGTGGAGAAGGTTAGGGGGCCAGCTGAAGGGGGCTAGGCTTGCATAATGTTCAAATGTGGGTTTTTCAACCTTTTCAATGCAGTTTGAGGGTAGGAAAAGGCAACGATAGAGGAAAAAAGGGTTTTTAAACCAAACAAGGGGTGAGTGCATGATGTAAAGGGGATTTTGGGAGGAATTTAAGGGGTAAGAGGGGAACTTTGACAGAGGGAAAAGAAAGCTAAAAAATGGGGCATTCTGCAGGGATACAGGGGTATATGTAGGCCTTTCTGGAGCATATTTTTTTACAATCAGCGAGACCTTATAAAGGGAGTCAGCAGAGGGAATTTTATCAAAGGCAAAGGCACAGGAGACTTCAAGAATGATGTGTCTTCAGGGGAGATGCATTCCTTGAAGGCTCAAAAAAAATTTAGTCCCCTATTTTCTTGTCAAAAATTTATAGGGGGGCTAACAGCTACTATAAGTAGGGGGAGGTTGATTTGACATGAGAGGGACAATGCAGACCTGAAAATTTTTAGAGCTCCGGTTCGCGCAAGATAAAGAGGACAGGTGCAAGTTATGCAGGTGAGACATAACCCTTGTGTGAGCTATCCAGCCCTTTTTATAGCGCATGTGGGAATTCAACGGTAGGGTAAATTTGACTTGGAACTTACCATCAGGTAAATGGTAAAAAATCCTTAAAATCTGCCCCATTAAATGTCAGTGGCCCGCTCCTCTTAACGGTAATTTTTTCTTTTTACCGGATATTACTGTGCCAATGGCTAGTTTTCGCACTTCATGTCCTCTTGGCGTGCCTAGTTCAAACACCTACGCCTCCTACACATCTTCCCCCAACAAAGGCTTAAGCCCTGAGTAATTCAAACCAAAAGGTATGTTTGCTTGGTTTGTGTCATCACAACAGAACCAGGCCGTCTTCATGAGAAATTCTTTTTGAGGAGCTATGATTACTACATATTTTCAAACAAAATTTCTGTAACAACTTTTGTGGCTGAGAAGTGAGCGCAGCCTCCCTTTTATTGTGGGGGATGGTGGAGTTATAATATCCGTATCCCCAAATTTTTCCAATGTGGGGTGCATCTCGATGCTATCTATTCGCAGCCCGAGTGGTTTGGTATCTTTACGCACCTTGTTCAATTCTGAACCAGGACCTTCTAATGGAGCATTCTTACCTTCTTTTGGGGCTAGGCTGCAATATTCGATCCCGTTTGGTTTTCGTAGCTCCCAATTTGGTACTTCAGGTGTGATACATAGGTGCGATTCATCCCATGCTGCAGTGTCAATGTTTTGCAGAGCTGCGTCCAGCGCGTTTGTCCTGCCTATGAACCCAAATGTTCCTAGAAATTCATCCCTCAAAGCCTCCTAGTGGCGGGTGTGCTAGTGGAGCTCAGCATCTAAGTACCATGCGGTGGGAAGTCCCAAGGAATGAATAATCAGATGAGCCCACTCCTGGGTAGTTCTATCACAACATTGTTTGATCCAAGCTACCAGATATTCACATGGATTTTCGGGTCCAAGGAACATTTTTATTTGCACATCAACTAGGGCCTCAAATCATAGGATCAACATATTCTAACACTCTTCTAAATCTTGGAACGACTCCTCATGCGTTACCCACTATTGCCTAGGTGATCCTTGCATGGTTAGCCTACAGGCCCATAGTCGTTGTTCTTGAGGAACCTTGGCTTCAAATGACCACAAAAAGTCCCTAACATTACCAGAACCATAGAAATAAGGTATATCTCTTACCTATGAGGAGATGCAACTGAATTTCTTCGTGATATGAAGACATCTTAGTGCAGAGACATCATGTAATTGATTTTTCTAGTTCTCCATCTCCCAATCAGAGTTAGAGAATCATTGTTTGTCCTTTTCCCAGTAGAGTACCCCCTCCACCATGGGGTTGATCCAGTCTTCCTCTCGTGCATTTAACTTATAAATGTGATCTACATCCTCTTCATCATGTAATGGTTATGTGTATCGTTCACCCTCCGTTGGATCTAATGGTACTATTACCCTTGTACCGTTATTATTGAAGACCATGCTTCTCTTCTTTAGGTTAATGGTTCCTCCCATATCGATGGCCCAATCCAAGCCTAGGAGCGTAGGGTAGGGGTCCAAAAGATGAGACAACATCATAACCACTTTGGGGCCCTAGGATCTAGCCCTCCTGGACCCACAGAGGGATCTCTCCAATAAAACAAAGAATGATATATCTTTGAAAGCTCAAATGAGATGTTAGGCTAGTTATGAAGCATAAAGGAGGGTTTTAAATGATTTGGTTGGTTGGTTGCTGGGTTGGTCATGAGATCATGGACTCAGAAAGTAATGGAAGAAAAGGAACAAAATAGCAGGATGTTTTAGCAAAGAGGATAGGTCAAGAAAGTGCCATCCATTGGGCTATGGAGTCATGAAAGGTAATTACATGCAACAGCTAGCCAAAGCTTTCAGAGGGCAAGTCATCTACACTAAAGGATATTTTTAGATAGATGGTGGGATGGAACATTAAGGATTGAAAGTGAAAGAAGGAAAACAACCCAATTTCTGTGTATAGATCAGGTCAGAGGTCATTTAACTGCAGACCTGCTTGGACATACTCAAAGGCAGCTTTCAAAGGAGGGAAAAAGGGGTAGCTTATAGATCAGACCAGAGGTCATTTAACTCCATGTCGGCTTTAGCATGCTCTAAGGGAAAACATAGATTAGTTTAACAGAGCCAGGGTCTGTAGATCAGAGAAGGACTTTGAACCTTCAATGCTTCGACACCAGCAAGAGATCTTAGAAAGGCCAACTGGTCGCACAAGGATCCTAGTGGACAGGGCTAACTCTAATCCCCAGTGTTCCCAAATCTTCCAGCTTAAACCCAACAGGAACAAATAAAGACAGATTTCATTAATTCATACATCAGCTAGCAGGAAATGACATCCACTACACTGGTTAAATTAACTGAAATCAATCCTCATATAATACATACAATAGAAAACATTAAAGGCAAGGAGAGCAGAGACATAGGGTACCTAACAAGGGTAAATCCTATGCCATATTTCTAATGCGAGCCCAAAAGACCAATGAATAGCATGAAAATGTAATTAAACAATAAGATAAGAGAAACATCACCCGTATTAATAGACCAGAATCCAAATAAATGTGCTTGATTAATTGATGCAAAACCAGTCACATACACTGAGCTCAAGGGCTGTTACAATCCAAAAGTATTCTCCTCCCAGCCTACTACAATACAAACTACTCTGCTACTTTCTCCCAAAATTGTTCTAACAGTCAAAATAGAATCCCTCTAACTACAACGGCAGCAGCTGAAAAACAACCTTTACAATATGTTCTCGAGGATTGTTATAGGAGAAAAGAATAACAGGAGTAGATGTAAACTTAAATGCATCATTAAAACTTTGAAGCAGCAAGGAGGGCCAAGGCTCCATTTAGTTTAAATTCTGGGAATTTATGTCTGGTACTCGTTGGATGATGGAGTGGTCTTCGTCAGGTTTCCATTTACTCCAGGTATGTCCCTAGTGTACTGAACAAAATGCAGAACGATGATGCTAGGGTCTGTCATACTGTATAACAAATTCTTCTGACAATGTAGGACTGTTGTTAGGGCAGAAAACCCCTCAAGAACACGGCATAGAATAAAAACTGCATGGGAACTTAGTCCTTTCACAGGAAAGAACATTCTGCTAATATGGAAACCCTTATAGTACGGTTCTACGTGCATTGGACCTTCTGAGCAATCCACGGGGTCTTTGATTCTGGTACCTTTGCCTTCAAATAATTGGATTAAGGCTTATAATTTGCAATTACAGGCCTTAAACGCTCTATTTTTCCATTGATACTCTTTGCTGCTTTCTCGTTTGCCTCTGACTACAAAATCTATGCTTTAATGGCTCTGCGAAAGCTTTTACAGGGTTCAAACATGTTCCTTTAATGAACGTCTTGTCGGCATACCTTCCCAGGCCTTTCTCCATGATTTCAGCTCCTGAAAATGGTCCTTTCTGCGTTTTTTTCCGCTGTAATAAAGACTGTGTAATGATGGCAGCTTTCACCCTTTGATAACCCTGCAAAACACGAAAACCTATTAAGAAAACATGCACGGGGAGGGTGGAACAGATGACTGTGAAAATGGCAGTGTGGCCCGGATGTGGACGATGAATGCAGTGGATACTGTGGAGGAAAACCATAGAACAGAGGGAGATGCATGGGAAGACGACGAGATGGAAATTTTAATGTGAAACATTAAAATTTTGACCCTGTAGTGAAATATATAGGAAAAGGACGAAGACACGCCGAAAACACGTGGAACGGGTGACGTGGTGAGACTGGGTCAATGGCGGGCGTGCGTTAAATCTGGACCGTGCCAATGGCTAGTTTTCGCACTTCCTATCCTCTTGGCGTGCCTAGTTAAAACACCTGCGCCTCCTATGCATCTTCCCCCAACACAGGCTTAAGCCTTGAGAAATTCAAACCAAAAGGTATGTTTGCTTGGTTTGTGTCATCACAACAGAACCAGGCCGTCTTCATGAGAAATTCTTTTGGAGGTGCTATGATTACTACATATTTTCAAACAAAATTTCTGTAACAAATTTTGTGGCTGAGAAGTGAGCGCAGCCTCCCTTTTATTGTGGGGGATGGTGGAGTTATAATATCTGTATCCCCAAATTTTTCCAATGTGGGGTGCATCTCGATACTATCTGTTCGCAGCCCGAGTGGTTTGGTATCTTTACGCACCTTGTTCAATTTTGAACCAGGACCTTCTAAGGAGCATTCTTACCTTCTTTTGGGGCTAGGCTGCAATATTTGATCCCGTTTGGTTTTCATAGTCCCAATTTGGTACTTCAGGTGTGATACATAGGTGTGATTCATCCCATGCTACAGTGTCAATGTTTTGCAGAGCTGCGTCCAGCGCATTTGTCCTGCCTATGAACCCAAATGTTCCCAGAAATTCATCCCTCAAAGCCTCCCAGTGGCGGGTGCGCTAGTGGAGCTCCGCATATAAGTACCATGCGGTGGGAAGTACCAAGGCATGAATAATCAGATGAACCCACTCCTGGGCAGTTCTATCACAACATTGTTTGATCCAAGCTACCAGATATTCACATGGATTTTCGGGTCCAAGGAACATTTTGATTTTCACGTCAACTAGGACCTCAAATCATAGGATCAGCATATTCTGACACTCCTCCAAATCTTGGAACGACTCCTCATGCGTTACCCACCATTGCCCAGGTGATCCTTGCATGGTTAGCCTACAGGCCCATAGTCGTTGTTCTTGAGGAACCTTGGCTTCAAATGCCCACAAAAAGTCCTTAACATTACCAGAACCATAGAAATAAGGTAGATCTCTTACCTATGAGGAGATGCAACTGAAGTTCTTCATGATATGAATACATATTAGTGCAGAGACATCATGTAATCGATTTTTCTAGTTCTCCATCTCCCAATCAGTGTCAGAGAATCATTCATTGTCCTTTTCCCAGTAGAGTACCCCCTCCACCATGGGGTTGATCCAGTCCTCGTCTCGTGAAGTTAACTTATAGATGTGATCTACATCCTCTTCATCACGTACTGGTTATGTGTATCGTTCACCCTCCATTGGATCTAATGGTACTATTACCCTTGTACCATTATTCTTGAAGACCATGCTTCTCTTCTTTAGGTTAATGGTGCCTCCCATATTGATGGCCCAATCCAAGCCTAGGAGCGCAGGGTAGGGGTCCACATCTTCGACAATATGAATTACTTCAAAGTCAGCCCAGACCTTAACCCATGCGATATCCACCCCAATCTTTGATAGTCTTCCCAATGGAATGATCTTCTATTGATTGGCCATACATAGCTGGATAGTGGACCATTCCAACTTAGGCTCCCCCATGCATTTCCAAATTTTTTTAGGTAATACATTCACATCTTACCCTAGGTCCAAAATAACCTGATCCATCTCGCAGTCACCGATTTGCGTAGTCAACCACATCTCCCTGCCAGTGTGTTTCTTATACCTCTAGAGTTTATGTACATGCTTGACTTCCATAAGGAGGATAGGTCGTGTTGCACAGCTATCTATCAATGCTTGAAGATTTCCCATAGCCCTCGGGTTGTGCAACAGCTTCATACATGCTTGTAAAAAGGGTTTGATCTCCTCATCTACCTTGAGGTCCTCAGGCGGCTGCGAAGTAGATTCCTCTGCCTTGGAAAAGTCCTTGTGAGCTGCGATTAATGTTTCTTTCTCCTTCTTTAGATCCAACCCTTCCTATTTAATAACTGCTGGTCAGATTAGAGGCTCGGTTGTAGTTTTATCCCTAGTCCCCCAAGTGCCTATCCCACTGCATGTTATGAAATTTAAGCTTATATCTCTGTCATGTATTTCGGACTTAACCGTCTGCACATTCTTTGTAGGTGGTGGTTGCTTTTCCTGCATCTTCGCTATCAAGACTGGATAGTGTTCAATCACATGGTCCAGCTGCCTACAAAACTGGCAGGTCTGTCTTGTGGGGTTTGGACAGTCCCCAGCAAAGTGCCCTACCTATCCACAGTTATAACATATGAGTTTCCCTCGTCCTTGACCGGATCTTCCACCTCTTTCGCTTCCCCTGGCCCTTGTTGGGGAGCCCCTTGTGCTCGAGAGCGATCTAGGTGAAGATGGGTCTGACTACACCCTATAGAGATTCCCCCAATCGATCATCAAATCATATGTCCAGCAGTTCTGTTCATCATGACCGACCTGTAGAACCTGCACCATTGTTGTTTTACTTCTAGGATGTACGCAGCAAGGTGGGGATAGTGGTTCGTGTCATGTAGCCCTACAACATGGAAATCATCGCACCATAGTACCGACCCACTTGGTCCTGCCACTTCCCTAGGGCACAATGGACTAGGTCCCCCAACCTGCATGTACTCTGTTAACAATGGGCAGTTATCCTTGGTGTGACCATTCATCATGCAATGTATGCACCATATTTCTGGGCTAGCCTCTGCACCTCGCTCCTTCCGTAGGTTCTGGATCCCCATGTGCATTGCCTCCAGTTGTCCTTGGATCTGTTGGACGCCTAGTTGGGCATCATCTTTGGGCACAACTTCTAAATTCATAACGACCTCCAAGGATTTTTCTGGTGATTCGAAAGTTTGGTGACCCATAGGTACATGCAAGTGAGGAAAAAACATAGCAATGAACCACTCCATGTACTATCTATCATCGTACTAAAATCCTCCTTCCCTGATCACCTTCTTCAGCCATTGATTGGCCTCCCATATAGATTCAGAAGGCCCTTACTTTAAATCCTTTAGATCGACCACCATTTGAGAATAGGACTTAGGCTTCTTGAACTGTTGTTTTAAGGTGTTCTTGACCTCTTCAATGGTTGAGTTTGCCTGTTGTCCGATGTATCCCATGTACCAATCCAAAGCTCTTCCTTCTTAGGCAAGCGACAGTTGTGCCCTCTTTACCGCGTCACTAGCTATGTTCTACGTAGTCCATACCGATTCTGTGACAAACCAGAACTACTCCATTTCCTCATCTCCCACACCCTTAAAGTTAGGCAATTTCATGTGCGCAGCCATGTCATCTTCTGGTGGTGGAGGTGTAGGTGAATTCTTACCCCTACACTAGTTTGACAGTGGTGTGGCTGGAGAACTCTGAGAAACTGCTTCTCTTACTGGGTTGTAGACAGATCTACCTCCTTCTAGGTTGGTTTGATAATATTTTCTGCTTCGCGTCGTACTTCCGTTTGGCTCAGTGGTCATTCACTCAGTGTGGCTACACAGAATACTTTTTTCGCACAGTAATATCTTAATCAACAATGGTAAAGTCTTCAGAAAATTACCCCTAAATCCTTTGAATAATCTCCACTCTTTTTTGGAGTAGGAGACAAATTGATTGAAGGAAAATTCTGTCACGAATCCTCCTAGCATGTTGTTCACCCAATGATCTAGGGTGTGAGTGATGGCGTTATCAGCCTTCTCTAACTTTTGGATCAATTATGGGGTCCACTGTGTGATCTGCTTGTCCTTACAACACTTCTGAAATTTGACCAACCTTGCGAGCCACTCCTGGAGCTCGATCACAATAGTTATGAAGAAGATCTCATAGATATCTGTTAAAATACACCTATTTTTCCATTCTTCGGTGGAAAACCTCTTACTTCAGTTTTCTTTCACTGTGAATTCCTGAACTTGCTATTCGAACCATTCATCAATTTCTTTTCTTTCAGGTTTCTAGGATGGCCTTGGCATCACCGATCCCTCTCCCAAAATTCTCCAGGTCCCGGCAACGGAACCTTTTTTTGGATCGAGGGGTCCTAACCCAGGTTCAGAGGTTAAGGTTTTCCAACAATCCCCTATACTACTGGCCCTTTCAGCAGTGACCTGCTTGCGCAGGCCAAATTCTCACCTGAAGAAGTATGGGTGGGTGCTGGAACCAGGTTTCCGCACCCTTAGAGAGAGAGCAGGTAAGTTGAACCGTTTTGGAGCTATGAGATCTACGCAGTCAGAGCTTGTTCACAGGACTTTCAATGATTAACCAGAGTACAATTTTACCAGATTTATATAACAGGTTCGCATCCATGTGCAGAAAGCCAAGTATAAGAATAAAAAAATATATTCGCAGCAAACTTAATCAGATTGCAGATACCGTTATCATAACACGGATAATTCACAGCTCATAAAAAAATATCATTCGCAGTTCGTAACAGAATCACATATGATTTGAATGCACAATAGCCATAACAAGATAGATCAAACAACATCAAATATCCACAATACTTCGCATATATTACTTATCAAAAAGTCTCTTACATATTGTTGGTGTCCCGTGTTTTGATAGTTTGGAAAATCAAAAGACAAGGCAAAATTAGAACCAATATTTAGAGTTCGAGGATCTAGTCCTCCTGTTCTCAGAGAGGGATCTCTCAAATGTTTGTTTGCAAAGGTTTATCTTGTGTGCTTAGAGTATGGATTTTAGACTAGTTATTAAGTGTAGGTGTTTGATTTTTTGTTTGGTTGGATTGATACAACAGAACATGAAAGGTCTAGGAAAGATATATAGAGTGGAGAAACATCTGGTTCATTGGGCAATGGAGTCAAGAAGAGGTCATAACACACTCATTAATGGATATGGGATATCAAGGGGAAAATCTAACTTGGCCATAGGATCCTTTGATTTTGGAATGAGATGGACATCAATGATTTGGAAAGAGAAATTTAATTCTCAAACAAAGGGAATTTGAAAGCACAATTTGAACAATAAAGAGCTATTTGGTAGACAGGGCTAACCATAAATTCTACAAATCACACCTTTAAGAAAATAATGATCTCAAAACAACTTTTTAAAATGAAATCTAAGATTCGGGGAACACCCTATTTCCTCAAAGATTTTATTTCAAATGACTTAGAAAACATAAAAGATTCACTGATATTTGCAGTCATAGAAGAGGGAACAGCTAACACATCTATGATCACAACTATAAAGACCTTTAAGACCATTGTTTAAGTAAGGACAAAGGGAAATATCAGAACAAACCTCCTTGACTTACTGTAAACAAAATAAATTCAAAGGGAGACTTCAATAACAGTCTTTAAGTGGCAACAGACAAGCAGGGAGAACCATAAATCATGTTGAAACCAAATGTTCGAACTATTAAGGAAATAAACAAGCATGAGGACTAAAGAGAGAGATTAAAGACTCTAAAATACCTTAGAAGAATAAAACATGAAACAATGAAGGATGAACAGGTCTAAGGTGCTTCTAGGAGTCATTTCTTAGCCTAAAACTTTCAACCTACTGTAGCAATAAATTATGGAACAGAATGAAAACAGGAGAAAACATTAAGCAGTTCAGAATACTACACCAACAACCAAGCTCATGGATCCAATGATAGAGCCTTCTCAGGAACAAGCATGCAACAACATCATCAAGGCTTCCAAGACTTCAATTTTTTCTTCAACTTCAACAGATTATGTATTATTTCAGAGAGTTCCAATATTACAACTAGTGATCAACCAACACCAACTCTTCTTCTACAGTAGTATTTATAGAAGAAAGAGGAGGTGGACTCTGATAAAATATCTCTAAAAATAATTAATACAGACTTAAATGGCTTCTTGGCCTTTGGGGGCTCAATGAAGCAACTTACATAGGTGTCCTCTGTATAAAATCATTTACATTAACTATTAGATTTGCTGGAAAGAATTTGTTGACTTCAAGGCTCCTTGTTATCCTTGTAATAACTTATGCTGATAGTTGACCATAAGTTCCTTTGGTTGAAATAGCTGTTCAGCTGTATTGATGCAAAATACCTCCTGGTATGGTAATAAATTCAACCCTTTTTTGATTGCTTTGAGGCTGTGCGGTGGCTGGGAAATTAATTAGCCTTTGATGCGGCAGCATATGCTTTCTGTCTGATATAAAAACTCACGATATTCTTTAAACCACGTTTTAGGCTTATGATAATCCATTTTTAGCCATAATCCCTATAGATCTGTCTTCAATTTTCTGTCCTGATATATTTTGTCTTTCGGCACTGATACTTTTCTGACTGTGTTTGATTTACTGTGTTTTTTGCTGGTGTGCAGGGCTGCGCAGGGGTGATATGGCATCAATGCCTCATGAATCACTGATGAAACGTGAATTTTAAATCTGTAGATGATTTTATTTGATCGATCAGAGGCTAGAGGATCGTCACCTTCTGCTTCTGAAATTTCTTCAGACATAGCGAAAAAAATCATTAAACCCTGCAAAAAACGAACAAATATTATAAAATCCATGCATGTGTAGGTTTACTGCTTCAAAGGCACGTGGAGGAAGCATGGTCATTAGATGGCATCATCCAATGGTCGATATTGATTTAGAGGAGGTCAGAGGAGAGCAAAAAGGAATTTGAATCGGAGCCGTCGATCGCGCAGAGATCGAAGGCTGAGAGCAGAGGCGAAAATTCAAAGCGGAGGAATCAGGGCGATGACTTGTGGGCCGTCGATTTGCAGATCAGATTGACGACAAAGATGATTTAATGACCGCGCCGTATCTTGGTTAACCATCGGGCTTCTTTGGTGAGTGATCACCATCCGATGAGCGGCCTCAGATCGGACGGTGGACGTCAATATCGCGCCGGGTCCACATCCGATCTTTAACGCGTGATGGACAACGGTTTTGTGAACAGTGCTCAGGCCACACGTCAAGCGGTGTATGGAATCACTGCAAAATGAAAAATACCGCCGCGCGCTCAAAAGCGGTGTGATGAATACCGCGTAGTTTTGCAACTGTGAGTGGTTAGCGGGGACCACCGGGGTGATGGATTGCGTGCTGTCGATCTGCAGATCAGATCGATGGTGGAGAGTGCTTTGAACTTCGGACCGGCGAAAAACCTTAGAAAATAATAAAACGCCCAAAGTTTCAAAACAACATAAGGTTTCGATATTTTCAGGGGCGAGATATATATAAAATATGGTTAGGCGCCCAGCTGCGGGGCCATGGGTTATATGGGAAAACATATGACTGGGGGTTTAGAAGGAAGGGCTAACCAACATTGGGTGATGCAATAAGTGCTTGAAGGGCTGGCGCTCGGTCCCAGCACCAGGGCACATGAAGGGAAAGGGTTTAAAGACTTAGCCCAAAGGGGCTTAAGTCTACCATATATGAGAAATGCATTTTTATGGATTTTCAAGGATTTTTAAAGGAGTTTGAGGGTTTCGATAAGGCAAAGGAAAGGTCTTAAAACCTTATCAAAGGGATTTTGATGAAGGGGACAAGGGAGAAACATGAAAATGAGGGTTTTTCATGGGAGAGGAAGGGGTTAAAATGAGGTTAGTTTTTGGAAGAAGGGGGAAAGGAAAATGGTACTTGCAGGAGTTTTTCTTTATGTAATGACAACAAAAATTCTGAGTTGAAAAGGGGAAAAGTAGTGACTATTACCCAAAGGATAGGATTTTATTAAAAGACTTTAAGCATCAACAATTTTTAGCAATGAAATTGTTTCTTGAAGGCTATCCAAAATTATTTAGCCACCACTTGGTATAACAGAATTTATGGGTGGCTAACAGTGGCTCCACTTGGGGATGGTGCCTTCTTGAAGGCATCAAGAACTTTAGACTTGAATTTTCTGGGAGGCTGACCTGTGCCTCATCCATTGGGCTGCCTTTCTTTCCATGGATGATATTCTTTTTCTCTGAAACATATTAGCAGCCATAAAAACAATGGATCTTCATCAATACAATATTTCTACCTACCCAATCCTACTGATCTGACATTTTTTCTTCATTAGAGTGCACTTGGATTAGCAAACTCTTTCACAACATTTTATTCTTTTTGAAAGCAGGAAATCTCATCTATTTAAACTCCTTATTTCTCCATGGACTCAAATTAAACATTTGAGCCCATATGTTTCTCTACCTAATCTATTATCTATTGGCATTAAACTGTCCAACGGACTTTATTTTCTAATTTCTACAACATAAATTTAAAAGCACTCAAGTCAGGATTGAACAATCTAACTTGATGATGGTCTATGTCATAAGGAAAAACTGCACATACACATTATTTTGCACAAAATTTAAAATAAAATGGAAGGCTTGAGATCTGAAATTTGAAAGAATTTCCTTCCTCTTTTTTACAGCTCTGTTTTGATCTTTGTTTGAGCTGTCTTTGCTTGTCCTCTGGTTCAGATTTTGAGCTAATGGGAACTAGCTTTACATCTTTCTTGACTCAGAATTTGAAACAGATTTGAGTCGATTTCTTTTAGATACTTAGGTTCAGATTTTGAGCATGTTTGAACCTTTAATTTCTATTCTAAACTATCTACTGATAAGCCAAGATTAAACAGTTTGGCCAATTGAATTCACTATCCTATCAGCAGAAAATTTAAAGCTAATTAATCAAGATTAAGTTGTTTGACTAACTAGAAGTGTGTTCTTTAGGAGTGACATTTGAGCTTGCACACTTTCAGATTTTGTTTCTCTTTTTGGTATGGAGTTGTACCTTTATTGTTTTTTACCATTTGCCCTCTTTTCTTTCTCC
Organism: Pinus albicaulis; assembly: GCA_034641835.2. NCBI lineage: Eukaryota > Viridiplantae > Streptophyta > Pinopsida > Pinales > Pinaceae > Pinus > Pinus albicaulis. The sequence goes on from CM076572.1 coordinate 1,375,883,973, forward strand.
TATTGTTTTTAGATTTTCTTTTACTTTTATGACAAAAATTAACAACTAACTAAATGCTCAAAGCTGAGATTTATTAACATTCCTATCTAACCTACTCTAACTTGGAATATTTACATATTTAGCTAATGAACTCTCTTTTCCAATACAACCAATCCAGTAAATGATTCCATGATTGGTCCTTCTTCATCTCTAAGTTGGGCAGGCTGGACAAACAGGGCCACTCCCATTCCTTTTGTTTTTTAGCAGCAATGCTAAATAATCTTCTTGATTTTGGTAATACACTTCTCCTAATAACCTTTATCTCTTCTTTAAATTTCTTCAAGAAGCGAGCATAGGGATCTTGAAATAATGCCTAGCTGAGAGTATTTGGAGGACATGGTTCTATCAGGATCATTTCTTCTTTCTTCACTGGATCAAGGCAAAGATTCTCTTGAGAAAGGACCTTTTCTTCATCTTCATTATTATCTGAACTGGAGGAGTCATCATATATTGCAGTGTTGTCATCTTGTAGTCCTCGTAGGCTCTGATTCAGTGGACTACGCTCTGTGAAGAGATCATCATGTTCTTGAGCAGGGGTATCTCTTGTTACCTTAATATTTTCAGGGGAAGGCTCTTTATGCTGATTCTTCTCAAGAAATTCCTCTTCCTTTTTAATCTCAACCTTACAACTAATAGATCGCTGATTCCCAATTATGTGAAAGCTATTTCTGACGGATTGGATGGGCTGATTGCTGCTTTAAAGCTGATGATAATGAAATTCATGACACCAATCCACTGTTGGTTTCCCTGCATGATTAGTTTCTGTTTGGAGCTCATCATCATCATCAAATTGATTAGAAGTTAAAAAATCATTAATATACACAATTTCACCAATCAAACATATTGGGTTATCATTTTGTTCCTCTTTGAGCTTTTCTATAACTGTATTTTCTGATTCAAGACAACAAGGTTTAGTAAGTAGATGAACAAAAGTGTTTTGTTCGAATGGAGGTTTGGAGGTTGGCTGTCTGTTTAATATTAGATCAATCTCTTCTTCTGTTAAGAGATAAGGAATTTCCTTTTTTCTTAGGACAAATGTACAACGGTCTTCTTGAGCCTCTTCTAATGGATCTCCATTTGAGTTTGTAGGGGAACTTTGAGGTTTCTCTTGTTTTTCCTGGTCTATCTCAGTTCTGAACAACTCCTCATGATTTTTGTGACAGTTATTCAAAATATGGGATTCAGGAGTTGTTTCTAATAGATTATTAGGATGTCATTCTTCTTTAATCATCTGAAATGAGTCATGACATAAAGGAAGATACTCTGGTTGTGTTGTCTCTTCTCCTATTTCAGATTTTGTGGGTTCAAAATGGCTTATGTTTTCCTCAAGGCACTGCTCACTATTAGTATTTGTAATTTGATAATGAAGTTCTCTTAATAGCCTTGTACAAGATATAGGTAGGTAATCAGGAATTTCCTGACAACCTTCTTCATTGCTTTTTTGTAATCTTGTTCATCATACATATCTGGTATTTTTTGGGTTTGTTCTTGATTTTAAAGGAGCATGGGCTGCTCTAGATTATCAATTTTTAAATTGGCCTCATACCTTTCAAATATTTTCCCAAGTATGTACACCATTTTCTCCATCATGATCAGTCATTTTTCTTTATTATTTTATCTATAATCTTTCTCACCTTCTTCTATAAAGTCTTGATCATCATCTATATATTGCTCATTGTCTAGGTCTTGTAATGGTTGAGTTTGTGTTTGATCTGGGAAAAACATAGGTTGCTCTGGATAATCAACATCTATATCATCCTCATTCTTTCCCAATCTTTTATCAAGTATGTACACTATTTTCCCAATTAGGTCCAATAATGTGTTTAGTTTAGCTTCTCTGTCCATACTTGGATCCATGTTTATAATAAGAGGTCACTGTATCTTTTTAACCAGTTCCGAGTATTTTTCCAGTGGAGTTATTAGGTCTTTTGGGATTGTGGATTCACTAGGTGGAAAATTTTTAGCTTTTGTAAAGGTAAAATATTGGATGGTTCCACCACCATGTTTATTTGTGAAGCCAAAATAAAATGTTTTTTGGGTTTTTCTGAGTTATTTCGGTCTTATATGTTATGAGAGTGTCCTAAATCTGACTTAACACTTAGCTAGGGTGTCAATACATACAAATTTCACTCTTATGGCTTGGTAACTGAATCCTTCAAGGTTTGATAAGGCTTTATGAGAATCCTAAGGGTCACTTAGTTTGTAACTGATTCAAAAGGTCCTATCATCATTACTATTGCTTGGTAGTGCTTGAGGGAGGTTACTAATGTTATACTAGACAGTGAGTATTTTGTTTTGAATATTTTACTCAATATCCCACCGTGATCGCCACTATGTTGGTGTGAACGGTGGGATAATTCCAGAGGGTGTTCTTTATCAAGTTTAAGGGCCTAAAGAGTTTTAAGAAGTGTTTTTAAACCACTATATTCTCAGTAGGTCCCACCGTGATCGCCATTATGTTGGTGTGAATGGTCAGATAATTCCAGAGGGTGTTGTTTATCAAGTTTAAGGGCCTAAAGTTTTTTAAGAAGTGTTTTTAAACCACTGTACTCTCAGTAGGTCCCACCGTGATCGCCATTATGTTGGTGTCCCGTGTTTTGATAGTTTGGAAAATTAAAAGACAAGGCAACATCGGAACCAATATTTAGAGTTCCAGGATCTAGTCCTCCTGTTCTCAGAGAGGGATCTCTCAAATGTTTGTTTGCAAAGGTTTACATTGTGTGCTTAGAGTATGGATTTTATACTAGTTATTAAGTGCAGGTGTTTGATTGTTTTTTTGGTTGGATTGATACAGCAGAACATGAAAGGTCTAGGAACGATATATAGAGTGGAGAAACATATGGTTCATTGGGCAATAAATTCAAGAAGAGGTCATAACACACTCATTAATGGATATGGGATATCAGCGGGAAAATGTAACTTGGCTGCAGGATCCTTTGGTTTTGGAATGAGATGGACATCAATGATTTGGAAAGAGAAATTTAATTCTCAAACAAAGGGAATTTGAAAGCACAATTTGAACAATAAAGAGCTATTTGGTAGACATGGCTAACCATAAATTCTACAAATCACACCTTTAAGAAAATAATGATTTCAAAAAAACTTTTTAAAATGAAATTCTAAGATTCGGGGAACACCCTATTTCCTGAAAGATTTTATTTCAAATGACTTAGAAAACATAAAATATTCACTGATATTTGCAGTCATAGAAGAGGGAACACCTAACACATCTATGATCACAACTATAAAGACCTTTAACACCACTGTTTAAGCAAGGATAAAGGGAAAGATTAGAATAGACCTCCTTGACTTACTGTAAAAAAAATAACTTCAAAGGGAGACTTCAATAACAGTCTTTAAGTGGCAACAGACAAGTAGGGAGAACCATAAATCATGTTGAAACTAACTGTTCAAACTATTAAGGAAATAAACAAGCATGAGGACTAAAGAGAGAGATTAAAGACTCTAAAATAGCTCAGCAGAAGAAAAAATGAAACAGTGAAGGATGAACAAGTCTAAGGTGCTTCCAGGAGTCATTTCTTAGCCTAAAAATCTCAACCTACTATAGTAAGAAATTATGGAACAGAATGAAAACAGGAGAAAACATTGAACAGTTTAGAATACTTCACCAACAGCCAAGCTCATGGATCCAATGATAGAGCCTTCTCAGGAAAAAGCATGCAACAACATCATCAAGGCTTCCAAGACTTCAATTTGTTCTTCAACTTCAACATATTATGTATTATTTCAGAGAGCTCCAATATTACAACTAGTGTGTTGGAAAAATACTGAGAGGGGGGGGGGGGTGAATCAGTATTTAGGATTTACTCAGATCTTTTTACTTTTTCATTCTTTAATACCCATACGCTACTTTACCGAACCAGACTCGCGTATATACGCGGATACCCTTTACTGAACTCGCGTATGCAGAGAGATATTAATAAACAATCAATTCTTCACTTAGATCCTTAGATGTTTATATAGCAGAAGACATGTGCAGTAATAACAGAATGAAACATCACACAAAAGCATCACACATGAACACCATGATTTTTAGGTGGAAACCCAAGTCGGGAGAAAACCACCGCTGCCGTTGTCTCAGCCTACAATATTTTATTATAGAGAAAAACTTCTTACAATCATGTACTGGTGCAGACTTATACCAGCACGCAGGCACCCACCTGCAGAAGGCTACAACCTTATCTCATTTAAAAGCCTCACCTGGAAGGGAGCTTCAACCCCCTGCTCTCATTTACCAGTCTCACCTGGAAGGGAGCTACTACCCCCTGATATTAGCACCAGCCTCTGCTGACAGAAAGCTTCTATTATCAGACTGAAGGCTTCAACCCTCAAATCCACTGCAGACCACGTTTCATCAATTTTCAAAATGTATCAAACAGCTCCAGCACAACCCTTCACTTATCAACAAACATACTTTGCCCAATGCTTCCAAACCGAACAGTGACACTATTGTAATCAGTATATCAGAGATAACCCAAACTTCAGAATAAGTATGTAGAAATACATTCAACCATGAGAAACCATCAGTTCAGATATCATACGCGCTTTTCTTTAGATGGATCCACGTATATACGCGTTTTCACTGAAGACAACCAGCGTATACATTCGTGCAACTTTTCAGAAAAACCCTAACAGGTCATACGCGCCTTTGTTGAAATAGATCCGCGTATATACGCGCCTTCAGTGAAGCGAACCTGTGTATTGATCTATAAAAGATAAACTTTGCAGAATAGACCAGATCTATGAATTTACCCAGATTTCTTCAACTCCTTCAACAGATTTGCGCCAGGTCTTCATCACTTCTCTTCAGATCATCCAAGAGTTTCACCATTTCAAGATCTAGAGATCTTGGACCTTCATTATGTTCATAGATACATTATAGAATCAGATCTATCAATTAAGAACAAAGTTCCACCATCTAGATATACTTCAGAGTGAAGTATACATTAAAGCCCAGACTCATGCCCTCCCTTTGCATAATGAATTTCTTCTCCTTATATAGGTTTACCCTTTATCAATACCATGGGTCAAAACCACATTACTTTCGATGGTATTCCTGGGCGGGGTCACATAGATGAATCATTACTCAATACAATGGGTCAATACCATGGTGGTTACCCCTGGTTTTGCACTTTATGAGCACTTTTTCCCATACGCGACTTGTCACATTATTTCCCGCGTGCATACGCGACTTATCTTAGACAAAGCCGCATATGCCTTGAGACATACTCTTTTCATCATAGATCCAGCACATACTGAATTCCTTTCTTCATTACCTTCTGTACTCACTGTAAATACATCATTTGACAAGTTCATCAAGACATATTCTATCAAGCACAACTTCATCAAGTAGGTTTCCATCATCTTCATCAAGTGGGTTGCCATCAAGGACAACACTCAGCATCATATTGCAAACAATTTCCCCCTTTGGACTTGATGGCAACCACGATGGTGTTTGATCACCACAACAGATAGATACATTAAGAATACAATGACACCATGTCACTATATTAAGAATTCATTGAAACACCATGTCACTCTCCCCCTTTTACATCAAGGGAAAAGGGCGGATCAAAACCAACACAAGGTTTTTCTCCTCATGTAGAAGGAAGCGTTCTGCAGATCTGATGTACTGAAGTGACCAAGCTCCCCCTGAGTTCATGCCGAACCTTCAAACATATTTTTCAATGAAGTATATGACTCTATGACTTTCCTAGCATCAAGGACTCATACTTACATCAAAGATCCAACCAAGTGGATTTACATATGAGACTCAAGTACCCAACCAAGTGGGTTTACACACTTTGACTCAGCTACCCAACCAAGTGGGTTTACAGACTTTGACTCAACTACCCAACAAAGTGGTTTTACAAAATGAACAAGTCCTTACATGACTGAATATTACAATTTTACATCATGGGTCTCATCATGCCCTTTTTATCAAATTACAAATATGACTTTTCATGACTACTACCAAAAAGACCTCAAGGAAGAGATTACATTTCAGAATCATCATAATGCCAACAATGCATTACACCCAGCAAGGCTACTGCTCCCCTTGAAACTTTGCATCCAATGAATCCTTTCTAAATGACCAAAGCTCCTCCTTAGCTTGTGCAACCTGAACACCCTCAACAGTAAGTCATCAGCAACAAACTCTGCATGATCTGTCCATAACTCTGAATCATAAGACTTCTATCTCAAGCAATCATAATCTTCATCATAAGAAACCAGGTATCATGTTATTGACATTTAGAACTGAGAAATAAGTAGATACAGTGCCAATCAATACAATCATCAGTAGTCAGACTGTAGCTCCCCCTGAACTGGTACTCCTGATCTTCAGCTGCTGTAAAAATAAAAAATAAAAAATAAAAAAATTCCTCAGCATCAATGCATACGCGACTGTGTCTGCAGGAAATCGCGTGTATACGCGGATTTTATTCACATAACCCGCGTATGTAAAGATAAACATGGAAAAATTCACATTCCTTCATCTCCCCCTAAATTTTTTCCTTCCTGTGCCTATCTTCTTTTCATCAAATGCTCTGTCAGAAATAAACATAACCAGAAAATAAAAAAGTACTGCAAAATGTTGACCCTAACCAAAAATAGTCAGCAGCTATCCATACGCGACTTTCTGTTCATTTACTCGCGTATATACGCTACTGTGTTTCAGAAAACCCGCGTATCCAATTTAATCTTCTGAATTTATGCAGATTTGTTCTTTTGACTGGCAGAGAATACTCCCAGCTTCTATCTTAGATACTCGAATGCTTCCCTGGGCAGAGGTTTGGTAAAGATATCAGCAACTTGTTCTTTGGAGGGAACATACTCCAACTTCACCTTTTGTTCAAGCACTTGTTCACGTAAGAAGTGATACTTGAGGGGAATGTGCTTGGTCTTTGAATGCATAACAGTATTCTTTGAGATACTGATGGCACTTGTATTATCACACATAATGGAGATAGGAGAAGTACATTTGATTTGAAAATCTCCCAAGGTTTGCATCATCCAAAGGAGTTGAGTGCAACAAGATGTAGCAGCCACATATTCTGCTTCAGCAGTAGATAAGGCAATAGAACTTTGCTTCTTACTGAACCAAGATACCAACCGAGGCCCCATATAGAATGCACCACCACTTGTGCTTTTTCGATCATCAAGATTTCCAGCCCAATCTGCATCAGAGTAAGCATGAAGACTAAGATCAGCATTCTTTGGATACCATAGTCCAAAGTCTTGAGTTCCTTGCGGATATTTGAATATTCTTTTGACAGCCTGAAGATGAGACTCTTTTGGATTAGCTTGGAATCGTCCAACAATCCCAACAGCATGCATAATGTCCGGTCTAGTCCTGGTGAGATAAAGTAGACTTCCTATCATTGATTTGTATTCTGGTTGATTCACCATGGGAGAATCATCATGAGAACTAAGATTGCATCTGGTTATCATTGGTGTACTTACAGGCTTGCATTCTTCCATGCCATACTTCTTCAAAATTTGCTTAAGATATTTTTCTTGTGATAGGAATATACCATCTGTAGTTTGATGCACTTGCAAGCCAAGAAAGAATGTTAGTTCCCCAAGTAAAGACATCTCAAATTCTTGCTGCATAACAAAAGCAAATTTTTGACTCAAGGATTCTTCATTACTCCCAAAAATGATATCATCAACATATACAATCACAATCAAAAGTTTTTCATGTTCAATTTTTGTGTATAAGTTGTTATCAGCAGACCCCTTTGAAAATTCTTGTTGATGGAGATATTTGTCAAGACGATAGTACCATGCCCTTGGAGCTTGTTTGAGACCATATAGAGCCTTTTTAAGTTTAAAAACAAGATTCTTATCATTTCCCAAAATGAATCCCTCTGGTTGTTCTATATAAACTTCTTCTTCAAGATCACCATTGAGGAAAGTAGATTTGACATCCATTTGATAGACTTTGATTTGTTGAGAACTTGAAAAAGAAAGAAACATTCTTATGGCCTCAAGTCTAGCTACAGGAGCAAAAGTTTCTTCAAAGTCTATACCTTCTTGTTGAGTGTACCCTTTGCAAACCAATATGGCTTTATTTCTTATAACATCCCCATTTTCATTTAACTTGTTGTTGAATATCCATTTGGTTCCAATGACATTTTTATCATGTGGTCTTGGTACCAATTCCCAAGTGTGATTCTTTTCAATTTGATCAAGCTCTTCATTCATGGCTTGAATCCAACATTCATCTTTGCTAGCTTGATTGACATTTTTGGGTTCAATTGTGGATAGGAATGCCAAATAGCTAGAAGATCCCACAAGAGTCCTCCTTGTTTGTACACCTGATTCCTTGTTTCCCAAAATTTGAGATTCAGGATGATTATTTTGAACACATCTGGATGGAGCTTTCTCTGATAAATCATCTTCAGGTTCTTCATTGGATCCACTGTCTATATCATTTCCATTTGATGTAGAAGGACAAAAATCACCATCATCTTCTTCTGTTGCTTGTTTTTATTCTTTAGGAGTTGTAGGAGACTCATCAATGACAACATCAATACATTCAACAATCTTTTGAAGCCTTTTATTGTAACATTTGTATGCTCTGCTTGTAGATGAGTAACCAAGAAGTATCCCTTCATCTGATCTATGTTCAAACTTGCCAAGCTTTTCATCATTATTTTTGATAAAGCATTTACTTCCAAAAATTCTAAAATGCTTTATAGAGGGAGAATTACCATACCAGAGTTCATATGGAGTTTTGTCACTATTTACCCGAACATGTGCCTTGTTGAGAATATTTGTTGTTGTATGTGATGCTTCTCCCCAGAACATGTCAGGAGTTCCAGAATCATCAAGCATAGCTCTAGCCATTTGTTGAATTGTTCTATTCATTCTTTCTGCTACGCCATTTTGTTGTGGAGTGCCTGCTACAGAGAACTGTCTCTTTATGCCATGTTGTTCACAAAATTCAAATAATTCATTTGATGTATATTCTCCTCCTCGATCAGATCTAAGACATTTGATTTTTAGATCCAATTCATTTTCCACCAGTGCTTTGAAGATTTTAAATTTCTCAAATGCTTCATCTTTGTGTTTAAGCAACCCAATCCAACACATTCTAGAGAAATCATCAATAAATAAGATATAGTATTCTTCTCCACGTGGTGACTTTTTCCTCATGGGTCCACAAATGTCAGTATGAACAAGTTCAAGAGGCCTACTTGATGATCCTTCTTTGGCATTAAATTGTACTCTGGTCTGCTTACCAAATTGGCAGGATTTGCATATGATACTTTCTGGTAGAGTAATATTGGGAAGACCACGAACAGCTTGAAGTCCGTTTGCTTTATTGATTTGAGAGAAGCTTAGATGCCCCAGCTTTCTATGCCATAGCCAATTTTCTGAAGATTTGCTCAAGTAACATTGATCTTTGCAGTTCTTCAATACATATAGGTTGCTTGGAGTTCTTTTCCCTTTTATAATAGTTCTACCTGTATCCAGATCACGAACCACACATTCTTTTCAATTGAAGACAACTTCTGTACCTTGATCACACATTTGACTTACTCTTAACAGGTTATGCCTTAATCCATCCACATACATGACATCATTATCCTTCACCTTTTATTTTAGAAACACGGACCCTTTTCCTTTAATTACAGCAGGGTTATCATTTCCAAATGTAACTTTCTTTTCCTTTTCTAGAGCATTATATGAAAGAAGTTTGCTTTTGTCACCTGTCATGTGTCTTGAGCACCCACTATCAATGTACCATTGATTTTCTTCACCTTCTGCAAAAAACACTATCCCACAATTTTCAACCTGTAATTCCTTCTTTTTCCATACTTTGGAACTTGAAGGAAAATGTTGTTTTGGCTGGACTTTGCTCCTGCATTCAGATTCTTCATGGCCAAATTTATTGCAATAAGCACATTCAACTTCATTTTGAAGAGGAGAAAAGTTGTTATAGGTGTTATTTTTTGGTTCAATATCCATCCTTTTCTTTCTTGCTTCTCTTGTCAGGATGGTTTTATATGCAACACATTGAACAGATTTATGACCAAAATTGTGACATGAGAAACATTGTCCATTGAAGTAGAAATTTCTGCGATCATGAAATATTCTATTTGAATTTACCTGTTGATTGTTGCTTCTTTGAGAGATATCCATGTCAGTGTTCCTTGTATTGTGATGATCATGCTTTACCTGTAAAGATTATTTATTCCCTTGTTGAGTGGCTGAATGCAGCAAACCAGTTGTAGCTGCTTTTAGATAATTTGGTGCTGAAGCCTGAGAGGATTCTCCAGTATATCCAAGACCTGTCTTAATCAGAGGAGATCGTTGAACCTTGATAATCTCATCTAAGGTTTCAGATCCTTTAGCAAATATAAGATTCAGAGTGTTTACTTTCTCAAGTTCTTTTCTTAGACTTACTACTTCACATTCTAATTTTTCATTATGTTTCTTTGCTTCTTCATTCTGCCTTTTCAAAGTCTCTATGATTATTTTACTTTCTTCCAAGCATATTTTGAGTTGATTGTTTTGATCAAGAAAATCATTGTCATCTAGAGCATCCATAAAAGCATCCTTGTCGTCTCTAGAATTATTTTCAAATGCCATGAGAAGTCTAAGATCTTGTTCACATTCTTCCTCACTATCAGATAACCCATCACTGTCTTCATTTGTATAGTAGATTTTCTTAGTGCTAGACGAAAAAGCTTACCTCTGAATATTCCGGTTCCTAGTTGGAGTTTTCTCACAAAGTTTTCCTCGTCTTCTTCTGAGATATATCCTAACCCTTCCGGTTTTTGAACTTCTTTCCCTTTTGTAGAAACTTTAAAAACAGCTTCTTTGACTTTAGATGACCCTCCTCTCCTCATTTCGTATGCAGTCAATATGCCATGAAGTTGCACCATAGTAAGATTTTGAAGGTCCTGTTTTTCCTCAAGAGCAGAAACTTTTGACTCAAACTTGGCCGTTAGTGATCTCAAAATTTTCTTAACCAAAGTGGATTCGGTTATTGTTTCTCCCAGATTTCTCATACGGTTTACAACATCATCAACACGTAAAAAGAAACCAGCAATATTCTCATCACTATGCATTTTTAAATTTTCATACTCAATTCCGAGAGATTGAAATTTTGCACTTTTTACCTTTGCATCACCTTCATAGCTTAGGATGATTTTGTCCCATATCTCCTTTGCTGTATTTAGCTGCATGACTTTGACAAATTCTGCTTCAGTTAGACTTCCAATTATAGCATTAACCGCTTTTGCATTTGATTCATAATTCTTTCTTTCAGTTGGATCTGTTGGTGTAGCAGCTGGATATTGATATCCTTGTTCAAAAATGGCCCATATATCTGCTCCCATAGACTGAAGATAGGATCTCATCCTTATTTTCAAGAAGATTAAATTGCTTCCGTTGAAGAGCAGAGGTTTGATAGATGTTGTTCCCTCGTGATTGCTCATCCTGCTTGATCTTCCTTCTAGTGGTTAAGCCTTTTCAGAAGGACCTCCTCTGATACCAATTGTTGGAAAAATACTGAGAGGAGGGGGGGGGGGGGTGAATTAGTATTTAGGATTTACTCAGATATTTTTACTTTTTCATTCTTTAATACCCATACGCTACTTTACTAAACTAGACTCGCGTATATACGCGGATACCCTTTACTGAACTCGCGTATGCAGAGATATATTAATAAACAATCAATTCTTCACTTAGATCTTCAGATGTTTATATAGCAGAAGACATGTGCAGTAATAACAGAATGAAACATCACACATGAACGCCATGATTTTTAGGTGGAAACCCAAGTCGGGAGAAAACCACCGCTGCCGTTGTCTCAGCCTACAATATTTTATTATAGAGAAAAACTTCTTACAATCATGTACTGGTGCAGACTTATACCAGCACGCAGGCACCCACCTGCAAAAGGCTACAACCTTCTCTCGTTTACCGGCCTCACCTGGAAGGGAGCTTCAACACCCTGCTCTCGTTTACCAGTCTCACCTGGAAGGGAGCTACTACCCCCTGATATTAGCACCAGCCTCTGCTAACAGAAAGCTTCTATTATCAGACTGAAGGCTTCGACCCTCAGATCCACTGTAGACCACGTTTCATCAATTTTAAAACTGGATCGAACAGCTCCAACAACACAACCCTTCACTTATCAACAATCATACTTTGCCCAATGCTTCCAAACCGAACAGTGAAACCACTGTAATCAGTATATCAGAGATAACCCAAACTTCAGAATAAGTATGCAGAAACACATTCAACCATGAGCAACCATCAGTTCAGATATCATATGCGCTTTTCTTTAGATGGATCCGCATATATACACGCTTTCACTGAAGACAACCCGCGTATACATTCGTGCAACTTTTCAGAAAAACCCTAACATGTTATACGCGCCTTTGTTGAAATAGATCAGCGTATACACGCGCCTTCACTGAAGCGAACCTACGTATTTATCTATAAAAGATAAACTTTGCAGAACAGACCAGATTTATGAACTTACCCAGATTTCTTCAACTTCTTCAACAGATTTGCACCAGGTCTTCATCACTACTTTTCAGATCATCCAAGAGTTTCACCATTTCAAGATCTAGAGATCTTGGACCTTCATTATGTTCATAGATACATTATAGAATCAGATCTATCAATTAAGATAAAAGTTCCACCATGCAGATATACTTCAGAGTGAAGTATTCATTAAAGCCCAGACACATGCACACACTTTGCACAATGAATTTCTTCTCCTTATATAGGTTTACCCTTTATCAATACCATGAGTCAAAACCACATTAATTTCGATGGTATTCCTGGGCGGGGTCACATAGGCAAATCATTAATCAATACAATGGGTTAATACCATGGTGGTTACCCCTGGTTTTGCACTTTATGAGCGCTTTTGCTCATACGCGACTTGGCACGTTATTTCCCGCATGCATACGTGACTTCTCCTAGACAAATCCGCGTATGCCTTGAGACATACTCTTTTCATCATAGATCTAGCACATACTGAATTCCTTTCTTCATTACCTTCTGTACTCACTGTAGATACATCATTTGACAAGTTCATCAAGACATATTCTATCAAGCACAACTTCATCAAGTAGGTTGCCATCATCTTCATCAAGTGGGTTGCCATCAAGGACAACACTCAGCATCATATTGCCAACATATTGATCAACCAACACCAACTCTTCTTCTGCAGTAGTATTTATAGAAGAAAGAGGAGGTGGACTCTAATAAAATATCTCTAAAAATAGCTAATACAGACTTAAATGGCTTCTTGGCCTTTGGGGGCTCAATAAAGCAACTTACATAGGTGTCCTCTGTATAAAATCATTTACATTAACTATTAGGTTTGCTGGAAATAATTTGTTGACTTCAAGGCTCCTTTTTATCCTTGTAATAACTTATATTGACAGCTGACCATCAGTTCCTTTGGTTGAAATAACTGTTTAGCTGTATTGATGCAAAATACCTCCTAGTCTGATAATAACTTCGACCCTTTTTTGATTTCTTTGAGGCTGCAGGTGGCTCTACGGTGGCTGGGAATTTAATTATCCTCTGATGTGGTAGCATATGCTTTTTGTCTTATATAAAAACTCACAATCTTATTTAAACCATGTTTTAGGCTTATGATAATCCATTTTTAGCCGTAATCCCTATAGATCTGTCTTCAATTTTCTGTCCTGATATATTTTGTCTTCGACACTGATACTTTTCTGACTGTGCTTGATTTACTATGTTTTTTGCTGGTGTGCAGGGCTACGCAGGGGTGATATGGCATCAATTCCTCATGAATCACTAATGAAACGTGAATTTGAAATCTGCAGATGATTTTCTTTGATGGATCATAGGCTAGAGGATCGTCACCTTATGCTTCTGAAATTTCTTCAGACATAGCAAAAAAAAACATTAAACCCTGCAAAAAACGAACAAATATTATAAAATCCATGCATGTGTAGGTTTACTGCTTCAAAAGGCACGTGGAGGAAGCATGGCCATTGGATGGCATCATCCAACAGTCGAGATCAATTTAGAGGAGGTCAGAGGAGAGCGAAAAGGAATTTGAATCAAAGCCATCGATCGCGCAGAGATCGACGGCCAGGAGCGGAGGCGAAAAGTCAAAGCAGAGGAATCAGGGTGATGAATTGTGGGCCATCGATCTGCAGATCAGATCAACGATGGAGATGCTTTAATGACCGCGCCATATCTTGGTTAACTGTCGGGCTTCTTCGGTGAGCGATCACCGTCTGATGAGTGGCCTCCACGTCCGATCTTTAACGCGTCGGGTCCACGTCTGATCTTTAACGTGCGATGGATGACGGTTTTGTGAACAGTGCTTAGGCCACACATCAAGCGATGTATGGAATCACTGCAAAATGAAAAATACCGCCGCGCACTCAAAAGTGGTGCGATGAATACCGCGTATTTTTGCAACGCTGAGTGGTTAGCGGGTACCATCGGGGTGATGGATTGCGTGCTGTTAATCTACAGATCAGATCGACGGTGGAGAGTGCTTTGAACTTCGAACCGGTAGAAAACCTTAGAAAATAATAAAACACCCAAATTTTCAAAATAACATAAGGTTTCTATATTTTCGGGGGCGGGATATATATAAAATATGGTTAGGCGCCCGGCTGCGGGGCCATGGGTTATATGGTAAAACATATGACTGGGGGTTTAGAAGGAAGGGCTAATCGGCATTGGGTGATGCGATAAGTGCTTGGAGGGCTATCACTCAGTCCCAACACCAGGGCGCATGAAGGGCAAGGGTTTAAAGACTTAGCCCAAAGGGGCTTAATTCTACCATATATGAAAAATGCATTTTTATGGATTTTCAAGGATTTTTAAAGGAGTCTGAGGGTTTTGATAAGGCAAAGGAAAGGTCTTAAAACCTTATCAAAGGGATTTTGATGAAGGGGACAAGGGAGAAACATGAAAATGAGGGTTTTTCATGGGAGAGGAAGGGGTTAAAATGAGGTTAGCTTTTGGAAGAAGGGGGAAATGAAAATGGTACTTGCAGCAGTTTTACTTTATGTAATGACAACAGAACTTCTAATTTGAAAAGGGGAAAAGCAGTGAAGATTACCCAAAGGATAGGATTTTATTAAAAGACTTTAAGCATCAACAATTTTTAGAAATGAAATTGTTTCTTGAAGGCTATCCAAAATTATTTAGCCACCACTTGGTATAACCGAATTTATGGGTGGCTAACACATACCCCAAAACCCACCTACGCACATAGCTAGCAGGGTCCGCACACAGTAGGATTTAGGATCTCTGCGCACACAACCAACAATATTCCTTTCCCCAAAAACTCAAACAGATCTACTAATTTGCAATTCGCATCAATCTTAATCCAAGTCTGTCTTACAATTGGAAAAGGTTCAACTACTTATACTATTTTAGCCTACGCATCCAATGGTCCGCAAACTGTGGTTTGTAGACTCTAGGCCTACCCTTGACCCATTTACAATGCATTATGGGCTTTGACCTACCCCAAAACCCCTGCGTTAGACTAAATATAATAAAAAATATACCAAATGGACCAGTTTCGCAGCTCTTGTAGGAGACCCTGTTCCAACATGGATTCATCAATCATATCAGTACTAGGGCCAAAAGCTATGGTGGGTCTTCATTTTATAGATTGATAATATCTCCTTCAACATCCATACTAGAATGTTGGATCCATTTTGCAACTTAAATTTTATAGCCTGGATTTTTAGAAAGTTCTGAAAGTGGAGTTGGAAGTTTAACTCTCTCTAATTCTTTCTCAACGTTAAATTCAGTCAATATAGTTTTTTCAATATTAGCAGAATCAATTGACTGATTTAAAGGTTGAACAAAATTGGTTTGAGTTTCGGTAGTTTTTGTTTGAGGCTCAATTATTACAGTGTTTTTGGGAGGTCTACCAGAACCGGCTCTAGGTCTTAAGTCATATCTTTTATTGAGTTCTGAAATCAGAAACTTAGAAAAAGTTTGATACTTAGAAACCTGAGAAGTAGCTTGGTATTCTTGAGGGATTTGGATTTGGGAAATAGGGACAATGGCAGTTTGAAGGGATGTATGATCTACATTATTAATGTATTCAGTAATAGAAAAACTATTGTCATCTTGTTGTTTATCATCAATCAACAACGGTGTGGGTACTTGTTGGTCATTATGAGGCCTCTGAAGAATCTGCAATGGAGCAAAATTTTTATATTGACCTTGGACCTATGTTTGTGGTCTGGAAATTTTTTTTTGAAATGTTCTTGGTTGAGTTTCAATATTTGAAATTCTATTGGATAAATTTCTAAGAAGTACTGTGATTTCATCAATTTTTGCATCTTCACTTTCAGATTTAGAAGAATATGTTGACTAATTTTTTAATTTCTTTTGAGTTTTCTCAGCTTTAGCTTTTAACTTAGCAGATGCAGACCTATTTTCTTTAACCTCTATAGCATTAGTTTACATGTCCTCTAAGGTTTGGGATGTCCTTTTTCTCAACATGACAACAAAGTCATCTTCAAAGTCTTTTGAGAATCTAACCTTAGCTACTACTACAGGGGGCTTAAAATCAAGAGGCATTTTATGGTAAAGCTTATTGAATCTTTTGATTAAATCAATAACTGGTTCTCCAAAATTTCAATTTAGTTCTCACATTCAGTTAAGAAATATACAAGATCATTTTTTACTCCCCATTGATTTTTAAAAATGGTGGTTAGTTCTCCCCAAGATCTAATAGAATTTTCTTGAAGTTGTCTGAACCAAATCCTAACATTCCATTCTAGAGATTGGACAAAAATCCTCATGTAAACATTTTCATATTCAATGTTCATGTTGTCCGCAAAATCGAAAAATGTTCAAATATGGTCTTCAGCTGATAAGCCAGTTTCTCCATTGAATCTAGAAATGTGTTTTAGATATCCAAGTGGAAAGTCATTCAAGATATTAGGAAGTAAAAGAGGAGCATATCTTGATTTTACAATTGGTTTGAAACCAACCAAACTTGAAAATGTTGAAGTAGATGAGGAGGAAGAAGTTGAAGTTGTGGATGAAGACAGAGAAGTTGGGGTTGAGGAATGTTACACCAATTTTTGGTTATCTAACATGTTACTATTAGATGGACCAAAGTACTTTATGTAAGACCAATTTTACCCTAAGTAAAATTTCTTTCATTATGAAAAATAACTTAGTAATCCATAATGTATTAAGTTGTTTACGATCTAAACAGGAAACCCCATGAGGAAATATTGAATAAATCCATATTTATTTGATTTTCCTCAAGGAATAATTAGTTAAATAACAGTTTAATTAATATTCCTGGCCATATTTAATCCAAAACAGGAAAATTAATGAGATAAATCATTATTTATCTTATTATTTTCTAGGAATAATTATTTAAACATTATTTAAATAATATTCCGTGTTAAATTTGACTAAATCATTTATAAATAGTTGAATAAATCACTATAAATTTAATTATTACTCAACCATATCCTTAAAATAATAAAAAATCATTTATTTATTTACTATTTACAAGTAAAGGGATTGACCAAATTCAAACTCTTTTTCCCTCCAACAAATATAGAAAAATATTCCATAAAAGTTGGATCTAGATTTGGTTAATAATATTTTAATTGTGCACCAATATCTAGAATAATTCAATATTTTGTTATAAATAGAAGGGTTTTTGCATTCACTCACTACCTTTTGTTCCAAAATATCACTCTGGATATATACTTTTGGTCATACTTTGATCCTCCATAATTGCCATATTTTTCTATCTTTTTGCTTGTGAGCTCCCTTTGAGTTCCATTTTTGTCTGGATTTTCTACACCATCAATAGAGAGAGATATTAGATCTGAAGCACTGAGGACATACAAGAACCCATTCCATTGAGGGGGACTGGTAACATATTTCTATGTTCCCTTCCCATGTGTGATAAATACAAAAATTCTTTAAAAATATTCTTGTCTTATCTATTGGATGCATGGAGAAACTCTTTCTTTTATTTACTGCTTAATGTCTTTAACTGCATAGATATGGATTTTGTATAATTTTCTTGGTCAACTAACTACATATCTAAATAAATTAGCAACCATATTTGATGTTAGGGTTGTTTTTTATGCACAACTAAAGTGATCTTTTTTCGTACGCTTGCGATTAGAATTCACACTAACAATTGGCGACACCACAAGGGTT
Source organism: Pinus albicaulis (assembly GCA_034641835.2). Taxonomy (NCBI): domain Eukaryota; kingdom Viridiplantae; phylum Streptophyta; class Pinopsida; order Pinales; family Pinaceae; genus Pinus; species Pinus albicaulis. The sequence continues at coordinate 1,375,902,222 of CM076572.1, forward strand.
TATAATTAGGACCATTGTTGTTTTCCAGATCCCTACATGACCAGCTACTTCAACCCCTAAGGCTTTTCTTCAAATTCTTGTTTTTCTTTTCCTGATGTTTTTTTTAACCTTTGAAACCCTAAAACAATAAAAATTCTAACTTCTATGTGTTTCTGGGCCTATTGCGCAGGTGAGAAGTATCAGTCGTAGCTGAGACGAATATTTTTTCTGAAACCTACTCCGAAGAGTGTTGGAAGTGTAGGTTGCACTTTTTGGGCCAAAACCTGTGACCTCAAACTTTAGGGCACAGAAAACTGGCTAAAACTTGTGACCTCTACTGAAAACAGGTCAGAAATTGTGACTTGTACTTTTTGCAGGAATTTTTCTGTGATTTTTCTGGGTTTGTCTGGGCTACTGTTCAGGGTTGTTTGACCTCTATATCCACCCTTTTTGGACCTGTAATTTCTCTATTTTACTCATTGAAGTAGGAACCAAGCCCCTTAGGGCTTCAGTACACTTCCACTTTTTTAGGAGGAGTTTAGCTAAAGTAGGTCGTCTGAGATTTCAGTGTGTTCAGCCATTTTTTAGATCTCATATTGTACTTTCAGATCCATTTCATATTGGTTATTCATCCATTCAAAACACCTCTTTTCATTGTTTTTTGGTCCTCTTTTAGGGTCCCTTTTGTTTCCCTTCAGGTTGTAGCCTTTCGCCACCTTATTTGAAACACTTTTCCCTCTGGCATTTTGTTGTTTTCTGCACTTATTTCTAACAAATCTAACCTTTATATCCACGTCCCTCCCGAATTTAGATCCATTGGCCATTTTGAGTGCATTGAATATATTTTACCCACCCATAGACTAGTTGTTGAGAAGCCCTCTTCCTTGGGTTTAAATTGATGCATCTTTAGCTATTTATTTTCTGTCATATTTCAGTTTACTTTACTTTTATTTTTAGATTTATTTACATTTATACAACACATTTTTTCTTTTTATTTTTTCTCTACACACATTTGGTTTTAATTAAAATTAACACACTTATCACATACACGCACACCCTAAGTTAAGAGCGCCTGGTTTACATCGCAGTTCAAGACTATAACATTGCAATCAATTCATCTTGCACCTCCCTCCCCTTGTTTCGACATTGTAATCCTTTGATACTGCACCTCTCACCCTTGTTGGTCTCTCTTCCTTATGTGATCTATGTTTTTTTTCCATCATTGTGCCCCCAAGGCATTTATCCCTGAGACTTCTTGGCCTTGATCCTCAGTTTACGGTAGGAAGACTTACTCCTCCGCGTAGCATTAGAGTTAGTCCTCCATCGAGTCCCCATTCTGTCTCAGCCTTTGGTTCATCGAGTTCCCCTTTAGGTTCTATCCACGGCTCTCCTCCTGTCACCTTCACCATGTTTGGTTTAGGAGCTAATGCTGGTGGTAGCCCCAGCCCTAATGCTTGGAATACTACTAGTGGGACCACAACAGGAACTATCCCCACTGCTCCCTTACTCCCTTATATGGTAGAACTCGGTCTTCCCGATTTTAGCCATTTGATCAATGACCCCATACACCATGATCCTAGTTGGCCTGCTATTCCAACCAAGCTCCCTTCAGACATTCCCAAGTTTGAAGGTCTTGCTGGAGAGGATCCTACAAACCATGTTCGTTCCTTCCACACGTGGTGTTCGTCTAATTCCATCACCGATGACTCTGTCCGTCTTTGGTTGTTCCAATGTACACTTCTTGGAGAAGCTTATAAGTGGTATGTTGACCAGGCCTCCAACTCTCATACTAATTTTGTGACTCTTGCCTGGGCTTTTCTGTCTTACTTCTAGCTTTCCCTTCGTTATGACACCGATACTGAACTTTTGACCTCTTTCTGTCAATTGTCTGTGACCTACCTATCCGATCATGTTCGGGAATGGCGGAGAAGAAAGAGCCCATGTCAAGCCCCTACTTTTGAAGACCATGTCTACATGGAATGGTTTCTCAAATCCCCTTTTCTCGCTATTGGCAAAGATGTTGCATCTAATTTCCCTCAGACCGAAGAATCTTCTCTCCAGATTGCGTTGAATTATGATCTGATCTACACTCAGTCTAGTTATGTTTATACCGTCTTACCTAATCTCCCTAGACTTGCTGGTGCCAACGCACTGAGGACATACCATGCTGTTGATGGTATCGTTGGAGCCCTTTCTCATCCGTACACTCATCCTCCCATGGGTTATGGTTTCCCTCAGGGAGGGGCCAACTCCTCCAACACTTTTCCCCCTCCCAGTAGCATGTATCCAGGATACGACATGCCTCCTCCTTTCTCCCAACCTATTTACCACAATTTTTCCAAATCTCCTTGTTACTTGTATCCACAGCCTGGTGCTCCATCTCCTCCAACATTAGCACCCCCACCTCCCTTGCCTTATCAACCCCCACAACAGGAGCCCCCACCCCCCTAGGGGCAGGTGTATGCACAGCAGGGCGTGACTAATCCTCCTACTTTGAAAAAGAAGAGGAAATGCATCCAAAATAAATATGCCCTAGGTAATCCAAGACCTAATCCCCAAGGGAATGCACCTAACACTGCTAACCAACAACAAGGCACTCCTCCCAAGCAGGACAGGCCTATTCGCATGAATAGCCCTTGTTCTTGTTGCAGTGTCTATGGTCACTACACCCACGATTGTCATCTTTTAACTCAGATGTGTTGGATGTGGGAGAATCAAGAAGAATCACGAGGACAACAAGCCTCCCCTTCGGTTCCTCCCAATGCTGCACCTATCCAACCGGATGTGTTTGCCAATCCTTTTTCCCAGCAAGGATTCATGGCTACCCAACCCCCTGAAGGTCAGGCAGCCACTCAACCTCCTCTGTTTGATACATCTGATTACCAGATCCTCATGATTAACTCTGACCAACCCATTACCGTTGACCTTAACCTTCAGACTCGATCCGATTAGTACAACAAGCCTCCCGCTACTTCAACCCCCGAGCCCCCTTATTCAGGTTCCATAGAGCCTTTTTCGACAACCAATGGTGATTTACAGATCCCTTAGCCTAAGGCAGAGGCTCATACCAATATATCGAAGGGAGCATTACGTCGAAACACTGCTTCTGGAAAAGCTTCCCATTCATATAGTATAATAGATCATTTGGTGCAATCCCCTGTTGCCATCTCAATGCTGGAACTCTTATAGTCATGCCCTTCACATTGAAAATCTCTACTAACTACCATGGGTGCTAGGGATCCTTCAGATGATCGTTTGATCACCTTCGATGTTGACTGATCAGAACATCCCCCCCCTTCCTACTTCCATCGTCTTCAAAATCCCTGTCAAGATCCGGAATGCCAATGTCTCCTGTTGTATCATTGTTGAGGGGGCATCCACTTGTGTGATGTCTGCTTCATTTTGGAAGCAAATCAGATCTCCTGAGTTGTCCCCTTGCACTATCACGCTCCAAGCGTGGGATGGCCACTCTTCCCAGCCCATTGGCCTGTTTTGCAATTGTCCGATTACTCTTGCGGGAAAGAATGTTTGTGTTGAAATAGAATTCATTGATGCCCCCTTAGATTAAAACATGAAGTCATCACCGTAAGATGTGCTTTCCTCACAACGGAAATATTGTCACCATTTACCAGTTAACATATTACGAACCGATGTCTCAGACCTCCACTGAGTCAATCATCTCTTCGGTGGCCAACAAACAAACAGTCGAACCTTTGACCAGTGTTTCACCCGAATTCTACAAAGACTCCTCTTTTCTTGGTTCATTCCTTGGTCTTTCTCCTCCTTTCTTTGATCCCATCACGTCGAACGTTTTCATGATGCAATTTTATAGGTCTGCCCTCAAGCAACCTGCTTTGACTAGTTAGTTTCCCTGCCCTCCACAGCTTGCTCATAGCACCTCGACTCAGCCTTCAGGACCCCCTCCTCTAGGCCCCTCACCTACAGCTGGTACCCATGAGCTTCTCTATCGTCCTCGCACAGTTCCTCCTGGCCTTAACCATCTCGGAGTTGTCCTGCCTGACCATTACCCCTCTAATTAGATACCATTTCTAGCTTCACCTCATGGAGTATTTTCGGTACCTGTTATGGCTACCTTATCCCTTCCTAACATGACCCTGGGGATCCCCATTTGGTACATTTATCCCCCAACCACTATACCGCCTACACAACCCAAACCTTATCTTACTTTAACCCCAGTTAAACAGGTCCCCATGACTCCTCCCTTTGCTACCGTGCCTCAGCCACCTCAACAAGAACCTACTCCTGTTGCAAAAGCTTAGAGTGAGGGGGGAAATCTCATAAGAAGGCATCTAAAGATAAGGCTTCCATGACAAACCCTGCTCCTCCTTAGCCTCCAAATTGTACCACCTGGCGTGATTTCTGTGATGTTTCTGGTCATGCCACCCATAACTATCCTGAATTGCCTCATCTCAAGCCCATGGTTAACGAAGCATTTCCAGAGTCTGATATCCCAAAGGTATATGTCACTATACCCTATTCAGTCTCGAAACTCAAGTCTTTGCACACAAATCATCCTTGTGCTTTGTGTGATTTCCATGGCCACTATACTCACCTCTGTCCCCACATCGATGACTATTGTGCCTCTTTAGGAGCAGTCCGCCAATTCGAGGCCAAGAGAAAAAATTCCACCGCTCCCTTATTTTCACTTTTTGCTTCAGTGGAACGAGAAGACACATCTTCTCCCATCGACATTCCCCCTCCTGATGTCAATATGATGGAGTCTTCAGCCACTTTCCACTACTTGTCATCATCTATGAGATCCACGATGGAAGACCCCCCTAGGACTGCCCCGTCTGTTTCGCCTGACCTCCCTTTAGTGATCAACTTGGGCTCAACATCGGTGGATCCTTCATCTACTTGTTCTTCAGTCACCCTTGTTGAATTCTTAGTTAAACTGAGAGGGGGGGTGAATCAGTTTAACACATACATGAACTTTTTAAATTTTTCATCAACTTATTTACAGCTTACTTTTATAACCAACCTTATTATATGAACAGTCTTAATATGTTGCAGCAAGTATTAAATTAATGTGACATCAAACTTATTATGAGAGAAGTAAACATTTAGCAGATTTGGTAAATCATCTTAGCACACAGGCAACATAGATAGAGATAGAAGATATAAGTGGAAACCCATAAAGGGAGAAAGCCACATCTTATTATTGCTGTGATGCAAAGGCAAGCTCCAACTCCCTCTCACCACTTTTTTTCTGCAGGCACCAACCTACAGGAGGCTCCAACCTCAGTCAGCTACAACTGACAGCTATCAAGCTTCAACTTGATAGGGAAACTCCAACTTCCTCAATTTATCAAAAGAAATATTTGCTGATTTACCTCAGATATCAGCTATGTTCTGTAGCATATCTTTCTGCTCCTTTCTTCCTTATATTTTCTTCTTCAATCCTCTGTACTCTGCATTCTCTATCTTTACTCTCTCTCTCCTCCATGCATATCAAGATGATATTATTTATAAATATTTTCTTGTGACTGTCTGTATTCCTCAGAGAATTCGAAATGGATAGTCACACCTCTTAGTCTTCTGCCTTCTCATTTCTTTTCCAGGTCTCTATGAAAGATATAACTGTGTGTACTAAATTTAATATTACAGAGGGATATTTTTTCTCTTCTAGAGACTTGCCAAGGCATCACAACAATATAAATAAATTAAAACCATTTACATTCAATTACAATGAGAGCTCCAGCTCACTCATTCAGCCTCTTGGTTCACTGCGCTTGTCTTTTCTATAACTGTGTTTTGTCCCTTTCGGCTCTGTTTGTTTTCCTGTTCACTATCGCAGTGTAAATGCCATATGCCATACATATGTAACTAGGCTTTTTATATATAACACACTATCAACTCTTGGCATAATTATATAGAGTTTTAAAATTCAGACTGTCACGTTATTTAGCTTCGATACCTCTTGGCAAAGTAACAATAATGAATCATTTTAATACATAAAATGCCCTTTTCGGGCCCACTCGACGAACTTTCTGATGCGATGTATCACTCCTCGGCTACTTCCAATTGCGATTGATCGCAATCGCAATTTTCATTTAAATGTATTGATGCTCTGCTCCTTCTCTGATGCAATGTATCATCCCTAGAATTCTTCCGATTGCAATTAATCGCAATCGCAAATTTTAGTTGTGAGTTCCGATGCTCTGATGCTCCGATGCTCTGATTCCAATGATTCACTGTTATGCAGGAACTAAAACATATATCAATCATGGTTTATAAACCCATCAGGTCTGGAACTTCATCGCAATTGCAATTTTTGTTAACCTGTTTTGCTGTCAACTTTTCCCTGATGTGATTGGTGAGGGTCCCATAGTTTAAGTCTTTCGTTGTATTAGGCTCAAACTATATAGTACTTCACATATATGTATATATATACATATATACTTTGACCCTTTGTTTAAAAGGTGCTACCCATATACAAAGCACTACATATAGGTATATATGTATACTTTTCCGCTTTGGTCTTTAATGTATCCACCAGCTGGGGTAATGATTCTCGGAAATTTATGTGGGGTCCCACTTGCGTATTAACTTTGGTTATATGCAAGCATTTGCATAATTTTTTCGGTCATCCACCCTATATATTCACATACCAACTCATTTTCAACATACATGTATAAAGTCAACCTTTAATAGTTCAATAACCCAAAGGTTCTCACCTTGGTGAAGTTTGACCCACTATATGCATAAGCCGAAGTTAGTCTTCAACCATGGCCTTAACCCTTGGCACATCAACATTCTATATATATTCACATATATATACTCTTACATGCACATGGTTTCATCATAATATATATATATATCAATCATATATATATATTCCTCAAATCAAACGTTAAGAATCCCCTAACAAACCTTTGACATTGTGTAAAGCACCAATAACTATAGCTCGTTCGGCCCATATCAAACAATGTATATATATATATGCCGCTATATATATATATATATTCCCCACTTCAAAGGTTACAAAATTAACGTGCCGTGGACTTATATTAAAAACCCAGCAGTAATATATATATATATATATATATATATATATATATATATATATATAACCTTTGATTTTATCGCAGTTATTAACTTCTGGCTACCAAACAAACCAAAGCATCATGTTACAAAGCATTTGGGCCCACAGCAGCATATTACGTACCTTGCTTAACATGTACACAACTCTGCTTGGATCCAATGATTCAGCTGCTCTCACGCTCCATACAACTAATCTGACGATAATCGCGTTACACACTTGCACGAGATGTAGTTCTTAATCCCACGCGATGAAACTGGGTCCCAGTGTTAACTTACCCATCTCATCCGACGGTTAATAAACTATCGCGCTCCTACTGACAATCCAATGATGGTCATGTAATATCGCACAAATTAGATGCATGGATGTTATTTCTCCAAATTTGCGCGATAAACCTGGTTTTGTAATACTGCCTTTGGACACGTGGCGAGTGAAGGCTCATATCGCGTCATCTCACAAAAATCCGCTTACCATTTTATCTGTCGTGTGATACAACCAGTTTTTGAGGGTTGAAACCATGGTTACTGTTCCTTCACAGTTCCACCTTCGTCCATTTTCTATGGGTTCATTCACTCCTTTCATATATTAATCATTGTTCTGTCAGCATTTCAACATGGCACTTCCACATATAATAACACACAGGTTTATTACCAATATTCTTCATTTTGATTCATAATTCCTTAACATAGGGTTTATTTCTTATTTCTTCAGCACTTCAACATATGAAGCCTATTTCATTATTATGTTAATTCAACGTTGATCATTTAACTGTTTGATAACGGCTCTACCTCTGCCTCCATTGCTCAACTGTTTCTCTACCTCTGTACATATCCTATCACTGTATTTCTGTTGCTCTACCAAATTTTCACTTCTGTCAATGTATTTTCCTTAGCCTCTGTTGCTTGACTGTTTCATTTCAACATTCTTCTTCCGCCTATCTCCTTTTCCATCTATGCTATCTCCTTTGCGCTGCTTGCTTCTCTTTTTGCTGCCCTGTCTTCTCATGCTCCCTATAGATATACTCTCCCTCTATTATTCTCATGCTCCCTGTAAATATACTCTCCCTCTGTTCTTCTCTATTGTCTTCTCCTTTTCCTCTGCTACTGTCCTTTACCTATCTCTGCCTCTACTGCCTCCTTTGCCATCAATGAAAACATTTCCAACAGTCTCCCCCTTTGGAATTGATGGCAATACACTTCCTCTGTTTTCCTTTTAGGACCCTTCCTTCTGTTGCTAGCTCTTCCTCCCCCTTTGACATCAATGGTAAGGGGTTGCTTTTTTTTAGTGTTCTTTTAACTCTCACCCATGTTGCACTGATTTTGAGGACCTGTGTCATGCTTTCTTTGCTAACTGATCTCCCCTTGGAATAATATTTTTGTTTCTGTTCTCCCCCTGAAACTATGCTTTCTCTTCATATCAGAGAGTAGTATCTACAGATACTACCCCTAGTCTATCTCTAAAATACTCAAATGGTCCTCTAGCAAGTGGTTTGGTAAATATATCTGTTGTCTGTTCTTTTGTTGGCACATACTCCAGCTTTACTACATTCTGAGCTACTTGCTCTCGGAGAAAATGATACTTGATTGGGATATGTTTAGTTTTTTAATGAAGCACAGGGTTTTTTGATATGCTTATAGCACTTGTATTATCACATTTGATAGAGATAGGTTCATCAATGCTTACCTTCATGTCTTGGAGGGTTTGCTTCATGCATATGACTTGTGTACAGCATGCTGCTGCTACTATGTATTCTACTTTTGTTGTAGATAGAGAAATAGATGTTTGTTTCTTGCTTAGCCATGCCACCAGACTTTCTCCTAGATAGAATGCACCCTCACTTGTGCTTTTCCTGTCATCCACATAGCTAGCCCAATCTGCATCTATGTATGCTCTCAAAGTGAAGCTTTTTCCTTTTGGATACCAAATTCCATACTGTGCAGTTCCTTGTAGATATATGAATATTATTTTGACTGCTAGAAGGTGATTTTGTTTAGGTGTTGCTTGATATCTAGCCACAAGTCCTACTGCTAGCATGATGTCTGGTCTTGATGCTGTCAGGTACAGCAGACCTCCTATCATGGATCTCTAGAGTCTTTGATCTATATCAGCAGATCCATCATCAACACATAGCTTGCATCCCGTGATCATGGGAGTTTACATAGGTTTGCAATCCTCCATTTTGAACTTTGTCAACATTTCTTTTAAGTATTTTTCCTATGAGATGAATGAACCTGTGTTCTTTTGTTGAATTTGAAGTCCTAAGTAGAAACTGAGCTCTCCAATCATGGACATCTCAAACTCTGATCTCATCTCTTCAGCAAATCCTTTTTCTAGTTCATCTTTTTTGCTTCCAAACATAATGTCATCAACATATACTACAACAATCAGGAGTTCATTTCGATGGGCTTTTATGTATAGATTGTTGTCTACTCCACCTCTCTTAAAGCCTTGTTTTTTCAAATACTTATCCAATCTTGAGTACCAAGAACGAGGAGCCTGTTTTAGTCCATATAGAGCCTTCTTTAGTCTGCACACATAGTCTTCTTTGTCTGTTAAAGAGAAACCTTCTGGTTGTTCCATGTAGACTTCTTCTTCTAGATCTCCATTCAGAAATGCAGATTTTACATCCATTTGATATACCTTGAAGTCTTGGTAGCTTGCAAAGGCCAGAAACATTCTGATAGCTTCCATTCTGGCTACAGGGGAAAATGTTTCATCATAATCAAGTTCTTCGATTTGTGAATATCCTTTGCAAACAAGTCTAGATTTATTCCTGATTACCTGTCCTTGCTCATTTATTTTATTCTTGAATACCCATTTTGAGCCTATGACATTTTTCTCAGTGGGTCTAGGAACTAATTCCCAAGTATTGTTCTTCTCAATTTGGTCCAATTCTTCATTCATTGCATTCACCCAATACTTCTCCTTGCTGGCTTCTTCAAACTTCTTTGGCTCTATTTGTGATAACATGGCTATGTATACATCTTCTATCTGTTCAGTTACTTGCCTTCTTGTCTGGACCCCTACTCTTTTGTCTCCAATGATCTGATCTTCAGGATGGTTCTTTTGAGTGTATCTTGAGGGGGCTTTCGATCTCATTTCAACATCTTCTGTTGTCTTGCTGGTTTCATCATCATCTTGGTTTTCTTCTTCATGATTGTCTGAAAGACTGCTGTAGTCTATACCTCTTGTATTATTTGGAAGTTCTTCATCAAATCTCACGTCAATGCTTTCTACAATTTTTCGAAGAGTCTTGTTGTAGCACCTGTACCCTTTACTTTTGGATTCATATCCTAGAAATATCCCTTCATCTGCTCTTGCATCCAATTTCCATGATTTTCATCATTATTATTTATGTAACACTTTCTTCCAAAGATTCTAAAGTGCTTGATTGAATTTGGTTTACCATGCCACAGTTCATAGGGAGTCTTGTCACTGCTTGGCCTTAAATAGGCTTTTTTCAGGATATGCACGACTATGTGTACTGCTTCTGCCCAGAAGGTTTGAGGAATATTACTCTCTTGCATCATGGCTCTGGCTATTTGTTGTATAGACCTGTTTTGTCTCTCTACTACTCCATTCTACTGAGGTGTCCCTGCAATAGTAAATTGTTTCTTTATGCCATGTTCATTGCATAGGTCTGCAAATTCATAATCTGTGAATTCACCTCCTTTGTTTGATCTAATGCATTTTAGCTTGCATCCTGTCTAATTTTCTCCTAAAGCTTTGAATATTTTGAATTTTTCCAGAGCTTCCCATTTATTCTTGAGAAATGCAACCCATGTCATTCTGGAGAAATCATCTATTATCAGCATGAAGTAGGATTCTCCACTTGGTGTTTTAGCTTTTACAGGTCCACATAGGTCCATGTGCACAAGATGGAGTGGTCTTCTTGTTGATAACTCATCTTTGGCCTTAAAGGATGTGCGGGTTTGTTTACCTAATTAACAAGATTTTCATATGGTATTAGAAGGCCTTTTTATTTTTGGCATGTCTCTGACAAATTTCTTCTTGCTCGGTCTGATGATATGATCGAAGCTGAGATGTCCCAAACTCCTATGCCATAACCATGACTCCTCAAGTTTTCTAAGATGGCATGCTTCATATTCCTCTTTCACTATGCAAATATTACTCTTTGTTCGAACACCTTTGAGCAGAGTCTTACCTGTGGTGCTTGATCTAACTTCACAGTCTTGTGCTCTGAAAAGAACTTCGCAACCTTTATCACACATCTGACTGACACTCAACAAATTTTCTTTCAGCCCATCTACAAATAGTACATCTTGGGCCTTACCTCTGCCATTATCTAAGCTGACTGAGCCCTTTCCCTTGATTTTTCCTATTTTATCATTACCAAAAGTAACATTACTAGTTTTCTTTTCATCAAAAGTTATAAATTTTCTTCTGTCTCCAGTCATATGTTTTGAGCAGCCACTATCCAGATACCATTGGATTTTTAGGTCTTGAGCAGTTACAGCCAGGTCACACTTATTCACCTTCTTTTTCCACTGGAAGCATCCTTTTGTTTGGTATCTTTTGTGAGATGATGAATCACATCCTCTCAGAGGACATTTGGAAGGCATATGTCCAACTTTATTACATACACAACATTTGATCATAATTTTTGTAGAATTGTGAGTATGGACAAAATTTCTTTGATTCATAAACCTCCTTGAGGTGTTGAACATCAATATTTGTCCAAATTTTCTACACTCAATGATTTTAAGGCCAAATTCCTTACAATAAAAACAGTAACCATAGAAACTACTTTCATACCTGATGTATGGTTGTCTTCTCCATTTGTTTGCTTGAGATAGTCTCTTCACTGTTTGCATCTTTTTCTGGTTTGAGTTACTCCTCTTTGCATGACATTATGTAGCAATGTGTCCTAGCTTGTGGCAGACATAATAGGTGGAATTTTTCATAGGAGGAAAGAATCTCCTTTGATGGCTTCCAAATTTGACATACTCAGGGATATATGAGTCTTTTTCTGTTGTCTGAGTATTTCTTTCATTCTTTGTTATTAGAGGTTTCTTTTGGGTTATGTCTCCCTCCGTACATGTTTCTTATTTTGTAGGGATTATTTGAGCCACTTCATCATCCTTCTTTTCTTTTACAAAAATAATCTCTCTGTCTTCCTTTTCTTTGCTTTTACTTGATTCTCCTTCATAGCCTATTCCAATTTTTATCATAGGATATCTTTGAGCATCCAGAATTTCTTTCAACTTACCAGAGCTTGTTGTTTGAGAATAATTTATAGCCACTTTCCTTTGAGAATTTTCTAATTTCTTCCTGAGACATACTACTTCTTCTTCCAACTTCTCTTGTTCCTGAGTTTTCTCCTTGATTTTCTTAAGTAACTTGCCTTCTATCTTCTTGGCTTCTTCAAGCTCTATCTTTAGCTGCATGAGGAATTCTGAATTTTGTTCTTCTCATACATACTTGAGGAGATTGTCCTTTTTTTTTCTGCACTTCAATTTGAGTCTATCAATCTCCTCCAGGGCACTTCTTAGCTCCCCCTCAAGGTCAACTTCACCTTATTTTTCTTCATCTTCTAGCATGAGTCCTTCAAGTTCTTCTATGGCCATCAATAAAAATGTAGAGGTTCCTTCTTCACTTGAGGGTTCATTTGAGTCTTCAGATGTACAAATGTCTTCTTGAGCATAGAAGGATTTTCTACTAAATTTCTTTCCTTTCTGCCAGTTCTTTGATGTATTTTACCCTGATTCTTGAGCCTGATTCTTTACTTTCTTGTGAGGACACTTAGCAGCATAGTGTCCAACTCTTCCACAGTTAAAGCATTTGAAAGGAAGTTTAACTTTGTATTTACCTGATCCTCTATCCATTTTCTTGACAAATTTAGCCTCTTCTTCATCAGAGGAAGAACATGTATCTTCGTTTTATTCCTTCTTCTTTTCTATTTAAAAAGTTTCCTCTCTCGTACTTGGCTTCTTCTATGGGAGTCTCATCTCATAGGCTATTAGATTTCCAAGTAACTGGTTCATAGTCAAGGTCTCCCAATCAGCTGTTTCTTCTATTGCAGACACCTTGGGATTAAACCTGGATGGAAGAGATCTTAGAATATTTTGCACAATTATACTTTCTGGTATGGTTTCTCCAAGAGCTTTCATATTGTTAACAATTTCTGCAACTCTTCAGAAGAAGCTGCCAACATCTTCATCATCATTCATTTTTAAATTTTCAAACTGGGCTCTATATACTTGAAGTTTGGAAGTCTTTACATTTTTATTTCCCTCATGGATATTCTCTAGAGTGTCCCACATATCTTTGGTAGTCTTACTGTGCATTATTTTGATAAATTCAGCCTCACAAAGTCCACTTAATATTGCATTCATGGCCTTTGCATTTGCTACAAATTCTTGTTTAGCTTCTCTTTCTGGGTCAGTTTCCTTTGGGGCATATCCAAATTCTACAACAACCCATACCTCTATTCCTAGAGACATTATGTATGCTCTCATTCTGATTTTCTAGAAGGCATAATTAGAACCAGTGAAGAAAGGGGCTTTTCTGGTTGAGGTTCCTTCTTGACTAGCCATCCTGGGGGCCTAGGATCTCCTTTTAGTGGTTAAACTAGTACAAAAGGAACTTGGCTCTGATAAAAAATGTTGAATTCTTAGTTAAAATGAGAGGGGGGGTGAATCAGTTTAACACATACATGAGCTTTTTAAATTTTTCATCAACTTATTTACAGCTTACTTTTATAACCAACCTTAGTATATGAACAGTCTTAATATGTTGCAGCAAGTATTAAATTAATGTGACATCAAAATTATTACGAGAGCAACAAACATTAAGTAGATTTGGTAAATCATCTCAGCACACAGGCAACACAAATAGAGACAACAGATATAAGTGGAAACCCATAAAGGGAGAAAACCACATCTTATTATTGTTGTGATGCAAAGGCAAGCTCCAACTCCCTCTCACCACTGTTTTTCTGCAGGCACCAACCTACAGGAGGCTCCAACCTTAGTCAACTACAACTGATAGCTATCAAGCTTCAACTTGATAGGGAATCTCCAACTTCCTAAATTTATCAAAAGAAATGTTTGTTGATTTACCTCAGATATCAGATCTGTTCTGTAGCATCTCTTTCTGCTCCTTTCTTCCTTATATTTTCTACTTCAATCCTCTATACTCTGCATTCTCTATCTTTACTCTCTCTCTCTCCTACATGCATATCAAGATGATATTATTTATAAAGATATTCTTGTGACTGTTTGTATTCCTCAGAGAATTCGACATGGATAGTCATACCTCTTAGTCTTCTGCCTTCTCATTTATTTTCCATCTCACTCAGAAAGATATAACTGTGTGTACTAAATTTAATATTACAGTGGGATATTTGTTCTCTTCCGGAGACTTGCCAATGCATCACAACAATATAAATAAATTAAAACCATTTACATTCAATTACAATGAGAGCTCCAACTCACTCATTCAGCCTCTTGGTTCACTGTGCTTGTCTTTTCTATAATTGTGTTTTATCCCTTTCGACTCTGTTTGTTTTCCTGTACACTGTCGCAGTGTAACTGCCATATGCCATACATATGTAACTGTGCTTTTTATATATAGCGCACTTTCAAGTCTCGGCATAATTATATAGAGTTTTAACATTTAGACTACCACGTTATTTAGCTCCGATACCTCTTGGCAAAGTAACAATAATTAATCATTTTAATACATAAAATGCCCTTTTTGGGCCCACTCGACGAACTTTCCAATGTGATGTATCACTCCTCGGATAGTTCCGAATGCAATTGATTGCAATCGCAATTTTCATTTAAATATACTGATGCTATGCTCCTTCTCCGATGTGATGTATCATCCCTAGAATTCTTCCGATTGCGATTAATCGCAATCGCAACTTTTAGTTGTGAGTTTCAATGCTCCGATGCTTTGATGCTCTGATTCTAATGATTCACTGTTATGCAGTAACTCAAACATATATCAATCATGGTTTATAAACCCATCGGGTCTAGACCTTCATCGCAATTGCAATTTTTGTTAACCTGTTCCACTGTCAACTTTTCTCCAATGCGATTGGTGAGGGTCCCACAGTTTAAGTCTTTAGTTGTATTAGGCCCGAGCTATATGGTACTTCAAATATATGTATATATATGCATATATACTTTTACCCTTTGTTTAAAATGCACTACCCATATATAAAGAATTGCATATAGGTATATATGTATACTTTTCCGCTTTGGTCTTTAATGCATCCACCAGCTGGGGTAATGATTCTCAGAATTTTATGTGGGGTCCCACTTGCGTATTAACTTTGGTTATATGCAAGCATTTAAATAATTTTTTAGGTCATCCACCTTATATATTCACATACCAACTCATTTTCAACAGACATGTATGAAGTCAACCTTTAATAGTTCAATAACCCAAAGGTTCTCACCTTGGCGAAGTTCGACCCACTATATGCATAAGCCTAAGTCAGTCTTTAACCATGGCTTTAACCCTCGGCACATCAAAATTCTATATATATTCACATATATATACTCTTACATGCACATGGTTTCATCATAATATATATATATACATCAATCATATACATATATTCTTCAAACCAAATGTTAAGAATCCCCTAACAAACCTTTGACGTTGTGTAAAGCACCAATAACTATAGCTCGTTCGGACGATATCAAACAATGTATATATATATGCCACTATATATATATATATATATATATATATATATATATAGATATATATTCCCCACTTCAAAGGTTACAACATTAACCTGCCGCGAACTTATCTTAAAAACCCAGCAGTAATATATATATATATATATATATATATAACCTTTGATTTTATCGCAGTTATTAACTTTTGGCTTCCAAACAAACCAAAGCATCATGTTACAAAGCATATGGGCCCACAACAACATATTACGTACCTTGCTTAACGTGTACACAACTCCGCTTGGATCCAATGATTCACCCGTTCTCACGCTCCATACAACCAATCTAACAGTAATCGCGTTACACACTTGCATGAGATGTAGTTCTTAATCCCACGCGATGAAACTGGGTCCCAGTGTTAACCTACCCATCTCATTCGACGGTTAATAAACTATCGAGCTCATGCTGACAATCCAACGGTGGTCACGTAATATCGCGCAAATTAGATGCATGAATGTTATTTCTCCAAAGTTGCGCGATAAACCTGGTTTTGTAATACCGCCTTTGGACACGTGGCGAGTGAAGGCTCATATTGCATTATTTCACAAATTTCTGCTTACCATTTTATCTATCGCGCGATACAGCCGGTTTCTGAGGGTTGAAACCACGGTTACTGTTCCTTCACAGTTCCACCTTCGTTCAGGGTTCCACCTCCACCCCTTTTCTACGGGTTCATTCACTCCTTTCATATATTAATCATTGTTCCATCAGCACTTCAACATGACACTTCCACATATTATAACGCACGGGTTTATTACCAATCTTCTACATTTCGATTCATAATTCCTTAACACAGGGTTTATTTCTTATTTCTTCAGCACTTCAATATATGAAGCCTATTTCATTATTACGTTAATTCAATTTTGATCATTTCACTGTTTGATAACAGTTCTACCTCTGCCTCCACTGCTCAACTGTTTCTCTACCTCTGTACATATCTTGTCACTTTATTTCTGCTGCTCTGCCAAATTTTCACTTCTGTCACTGTATTTTCCTTAGCCTCTGTTGCTCGACCGTTTCATTTCGACAGTCTTCTTTCGCCTGTCTCCTTTGCGCTGCTTGCTTCTCTTTTTGCTGCCCTGTCTTCTCATGCTCCCTGTAAATATACTCTCCCTCTATTCTTTTCATGCTCCATGTAACTATACTCTCCCTCTGTTCTTCTCATGCTCCCTGTAAATATACTCTCCCTTTGTTCTTCTATGTTGTCTTCTCCTTTGCCTCTACTATTTTCCTTTGCCTGTCTCTACCTCTCCTACCTCCTTTTCCATCAATGACAACATTTCCAACAACCCGCTCTTACGATTTGCATGTGAACCTTTCTTCTCATGATGATGAGTCAAGTAGCTTTGCCACGTCAATTGGTTTTTCTTCCACCAGTCACCCCATTTTATATTACGGTTATGAAATTATGGAAGCAATCACCACCCCTAACTTTATCTATCCCCTCTTACAATGAAACCATACATTCGAACCACATACACCTTATGGTCATTACATTGACACACAATGTTTTGGTAAGGGGGAACCCATATTTGAGAGGCTAGGAGAAGAAATTCTCCACAAATATCATATTGCATCTGGTCGTGTTGACTGTAGTACTATTATTCTTCCCCATTTAGAAGAACCTCTATAGTCCCATATCACTTCATATCACTCTAGGAATGATCCCCCTCATTATTCCTTTCTCTCACATCAGCAACCCAGTCCCCTGGACATTGTTGTTGACTGACCTGTGGGTTTTCTAGGAGAGCAACAATTTATTATCTCCAAATCCACTCTTTGGGATAGTGACACCATGTATTCCAACCCAGAAACTTAGTCCATTTGCTTCATATAGGAAGTACCAAAATAAATCAGAATCCTCCATTCCTTATCTCAAACTGCATAACCATAATGAAAAAAAATGGCGCACCACATCATAAAAAATGTGTTTAGATTTGCCTTTTCTAAATACATTTAGAATGACCATAACATGCTTGGGGGAACCTATACCCCTAAACCATAAAAACCCCATCTCTCAGCCAAAAATAACGCTGAAACTCCTTTCTCTGATAGGTCACACTTTTCAGGTCATTTCCCGGGATAGGTCACAGTTTTCTACCCAAAACCTGCTACCCAGGTCGTAGAAAAAACCCCAAAAATTGTGACCTAGCCTATTCATGAGCTCTTGGTGCCTAAAATAAAATTTTGATCCCTTTACTTGAAAGAATATAGTTAGGCCTCTTACCTACAACTAACGGATCTCAATTCCAACGGTCGGTTTGCCCATTATGATCGCTGCAAGATTTAGAGCCTTCTCTCCTCTCTACATTCACCAAAGCTACATGTAGTATTCCAAAATGGGAAAAGCAGGAATATAGTACAAAATGCTGCAAAAAATGTGTAAATAATCATTTAAAATCAAGAGGCCAATATGGATACCTTTCTTGTGTTATAACAATAGCAAAATATGTATAATAAATGGCCCATAAGCCATACAACAAGAAAGTACAAGCATCTAATGCACAAAATCCTCAAGATGAGGTGCTACAACTATATAGAAAAGCTGGAAGACCCTTACAATGTTATTTTATTGGCTCTGCTACAGAAAATGATTATACATTAGATATAGGGCTGATGTGTGCCTTAAAAGATAGATCTATATAATATCTGAGCACTATACAAGCTCCTTTAAATAACCCCTTAAGGGTTTTCAGCAAAACACCAAGTACAAGTTGTAGATATGAGATTTAAGACTACAGATATATTGAAAAATATAGATATGGAAATTTTGGTTGATCTAATTTGATCAATAAAATAGCCTCCTCCAATAGATCCTCAAATTGAAAGGCATATCCCCTTCACTAGAAAACTAGCTCTCCAAATGGTGTGCTAAACCACCCTGAAACTCCTCCGACAGAAATAACGCAGATTCTGGAAGTAAACTACGTTGTAGGGATGAATAACCAGTTGGCTTGATGCCAGGATATGAAAATAAGAACAATGGCCTTCAATACTATCCTCCCAATGGAAAGGAAGCCTCCTCCACTGAAAATAAGCAATGAAATGGCCTAGATCTAGAGATATAATCACCACTTGCTGTAACCTGAAAAAACAACCAAATCCTCAACATGATCTGCACTATAGTTGAAAGAAGAGGCTTAGCCTTGAGCTTGATAGTGGACAATGTATTGCAATACTCCTCCAAGAGCTCCTCAATGGAAGAGGTGGGATTCCCAATCAGGAACACCCTATGCTAAACAACACTCTATCTCAACTAAACAACAAGAGACATATATATGTCTAAACAGACCATATATTCAGAAATATAATAAACCCATACATAATGAATATGGCTTCCATCCTCTTCCTTAAATATAATATGAGCTTGCAAGCCCTAATCTCCATAAAAAAATATCACTACATTCACACAAAGCATCTCCATCTAAAACTGCGTTGTCCCTCATTGATGACCACTCCTCCATGATAGTGTTGTTGATTTGGTCAAGGTTGACCCAGTCAAAGTGATCCAACCCCTTTTCACACCAAGGATGCTTAATTAAGATGCCAAGATTTATCTCTTTCACATTTGGAACTGATTTATTCATTATTAAGGAGAATGATGGACCTCTTTTTTCCTCTTATTCTTTAAACAAAGAAATAAAACAAAATTGAATATT
This sequence comes from Pinus albicaulis, assembly GCA_034641835.2. Classification (NCBI taxonomy): domain Eukaryota; kingdom Viridiplantae; phylum Streptophyta; class Pinopsida; order Pinales; family Pinaceae; genus Pinus; species Pinus albicaulis. Next base: position 1,375,921,637 of record CM076572.1, read on the forward strand.
CCAACTAGCTCATGGCTAATTGGGAATATTACAGTCCTCCCTTCCCAAATTTTGCTTGTCCTCACAAAAATGATAAGGTAAGTGTTGTAACTCTTCTCCTCCTCCATTTGTGACACCAGCATGTGATAATATTCCCTCATAAGATAAGTGTTCACCAATCCATTCCTCCATGAATTTCTCCTCCAAAATTCTTATGAGATGCAAATAATCCATCACATAAGGAGACAATAGTTCAAATGAAACAAACATTGTTTGCCCAATGTTCTCCCTAAAACATGTAGCATAGTGAACATGGAGAATCTCCATCCCATAGGGCACATAAATACCTCCCATCCCCCCTCCAAGCATTCCAATAAAAAGTATAAGTACATCATCAATGTATGGGATCAAAATTAAGTACATACAAATAGAAATTTGTGCATATGGAGGTGGGTCATAGTCCCACATATGGAACCAGCGTAGTGAATCTCCTGAATACATTAGATAATTATTTTTTAAGTGGTCTCCCCACCACTTAATTGTTTCCCAAGTCATCTCACCATGGCTGAAAGTGTGAGATATGTTTGGTGCTTTTGGAATGCACCCACAGTGATACAAAATCTCCCTTTGATCTCCAAGGGAGTGGTAATGTTAAGAAATTTTTGTGGCACAAAGTTGGCCATGAAGCTTGTATGGACTAATGCTCCTCCTCGGAGCTATGGCCTACATATACATGGTAAAATAATGCATGTTTTCATCAAATAAAACATTATGTAGATAAGCATATTCTTAACCAAAATTTCTCCTCATACAAGTGGAGTGGTGCATAGATATATCTCCTGTCATTCCAAAAGAGGAAAGAGGTGGCTGAATTAACTCCTTCATAGAGTCATGTCTCTCTTCCAAATCCACATGGTTCATGCATCTTTGAAAATGATGATATAGTTCCTCTTCAAAGCCCTTCCAAGTGTAGCTTTCCATGATGGTGTTGTAGGCCTTCATGGAATAAGTATGGCTGAAAAAGAACCCTTCATAGGCTCTTTGTAGCAAATTCTCCTTGAGCTTGGAGGCTCTAGGTAATAATATCATACCAGTTAATAGATGAATCCTTCTTGGACTAAATAGCCCTCTTCATGTAGCTGGTCATCAAGTATCATGCATGTGTAAAGATCCTTGGAATATTCCACCAACAGTTGGGATTTCCTATATGGATCAATCTCACATAGTGACAACGTTGATGATCTATCAAAAGAAATGTATGTCATATGGTTTTTCTTCTTCATAACATCTCCCATGTCCAAGGTACATTCTGGAAAGTTTATATCCCCTCCTTTCTGCCCTTCTTGTATATGCACATGCTTAAGTAAAGATTGAAGCAATTGTAAGTTAGTCTCCCATGGGAGGCTATCATCTATCCAATAATTCTTTGGTTTAATAAAAGCACGCATGTGTGGCCACCATATTCTATCATGTATGGAATATTTCTCTCTAAGTGAGATCATATTTTGAGTCTCCATAGCCAAGGAATGGTCTCCTTTCCCCATGATGGTGTCATCCCCCAATCTTGCATCATTTACTCTCAGCGTAGTATGAGATTAGAGAGTGGATAATGGTGACAATGGAAGAATATCTCCCTCCTCCTTGAGCTCACCCAAGACTCTCAGCGATGTATTTTGGTCTTATAATGCTCCCATCCTTCCTGGATCTATGAATGGAGCATCAATATGTGAGGCATCTTTCACAAAATCTAAATCAGGTGATCTCCTAGGTGGTTTAGCACAAGATAATGATGTCTCATGGATCATCCTCATGTGCATAATAGATGGGATCATCTTATCCCTGCTTCCACTGTGCAAATCCAACTTAGTTTCTTGTGTGGAAGTTTTATGATAGTTGGGTATCACTCTTAATGATGCAAGAGTGCCTCTAATTGGAGCCAGTGCTCCATTCCCATCTCCTAATGGTGCTGGTTCATCTCCTGCAGTGTCAGCATTGTGACCTCTTCTTGGTTCATCTTCTTCTTCCTCCTCATCATCTTAGAAGACCTCTATGTAATGTGCTTTTCTAGTTGCAAATCTATGTCTGGGTGCCCAAGCTTCTTGGCATGTGAATCAAAGCTTCCTCCTCCTCAAATCTTTCCAGACATCATGATCAAGAGGTTTTTTGTATTGAATCTCCTTTTAAGGAGGAGCCTTCTCTTCTTTTCCCTTTTATGGAAAAAAGGGTTTATGCTGAAATGTTGCCTTTGCTTTTGGCAAGGCATCTTGAAGGTATCTAGCCCTTTCAATGGAATATTGTAGGGTAGTGGGCTTGGTAGACTTAACCAACCCATGAAGAGGTTCATCTAACCCATCAATGAACATATACACCCTTCTTGTTACAGATAAATCAGGAACCATGATAGAAAGTCCTAAAAATTCAGAGATGTAAGTTTATGCATTACCTGATTGTTTTAGCTTTGCAAGCCCCATGAATGATGCTTCAGGATCTCTTTTATCAAACCTTTTCACCATCCTTCTAGTGAACTCTGAATATGCAATCACATTGGCCTGACCCAATGTAGACAAGCCATGGAACCACCAGTCATGTGATTCACCCTCAAGTTGCAGCGCTGCAATATTAATGGCCTCCATTTCTAGAACCTTGTTCAACTGAACGTAGATGTCAAGTTTCTCTACCCATGATTTGGCAGTGCACTTGGATGACCCATCAAAGTTGGGTAAAAATAATCTACCCATAGTGTGGTGTTTATCATGATTATGAATGAATCCACTTCCTCTATTGTAATGCTTTGGTCTTCTATTGTCCTTGATTTGACAAAACTCCTGAAAACTCAAGTGATCCTTGAATCTCTGAGTTTGAGATTCATACTCCATAAAATAGTTTCAAGGGATTCTTTCTCTTGAAACCCTTCATTTCCCACAGCCAAAAATGTAGGCATGGTAGAGCGTTAGAAAACTTGTGGTTGATGCACTAGTTGATCATTCTAGTGGTGAGACATGCCAGAGCCTTCACCATGATGAAATACTTTAGGGGATTCCTTGAATATATCCACTCTCATCTCTTTGATCTCTCTAAAAATTTCTTGCATGGCTCTAAGAAGGATCTTAGGGAACTCCTTCTCTTCATCTTCACCTCCATATAAAGGGGTTTTACCCTTGTCTTCTTTGTCATTTGTATAATCAAACTTTATGTCTTCTTCTTCGATACCTCTTCTCTATCAATAAGAGGCTCTCCTTCTTCAGATGACATATTGGCTTTTCAATATGCATAGGTTGTGCCAACATTATGCTCTGATGCCACTGTAATATTCCCAAAGGGGAAAAGTAGGAATATAGTGTAAAATTCTAGCACACATGTGTAAATCATCATTCAAAAGCAAGAGGCCAATATGGAGACCTTTCTTATGTTATAACAGTAGAAAAATATGTATAAGAAATAGCCCATAAGACATACAACAAGAAAGTACAAGCCTCTAATGCACAAAATCCTCAAGATGAGGTGTTGCAGCTATATAGAAAAGCTGGAAGACCCTTAGAGTGTTATTTTATTGGATCTGCTATATCAAAGGATTATACATTATATCTAGGGCTGATATGTGCCTTAAAAGATAGATCTATATCAGATCTGAGCACTATACAAGCTCCTTTAAAGAACCCCTTAAGGATTTTCAGCAAAACACCAAGTACAAGTTGTAGATCTGAGATCTAAGACTGCAGATCTACTGCAAAATATATATCTGGAAAGCGTGGCTAATCTGATTTGATCAGTACATCCCCTTCACTAGAAAATCAGCTCTCCAAATGGTGTGCTAAACCACCCTCCAACTCCTACAAAAATAACGCAGATCTGGAAGTAAAATGCGCTGTAGAGATGAATAACCAGTTTCCCTAATGCCAAGATCTAAAAATAAGAACAATGGTATTCAATACTGTCATCCAAATGGAAAGCAAGCCTCCTCCACTGAAAATAAGCAATGATATGGCCTAGATCTAGAGATCTAATCACTACTTGCTACAACCTGCAAAAACAACAAAACCGTCAATAGGATCTACGATATAGTTGAAAGAGGAAGCTAGGAATTATGCCTGATAGTGGACAATGTAGTGCAAGAATCCTCCAAGAGCTCCTCAATGGAAGAGGTGGGATTCTCGATCAGGAACACCCTGTGCTAAACAACACTCTATCTCAGCTAAATAGAAAGAGAAAGATATATGTCTAAACAGACCATATATTCAGAAATATAAGAAACCCATACATAATGAATATGGCTACCATCCTCTTCCTTAGATAGAATATGAGCTTGCAAACCCTAAGCCCCATCCAAAAATATCACTACATTCAAGCAAAGCATCTCCATCTAAAACTATGTTGTCCCTCATTGATGACCACTCCTCCATGACAACGTTGTTGATTTGGTCAAGGTTGATCCAATCAAAGTGATCCAACCCCTTTTCACACCAAGGGTGCTTAATTAAGCTACCAAGATTTATCTCTTTCACATTTGGCATTGATTTATTCATTATTAAGGAGAATTATGTACCCACTTTGCCCTCTTATTCTTTAAATAAAGAAATAAAACAAAATTGAATATTCCAACTAGCTCATGGCTAATTGGGAATATTACACTACACTTGCAAATGAGTGAATTTGGAGGGAAATTGCCTTATTAAAAGAGAAACCCTAGATTTTTCTTTTTCCCATTACGGCCAAACCGTATTTTAGTTTGACAAACTGTCCATATTTTTGGAAAGCTCTCACCGAGCTCTCAAATGGGTATCCTTTAGTTTTTTGTTATTTGATACTTCACCCAAACACATTTTGTCGAAGAAGGGTCACTTCACCACTCCTAAAAATTGAATTTCTTCACTTGCAACACTTGTACTTGGGGCACCACTTTGCTTTCATACTTGTCCATGCTCGTGTCAAATTTCTTCATGAGTACCTACTTTGTACTCATGTTTTTCTGGTCCCCACTTGGCCCTATTCTGTGTGGCAGCATCATTAAGTCGCCCTTGTCTAGAGCATCTGAGTTGAGTCATCATCACATTCATGGAGTCTATCCCAAGTCCCTTTGTATCCTATCATAGTCCTCCATCCTTTATTTCTTTGTCCCTCTCTGGCATCGCACTCTTTGGCCTTCACTCATATTGTCCCCTATCCCCTTTGATATTGTGTCAATTGCTGCCAGGTCATTCATGCCCTTCATGCTCTAACAAGGGAAGTCATCAGCCCACTACTCAGTACCCCAATTCCATCATCATCCCTAGTGTCAGTCTATCAGTTTCTCTACTATTATCTCTTGTGCCTTAGGTGAGGATCCCTTATTGCCTCACCTAGGGCGGACCTCCTTCTGTCAACATTATCTCATTCATTCCAGAAGAGAGGTCTAGAGGGAAGTGTACCTTGGTTCCAGCTTCCACTCTTGTTCGGTGCCTCGGATCGGACAAAGGGACTCCTTATTTCCCTTTGACTTGATTTTTTCTTAGCTCCAACTCCTTACCACATGATCGAGATCTATATACTTGATGGTTTAGTGATGCAACAGATTTTACCGGTGATTCCCGAGTGTGCGTGAGATGTTTCAGACCTCATGAGGGGGTGGCCCTTCAGGTAGCCCCCCAAATTCCTGGATGACCTCTCCATTACAGCCTTCGATGCAGCTACATAGATTTTATGGTTTCGGTCTTAGCTGCTTGCAACGCCTTTTAGTTTTCATGTATCATTCAGATTTTCAGAGCCCTCTCCTATTTTGTAGGGCCTCCTGGGTTGTACTTATATCTCATGTACTCAGATATTATTGTATAAGTATTGGCTGTTATCCCAGGCACAGTATTTATGTGGGATCCATTTTCATTTTTTTATCTGGCTCATGTTTATGCTAGCTTGTAGTATATAGTTCAGTCCCTTATTTACTGGATGCATTATTCTTTGTACTTTGTCTCAGTGAGCATAGTTATGCCTCCCCCGCCTCTTGTAGAACAGGTACCCACTCATAAAAGAGACTTGTCACAACTGTAAGTCTCACCTCCTCAATGTCTTGTCCTCTAAAGCTTTAGTCTACCCTACATTTCTCTCTCTCTGACTTCCCCTTCAATGTCTAGTGATTGAGTTCTTACAATGTACTTTGGTCATACGATTAGCTCCTAACGCTCGCACGCTGGGGGGCAATCTGTTACACCAATTTTTGGTCATCTAACCTGTTACTATTAGATGGATCAAAGTACACCATGTAAGACCAATTTTACCCTAAGTAAAATTTCTTTCACTATGAAAAATAGCTTAGTAATCCATAAATTATTAAGTTTTTTATAGTTTAAATAGGGAACCCATGAGGAAATATTAAATAAATCCATATTTGTTTGATTTTCCTCAAGGAATAATTAGTTAAACAATAGATTAATTAATATTCCTGGTCATATTTAACCCAAAATAGGAAAATTAATTAGATAAATCATTATTTATCTTATTATTTTCTAGGAATAATTATTTAAACATTATTTAAATAATATTCCTTGTTAAATTTGACTAAATCATTTATAAATAATTGAATAAATCACTATTTATTTAATTATTACTCAACCACATCCTTAAAATAATAAATAAAACATTTATTTATTTATTATTTACAAATAAAGGGATTTTACAAAATTCAAATTATTTTTCCCTCCAACAAATATAATAAAATATTCCATCAATGTTGGATTTAGATTTGGTTAATAATATTTTAATTATGCACCAATAGCTAGACTAACTCAATATTTTGTTATAAATAGAAGGGTTTTTCCATTCACTCACTACCTTTTGTTGCCTAAAGATCACTCTGGATCTATACTTTTGGTTTGACTTTGATCCTCCATCATTGTCATATTTTTCTATCTTTTTTCTTGTGAGCTCCCTTTGAGTTTCATTTTTGTCTAGGTTTTCTACACCATAAAGAGAGAGAGATCTTAGATCTGAAACACTAAGGACATACAAGAACCCATCCCATTGAGGGGGACTGGGAACATATTTCTATGTTCCCTTCCCAGGTGTCATAAATACAAAAAATCTTTAAAAATATTCTTGTCTTGCCTATTGGATGCATGGAGAAACTCTTCATTTTATTTACTACTTAATGTCTTTAACTGCATAGATCTGGATTTTTTAGCATTTGTCTTGGTCAACTAACTGAAGATCTAAAGAAATTGGCATCCATCTTTCATGTTAGGGCTATTTTTTATGCACAACTAAAATGAGTTTTTTTCGTACGCTTGCGATTAGAATTCACACTAACAAGGAATGAGGTGGAGAATGAGGAGGAGAATAAAATGGGAAACTAGGAACCCTTCGGGACCTTAAAGGAGTTATAATAACTATATTTTTAACTTCTGCTTCTTCTCCCTCTCTAAGCTTGAATAAAGGATTAGAATAAACATAAAAGAGATCCTATGGTTGATGTGAAGTTGAAGGTCTTGAGTAAGTAACAAGGGAAATGAAATAAATATATTTGAATCCAGGAAATTTTAGATCCAAATCCTACTCTGATATAGGAGATTTAGAAGTTTCTTGAGGTATTTTATATGATTCTAAATAGTGAACTAACAAAGCTGATTGAAAATCCATTCCTTCAGATACTAGATCATGCACTTTATCAGGTACTTCTTCTTATTCTAATGGGATGGGTCAAATCTGAAGTAATCAGGAATTATATTGATATCTACTTGAGGAATGGAAGAAGAAGGGGTTTGATGCCTTCTCCTAGAAGACGCTCTTCTCACCAGTATTTCTGGATCTGATAAGGGTTCTACAATCTCAGAGTCAGATCAAGATGTGGTGTTATTTGAAGGATCCAGTTTGGTCACAGTGGAATCACGAGGTGAGAAATTTTTGACCTTACTAAACCTTCAGTCACCTTAAAGGAATAGGTTTTTATTGTTGTCCCAGGGAAAATAAAATAAAAAAATTTCCCCGACAACGATGCCAAATTGATGTTGTCCTTTGAGATGACTGTGGTCAATAATCATGCCAAAGCATCTATAATGTTTTGTTTGCATTTTATGATTTTTGGAGGACCAATGTATAAGATAAATTTTAGCAAATAGTTATGTATTTAAACCTGATCGATAATATCAGTAATTATAAGTAAGGGATGCTTGTTAATCTCACACAGTGATTGAAATTTTATAAATTGATTAAGTGGACTTATATAAGAGAATATGATTTTTAAATATTCCGATTGAATTATTCAATAAACCATAAGCTAGAAAAATTTTAAACAGTGTCTAAAAGTTCAACAAAATATATCTAACATTACCAAGATACTGACAATTTATAAATAAAAGGGATTTACATCAATATATTGTCAAGTAAATAATTCTTTATAATAGTTATAACTTCAGGAGGAATTATAAGGTTTTCGAAACACAGTCAACCTCGCCTAGTTATCTTGATAATAATTAAACATATGAAGAAACAAAATGACTGAAAACTAGAAAAACTCACAGAGAATACAAAGTTGTATGCGATAAGTTCATAATCATGCTTGTATTATTGATGATCAAAAAGACTTGTAGAATTTATGTTTACAAAAAATCACTCATCCAAGGGTGCAACCCCGGATACTTCAATGAATGAAGTATTTATAAAAATGTAAAATATAATAATCAATACCTGAGTGACATTGCAAACTAAATTTTCTGAAAATGAACAGAAAGGAAAGAAAAATGATCTAAAAGAAGCAGATTTGCATTTCTAGCCCCGCTCTGCTGGAAATTTTTTGTTGAGTCACCACCTTTTTAGTACTCCATTGTCAAAACTGATTGTTGTGCTGGCACGATGACTTGTTCTTTACTCTTGGTATTTGCAGAGCTTGTCCCATTGCTCTTCATCTAGAATTGAAGCTTTAATAACCTTGCAGTAGGTTTCATCTACCTCAGTGTACTTTGTAAAAGTTTGTTTTACAGTGAAAATGTGTTTTATTTCATGGTCAATAAAACTAATGTTTTCAACTTCTTTGTAAAATTCTTTACTTGTCATAGAACCTTGAATAGAATACATAGATGCAAAATGTTTTGTTTCTTTTAGCTTCTTCATATAATCCTCCCTGGGCATTAATTTTTCATTTATAATAAACAATGATGGGAGACATTTTTTAATCAATGCATCAATCCTTGTAAGAAACATGTTGATTTTCATTTCCAGAGTATGACATTTTTCTGTTAACTATACTACGAAGTTCTTTTTAATCATAAGTTTCTTTAATTCAAGGATAGTTTCAGTCCTGTCATCTACCCCTACCTCATCCAATTCTTGGTTTTCCTTAAAGTTTAGAAATTTTATGATGCTACTGGCTATAGTGGGCATTTCTCCCAGTTGATTTTTTACATCAAAAATTCCCTGATTTGTCTTTTATACTGACTCTTTCCACTCAAAGATGTTCTTGATAGATGGCCCGATTTCATTAATATTTTAAAAAATTTTAGTCCAAATGATTTCTTTGACATTATCGAGAGTGTAACCATTGGAAGCTTTAGTGGTTGAATTTTTCCATATTTCAACTTGGTTTTGAGCTCTCTGGAGCTCTGATGCATGATACGTATCAAAATTATTCTGTTGATCTTCAAGAAGTTTCACTTTTTCCTGTAGCTTCTTTATTTCTTCAGTTTGCAAAGTCATTTTTTGGAGTGTGGAGGCTCACTGATATGTAGAATCTCCTTTACTAGTAGTAGTAGCTATAGAAGTGGGAATAGATGTCATTGGAAGTGCTTCTAAAGGAGTAGCTTGCTTGACTAGTTTCTTGCTTTCCTTAATCCATTTTTCCATCTATGTTTCCATCTATTTCAGTTGTGTACTCTGTTCAAGAATGAGTTTCATCATATATGCCTTTTCTGTTTCTCTCTCTTCAATTTCCTTAGCTAAAGGATCCTCTGTTTCTGGTAATTTAAATTGTTTCCTCAATTCTACAATGTCTCCATTCTTTTTCTTGATTAACTCCTCTGCAACATTGAAATTTGTAGGGTCATAACCTAGCTTGATTACGAAATAGTCCAAGGTTTTAATCCTGGTGTCCTTGGCACAAGATAAGACTTTCTCCATGTTGAGTTGTGATCTGAAATTTGCTAGTGTAACCTGCATTTTCTATAAATACATGGCAGTTTTAGTTACATTTGAGAAGATAATATCTCCAGTTTGTTTATGCATCTCCATTTTATAAAGGGGATGTATGTCACTGACATTAAACTCAGGAGATGTCCTTTTGTAGTCTACTTCTCCTTTAGGCTGAGGAACTTGTTCTTGAGTAAATGCCATTAGAAGTATTCCTTTCTCTGCATGAAATGATGACAATAGCCTACTTTGGGCACCTGAAGTTTGTTTCCATAATTTTTTATATGTGTTTACCTTCAAGGCTTCATTTTGAATTTTTATTTCCTTGAAGATGTCCATGGTTCTCTTTTCTCGCTCGCTTGAAGTTGAAGTACCTATTTGCATGATCCATTTTTGATCTAAAGTAGTCATTAATGTAGTAGGAGACTGGGTGGGTTGCTCTCCTATTAATGAGGATATAAGAGGCTCATTTGTGTTGAAGGGGGTCTGTTGCTCTGAATCCTTGCTCATGCTTAGTATGGAACTAAGTTTAGCTTTCTTTCTATACATAATTTTGAATCCTTTGCTGAAGATGTCTCTGTCTAAAGGTGATCCTTATTTTCTATTCCTTTTAGCTGTCTTTTTCTGATTTGTTGGAGTTTGCACTATTGAAGATGAAACTGGATGTTCTTCTTCTTCATGCAATTTGTTCTCTACCCACTCTAGCTTGTTTTTATACTACTCTATCTCTATCCTTGGTGTGTGAAAGTAAGGAGTAGATTTCGTTTCTACCCTTAAATTAGAAACAATTCCTAATGGGTCATATGAACATGTAAAGCTTAAATTAAATTTCATTTTCTTTAATAGTTGATCTGCCTCTGTTGCTGTTTTTCTCCTAATACATATGAATGGGCCAATATGAGTTTTTAGATTGAATTGAGATTTCTTTTTGGCAGCCACAAAATGTACTTCATCCATGTTTATCATCTTCCTAATGAATTAAAAGGAAGAAATCCTCATTGGGAGGAATTTGGGCAACTTGTATGGTTGCAGCTCACATCCAAAAACTCTTATTTCGGTGTAGTTTTCATATATGTACAAATATCATATCTGAACTTGTTCTGTCAGTAGAAAATTCTTCTGAATTTATTCACTAATTCTCAATTCTTCTCTGATGCTTAGAAGACTGATAGCTAGATGGACAAAAATTTCAATGAACTGTTTATTAGTGAATTCATTCTGCTCTTTCATGACCAAGGTGATCGAGGAAATTACTGATTTCTGGTTTCATTTATCATTTAATTTCCACAATGATAATTTGATATTGTCTCCTTGAAAGTATATAAACATATAAAATATAACAAAGGCATATTTAAATACCTCCTCTGTATTGAAATCAAGAAACTGTTGATGAATGGATTCTGCAAGGAAGTGACTGAAATTGAACACTATTGAAGACTTGGCATCATTGGAAAAGATAGACAAAAATCATATCATAGCCTCATCTATGTATTGGTCAGAGAAGTATCCAAGCAGGTAAGATAAAACAATGGTTATTTTCTTGGTTCTTTTAGGGAATATGGATGAAGGATAAGGAGTATTTCTTTTAGGAAATGCAGCATCTTGTGCTAGGAAAAGTTCTAAGGTTTTGGTTCTCTTAGAAAGATCTAACCTCTCATAAATTTCAATAAGATCTTCATGAGAGAATTGGGCACCATTATCGACTATGGGAGATGGCATCATCTATTCAATCACCTGAGGGGTTATGGTAAATAGAACTTGGCCATTTGAGTTGACTATGGCTCTCTGGTTGGGAAAGTAAGAGGCATGACATTTCCTAATGAAATTAAGAGCACTGTGGGTAGGAGGAAACATAAAACGAGGAATATTAGACTCCTAGAGTTGAATTTCATCAGATTTCTCAATCCATTTGTCTTATAGCCAACAATACATCTCAATAATGCCGATACTAGAGTGTGTTAAATAGATTCGATAATCTCTGTCAGCCATAGGGATGTGATGAAGGTCTATAGGAGGGAAAATAAAAGGATTAATGTTTTCTTTGGGATATTTATCCTTGGGAGGCATAATGGGTACATCTGACAATGGAAGAGAGGGAAGAAAGAAGTTTCTGTGAGCAAGAGTGGGTAAATAAATGGAGAATGATGAGATCAGGCATTGCTCATGCAATTTGTAGCATCTTTGGATCATTAGATAACCTGCAAACAATGAACTGTAATAACCTGTAATCAGAAAAATGAATTTGCAGAGGGATTTCGAAGGTTAAATAGAGAAATTCCATCTTTCGTTAATGGCGCAGGTTAACGGATAATTAATTAAACTCACAATGGAATTATGGAGGGAAAGGATCTAAGTGGATAACGGCTAATGAGGTGGCAGTGGAGGAGTGGTGCGCAACAGTCATCACAGTAGGCAGTATAATGGAAACAGTTTTCAGAGGGGGGGTAGGTTGGTTCATGGTTTTGCGCCATGGGGGTCCGAACTCAAGTGGGGCTGAAACGTATACTTAGGTGGTTTGCAGATACAATTCATTTTGGATGCCCCCCTCCGGTGATAAACTTCGGATGGAAAAGGGGGGCCGAAAGGCCATAAGGGTCATTGGATGCCGACAAGCGTGATGATGATCATAGGATATACAAGAATATGGGGATGATAATGTGATTATGTGGTTGGTGGGGTTGGGACTTATTAAATAAAGTTCCAGGAGATTAGGAAGGGAAATGTAAGGAAATTTTTAAATAAAGTGAAATGAGGGAAATATATGGAGAGGTTATACTTTAGGGATATATGATATGGTTTAATGATTTAAGGAAAATGAAATGAAAAGGAGAAATGGTGGGGAATATTGTTATGGTTTAAAACTTTAGGATATGAGTTAACAATCAGGATTTAAACCATACAAATTAATTTTTCCATAGGCACATTTATACTAGTAGCCAATCAAATATTTTAAAATAGAATTAAGTTTTCTTTTTCTTTTTACTTCCCTAACATTTTAATTTTAATTTTCCTTCTTTATTTAGAGCATCTAACACCTAACATTTTATTGACATGGATGCCTACAAAACATAATAATTTTCCTAACATTTTTTATTTTTTTCATTCTTTTGCATCCATATCCTACATTAACATTTTCAAAATTATTTAACTACTCATGATAGCTTATCAAAAATAAATAATGTTACAACAGCTTGCTCGGATGCCTTTTAATTCAAATTGTTGGAGGAGGATATTAGTAGATGTTCCACTGATTGTGGAATTTAAGAAGGTGGACACCCTTCCTATGATTTCTCATTTTTGTCTAATCCAAGCACTGACATGTAATATCACTCAAAAACAACTTTATTTCCTTCATTTCCTCCAATTAAACCATGTTAGGCTTCAAGTCATGACAATACTCTTAAACCATTCTCACTAAGAAAAATATGACAAAATGTAATCAAATGTGTGTGTGTGTGTGTGTGTGTGAGAGAGAGAGAGAGAGAGAGAGAGAGAGAGAGAGAGAGAGAGAGAGAGAGTAAATAAGCTAAAAGGTGGCACTATAACCCCTTAAAATATACCTAATGATGGGCCTCCTTGAATTCTAAATGTATTGAGGGAATCCTCAATTATTAGTTTAATAAAACCGTGGTGAGCTAGGTGTTGGTATTTTCCTTCTCTAACTCTTTGGCTCATGTCTCTAATGGAGTGGAGGAGGAAGTAGGGTATGTTCAGCCTCTATTCCAAAGGAAAATTCTCCTTAAACCTAAGCTCATGCAACAATCTGAAATGGTATCCATAGTCTACACTCAATCTTCCTTCACAAGAAATGTACTTGAGGATGTCGTTGGCTACTTCATCCCATCGATAAGGTAAACTCTCCCTTCTGACCCCATTTTTATCTTCTATGTGCTTCTCATTGGTCAAAATGAAGTTTTTCTTGATAGTGGCACTAGTGACCATATCTTCTCTATTCCACTTAATCCATAGGGGTAGTGTTGTTATTCTGCTAATCTATTTTGGTGTGATGGTTATGGCTAGTCCCCTTACCACAATAGTGGAATTGGCATCTTCTTGAGAGTGTAGGGCCATTGAAAATTCTCGAGCTATTTAATCATCATATCCCATTAGAAGCTCAAAGAAACCCAACCATTGATGCCTCCTAAAAATGTCTATTACAGGAGGGCGTAATTGAATTCTCTTTGTATCTGTAGGTTCTCTTTTATTAAGAATTCTTTTCTACTTTCTATTTTACATTCAGTTTCAAAACACTAAAAAAAAACACAAAAAAAGGACTTTCATGCCTTGTAGGAGTAGGGACAACCAAGGAATTTTTTTACCAAAACCCCCCACATACCCACACAGTCACCCTTCACTCTTCTTTAGTGACTATGATATAGAACACCCTCTAGGTGAGAAACCTAAAAAATTTGAGGAACCGGGTTGGGGAAGAAGAGGAACCTGCTTCACCTATTAAAGCTATGGCTGAAAATAGAACTCAAGGAGGATCTCCCATGAGGAAACCAATGGAGAGACTAGGATGGAGAACATTAACCCTTCAACCCTTCCAAAATTCCATGTATCAACTTCTAATGACCCTGACACTTTCATGTATGATTTTTTTGTTGTCTACAGGACTTATGACTATGCCTTAGATGAACAAAAGTTGAAATTGTTCCCCTCTACCCTCAAGGATGCAACCTTTCGCTGGTTCAAGGGTCTTCCTGCGAACTGTTGCGAAAAATACTAAGAGGAGGGGGCTGCATAAGTATTTAAAACTCACATAGGCCTTTACTTTTCTTTACTGAATTCTATAAGCAGATTTACTTAAGCCAATTAGCGTATTTACATGGATTTCATTAAGGAACATAGCATATGCAAAGAGAACTTATAATTCAAATAAATTTTTCGTAACTTTACTTAGACCAGTGCATTAATGATTCATCGGACATTTAGTAAGTACTAAACATGTGCAATAAGAATATAATAAACCATCACACATAAGAAATACACATGAACACCAGGATTTAAGGTGGAAACCCAATGTGGGAGAAAACCACCATTTTTTTCGTCTCTGTCTTCAATATTTATTATATAGAAAACTTCTTACAATATTGTACTAGCGCAGACTCATACCAGCACGTAGGCACCCACCTGTAGAAGGCTACAACCTTCACTCATTCTCAAACTCCAACTGGAAGGGAGCGCCAACCCCCTGATCTCATTTACCAGCCACCACTGGAAGGGAGCTACAACCCCCTGATATGATCACCAACTCCTATTGTCAGGGAGATTTAACTTCCTCACTGAAGGCTTCAACCCTCAGCACCACTACGAACCATGTTTCATAAATTTTCACACAGGATCCAAAAATTTTAACACATCACAATTTGTAGTTCAACTGAAGTAAACATCAACCAAATTCAAATAGAACAGTGAGATCACTGTAGCAAGACCACAAAACTGAACACAAAATATTGCATTATCACATAGAATAAACTACAATGCTGACCATTTTTATGCCAAAATATATATGCTACTATTTCCAAGGAAACATGCGTGCATATGCGCTTTTATGTGGCACAAACTGCATATATATCTCAACATACGAAAATTTGGAATTTTGACTGAGTCACAGAATTTACTAGAGATATTATAAAAAAATTTGTAAGCTTACAAAACCCTCATACAGTTAGCAGTGTCAATCATTTTTCAATCAACCAAAACGGATCTTTAATCACAATCAACTAGCAGCATAATCAATAGTCAAACAACCCAGATCTATATGAAGACATCATTGACAGACAACAGAAACATAGCAAAACTGATTAGACATTTTCTTCAGTATTATTCAACAAAGACCCTAGCTTGCATAAAATCCTTCTAGAAGACTTATTTTCTTATGAACTCACTTATCCCGAAGGCAACTCGTATATAGATATCAATAATTTTACTGAATATATAAGTGCCTCTACAAAACCAAACCTGTGTGTATACAAGTCTTCCTTGTGTCAAAAATGCATGTATATGTGTCTTCCTTGTATCAAACCTGCATATATATCTATAAATAATTCGAGACTACACAATACTTCATAACTTAAAACTTACTCAGATCATACCCTTCATTGCAGTAAACATGCGCTAGACCACAATCTAAACAACTCATAAACAAATCATGCAAATACATAGTCATTTCAGGTCTAGAGATCCTGATCCATCATTGTATTCATGAGTAAATCATTGTATCAAATCTATAAATCAACTATAGCCCATACCATGCAAATATGTTGAAAATGCAGCAAGATGATGGAGCTTAGTGAAATGAAGTCGCCTTCACTAAGTGGGCCCGCAGGCGATTTTTGGCGCAAAGTCTATTTTTAGACTATGTCTATTTTTAGACATATGGAGCATGGTCCAGGGGTTGCACTATGTTATTCTTGGAGTATTGGTCAGGTTGGTAAAAATAGATGGACCTCTATTTTTAGACATTTAGGTCGAATTCTATTTTTAGACTGCCTATCCTAAAAATAGGGAAGTCAAATATTATTTACCCTTAATAATATTTGGACTCTAAAATTCAGTTTACTCTCTTGGAGCACTTCAGTTCGAGCCTTGGAAGTGACTCATGCATCTGACAGAGGAATTACGCTATTCCTAGGGGTTTGGTGAGCTCATGCATGGTTGACTTTAGTTAGGACTTCAGTGGCAGAAGTTTGGTGGAGTTGATGTGACAATTGGTGGAGTTGTGTTCGGTTTAACTTAGTTGAACTGGTTGAGATTAGTTTAACTAGCTAATCAACTAGTAATGAGTTGAGTGAATTAAATATTATTTAATTCACTAATTATTAACTCATGATTCAACTCAAGAACACATCAATTCACTACAGTGCATGGACAGTTCAGTGGAGACCAGTGAAAGAGGTAGATGAAAGGGTTGAGATAACTATCAGTTGTGACATCAGTTGTGCATGAGCTTTGCACCACATTTGGAGGAATTTCCCATGATTATTGCATTTTAAAGCCAAGGATATTCAAACCTTGGATCTCTCATTAGACCAGCCTTGATTGCGCAATAGAGGCAGGCAATTAGTGGATGTGTTTTGAACCAGTGACCTGTTCAAAACCAAGCTAGTTTGTGTGTAACTTCATGAGACAGTATTGAGTACTTGTGAGGATTATTGTACTGAATTTGTTACATGTTTTATCCATTATAATATACACAATAGCTGCGGGGTTTTCAGCTATAAGCTTTCCCCATGCATACTGTGTAATGTGTGTGATGTTTTTATGATTGTTTGATAGCATACCGCTTGCTTTATTTCCGCATGTGTGATGATCTGAGTGGAAGAGATTATGTGTTGCATATGAATTCGAATTGATATGTGATCAGGATAATCTCGGTGGATAATTAATCATTATTCAACAAATTTCTACAAAATATACTTTAGATTGAAGTAATCATTCATTAACATAACTTATGCACACTTAACACTATGATTTTCACCTCCTTATATAATTTGAGCCTTACCTAATAGCATGAGCCAAAACCACACAAGTGTCGTTAGGTCCCCGTAATTTTTCAGATTGGCAAGACCAAACGTACAAGGGTAACATCAAACCAATATTTGGAGTCCTAGGACCTAGCATTCCTGGACTCAGAGAGGGCTCTCTCTATGTTTGTGTAAAGGATATGACTTAGTTCATCTTAAGGTTTTGATTTTAGGCTAGTTATAATGATAGGGTTTGTTTGTTTGTTTGGATGGTTGGATAGGTTGTCAAGAAGAATAAGTAGACTAATCGAAAATCAATCCATTGGGTTATGGAGTCTGCAAAGGTCTTGAAAATTTCAATAATAGGTCAGGGGTGTTTCATAGGGAAAGTCAGCAAGGCGAAATGGATCTAAGTAGGTTTAGTGAGTGTGAAATGAACATGAAGTTATGAATGCATTAGGTTCAAAGGGAAATTAAGGATCCTTCAACACACTAAAAACAAGAAAATATTTCAGGATGATAGCATAGCAAAAATGAAGAGAAATAAAGGATTCTTCAACTAAAATTTTGCTAAATAGACCTCAAAACAACAAAAAAGTAATCCTAGAGAGTAGTTAAGAATTCTATGAACATTACTTTCAAACAAAGAAAACTTTTAACATAAAATTTTAGTGAAACTAAAGAGCATTCAAGGATTCTTTAATTAAACTTCAACGAAGAAAACATAAAGATAATAGGATGCAGACAGAATTAGGGTGCCAAGAAAGCATATCCTACTCTAAAATTTATGTCCTATGATCAAAGAAACCATGAACATAATGAAAACTAAAGTAAAAAAATACAAGAGTGGAATAACATCACCATCTAACAGTGCTCATGAATCCTAGGAACGTGCTTGATCCATTGATGCTCAGTCCAAAGCAATCACAACACACCAAATCCAATTTCTTCAAAAAGCTAAAAATATATATCATATTGAGCTCAAAAACCAACCAATATGTACAAATGTTCAGATTATGCATAACAGAAATTAAAAAAAAAAAATAACACACACAGTGAAAAACAGAGACAGAGAATTTAATGTGGTTCACCCAACCAAATTTGGGCTACATCCACCAAATAGAGGTATCAGTTTTCTTCTTCTTCAACAGGAGATTACATCAACATATTTCTCATTCAAGCTCTTCCTCTTCCTCATATATTTTGCCTCTACGGGCTTACAATTTATAGATGTAGAAGAAAAACTAAATATTAAATTCAATTCCATCCTATCACAAGAAAATAGGATTGATATCTTATCTTTAGGATTTGATGCCTTCATATTTGCAAAAAATCCTATTGTTGGCATTATCCATGAGATTTTAGCCAAATTAATATAAAAAATCTCAACAATCTCCACCTTGACAACAATTAACCTGATACCTTGTTCCTTTATTATATTCATTTTTTCTGCAAGCTAAGAGAAGCCAGACACCATTATAGATTCTCTAATAAAACTAATTTTGTGAACATGTCTGCACAGTTTTCCTTTGTATGCACTTTTTCAAGAGAGACTCCCCGTTCAGTGATAACATGTCTTACAAAATGGTACTTTATAGGTATATGCTTTGATTTACTATGATAGGCTGGACTTTTAGCCAAATGAATTGCACTTTGACTATCACAAAATAACTTTATGTTGTCTTGCAACCTACCAAACTCACCAAACAAACCTTTCAACCAAACTACTTCTTTGCAAGCATGTGAAGCAGCTATGTATTCTTCTTCTGTAGTGGATAAAGCAACAATGTTTTGTAGCTTTGACATCCAGCTAATAGCTCCAGTTGCAAGAGTAAAGACATATCCTGAAGTTGACCTTCTCTTATCCAAATCACTAGCAAAATCAGAATCAACATATCCGCAAACAAATTCACTACTTCTGTTATAAGTGATACAATAATCACTTGTGCCTCTCAAATACCAAAGCACCCATGTCACTGTTGCCTAGTGTTCTTTCCCTAGATTTTCCATATATCTACTAACAACCCCAACTGCATGTGAAATATCTGGTCGTGTACAAATCATTGCATACATCAAACTTCCTACTGCATTAGCATATGGTATTCCAGACATATATTCCTTTTCTTCATTTGTATTAGGACATAAACTTGAAGAAAGCTTAAATTGGGAAGCTAAAGGGACTAAAAATGGCTTCACATTTTTCATACCAAACCTTAAGAGTATTATCTCAATATACTTCTGTTGTGATGACCACGGCTTACTATTTCTCCTATCTCTGAAAATCTCCATGCCCAAAATCTGTCTTGCTGCTCCTAGATCTTTCATATCAAACGTCCTAGCCATCTAAGCCTTTAACCTGTTGATCTCACTTATAATTTTTCTTTCTAAAAGCATATCATCAACATATAATACTAAGATAATGAATATGCCATTACTTAATTTCTTAAATTAAACACAATGATCATATTCATTTCTTATACAATGATCATATAATGTCAGCGATTACTTCAGACCATACAATGATTTCTTGAGCCTGCAGACAAATTTCTTGTTGTGATTTTGAACAAACCCTTCAAGTTGTTCCATATAAATATCTTCATCTAAATCTACATGTAAGAATGTAGTCTTAACATCTAGTTGTTGTAATTCTAAATCAAGTAAAGCAACTAATGCTAACACAATCCAAATTGAAACAATTTTAAAAACTGGTGAAAATATCTCATGAAATTCAATTCCTTCTTTCTGAGAAAAACCTTTCGCAACCAGCCTCACTTTGTACCTGTCTTCTTTATCATCAACACCCCTTTTCAATTTGTAAACCCATTTACATCCTACAATTTTTCTATCATTAGGAAGTTCTACAAGGTCCCATGTGGAATTCTTGTATAATGCCTTCATCTCATCCTTCATAGCTTCTTTCCACTTATCACTATTAGGACCTTCTATAGCTTCCTGATAGCATAAAGGTTCATCATCATTAGTGGTTAAAGAAACTGAAGTAACATAATCATGATACCTTCTAGGAAGAAATTTGATTCTTGTGGACCTTCTTAAAGATGTTTCTGGTTCTTCCACAATTTGCTGATCATTATTATTTGTCGTAACATCTTCATGATCTTCATCTGAAACTTATTCATTTTTACTATCTTCAGTATTTGAACTGGTTTCAAACTGAATATGTTGAAACTTAGGTACATTTTCCTGTTTCAATTTAATATCTACATCTGGATTATTGAGTGAAGATTCATTGAATTTAACATCTCTGTTGATGATGATCTTGTGAGTAGTAGGATCCCACAACCTGTATCCCTTAATCCCATCACCATATCCAACAAAGATATATCTTTTTGATTTAGGATCTAATTAATAACGTTGATGTTTCGGAATTAGAGCATATGCATCACAACCAAAAACTTTCAGTTTAGAATAATCACAAGGATGACCCTTCCATACCTCTTGAGGAATTTTGTATCCTATTTCAGTTGATGGTGATCGATTTATCAAATAACAAGCCGTAGATACTGCTTCTATCCATAATTCCTTCTGCAAATTGGCGTTACTTAGCATACTTCTTGCTTTTTCTAAGAGAGTCCTATTCATGCGTTCAGAAACTCCATTTTGGTGAGGAGTATATACAGTAGTTCTATGTCTTTTGATCCCAACATCCTTGCAATAATTATCAAATTATTTTGAATTAAATTCACCACCATTGTCAGTTCTTAAACATTTAATGATTCTTCTAGTGATATTTTCTACTAATGCTCTAAATTGCTTGAAAACTATGAACACATCAGACTTTATTTTTTAACATGTAGACCCATACTTTCCTAGAGAAATCATCTATAAAAGATACAAAATATGATGATCCTCCATATGAAGTTGTAGGAGATGGACCCCAAACATCAGAATGGATATAATCAAGGATTCCTTTACTAGTATGTTTTCCAGTTTTAAATTTCTTCTTACTTTGTTTCCCATAAATACAATGTTTGTAGAAATCTAAATTAAAATATTTTAAACTAGTAATTAACATACGATCAGATAAGATTTTTAATCCTCTTTCACTCATATGACCCAATTGTTGATGCTATATTCGAATAGAATCACTTTCGTTTTCAGATACAATAGAAGCATGATCTGACTATGTTCTTCCTTCTAACTAAAAAATATTTCCAACCTTCTTTGCTTTCATTACTAATAAGTTTCCTTTGTAAATTTTCATTACTCCACCTTGAATAAAATTTTTATATCCATTTGTGTCTAATACTCCTAGAAAAATAAGATTTTTTTTGAGTTCAAGCACATGTCTTACATCAGTTAAGATTTTGATTGTCCCATCAAACATTTTAATTTGGATTCTTCCAATTCCCACAACATTACATGAGACATCATTGCCAATGTAAACTGCTACTTCATTGATTAACTTATAATATTTAAACCACTGTTTATGAATGCACATGTGATTGGACGCAGCAGAATCTAATAGCCAATGTTGATCATGATTTGAAAAATTAACTGATAAAACTTCATCACTTATACCTGAACCAGATGTCGAACCTATATCTGTCGTGTTTGATTATTTTTTTTTTTTTGAAGATTCTCCTTTGGATGTTTTTTGTCTCTTCCAACAGTCCTTTTTCAAATGTCCCGATTTGCCACAAAACGAGCATTTTACCTTACTCTTCTTCCCTTTCGATTTTAATTGAGAGTTGTTTTTTTTACTGAAGCGTCTTTCATTAGATCGACCTCTAACCATCATTGCTTCTGATGTAGAGTTTTCTAAATTTGACTTTTTTCTAGTTTCTTCACATAGCATAGCTCCAACAACATCATCAAATTCAAGGGTTTCTGATGAACTGAGACTTATAGAAGTAACAAAATGATCCCATGACTAAGGCAAAGAACATAATAAAGTTACAGAATTATCTTCTGAATCAAATTTTACATCTATGCTATCTAACTGCACCAAGAGAGTATTAAAGGTATTCAAATGATCGGTTATTGTTGTACCTTCCTTCATGTGCAAGCTGTACAACTGTCTTTTATGAAGAATCCTATTTGTTAAGGATTTAGTCATGTACAGTTTTTATAGCTTTGTCCATAGACTATTGGACGTTTTCTATGATACGATGTTAAATAAAAAATCATCCACCAAACACAATCGAATGGCGCTTAGCGCTCTTTCATCAATCTCACTCCATTCATCATTTGTCATGGCGAAAGGTTGTTTGGATTTTCCCAAAAGTGCCTTTGCCACACCCTGTTGTATGAGTAAATCGTGCATCTTGACTTTCCAAATTTCGAAGTTATTCCTCCCATTAAACTTCTCGATCTCAAACGGAGCACTTTGAGTTTTTTCCAAATTTAATTTAACTTCTTCTAACACAACACTATGATTAAAATTACACGTAGTAGCTTATCAACAAAATTTAAGGATACCTGAAATGTGCCATATCCTACTGCACTCAGAAATGTTTCCTACTCCCAAAAGTAGCACCGCAAATTGTGATTCTCCTCCACAGTAACTCACGTACAGTAAAAAATCTTCTTGCATGTAGTAGAAACTCTTCAAATTATGCACAACAACTTTAAAAATTGAGGCTCCCATTCGATTTGTCATATCCTTTGGAAATTTGAATGAGCACTTGCAAAAATCAACTTAGCCTCTAAGACAGCAACTAGCACTCCCGAGATTTTAATCCCCACTTTATGTTCAGATCTGCTCAGGTCTTGAAAAAACTCCGTCCGCTAATGATCTGCATTTAGGAAACAATAGACCCCATCCTTTGCCTCTGCACATAGTCATGGGTCACGGACTTCTTAACCGTAGCTACGCTTTGTTGTATTAACACTTACAATCTCCGCACAAGAAGTTTGCACCGGAAGCCACGCATGCAACTAAGATCCAGTTTTAAACGCTGGAACTGTGATCCAGAGAGACGTACCTTGCACATGAAGCCTCCCACTCATACGCATAGTTTTCACCAACTCACATTGCTCCTCGCCAAACAGATTTGCACCAGTAAGCAGGCAGCATTCTCCCGGTCTCCAACTCGGCCTCTGCAGTGAACAACACGCTTTGATACCAATTTTTCAAATTATGCACAGTAGAAATAAAAAAAATAACACACACAGAAAAATACGGAGATAGAGAATTTAGCGTGGTTCACCCAACCAAATTTGGGCTACATCCACCAAACAGAGGTATCGGTTTTCTTCTTCTTCAACAGGAGATTACATCAAAATATTTCTCACTCAAGCTCTTCCTCTTCCTCGTATATTTTGCCTCTACGAGCTTACAATTTATAGATGTAGAAGAAAAACTGAATATTAAATTCAATTCCATCCTATCACAAGAAAATAGGATTGATATCTTATCTTTAGGATTTGATGCGTTCAGATTTGCAACAAATCCTATTGTTGGCATTATCCATGAGATTTTAGCCAAATTAATATCCAAAATCTCAACAACAATGAGGCCTCAATGCAGTAGTTAACTAGAAAAGGAGGACCAGAACCCTAACTAGGGTTTTAGAAACTACTAATTACTCATAAATGTCATTTTTGTCCTATGAGACCATGCAAGGCCCAAGGCACAAATATCCTAATTCATTAAATGAAAAAATAACTCCTCAACCAACTTTTGAAAAAAAATGACTTTGAGGCTCCTCAATAACTTCCAAAATATCTCCAAGTGTGTTTTGTTGACTTTTTTGCAAGGGCGCAACACTGAGGTTCAAGGGTGCAGCGCCAGCACTAGGAAAAATTTCTTGTTTTATAACCATGATTTGGAGGCCTTCTAGGTGTCCAAATGAGCTCCATGATAGCTCATTGGAAATCCTGTCCTGTCTAGTTTCCAAATCTACCTTTATTTTTCCATTTCGTGTCCATTTTCCTGCCCAAAAAAAAAATTTCCCAAGACTTCTTAGAGCACAACCCCAGCTCTGAAAATAGGGCAGAAACATGATTGTTTGAGTGTTTTGGCACTTTTGGAGGACCCGTTTTGCTCCAAATAAGCTGAACATTTTTTTGTGTGATTTCCTTGGCAAGATGAACATGAAAATGTAATACGTTTCTGCATTGGGTGCCCCAAAAAAGAGTGCAGCGCTAGTGGCACTGCGCCTTTGGCCCTCTAAAATAGTCAAAAACCAAAATTTACAAAAAGATGCCAAAATCTAAATTTTCCTTGCTAATTATGTTTGGGATGCCTGCAGGGATGCATTAGCAAGGATTTAAAGGTTTTATTTGTCTTTAGCCTCCTTTAGGGATTGAATCCTTGCAAGGGCTCTTTTGAGTTTGGCCCTTGCAATCTTGTTTCTTAAGGCATAGTGCCTTTCCATCTTCTTTTGGAGGTCAAGGACCCTCTTGGTCTTCTCCAATAGACCCTCTAAGTGTATGTTTTCCCTCTCTAGCCAAGGCTCCCGATCATACTCTATTTCCATGGCAAGTAGCTCACTTGGAGTGAGTTGTTCTACCAAGGCTGTCTCTAGCTCTCTCTCCTTGGCTAAGGCCTTCTTCAAGCCAATTTTTCTTGGCCTCTTCCTAGGAAGTTGTTCTTCCTCTTCCTCCATGTCATCATAAGTGCCTTAGACTTCATCTAGCTTTACCTTTGTCTTTGCAGCCTCTTTCTGAGATCTAATAGCTCTGATCTCATAAATAGTCTTCTCTACCTCTAGCTTCTTGTTTTCAACCTCAAAATAATGGATCAATTTCCTATACCTACCTAGCTTTGTTTGAAAATATTTAATTTGAGTATCTTTGTACTTAAGCAACATGATTGTGATCCTTTCTTCATTTTCATCATCAATATCAACACGAATAAGTTGAAATTCTTGTTCAGTCTCATCTTGATCTTCTTCTTTTTCATCCATGACCTTTTCCTTACCTTTATCAAGTTTCTTGGTTGATGTATAAGGCATGGCCCCTTGCCTCTTAAGGGCAACAAACACATGCATATTTCCCCTTTGGAAGGTCAAAGAAAAGGGCTCAATGTCCACCATTTTAGTGTCTTTAGTATCATTTTCATATGCTCTGTTGTCATATGTGCCATCAAGGCTCTTTGAGCCACTGCCAACATCCTTATTGACTTCTTCATTTCTTTCTTATTCATTGTTTCCTTCTTCACTTCCTTCTTCTGCCTCACAGATATTTGCCTCATTGACATCAGCCTCCTCATTTCCTTCTTCTTCATTGCTTTATTTCTCATTTCCCTCTCCTTAATTGACATTTGATTGCTCATTGTCACCTTCTTCATTGTTTGATTCTTCATTGTCATCTACCTCATTTTTTTATGCACTATTACCATGAGATGATGATGACGGATTCTAAGAGGGTGATGAAGGAGGATTATTCTAAGGTGAAGGAATGTGAGTATATGGTGAGGTGGAAAAGTCATCATGTGGTGAGGGAGTGTGAGTGGATGGAGGAATGGGAGGATGAGAAGATGAAGGGAAATCTTGATGTTGTTGGGCTTGTGGAGAAATAAACACCTCATTGGCAATGTAGGTTTCCCAAGGAATACCCTTATGCTATAATTGATGCATAACAACCATTTTAATAAGAGAGTGGTGAAAGAGGCTTTGCATCTGCTGAGGGTAGTCTCTCTTTTGTACAATATATGACATTTTTTCAATGCTTTTGTAGAGGTAATGGGGTAGGTGTAGCATCCTCACCCTAGTAAAGTGCATAAGCAACCTAATGTGATAGGAGTAAAGCCGGGAGAACCTTACCTCACATGTAAAATACTTCATAATGATCCTCATCATATGTGCATATCTATCAAGCAAGTGAGAGAAAGGAAAAATGGATTTATTTTGGTCTTTGTACCTAGGTTTTAAATATGGCTCGTAGTAGCTCATGTCAAGATTGTCCTACTTGAACCATTTCTCCCCTACACTAGGTATGACCCCTGCAAGTTTAACATGTTTGTCATGCAAGTTAATGATAAATAATCTAGTGAGCTCAGGGTGGTTTTGCACCTACTGTACCTTCTCACAAAATTCATAGCAGCCTACATGTTGGAAGTAGGAAATAGTTAAGCGATATGCCATTAGCTCTATTGTGTTTAGTGGTTCAAACTTATTGATCTTTCCACCTTTGTACCCTTGCCTTCTTGGCATTTGGCCTTCTCCTCCACTACCACTATCCTCTCTGTTAGTGTCCCATGATTTAGCAGATTGGTAGACCAAATTCATAGGGTAACATGAAATTAGTCTTTGGAGTCCTAGGACCTAGCCTTCCTAGACTCAGAGAGGGCTCTCTCTATTGTATGAAAAGGATGTGAACTTTTTTGCTTGGGATGGTTTCTTTTATGCTAGTTGTGAAGTTTAGGGTTTGTTTGTTTGTTTGGGTTGGTTAAAATGATCAAGTAGAATAGGTGGAGTGAGAGGTCATCAAATTATTGGGCTATGGAGTATATGAAATTCATGGATATCTCAAAAATGAGTCAAAGTGCATCACAGGGAAAAGCTAGTATGGTCAATGGATCTTTTAAGGTTATGTGTGAAGTGAAATGGACATTAGGTTGGGGAAACAAGGTAGGGAAAAGGGAAGTTAAGAATCCTTTGTCATATACCCATAAAAAAGAAGGTCTAAAATACTGATAAGAAAAAGATAATAATCATGAGAAAGGGAAAACCATTAACTCAATGACAAGACTTAAACAAATAGACATTCAAGATGAACAATTCAGTGAAACACAAAAAGTAAGAAAACCTATCTAAATTTAGTGATTTCACCTTCAAGATTTGAAAACATATAACATGAAAAATAACTTTAATAAATGAAGAGGGAACTCCTAGACATCATCAATCAAGCTATAAATAAATCTTAGGAAAAATTATCAAACATGGACAAAGGGCATGATCAAAACATGGCGTCTTTGGCTAAAACTAGCAAGTAACCCATCAAAGAGATATTCCACAAATAGAGTTTAGATAACATCAAGTAAGCATGGTTAACCATAAAACATATTTGGAAGCTATCTTCTTAAACCATTAATGAAACAAATAAGCTTAGGTGGATCTAAGGAGTAGCTAAGAATTCCTTAAACTAACTCAGCAGAGGAAAACATAAACACAGTAGTAACAGGTGTTGGGGTTCCCATGTTTTGGCAGATTTGGCAATACCAAAAGATGAGACAACATCAAACCACTTTTGGGCCCTAGGATCTAGCCCTCCTGGACCCGGAGAGGGATCTCTCCAACTAGAGAAAAGAATGATGTATCTTTGAAGCTCAAAATAGGATGTTAGGCTAGTTATGAAGCACAAAGGGGGGTTTGAATAATTTGGTTGGAGGGTTGCTGGGTTGGTTAGGAGATCATGGACTGGGAAAGAAATGGGAGAAAAGGAACAAAGCAGCAGGATGTTTCAGCAAGGAGAATGGGCCAAGACCGTGCCATCCATTGGGCTATGGAGTCATGAAAGGGAATTACTTGCATCCACTAGCCAAGGCTTTCAAAGGGCAAGTCATCTACACTAAAGGATATTTTAGGCAGATGATGGGGTGGAACATTAAGGAGAGAAAGTGGAAGAAGGAAAGACCACCAATTTTCTGTCTATAGATCAGGTCAGAGGTCATTTAACTCCAGACCTGCTTGGACATACTCAAAGGCAGCTCTCAAAGGTGGACAAAGGGGCAGCTTATAGATCAGACCAGAGGTCATTTAACTCCAGGTCTGCTTTAGCAACTCCAAGGGAAAAACATAGATAAGATTACAAAGAAACATCTAAGAGGCAAACCCCCAAGTTCATACATCAGCCAGCAGGCAATAACATCCGCTGCGCTGGTTAAACCCACGAATTTACTCTTAGATACACATGAAGCAGAAAACATAAAGGTAGGGAGAGCAGACAGCATAGGGCACCTAACAAGGGTGAATCCTATACCATTATTCTGATGCCTACCAGAAGAACATGAAACAATATGTAAATGAAATAAACAGAGTGAGAAAACATCACCAATAGTAATAGACCAGGATCCTGTGAAATGTGCTTTGATTAATAGATGCAAAACCATTCATGTACAATATGGCTCAATGGCTAATATAGTTCAGACTTCTCCTCCCAGCCTATTACATACAACTACTCTGCTACTCCCTCCCACGACTGTTCTAACAGTCAAGAATGAATCCCTCTAACAACAAACTGCCAGCAACTGAACAACAACCTTTACATTATGTTCTCAGGGATCTTTTATAGGAGAAGAGGAAGAAATAGAGGTAGATAGACAATTAACTAATTCATTAAGACAGAACGGGCGGAAGTGTCCACGCCCATGCCGCTTAAAGGCTTTCTGTAGCGCTGTAGGTACTTTGTAATCTGCATGGGGAGGCTCTGTCAGGCCGAACTCGGTCTCTGATATTTCTTTGGAGTCCTTTCTGGTGCTTGGAGCTCTGTGCTGCCATTCTGAATAAATGAACTGGGTGGCAAGTCTGCAAGGCCCTCCATACCTCATAACTGCTGCTTGACTGTCCTACATGGATTTTGGACAGCGCAATTAATCTCTTCAGGGCTCGAGGAGATATGGAGGCGCTGTAGGAAGGTGTACTTCTGGAGAAGAGTACTGCTGCTGATATATAAACACAGATAAGACTTTACCGCGTGCTCTTGGTCTTCGAACTGTGCTTTGATCCTTTGAATATGGGGCGAGACATTTAATTTCATTAATAACGGGCACCAAACCCTTTGAATTCCTTCTGCTGGTCGCTGGCAATGCTGAACGGGCCATCTCTGTACTATCTTCTCCGTAGAACAAACTTGTTGCAAACCGGGTAGTGGCGACGGAGAAATGCTGCAGAGACGGAGAAATTCTGCAGAGGCGGAGGAATGGTGGCGGAAGAGCGGAGAAACAAACGAACAGTGTAAAAACCCAAAACTTAGTGTCGGGCCGAAATACAAAGGAATGAATGAAAAACAATGGAGCGGAGCTGTGGAGGTGGGACCCAGCGGAGGCGGGGGGCGATTAAACCTGAGCCATTAGATTTGCACGGAGACGGACGGCGGAGATCTAATCGCAACAATCGCAATCGGAAGTCAGACGAAGTGGTTTGCGATTGCGATCGGAGGGGAGATTGCGATTGAGCGATAGCCGTCGGATCTTGTGACAGATCAACGGTTCACAATCAATCGGCGGGAGAAAAGGAGGCGCGATGGGCGATGAAGCGATTGTGCGATAGCCGTAGGATCGACCGGGAGAGATCAACGGTGGGGAAGCAATCGGGGGATCGGCGGAAGGACTTGCGATCAATCGGGGGTGTCAGCATGGAGGATGTGATTGCGATTGAGCCGGGCCTTGCGATTGGTAGACAGTCGTCGGATCTCAGCGAACCAACGGTTCAGATCGGAGCGAGGACTTAACGTTATAATCAAATCGCATCGGGGTTTTTGCTGTTTACAAAGGGTTTTGCCTCCCGCTGATAGTTCCGATTGCGATTGGCGCTCGGGACTTAAGCGCTTGGTCCCAGCACACGGGAACGTGTGGGGAAGTGGTTAAGGGACTTGCGGTAAAGGGGATAGGCCTTATATTAGGGTCGGACTATGGGTTTTTTTACCCCTTTAATGGACTTTGAGGGGTTAAAAGGGAGACGATGGAAGGGGAAAGGGGAAAAAAGGCTAAGAAAAGGTTAGGGGGGACTTTAAAGGGGATTTTGGGGGAATTTGAGGAGTTAAATGGGGAAATAGAAGGGGAGAAAAGGGGGAATAAAAAGAGGTCAAATGAGGGAAAATAAGAAGGGAAAATGGGGCTTTTGGGCATTTCTTCACATAGCAGAGGGGCTTCAAAAGGGGAACCAGCAGAGGGGATACTATCAAAGGATAACAGACACATGGAGGCTTCAAGGAGACTGATTTTTCAGGGGAAATGCAATCCTTGAAGACTCAAAAATGATTTAGCCCCCTATTTGCTTGTCAAAAATTTCATAGGGGGGCTAACAACAGGAACGACTAAGGTTCCTCAAACAACATTTCTTAGCCTATACTTTTCTGATCTACTACAACATAGAAGGATGGACACAATGATAAAAAAGAAAACATGAATAAATTAGAGACACATCACCATTCACCAAGCTCAGGGATCCTGCAAGCAAGCTTTCATCTGTTAGAAAATTAAATATTACAGAGCAATGCAACACATAAAATATGTCGAAAATAAAAGCATACAAAACACATAAAACCAGAGAGACACAGATATACGTGGTTCACCCAATTTGGGCTACGTCCACCCCGAATAGCCAGTCCTTCCTTTCTATTATCCAGCAAAATGAAGAGACAAAACCTACAGCAGATCTACTGCAATATCCTCTGTTCTCTCTCACAGTCTCCCTATCTATTTCTCTCTCAGAGAATACACATGTAATGCACAGCCGCAATACAATACCCTCATACAAAGAGAGGGGTTTCCTTCTAGGGAAAAAAACCCTAAACTAAACATAACTTCTATCGTCAGATCATCCACCTAATGAACGGCCTAGATTGACTAGAAATTACTATAATTTTACAAGGAAATTTTACATTTGTTTTTAGCTTCGGGGGCGCTACCCCCAAAACCCCCACCGGGGGACCGCTGGCCCCCGGACCCCCCAGCCGGGGGGTTAGCCCCACTGGACCCCGCAGGGGGGACAAGTGCCCCCCGCACCCCGCTGCTGCAAGGGTGTACAGTTTTCCTAGGGTATACATCCAGCTAAAACAAGGATCTCTGAATCAGGATGAAAATCAAGCTCCACACCCAACAATCTCCCACTTGGAGACTGATTGTAGCAACTCCACCACTACTTCATTTGCTGGAAAATGACTCCTCTTTGGACCTGGATGTTTCTCATCTTCATCATCATCCTTGAAGACCAATTGAAACTGAGCACATTCTCAGTTTCTCCCTGGTTCCAAATTTTGTTAGCATATCTGCAGGATTCTGGCTAGTGCGTATCTTTTCCAGCTTCAACTCTCCATCTTCCAATACTGACCGTATGAAATGGTACTTGAGATGTATGTGTTTAGTCCGGGAACGAAATGCTGAGTTATTTGCAAAATGAATGGAACTTTGGCTATCACTGTATAACGTGCCCATATCATGCTTCTTATCCAATTCACCCATAAACCTTTGTAACCAAATTATTTCTTTACTAACCTGTGTAGCAGCAACATACTCTGCTTCTATTGTTGAAAGTGAAACAACACTTTGGATTTTTGAAACCCAACTGACAGTTGTTCCACCTATAGTAAATACATAACCTGTAGTGCTCCTCCTGTTATCTCTGTCACCTGCCATATATGCCTCAACATATCCCTGTAGAGCAATGTTTGAACCACCAAAGCATAATGCTTTATTTGTGGTACCTCTCAAATATCTGAGAATCCATTTTACTGCCATCCAATGTTCTTTTCCTGGATTGTTCATGTACCTGCTTACAACTCCCACTGCATGTGCAATATCAGGCCTTGTGCAGACCATTGCATACATTAAGCTTCCAACCGCTGATGCATATGGAACTTTAGACATATAATCCATGTCTTCTTGGGTCTTTGGGCACATCTCCTTACTAAGTTTGAAATGGCTAGCAAAAGGTGTACTAACTGGTTTTGCATTGTGCATATTAAATATTTTCAACACCTTTTCTATGTACTCATTCTGAGACAGTGTTAATTTACGATTTTTCCTGTCTCTAGTTATCCTTATACCAAGGATTTGTTTTGCAGCTCCCAAATCCTTCATTGCAAATGAATTTGCCAATTTTCTTTTGAGCACATTTATTTCCTGCATGTTAGACCCTGCAACAAGCATGTCATCTACATACAATAACAATATAATATAGCTGCCATCATTTTGCCTTTTTATATAAACACAATGATCAGAGTGACATCTAGTATAACCTTGTTCAGACATAAACTTGTCAAATTTTAGATACCACTGCCTTGGAGCCTGTTTTAAGCCATACAAGCTCTTCTTTAACCTGCACACCAATTTTTCTTTCCCTTTGACCTCATATCCTTCCGGTTGCTGCATGTATATCTCTTCCTCCAAATCTCCATGGAGAAATGTTGTCTTTACATCTAACTGTTCAAGATGTAAATCTTCCGCTGCTACAAGACTTAAAATAGTTCTGATTGAAGTCATTTTAACAATAGGAGAAAATATTTCATCAAAATAAATACCTTTCTTCTGTGCAAACCCCTTCACCACAAGTCTAGCTTTGTACCTCTGTTTTCCTCCATCTTCTTCCTTCAGCCTATAAACCCATTTATTCTGCAATGTAGTTTTACCTGCAGGCAACCTGACTAAGTCCCAAGTCTGGTTATGCATTAAGGAATCCATCTCTTCTTCCATGGCTAGCTCCCACTTCTTCCTGCTTTCAACCTACATTGCTTCTTCATAACATTCAGGTTCACCAGAATCAGTCAACAATAAATAATATAATGAAGGAGAGTATCGTTCAGGGGGTCTACTTATCCTAGTAGATCTTCTAACACCACTTTCAAGTGTTTGAGGTGCCTGTTGCTGTTGTGGTGGTTGCTGCTGCTGTGGTTGTTGATTATTATTATTTTCAGGCACCTTTACTTTTTCAGTTATCTCATCAAGAACCATGTATTCCTTGCTTTCTTTTTCCTGTTTCTTTTCCTGCAACTGATTCTTATACAAGACCTTTTCATTGAATATTACATCTCTGCTCCTAATGATTTTGTGATTTTCATAATCATATTAGCGATAACCAAAATCATTAGCACCATATCCAATAAAGGTACATTTCTTTGATTTTGCCTCAAGCTTTGTTCTGTTTTCTTTATTAATATGGACAAAGGCCTCACAACCAAAAGGTTTTAAAAAAGAGTAGTTTACCTTTTTACCTGTCCATGCTTCCTCTGGAATACCACCATCCAAGGAACTTGAAGGCCCTCTGTTTATTAGATAAACAACAGTATCTACAGCATCTGCCCAAAATTGTAAAGGCAATCCCGCATGCAATCTTATGCACCTTGCACGCTCCATGATTGTTCTGTTCATCCTTTCTGACACACCATTTTCTTGTGGTGTTCTTGGAACTGTCTTCTCTCTACGAATTCCATGCTCTGAAAAGTACCTATCAAACTCTTTGCTGCAATATTCACCTCCATTGTCTGATTTGAGACATTTCAACTTCTCTCCTGTCTCAATCTCAACCAAAGCTTTCCATTTCTTGAAAGTATCAAATACATCAAATTTATTTTGAATAAAATAAATACAAGTTTTTCTAGTTGCATCATCAATAAACGTA
Organism: Pinus albicaulis; assembly: GCA_034641835.2. Taxonomy (NCBI): domain Eukaryota; kingdom Viridiplantae; phylum Streptophyta; class Pinopsida; order Pinales; family Pinaceae; genus Pinus; species Pinus albicaulis. The sequence continues at coordinate 1,375,955,415 of CM076572.1, forward strand.
ACATAATAGTGAGAGCCACTGAGAGATGATACCTGAGCAGGTCCCCATACATCTATATGCATAAGCTCCAATTTTTTGTTCTTCTTTTCTTTCCCAACTTTGAGAAATCTGACTCTCTTCTGTTTTCCATAAATGCAATTCTCACAGAAATCCAAATCAACATTCTTCAAACTTGGCAACAAATTTCTTGAGTGAAGAATCTTCATCCCCTTCTCACTCATGTGTCCGAGCCTATGATGCCATAATGCTGCATCTGCTCCTTTGGATGTTAAAGCATTAACAAAGTTATAAATACCATTGCATAAATACAATGTACCAACCTTTTCACCTTTTGCTATTACCAGGGCTCCTTTGGTGACCTTCCAAACTTTATCTGTGAAATTTTTCACACAACCTTCACCACGTAACTATCCTGATGAAATCAGATTTTTATTTAGATCTAAAACATGCCTTACCTCCTTTAATAGCCATTGGTTTCCATTCTACTGTTTTACAAGAACCTTACCCATTCCAACAATTTTATAGGGTTTATCATCACCCAAACGAACTTGTCCAAAATATCCTTGAACATAGTCATGAAAATATTTCTTATCAGGTGTGGCATGGAATGAAGCCCCTAAATCTACAACCCAAGAATCAATAACATTTTCGAAAGAAAGAATCAAAGCATCTTGTAACACATCACCTGTCACATTTTCTTCATGATTTTTTTCTTGCTGTGTGCCTCCTTCTTTTCCCTTCCGAGATATACAGTCTTTATTTAAAGTGTCCTTTCTTTCCGCATTTCTAGCACACTATCCCTGATTTGGACTTGGATCTACCTTTTCTTGATTTACTCCGATATCCTAAGCTATTTCCTCTTTCCATTCTCCTTCCCCTAGACTATGCACTCAAAGAATTACCCAATGTCTCACCAGAGCTTTTCCGTCGCATTTCCTCGCTAAGGATAGCACCGAAAACATCATCAAACTTTAAAGTACTAGATCCAGAGACAGAGTTACTAATGGAAATTACTAAACCATTCCAACTCTCTAGAAATGAGCACAAGAATAAGAGAGCTCTAACTTCATCATGAAAGTTTACCCCTATAGAACTTAACTAACTGGTAACTGTATCAAAATCATTTAAATGGTCTACAACAGATCCACCTTCTGACATCTTCATATTAAATAGTCGTTTCTTAAGAAATACCTTGTTTGAGGCCGAGGGTTTTTCATATAGTTTCGCCAATGTCTGCATCAAACCCTTTGTTGTTGTTTCCTTCGAAATATTGAAGGCAACTGATGCTGCAAGGCACAACCGTACCGTTATGAGTGCCTTTCTATCGAGAATGTTCCATTCTATGTCTGTCATGGCCGCTGGCTTCTTTGTTTTTCCACTCAATGGTAGGTACAGATCTTTCTGATATAGATAATCTTCCATCTGCATCTTCCACAGCGGAAAGTTTTGGCCGTTAAATTTCTCGAACCAAGAACCCTTCTTTCCTGTGAGTTTATCAGCCAAATATACCTTCGGCTCTGATACTAGTTGTTAGAAAATTAAATATTACAGAGCAATGCAACACATAAAATATGCCGAAAATACAAGCATAAAAAACACATAAAACCAGAGAGACACAGATATACGTGGTTCACCCATTTTGGGCTATGTCTACCCCGAACAGCCAATCCTTCCTCTCTATTATCCAACAAAATGAAGAGACAAAACCTACAGTATATCCGCTGTTATATCCCCTGTTCTCTCTCACATCCTCCCTATCTATTTCCCGCTCAGAGAATACACATGTAATGCACAGCCGCAATGCAATACCCTCATACAAAGAGAGGGGTTTCCTTCTAGGGAAAAAAACCCTAAACTAAACATAAATTTTATCGTCAGATCATCGGCCAGCAGCCGGGGGGTCAGCCCCCCCCCCGGACCCCACGGGGGGGACAAGTCCCCCCCGCACCCCCCCACTACAAGGGTGTACAGTTTTCCTGGGGTATGCATCCAGCTAAAACAAGGATCTCTGAATTAAAATGAAAATCAAGCTCCACACCCAACATCATCATCATCAATCAAAGCAAATCATTCACAAGCTCCATAACACCAAATTGGTCATCAACCTCAAAGAACCATGTATTGCTCTCAAAAATCATAAAATTCCAACATTAACAATGAATCCTCAATGCTCTATTTAACCAACAAAGAGGAGAAAACCTAATAGAGTCTCTAGAAGCCTATTGGCTAATCTGAAATGTCACTATTGTCCTTCAGACCTTACAAGGCCCAAGGCACAAAATATCTAAAACAAAATATATTTTCGGGCATTTTTAGCAAATAAATTGATATTTGAGGTCTGACAAGCCTCCTAAAACTTTCCAAGCATACATTTTTGACTTTCCCTCTGCTAAAGGCGCAACATTGTGTTTTAGGATGAATTTCCATGCCAAGGGCACAACACTGGAGTAGGAAAACTGGGTCAACTTGCAGTAGTGTTTTGAAAACCTTCCCGATGTCGGAAAAGGCTCTGTGATGGCCCGTTGCTGTTGGGAAAAATACTGACAGGGGGGGTGAATCAGTATTTAGTGCAGACAATAAAAATTTGATATTTCCTTCTTAAAAACCCATACTCTACTTTCCTGAATTCAACTCGCGTATATACGCAGATATCCTTTACAAAACTCGCGTATATCTAGTGAATTAATTATGCATTTAATTCATGACTTAAATCATTGCATTACTCATTTATCAGATTTTCAGAAAACAGTAAGCAGGTGCAGAAAGAACAGAGTAATCATCACACACAAGCAATCACACATGAACACCAGGAATTTTAGGTGGAAACCCAAATTGGGAGAAAACCACCGTTGTCGTCGTCTCAGTCTTCAATCTTTATTATTAATAAAACTTCTTACAACATGTACTAGCACAGACTCATACCAACACGCAGGCACCCACCTGCAGAAGGCTACAACCTTCTCTCGTTTACCAGCCTTTCCTGGAAGGGAGCAACAACCCCCTGCTCTAGTTTACCAACCTCTCATGGAAGGGAGATACTACCCCCTGATATTAACACCAGCCTCTCCTGGCAGAAAGATTCTACTTTCAGACTGAAGGCTTCAACCCTCAGATCCACTGCAGACCACGTTTCATCAATTTTCAAACTGGATCAAACAGCTTTAACACAATCCTTCACTTATCAGCAAACGTCCTTTTCCCAGAGCATCAAACAGAACAGTGAAACCACTGTAACCAGAATATCAAAGATAACCCAAACTTCAGAATAGATATGTAGAATCTCAATCAGCTTTGAGCAACCATCAGTTCAAATTGCATACGCACTTTTCTTCAAACAGACTCGCGTATATACGCACTTTTAATAAAGGCAACCCGCGTATACATCTGTGCACTTTTCAGAAAAACCCTAACAGTCCATACGCTCCTTTGTTTAAACAGATCCGCGTATATACGCGCTTTTCATGAAACGAACATGCGTATAGATCTATAAAAGATAAACTTTGCAGAACAGATTAGATCTATGGACTTACCTAGATTTCTTCAATATCTTCAATAGATTTGCGCCAGTTCTTCAATACTTCTTTTCAGATCATCCTAGAGATTCGTCATTTCCAGATATAGAGATTTTGAACCTTCATCATATTCATGGGTGCATCATAGATTCAGATCTATCAATTAAGAACAGAGTTCAACCATACAAATAAACTTCAGAGTGAAGTATTCATTTAAAGCCCAGACACATGCACACACTTTGCACAATGATTTTCTTCTCCTTATATAAGTTTACCCTTTATGAATACCATGAGCCAAAACCACACTTCTTCTGATGGTATTCCTGGATGAGATCAAATAGACAACCCAGCGCTCAATACAATGGGTCAATACCATGGTAGTAACCCCTGGTTTTACACTTTTAGAGCGCAATTGAGCATACATGACTTGGCACGTACTTTCCTACGTGCATACGCGACTTATCCTAGACAAACCCGTGTATGCCTTGAGACACACACTTTTCATCATTGGTCTAGCACATACTGGAATTCCTTTCATCATTACATCTGAGCTGCTTTGTAGACACATCAGATTTACATCATTAATTAGTATATCAAGTCATTTTCCATCCAGTACAACTTTCATCAAGTAGGTTGCCATCATCTTTATCAAGTGGGTTGTCATCAAGGACAACACTCTGCATCATATTTCCAACAATCTCCCCCTTTGGACTTGATGGCAACCACGATGGTGTTTGATCACAACATATAGATACATTAAGCATAATGATAGTCTCCCCCTATTCAAACACCATGTCAGTCTCCCCCTTTGACATCAAGGGCAAAGGGCGGATCAAGAAGAGCGTTCTAGATCTAATGTGCACTGAAGTTACCATGCTCCCCCTGAGTTCATGCTGGATCTTCAAACATGTTTTTCAATGAAGTACATGACTCTATGACTTTCCTATCACCAAGGACTCATACTTACATCAAAGATTCAACCAAGTGGATTTACAGATGAGACTCAAGTACCCAACCAAGTGGGTTTACACATTTTGACTCAGCTACCCAACCAAGTGAGTTTACACATTTTGACTCAACTACCCAACCAAGTGGGTTTACACATTGATCCATGCCATACTTCTTCAGAATTTTCTTAAGGTATTTTTCTTGTGATAAGAATATACCATCTGCAGTTTGATGCACTTGCAAACCAAGAAAGAATGTTAGTTCCCCAAGTAAAGACATTTCAAATTCTTGCTGCATGACAGAAGCAAATTTCTGACTCATAGATTCTTCATTACTTCCAAAAATGATATCATCAACATATACAACCACAATCAATAGTTTATCATTTTCATTTTTTGTGTATAAGTTACTATCAGCAAACCCCTTTGAAAATCCTTGTTGATGAAGATATTTGTCAAGACGATAATACGATGCCCTTGGAGCTTGTTTGAGACCATATAGAGCCTTTTTAAGTCTACAAACAAGATTTTCATCATTTCCCAAAATGAATCCTTTTGGTTGTTCTATATAAACTTCTTCTTCTAGATCACCACTGAGAAATGCAGATTTAACATCCATTTGATAAACTTTGATTTGTTGAAAACTTGAAAAAGAAAGAAACATTCTTATGGCTTCAATTCTAGCTATAGGAGAAAAAGTTTCTTCAAAGTCTATACCTTCTTGTTGAGTATACCCCTTGCAAACAAGTCTAGCTTTATTTCTTACGACATCCCCATTTTCATTTAACTTGTTTTTGAATATCCATTTAGTTCCAATGAAATTTTTGTTATGAGGTCTTGGTACTAATTCCCAAGTGTCATTTTTTTCAATTTGATCAAGCTCTTCATTCATGGCTTGAACCCAACATTCATCTTTGCTAGCTTGATTTACATTGTGTGGTTCAATAGTGGATAGAAATGCCAGATAGCTAGAGGATCCTACAAGATTCCTTCTTGTTTGTACACCTGATGCCTTATCTCCCAAAATCTGAGATTCTGGATGATTCTTTTGAACATATCTGGAAGGAGCCTTTTCAGATAAATCATCTTCAGGTTCTTCATTGGATCCACTGTCTATATCATTCCTATTTGATGTAGAAGGACAATAGTCACCATTATATTCTTATGTCATTTGTTTTTCTTCTTTAGGGGCTGCATGAGACTCATCAATGACAACATCAATACATTCAACAATCTTTCGAAGCCTTTTATTGTAACATTTGTATGCTCTGTTTGTAGATGAGTAACCAAGAAGTATCCCTTCATCTAAACTAGGTTCAAACTTGCCAAGCTTTTCATCATTATTTTTTATAAAGAATTTACTTCCAAAAACTCTAAAATGCTTCACAGAAGTAGAATTACCATACCAGAGTTCATATGGAGTTTTGTCACTATTTACTCGAACATGTGCCTTGTTGAGAATGTTTGCTGCTGTATGTGCTACTTCTCCCCAGAAAATGTCAGGTGTTCCAGAATCATCAAGCATAGCTCTAGCCATTTGTTGAATTGTTCTATTCATTCTTTCTGCTATGTCATTTTGTTGTGGGGTGCCAGCTACAGAGAACTGTCTTTTTATGCCATGTTGTTCACAAAATTCAAGGAAATCATTTGATGTATATTCTCCTCCTCGATTAGATCTAAGACACTTGATTTTTAGATCTAATTCATTTTCCACCAGTGCTTTGAAGATCTGAAATTTTTCAAATGCTTCGTCTTTGTGTTTAATCAACCCAATCCAACACATCCTAGAGAAATCATCAATAAATAAGATATAGTATTCTTCCCCACGTGGTGAATTTTTCCTCATAGGTCCACATCTGTCAGTATGAATAAGTTCAAGAGGCTTACTTGATGATCCTTCTTTGGCATTAAATTGTACTCTGGTCTGCTTACCAAATTGGCAATATTTGCATATGATACTCTCTGGTAGATTAATATTGTGAAGACCACGAACAACTTTAAGTCTGCTTGATTTGTTGATTTGAGAGAAGCTCAGATGCCCCAGCCTTCTATGACATAGCCAATTTTCTGAAGATTTTCTCAAGTAACATTGATCTTTGCAGTTCTTTAATACATATAGGTTGCTTGGAGTTCTTTTGCCTTTTATAATAGTTTTACCTATATCAATATCACAAACCACACATTCTTTTGAACTAAAGACAACTTCAGTTCCTTGATCACACATTTAACTTACACTTAACAGGTTATGCCTTAATCCATCCACATACATGACATCATTAGCCTTCACCTTTTCTTTTAAAAACACGGACCCTTTTCCTTTAATTACAGCAGGGGTATCATTTCCAAATGTAACTTTCTTTTCCTTTTCTAGAGCATTATATGCAAGAAGTTTGCTTTTGTCACCTGTCATGTGTCTTGAGCATCCACTATCAATGTAACATTGATTTTCTTCACCTTCAGCAAATAACGCTATCCCACAATTTTCAACTTGTAATTCCTTCTTTTTCCATAATTTGGAACTTGAAGGAAAATCCTGTTTTGGTTGGACTTTGCTCCTGCATTCAGATTATAAATGGCCAAAGTTATTGCAATAAGTACATTCAACTTCATTTTGAAGAGGAGAAATGTTGTTATAGGTGTTCTTCTTTGGTTCAATATCCATCCTTTTCTTTCTTGCTTCTCTTGTCATGATGGTTTTATAGGCAACACATTGAACAACTTTATGACCAAAATTGTGACATGAGAAACATTGTCCATTGAAGTAGAAATTTTTGCAATCATGAAATCTTCTATTTGAATTTACCTGTTGGTTGTAGCTTCTTTGAAAGACATTCCTGTTAGTGTTCCTTGAATTGTGATGATCATGCTTTACCTGTAAAGATTCTTTATTCCCTTGCTGAGTGGCTGAATGTAGTAAACCAGCTGTAGCTGCTTTTAGATAATTTGGTGTTGAAGCCTGAGAGGATTCTTCGGTATATCCAAGACCTGTCTTTATAAGAGGAGAACGTTGTACCTTGATAATCTCATCTAAGGTTTCAGATCCTTTAGCAAATCTAAGATTTAGAGTCTTTTCTTTCTCAAGTTCTTTTCTTAGACTTACTACTTCACATTCTAAATTCTCATTGTGTTTCTTCGCTTCTTCATTCTGCTTTTTCAGAGTCTCTATGGTAATTTTCCTTTCTTCTAAGAGAATTTTACATTCTTCTAAGGGAATTTTGAGTTGATTGTTTTCTTCAAGAAAATCATTGTCCTCTAGAGCATCCACAAAAGTATCCTTTTCATCTTTAGATTCAAATACCATGAGAAGTCTAAGATTTTTTTCACATTCTTCCTCACTATCAGAGAACCCATCACTGTCTTCATGAGTGTAGTAACTTTTCCTAGTGCTAGACCGGTGCTTATTCCTTCTTGCTACTTCCTTCCCTTTTGCAGATGTTTCTTTATAAGGACACTTAGCAGCGTAATGACCAACTCTTCCACAATCAAAACATTTGAAAGGAAGCTTACCTCTGAACCGTCCTGTGCCAAGTTGAAGTTTCTTTACAAAATTTACCTCATCTTCTTCTGAGATATATCCTGATCCTTCTGCTTCTTGTACTTTCTTCCCTTTTGTAGAAGCTCTAAAGACGGCTTCTTTGACTTCAGATGGTCCTCCTCTTCTCATTTCATAAGCAGTTAGTATGCCATGGAGTTGTACGACAGTAAGATTTTGAAGATCCTGTTTTTCTTCAAGAGCATAAACTTTTGACTCAAATTTTGCCGTTAGTGATCTTAAGATTTTCTCAACCAAAGTAGATTCTGCTATTGTTTCTCCCATGTTTCTCATATGATTTACAATATCATCAAGACGTAAGAAGAAACTAGCAACACTCTCATCATTATGCATCTTCAAATTTTCATATTCAATTCTGAGAGTTTAGAGTTTTGCACTTTTTACCTTTGCATCTCCTTCATAACTTAGGATGATTTTGTCCCATATTTCCTTTGCTGTATTTAGCTACATAACCTTGACAAATTCTAATTCAATTAGACTTCCCAATATTGCATTGACCGCCTTTGCATTTGTTTCATAATTCTTCTTTTCCGTCGGATCCGTTGGTACTACGGCTGGATATTGATATCCTTGTTCAACAATGGCCCATACATCTGCTCCCATAGACTGAAGATAGGATCTCATCCTTATTTTCCAGAAGATTAAATTGCTTCCATTAAAGAGTGGAGGCTTGATAGATGTTGTTCCATCTTGATTGCTCATCTTGCTTGATCTTCCTTCTAGCGGTTAAGCTTTTTTAGAAGGACCTGCTCTGATACCAATTGTTGGGAAAAATACTGAGAGGGGGGGGTGAATCAGTATTTAGTGCAGACAATAAAACTTTGATATTTCCTTCTTAAAAACCCATACGCTACTTTCCTGAATTCAACTCGCGTATATACGCGGATATCCTTTACAGAACTCGCGTATATCCAGTGAATTAATTATGCATTTAATTCATGACTTAAATCATTGCATTACTCATTTATCAGATGTTCAAAAAACAGTAAGCAGGTGCAAAAAGAACAGAGTAATCATCACACACAAGAAATCACACATGAACACCAGGAATTTTAGGTGGAAACCCAATTTGGGAGAAAACCACCGCTGCTGTCGTCTCAGTCTTCAATCTTTATTATTAATAAAACTTCTTACAACATGTACTGGCGCAGACTCATACCAGCACGCAGGCACCCACCTGCAGAAGGCTACAACCTTCTCTCGTTTACCAGCCTTTCCTGGAAGGGAGCAACAACCCCCTGCTCTCGTTTACCAGCCTCTCCTGGCAGAAAGCTTCTACTTTCAGACTGAAGGCTTCAACCCTCAGATCCACTGCAGACCACGTTTCATCAATTTTCAAACTGGATCAAACAGCTTCAGCACAATCCTTCACTTATCAGCAAACGTCCTTTTCCCAGAGCATCAAACAGAACAGTGAAACCACTGTAACCAGAATATCAGAGATAACCCAGTCTTCAGAATAGATATGCAGAATCTCAATCAGCTTTGAGCAACCATCAGTTCAAATTGCATACGCGCTTTTCTTCAAACAGAATCGCGTATATACGCGCTTTTAATAAAGGCAACCAGCGTATACATCTGTGCACTTTTCAGAAAAACCCTAACAGTCCATACGCTCCTTTGTTTAAACAGATCCGTGCATATACGCGCTTTTCATGAAACGAACATGCGTATAGATCTATAAAAGATAAAATTTGCAGAACAGATCAGATCTATGGACTTACCCAGATTTCTTCAATATCTTCAATAGATTTGCGCCAGGTCTTCAATACTTCTTTTCAGATCATCCTAGAGATTCATCATTTCCAGATCTATAGATTTTGAACCTTCATCATATTCATGGGTGCATCATAGATTCAGATCTATCGATTAAGAACAGAGTTCAACCATACAAATAAACTTTAGAGTGAAGTATTCATTTAAAGCCCAGACACATGCACACACTTTGCACAATGATTTTCTTCTCCTTATATAAGTTTACCCTTTATCAATACCATGAGCCAAAACCACACCTCTTCCGATGGTATTCCTGGATGAGATCAAATAAACAACCCATCGCTCAATACAATGGGTCAATACCATTGTAGTAACCCCTGTTTTTACACTTTTAGAGCGCAATTGAGCATACGCGACTTGGCACGTACTTTCCCGTGTGCATATGCGACTTATCCTAGACAAACCCGCGTATGCCTTGAGACACACACTTTTAATCATTGGTCTAGCACATACTGGAATTCCTTTCATCATTAAATCTGAGCTGCTCTGTAGACACGTCAGATTTACATCATTAATTAGTATATCAAGTCAGTTTCCATCAAGTACAACTTTCATCAAGTAGGTTGCCATCATCTTTATCAAGTGTGTTGCCATCAAGGACAACACTCTGCATCATATTGCCAACAGTTGCAAAGCCCTTTGAGTCTACTTCCCATATCTACACTTGGTTCTCTGATTTAAACTCTACAAAATGTTCAAAAAGAAATATTTCCAACGCTGGTAAAGGCGCAACACATGTCCTGAAAAGTAGGCAGAATGGTGAAAATAAGGGTGTTTTTGACCCTTTTGGAGGATTAAAACATCTCCAATTGATCTAAAACTTTGTGAGAATGCTATATTTGAGATGCGGATTCCAAAAATGTGAGCCTTTCCTCCTGAATATGCTTTGATAAAAATCATAGCACCATGGGTGCTACCCCCTTGGCCCTCAAAATTAGCAAAAAACGAAAACTTGTCAAAATTCTTCCAAATTTGGTGGAAGTGTGCCTCATGGGTTTTGAGAAGTCTGTAGAGAATATTTTGCCAATATTCCAAGCCTAGCTTGGCCTTTTTCTTCTTTTAGTGCTTGAATTTCAATGAGGGCTTCCTTCAGTGTGGCACAAGCAAGTTTGTTTTTCATTGCATAACGCTTGGTCATATTTTTCTAGAGAGCAAGGCCCCTTTTTATGTTCTTAAAATAATTGTGTTCATTATTGTAGAACTGAATGATATGTTGTGCCATTTCAAAGTCTCTCTCCCACTCCCTAATTTTTGCATCTTTGCTTTGGAGTAATAACCTAGTGGCCATTTCCTTATCTTCATTATCACTGTCAAGGTCAATGAATTGGGGTTCTTGTTTAGTTTTCCTACCTCCCTTACCTTTCTTATCATTTTTCATCTTTTCTTTGCCCTTATCAAGCCTTTGAGCTGATGTATATGGCAAGGTCCCTTGTCTTTTGGAGGCAGCAAACACTTGCCTTGGTCCTCTTTGATATGTGAGAGGGAGAAACTCAAATTTGTTTACTAGAATGTTCTTACCTTGATTTATCTCAAGACTATCTTTATTTTTATTGATGATATATGCATTTATGTATCCTGCATTGTGTTCTTCGTTGCTCTCTTGAGATTCACTTTCATTTTCATCCATGCTAGCATTATTGTCATGATCTTCACCCCTCTCATCAACCTCTTGACTATCCTTTTGGGTCATAGTGTCACTATTGTCATCATCATTAGGGCTATCAGTCATCATGTTTTCTCCTTCATTTCCATGACTATCATTAGCCTCTTCTTGACCTTCTGCACAATTATCATCTTCATTGTGTTCATCTCTGTCACTATCTCCATGACTGAGGCTTGTTTCATAAGTGTCGTTGTTATCCTTATTCTTTGCATTGTCCTTACTGTCATTATCTTTTTCATTGCGATCCACTGTGTCACTGTCCTTTTCATCACTGCCCTCTTCCTCCTCTTCATTATTCTCTGTTTTGTCACTTTTAGAAGTGTCTTTGTCAGTTTATTCATTACTGTTTTGTGCATTTTCATCATTTTCATCCTCTTCCATATATTAATTGTTTTTCTGCTGTCATGCTCATTGTTTTCATATTCATCACTATCATGTTCACTGCCCTTTTCTTCAAATTCTGCCTTTGTCTCTTCTACTAATATTTCCATTTCATCATATGTTACTTCTTCATTTGTCTCTCCTTCCCCTTCACTGTTTATCTCACTACCTTTGTCTTCATAATCTTCCTGTCTCTTGATTTTCATCATCATCCTCCTCATCATCAGTTTCTTCCTCATGACTATCATTTTTTGCTTCCTCATTATTGTCACTTTCTTCCTCATGACTATAACTTTCTACTTCATCATTTGTTTCTTCTTCCTCATTGTCCTTTGTTTCTTCCTCATCATCACCACTTTCTTCATTTTGATTTTCCTCTTCCTCATAATTTGTTTACTCCTCTTGACTATCATTTTCCTCTTTGTCACTGTTCTCTTCTTGTTCTTCATCATTCTCTTCTTGTTCTGATGCTTTACAAGAAGGTGAGGGAAAGAAGTTTTCTTGAGGAGAAGATTCATATGGAGAGGATGAATCATGGTCAGTGGGGGGTGATGGAGGAATGGAGGAATGTGGGTGAGAAGATGAGGGTAAAATTTGCTAACAAAGAGGTTGTGGATTTGTGAAAACATCATGGGCGATGAACACTTCCCATGAGATACCCTGTTGCTCTAAATGATGCAACACAATCATCTTGATAAGAGAATGGTGGAAAAGACTCTGCATTTGTTGTGAAGGAGACCTCTTTTGGACAATGTATAACATCTTATCAATACTTCTATTAAGGTAATAGGGAAAATGTAGTAGCTTGGCCCTAGTGAAGTGCATAAGCAGTCTTATATGGTAGGAATAAATTCTAGAAGACCTCCCCTCGCATGTAAAATACTTCATGATGACTTTCATTAATGGGGAATATATTTCCAACAAATGGGAAAATGGAAAAATAGCTTTGCAATCAGGTTGGTATCTTGGTTTCAATAAAGGCTGATAATGGCTCAAGTCCAAACTCACCTGCTTGAACAATTTCTCTCCCATACAAGGTATCCCAGTGGCCATGGAAATTTTATTGGTGGACAGATCATAATTTACCCTAGCTAGATGCACTTAATGGTCATGGAGGTTGAGGATAAAAAGTCTGTTCAAATCAGGATGACTTTGAAAATTTTGGACTCTTCCATAGAAATTAAAAAATCCTACCTCTTAGAAATATGCAAATGTGGTAGGGGATGCTGCCAACTCCTTGATGTTCAAAATTTCAAACCTATTTACTCTTCCACCCTTTCTCTGTTATCCCCTAGGCCTTTTGCCTCTCTTGCCACTATTAATACTGCCTTCTCTAGACATTTTATCTTTTACTCTTGCTTTGAGATCAAAACCCTGAAACTATTTGTGAAATGATATGGAGAGGGCAAGTGAGATGATAATGAGAAAGGCAGTGATTTGCAAGCAAAGGGGAATGATGAGTGAAGAAGGAAAATTTGGGCCTTAGTGTGCCTTTAGTATGTAGTTGAATGGATGCCCTTTAAACAAGTGTTGTTAGCAAGGGATTAGGTTTTCTCTTCCTTTAGGGTTTTTATTTTCTTTACATTTCTTGCTAAGTTTCACCTTTAAAACAACATGAGAGGGGGAAGAGCATCTAAATACCTCTTATAAAAAATCCAGGAAGTGCCAAGCAGAAAATTTGGAGGATTCTTGAGGCAGTTGGAGGCTTGCACTAGCTTGAAAAGCTTCCTGGCTAAACACATAGCATAGGAGTGCAGCACTCGGGCCCCTGTACGCGCTATCGAGTTGGAATGAATGGCCCTTTGCGTAGCACTGACAAAGCTGCACGTTTTCAGTTCGACCTTAATGGTGCTACGCATGGCATCGATAGAGCTTCCCACTTTTGGGTCGGCCTTTGTGTAGCGTCTCAACGAACAGGCGTGTAGCACCGTCGAAGCTGCACACTGTCGGGTTGGCTTGAACAACCTTGCGCTTAGTGCTCGAGCGGAACTGCACAAGATGTTGGGCTTCTGCACATCCTTGCACATAGAAAACGCGCAACAGCCTTTCATAGGAGCACAGCGCGGAGTTCTAATTTCCGAAGAATGCACACACAGGCGCGTAGCAGGGTTTTCCAGGAGCGTAGCGCCGGGTTCTTCCTGCCCGAAGTCTGCCAGAAACTCAAGGATTTCTCTTGAATACTTATCACTCCTTTTTTTCAAGTGAAAAATGGAATTAAGTGATGAATGAGATGCTTTTATACCCTAGGAATCAATAAATTAAAACTGGAAAACCACTCTTGCTAATGTTTTGAGTTTTATTTGTCACTTTATCATTGATATATCTTTTTGTTTTGCAGGAGGTGACTTAAATACAAAAATGACATTTTCTCATCTCAATCTTTCCTCTTTTCTGTTCTTAGGTAACTGATACGATGAATTTTACTTCCTTGACTGTTTGATGCTTTAACACTTTTTTCATCTATTCTATCATAGCAAAACCTCAAAACTTGCCCTATCTGTCATTTGAAAACTAACATATCTCTTTAAACTCATTTAGTAAGGGTGATTTCTTTAAAATAATATTTGAGGGATGTGCCTTTACCCTATCAGTGTCAAAATGTTTCTTTCCTGCATTATGAAGTTTTGAACTCGCGTCTTTAACCCCTTTGACATATCTGAGTGTGGGTGATCTTTAAAACCTAGTTTCTTCCCCTCTCACTGATTTTCCAAATGTAAGATAGATCTGCCTTGCAGAGTCACCACAGTCTTTACAACCATGTTTATCAATATCTCCCTTTGGCCACTTCTGTTTGTTACAGGTGCCATGAAAAAAAAAAAAATTGTCTCCTTGGTCATTCTTTGAATTTGACAATTTTAATTACTCAACATCAAACTCATAATTGATTTGGTGTTCCATTTTGACACTTGACCTTATGATTTCTTTCCCTTTGACCATTTTGAGGGAAACTAACTTCACTTGAATGCTTAGTCTCCCTCACACTGATACTCTTTTTATTTCCCTCCCTTTGATGTAGTGAAGTGTTGTTGCCTTGATAAACCATGGAGGTGACCTTCTAATATCATTCTTCAAACTTCTGGCTGTTGTCATCATGGAGATTTATGGTCTTCATTTCACTTCTTTTCCTACCTTCTCAAACCTTAGGCTTTAGGTCTTTTTCCCTTATTCATTATAATTTCTAGAAATCTTCAATTCATACTTGGTTGGGCTGATGGCCTCTGTCCTTGTGATCCTTTGCACTGGCTCCTTGCTTGGCAACAATTTTTAGCCAACCAGTCATAAAAACCCTGATTCTCTTTGAACTTAGGCATGCATTTTCTTATTTTTTGTGAATGTACTTTGTGACAATTTGGCCTCTCACCTTACTTCCTTTCTGCTAATAGTCATCTCAATCATTCCTGCAGAAATGTTTAATATGGGCAGCTATCTTTTTGCAGAAGTTGTGCTTTGACCAAGGAGGCCTTCCTTGGAATATTTTCTGATCCATTTGGACAATCATATGCTAGCCTTCTTCCTCTTTGATTGCAGCCTCTTGTCACAGGAAAAAAAAATATTTAGAACACCAAAACAATCCTATGACCTGTGAAACCCTAGGTTACCTAGTGGGAGGCCTTTTGTACTTGGCCTTTGACTGAAAAATTGAATTAGGGTTTTTAGGTGTAAAATAAATTTTTTGACAAACCTTATGCATTGTAGACCTAAAAACGATTGCTTTTGATCTATCTAAAGAGCCTATAAAGGTAGCTTCAAACCACCAATGCTTAAGGCATTTGTCGAATAGGGGAAAAGGTTAGACTACTTGGAAATCCAAGGTGGAAGTAGAAAGTTTAGGCAAGTCAAAGCAGAGTGTTAAGGGCAGAGGTGGAAAAACATAGTGAAATTGAGTGGCATGAGCCCGTGATGGGTCTTCTGGGAGTGATAGGCTAGCCATGACTTGATAGAGTAGTAAAATAGTGAAACATTTATCCTGAGGATAATGAAGGGAGTGAGATTTATAGAACTTACAATATTCATTAATTTTGTTTCTAGAAATCTAGGATAAACATTTAGTCATCTATAGAAAGAAAAAAAATTACTGATGACTAAAAATGGTTCCGCTTGGGGAGGGCAGCTCCTTTCCAGGAGGTGTCCAGAATTCCAGATCTCTAGTTTTGAGAAGACCACTACCTTCTCCATTGGGCATATTTTTACCTCTTTTCATTTGTTGATGCTTCATTGAAGTTGTGATCTCAATGTTTTGAAAAACATGATTAGCTCAAACTCACCTTTACCTACCCAGCCTACTTGGCATAGAATTTTTTATTCCTAGGGTGCACTTGAACTGACAAACCCTTGGCATTTTCTTCTTTTGAAATAAAAACAAACTATCTACTTCTATCTTATTTCTACCAAGAGTTCAAATTATGCTAATGAACTCTTTTTATCCTCTACCTATACTAACTGACTGTCAAGATTAGGTTGTATGACAGACGTCATTCTTTAAGCTATAAACATGAAATTGAAAGCATGGTTTAAATCAGGATTAAGCAATCTGACTTTCCATGGGTTGTGGCATTAGAACAAGCTGCACACAAACATTACTTTTGTACAAACAACACTAGAAAAGTAAGGGCTATGATTTATCATTTGGTATGCATCCCCATCTTCCTCTTTGGTTCAATTTTGAGCATTTGGAACCAGTATCTTTCATTCCTATTCTATCCTTTTTGACAAGTCAAGTTTGAATGATTAGAAAAAATCTCTTTCACTAACTTATTAACACAAATTTAAAGCATGTTCAGCCATGATTAGGCTAGATGATTGAACAAGATCTTCCTTTTGAACAAGTAGTGACATTTAGGCTCACACACTTTCAGTACTACTATTTTTTTGGGTATGGGGCTGTACCTCTTTTCAAATCTGCCCTCTTTTTTTTTTTTTTTAACTTTTTCTCTCTTTTGGGTCAAAACAATCTAAAACGAAAGGTATAAATATGCTCATAGTGCTGAGCTTATTCGCTCGCCTATATATCCTAATCTAACTTATACAATATATACATTGATTTGGTGAACTCCATTTTCCAATATAACCAATCAAGTAGATGGTTCCACGATTGATTTTGTTTCAGCTCTTTGAGTGTGGTGAAAAAATCAAAAGGACACTCCCACCTTACCAGTGTTTGAACAAAAGAGCCTAAAATGTTGTTGAAATTCTGCATCAAACAACTCTTGACATGGCATACCACTCCTTTAGATGTCTCTAATAAATCAGCAAAGGGATCTTGAAATAATACTTGGCTTAGAGGATCTAGGAAATAAGCTTGATCTAGGACTGCTTTTTTCTCCATTTTGCTGAACTTAGGACTCCTTTGGGAAAGAAACTCCGCCTCTTCCTCAAGATCATATCAACTAGTAGCCTCATCATATATTGCAATTTTTTCCTCTAACAACCCTGATGTAGTCTAATTGAGTCGACTGGACTCTTTGAAAAGGCCACCATGTTGGTGAGCAGGGGTATTCTTTGGCAATAAATATTCTTGAGAAGGAGATGTAGTAGCTCTTATGTGATCATCAATTTTTGTGCCTTCATCTGCAATTTCTAATCCAATGGAACTTGGTGGCTGAAAATTTGGAGTTAAGGAGGATTCCATGTCCCAAATGATTTCCTCAAGCATTTCAGGAAGAGGCTTCTAATTGACAACTTTCTCAAGAAGTTCATCGTTCTCCTCAACCTAAACATCAAAACTGAAAGACTGTTGATTTCCAATTACATGAAAGTTATTTCTGATGGACTGAAGTGAAGTAGGGAAAAGAGTCAGAGACTCCTCACTTACTTATAAACTCTCAAGGCTTTCCTCATGAGTGTCATAGGTGACCTGTATTGGCTGACTAGTTTTTTCAAGCTGATGATAGTGAACTTCATCCCGCAAATCAACTGTTGATAGCTCTGCGAGGTTATATTATGTTTGGAGCACATCACTATCATCATGCTGATAAAATTTTGGATAATCATCAACATAAGTAATGTCACCAATCAAACATATTGGATTAGCAGGAAAATACATATAAATGTTCTATTCACATGAAGGTTTAGAGGCTGGTTGCATGCTTATAGTCTGATCTATTTCCTCTTCAATTAAAAGAGGAGGAATCTTTCTCTTTCTTAGGATAAAACTACAACAATTCTCTTTCTCTTGTGAAGGCTGATTTTGGGGCTGAATTTTTTCTTGAGCCTCACCTAGAAGAGATGGTGAATCATCACTTATGCATTCAGAGAGATCCTATGAGTTTTCTTATATTTATTGATTGGGTTCTTCCTCAACTAACTCCTCTAGGCTGTCATGATAGTTACCTTGAGAAAGAAAATGATGAATGGCTTCTAATAGATCCGTAGAATGCCAATTTCCTAAATTTTCATCAATGTTTACATGGTATTGTATGAGGTCTTCAGATTGATCATAACAATTTTCAGCTAATGATAGAGATGGATAATTTTCTTTATAAGGCTCACAAAATATCTTGTGGATATCTTTTAAGGAAAACAAACTACTAGGCTTTAGCCATTCATACCATTCTCTTGCCTTACCCTCTAATGTTTCCATAAAAATTTTCATGAGGCAGTCCTCGTGCCATTCAACCTTTAATCTACATACATGTATATGGAATTTCATGAGATGTAAAAAGGGTTCATTACATTTTTCATCTTGAAATATAGGTAGGTTTTTCATCCAATTTATCTGAGGCATCTTATGTGGAAATCGAAGGATATGGTCTCTGTTCATTGGGTTATATCTCCTTTGTATCCTTGGATCCATGTTTGTAAATCAGAAAGGATCATTGTATCTTTTCAACCAGTCTAGAGTTCTCTACCAGTGGAGTCTTTAGATCTATTGAGAGTTGTGGAGTCACAAGGTGGAAGATTTCAACTTTTATGTCCACCATCAGCATGATTTGGATTGCATAATGCATTCCCAGGGGATTCTATAAGAACTAGTGGGGTCAACAGGGCTACTGAAGACTAGTGGAGTTGCCAGGTGGATGATTTTTATTGTTTAAGGATGTATTGGTTGTCCACCATCAACAACTAAATACCAATATAAATATATTTGTGGGTTTTCTGAGGTCTTAAGGATATCTAATCTTGTAAGTTACTTAGAAGGTCCCACCGTGATCACCAAAATGTTAGTGTGTAAATGAGGTAGCAATGAATCAATGGGTACCGAATGTTTCATCTTGTGACTTACTCAAAAGGTCCCACTGTGATCACTAGAATGTTAGTGTGGCGATGAGGTTTCAGATTCACTGGATACTCTTTAACAAGGGATTATGGAGTCCTAAGGGATACTTATATTGTCATTAACTCAGAAGGTCCCACATTGATCACCAGAATGTTAGTGTCTTGTGATTTAGCAGATTGGTAGACCAAATTCGTAGGGTAACATGAAACCAGTATTTAGAGTCCCAGGACCTAGCCTTCCTGGACTCAAAGAGGGATTTCTCTATTGTATTCAAATGATGTGAACTTGTTTCCTTTCGATGGTTGATTTTAGGCTAGTTTTGAAGTTTAGGGTTTGTTTGTTTGTTTAGGTTGGCTAAAATGATCAAGTAGAATAGGTGGAGTGAGAGGTCATAAAATCATTGGGCTATGGAGTCTATGAAAGTCATAGATATCTCAAAAATGAGTCAGAGTGCATCACAGGGAAAATCTAGTGTGTTCAATGGATGTTTTAAGGTTATGTGTGAAGTGAAATGGACATTAAGTTGGGGGAAAAAGGTAGGGCAAAGGGCAGTTAAGAATCCTTTGTCATATAACCATAAACAAGAAGGTATCAAATAATTATAAGAAAAACATAACAATCATGAGATAGGGAAAACCATTAACTCAATGACAATACTTAAACAAATATTCATTCAAGATGAACAATTCAGTGAAACACAGAAAGTAAGAAAACCTATCTAACTTTAGTGATTTCACTTTCAAGATTTGAAAACACATAAGATGAAAAATAACTTTAATAAATGAAGAGGGAACTCCTAGACATCATCAATCAAGCTATAAATAACTTTGAGGAAAACTTATCAAGCATGGACAAAGGGCATGATCGAAACATGGCCTCTTTCGCTAAAACTAGCAAGTAACCCATCAAAGAGAGATTCCACAAACAGAGTTTAGACAACATCAGATAAGCATGACTAACCATAAAAAATATTTGGAAACTATCTTCCTAAACCATTAATGAAACAAACAATCTTAGGTGGATCTAAGGAGCAGCTAATAATTCCTTAAACTAACCCAGCAAAGGAAAACATAAAGACAATAGTAACAGGAAGGACTAAGGTGCCTCAAACAACATTTCTTAGCCTACACTTTTCTGATCTACTGCAACATAGAAGGATGGACACAATGATAAAAAATAAAACATGAAAAAATTAGAGACACATCACCATTCACCAAGCTCAAGGATCCTACAAGAAAGATTTCATCATCATCAATCAAAGCAAATCATTCACAAGCTCCATAACACCAAATTTCTCTTCAACCTCAAAGAACCATGTATTGCTCTCAAAACTCATCAAAAGCCAACATTAAAAATGAATCCTCAATGCTATATTTAACCAGCAAAGAGCAGAAAACCTAATAGAGACTCTAGATTCCTATTCGCTAATCTAAATTGAAACTATTGTCCTTGAGACCTTGCAAGGTCCAAGGCACAAAATATCTAAAACAAAATATATTTTTGGGCATTTTTATCAAATAAATTGATTTTTGAAGTCTGAAAAGCCTCCTAAAACTAGCCAAGTATACATTTTTGACTTTCCCTCTGCTAAGGGCTCAGCACTGTGTTTTAGGATCAATTTCCATGCGAAGGGCGTAGCACTAGAGCAGGAAAATTGGGTCAACTTGCAGCAGTGTTTTGAAAGCCTTCCCGATGTCAGAAAAGGCTCCGTGATGGCCCGTTGGAAATCCCTTTGAGTATAATTCCTAGGTATACCATTGGTTTGCTGATTTTACCTCTAAAACCTATTCAAAAAGAAAAAATTCCAAGGCTGGTAAAGGCACAACACATGTCCTGAAAAGTAGGGAAAATGGTGAAAATTAGGGTGTTTTTGACCCTTTTGGAGGACCAAAACAACTCCAATTGATCTGAAAATTTGTGAGAATGCTATATTTGAGAAGAGGATTCCAAAACTTTGAGCCTTTCCTCCTGAATATGCTCTAAGCACAAGCATAGCACCATGGGTACTACCCCCTTGACCCTCAAAATTAGCAAAAAAATAAAACTTGTCAAAATTCTTCCAAATTTGGTGGAAGTGTGCCTCATGGGTTTTGAGAGACCTGTAGAGAAGCTTGTGCCAAGATTCCAACCCTAGATTGGCATTTTTATTATTTTAGTGCTTGAATTAAAATGAGGGCTTCCTTCATTCTGGCACAAGCAAGTTTGTTTTTCATTGCATAATGCTTGGTCATATTTCTCTGGAGAGAAAGGCCCCCTTTTATCTTCTTAAAATAATTGCATTTATTCTTGTAGTACTGCATGATACGTTGTTCCATTTCAAAGTATCTCTCCCACTCCCTAATTTGTGCGTCTTTTCTTTGGAGTAGTAACCTAGTGGCCATCTCCTTATCTTCATTATCACTATCAAGGTCAATCAATTGGGGTTCTTGTTTAGTTTGCCTACCTCCCTTACCTTTCTTGTCCTTTTCCATATTTTCTTTGCCCTTGTCAAGCCTTTGATATTATGTATATGGCAAGGTCCCTTGCCTTTTGGAGGCAGAAAACACTTGTCTTGATCCTCTTTTATATGTGAGAGGGAGAAACTCAAATTTGTTTACTAGAATGTTCTTACCTTGACTGATCTCAAGACTGCCTTTATTTTCATCAATGATCTCTGCATTTATGTATCCTACATTGTGTTCTTGGCTACCCTCTTAAGAGTCACTTGCATTTTCCTCCATGCTAGCATTACTGTCATGATCTTCACCCCTATCATCAACCTCTTGACAGTCCTTTTGGTTCATAGTGTCATTGTTGTCATCATTATTAGGGCTATCAGTCATCATGTTTTCTTCTTCATTTCCATGACTGTCATTAGCCTCTTCTCGAAATTCTGCACAATTATCATCTTAATTTTTTTCATCTCTGTCACTATCTCCATGACCGAGGCTTGTTTCATAAGTGTCACTACTATCCTTATTCTCTACATTGTCCTTACTCTCATTATCTTTTTCATTGTCATTCTCTTCTTCATTTATGGCCTCTGTGTCACTATCCTTTTCATCACCACCCTCTTCCTCCTCTTCATCAGTCTTTGTGTTGTCACTTTTAGAGGTGTCTTTGTCAGTGTCTTCATTACTATTTTGTTCATTTTCATCATTTTCATCCTCTTCCATATCTTCATTTTTTTGCCCACTTTCATGCTCACTATTTTCATATTCATCACTGTCATATTCACTGCCCTTTTCTTCAAATTATGCCTCTGTCTCTTCTACTAATCTTGCCTTCATCATCTATTCCTTCTTCATTTTTCTCTCCTTCCTCTTCACTGTTTATCTCACTACCTTTGTCTTCATAATCTTCCTCTGTCTCTTGATTTTCATCATCATCCTCCTCATCATCAGTTTCTTCCTCATGACTATCATTTTCTTGTTCCTCATGACTGTCACTTTCTTCCTCATGAATGTCACTTTATGCTTCATCATTTTTTTCTTCTTCATCATTGTCCTTTGTTTCTTCATCATCATCACCACTTTCTTCATTTTCATTTTCCTCTTCCTCATCATTTGTTTCTTCCTCTTGACTATCATTTTCCTCCTTGTCACTGTTCTCTTCTTGTTCTGATGCTTTAGGAGAAGGTGAGGGCGAGAAGTTTTCTTGAGGAGAATATTCATGTGGAGAGGATGAATCATGGTCAGAGGGGGGTTATGGAGGAATGGAGGAAGGTGGGTGAGATGATGAGGGTAAACTTTTCAAACGAAGAGGCCGTGGATTTGTGAAAACATCATGGGCAATGAACACATCCCATGGCATACCCTATTGCTCTAATTGATGCAACACAATCATCTTGATAATAGAATGGTGGAAAATAATTTTCATTTGTTGTGAAGGAGGCCTCTTTTGCACAATGTATGACATCTTATAAATACTTCTATAAAGGTAATAGGGAAAATTTAGTAGCTTGGCCCTAGTGAAGTACATAAGAAGTCTTATATGGTAGGAATAAAGTCTAGAAAACCTTCGCTCGCATGTAAAATAATTCATGATGAATTTTATTAATGGGGCATATCTTTCCAACAAATGGGAAAAGGGAAAAATAGCTTTGCAGTAAGCTTGGTATCTTGGTTTTAAGAAAGGCTGATAATGGCTCAAGTCAAAACTCACATGCTTGAACCATTTTTATCCCATACAAGGTATCCCAGTGGTCATGGCAATTTTATTGGTGGATTGCTCAAAATTTAACCCAGCTAGATGCACTTTATGGTCATGGAGGTTGAGGATAAAAATTCTGGTCAACTCAGGGTGACTTTGGAATTTTTGGACTCTTTGACAAAAATCAAAACATCCTACCTCTTGGAAATATGCAACTGTGGTAGGGGATGATGTCAACTCCTTGGTGTTCAAAGGTTCAAACCTGTTTACTCTTCCACCCTTTCTCTGTTGTCCCCTAGGCCTTTGGCCTCCCTTGCCACTGTTAGTACTTCCTTCTCTAGACATTTTATCTTTTACTCTTGCTTTGAAATCAAAACCCTGAAACTATTTGTGAAATGATATGGAGAGGGCAAGTGAGATGATAATGATAAAGGCAGTGATTTGCAAGTGAAGGGGAATGATGAGTGAAGAAGGAGGGCCTCAGTGTACCTTCAATATGTATATGGATGGATGCCCTTTAAAAAGAGTGTTGTTAGCATGGGATTAGGTTTTCTCTTCCTCTAGGGTTTTTTTTCTTTACATTTCCTACTAAGTTTCACCTTTAAAACAGCATGAGAGGGGGCAGAGCATCTAAATACCTCTTATAAAAACTCCACGAAGTGCAAAGAATAAAATTTTGAGGAGTCTTGAGGCAGTTGGAGGCTTTCACCATCTTGAAAAGCTTCATGGCTAAATTCATAGCACAGGAGCGTAGCACTCGGGCCCCTGCACGTGCTATCGGATTGGCCTGAATGGCCCTGTGCATAGTGCCAACAGAGCTGCATGCTGTTGGGTTGCCCTTAACGGGCCTGTGCTTAGCACTGGTAGAGCTTCACGCTGTCGAGTCGTCCTTCGTATAGTATTTGAACGAAAAGGCACGTAGCACTGGTAGAGCTTCACACTGTCGATTCGACCTGAACGGCCCTGCGTGTACCACCCAGGAAAAGCTGCACAAGCTCTCGGGATTCTATACGTCCCTGCACATAGAAAACGTGCAACGATCTTTCACAGGAGCATAGCGCAGAGTTATAATTTCTGAATAACGCACACACAGAAGTGTAGTAAGGTTTTCTAGGGGTGTAGCGTTGGGTTCTTCCTTCCCGAAGTTTTCCAGAAACTCAAGAATTTCTCTTGAAGACTTCTCACTCCTTTTTTATGAGTGAAAAATGGAGTTGAGTGATGAATGAGATGCTTTTATACCCTAGGAATCAATAAATTAAAACTAGAAACCCACTCTTGCTAATGTTTTGAGTTTTAATTGTCACTTTATCACTGATATCTCTTTTTCTTTTGCAGGAGGTGACTTACATACAAAAATGATATTTTCTCATCTCAATCTTTCCTCTTTGTTGTTCTTAGGTAACTGATATGATGAATTTTACTTCATTGACCTATTTGATGCTTTAACACTCTATTCTCATCTATTCTATCATAGAAAAACCTCAAAACTTTCCCTCTTTATCATTTGAAAACTAACACATCTATTTAAACTCATTTAGTTAGGGTGAGTTCTTTAAAATAATGTTTGAGGGACCTGCCTTTACCCTATCAGTGTCAAAATGTTTCTTTCTTGCATTATGAAGTTTGGAACTAATGTCTTTAACCCCTTTGAGATATTTGAGTCTGGGTGATCTTTAAAACCTAGTTTCTTCCCCTCTCACTGATTTTCCAAAGGTAAGATAGTTCTAGCTTGCACAGTCACCACAGTCTTTACAACCATGTTTGTCAATATCTCCCTTTGACCACTGTTGTTTTTTGCAGGTGCTATGAAAAAATTGTTTTTTGTCTCCTTGGTCATTCTTGGAATTTGACAATTTTAATTACTCAACATCAAACTCATAATTGGCTTGGTGTTCCATTTTGACACTTGACCTTATGATTTCTTTCCCTTTGAATATTTTGAGGGAAAATCGCTGCACTTGAAGGCTTAGTCTCCCTCACACTGATACTCTTTTTATTTCCCTCCCTTTGATGCAGTGAAGTGTTGTTTCCTTGATAAACCATGGAGGTGACCTTCTGATATCATTCTTCAAACTTCTACCTGTTGTCATCATGGAGATTTATGGTCTTCATTTCACTTCTTTACCTACCTTCTCAAACCTTAGGCTTTAGGGCTTTTTCTCTTCTTCATTATAATTTCTATAAACCTTAACTTCATACTTGGTTGGGTTGATGGCCTTTGTCCTTGTGATCCTTTCCATTGCCTCCTTGCTTGGCAACACTTTTTAGCAAACTAGTCATAAAGACCCTGATTCTCTTTGAACTTAGGCATGCCTTTTTTCTCTTTGCTGTGAATGTCCTTTGTGATTATTTTTCCTCTCACCTTACTTCCTTTTTTCTAATAGCCATCTCAATCATTCTTATAGAAATGTTTAAGATGGGCAGCTGTCTTTTTGCAGAAGTTGTGCTTTGACCAAGGAGGCCTTCCTTGGAAGATTTTCTGATCCATTTGGAAAACCATATGCTAGCGCTCTTCCTCTATTATTGCAGCCTCTTGGCATAGGAAAAAAAAATATTTAGAACACCAAGACAATCCTATGACCTGTGAAACCCTAGGTGACCTAGTGGGAGGCCTTTTGAACTTGGCCTTTGACTGAAAACTTGAATTAGGGTTTTTAGGTCTAAAACAGATTTTTTGACAAACCTTATGCATTAAAAACCTAAAAAATACTGATTTTGATTTATCTAAAGAGCCTAGAAAGGTAGCTTCAAACCACCAATGCTTAAGGCATTTGCTGAATAGGGGAAAAGGTTAGGCTACTTGGCAATCCAAGGTGGAAGTAGAAACTCTAGGCAAGTCAAAGAAGAGTGGTAAGGTCATAGGTGGAAAAACATAGTGAAAATCAGTGGCATGAGCCCATGATGGGTCTTCTGGGAGTGATAGGTTGGCCATGACTTGATAGAGTATTAAACTAGTGAAACATTTATCCCGAGGATAATGAAGGAAGTGAGATTTCTAGAACTCACAATATTCATGAATTTTGTTTCTATAAATCTAGGATAAACATTTAGTCATCTATAGAAAGAAAAAAAATTACTGATGACTAACACTCTCTTTCTGAAATTTTGACCACTCTTCCTTTGAAACCCTAGCACTAATGTGAAACAGATATGAAGAGGGTAATGGAGTGACAGTCTACTTGTGAATGAGATGAGTTAGTGAATAGGTATATCAGGCCGAATGAGAGGCTGAAACAACTTAATGATAACCTCAAATGTGCAATTACCCTTTGTTTTGACTGATAGTCTTTATAGGTAGAGGGAGTGAGGTTCAAACAATGAATTTAAGCATGATTTTTTAGGTTTTTAATTTATTTAAATGAAATCATCAAAATTATTGAAACATGAGTTGAAGACCTGTACATACCCTCACCAGCACTTGGAGAACCTTGGAGGAAGCCTGAAGGCGGTTTGAGTTGATTTGAGTGTTTTTAGGGTGTAGGAAGCCCTCCTAGCTAAGGGCGCAGCGCCTATGCCAGGTGCGCAACACTCAGTCCAGGCGTGCAACGCTCAGTCCAGGCATGCAGTGCCTAAGGAAAAAATTGTTGTGGGTGTTGGGAAAGAGCGCAATGCTCTTCCACGCACGTAGTTCCACCTTCCAGGCATGCAGCACCTGCGTAAAATACACGGGGAGGAAATGCCAAAAATGAAGCATCAGTTTCCAAGTGCGCAGCGCCGAGAAAATTTGTCCAATTTCACTTAGAAAATTCACAAGTTTTTCTCTCCTCGACTGATCTTGATATCTTTAAGGAAAAAATGATTCATTTGATTCCAAATGAGATTTTATAGACTTGGTACTTTTGATTAAACTTTTAAAAACCCACTTCCTAATGTTTTAAGTCATTTTTTCCTTTCTTACTGATATTCTTTACATTTCTGTTTGCAGGTTGGTGTAAGTCATAAATTTGACTTCTCTTGTCTTATTGATGTATTTTTACAATTTTACTTTGCAGATGACATAAAAACATTGAAGTAGCTTTTCCTTATGCTCCTTGAGAGTTGACATGTTTATTTTGGCCCTTTGGGATTCAAACACAAAATAACACCTTCACAAATTTCCTTTGCCTGCACCATGGAATTCAAACCATGATTTTTACCTTCTTTGGCCACTTCTTATTTACAGGTGCCTAGAAACACTGACTTAGCTTCCTCTTACTCCTTGGAGCATGATAAATTCACTTTTTACAATCTTAGGATTCTTACAAATTAGCAATATCTCCAAAAAATTCTTTTGTCCCCACCTTGGAACTTAAATCATCTTTTACTTGGCAGGTGACTAAAAACCTTGGATTTACCTTTCCCACTGATATTCTTTACACATTTTCTCTTTGAGGCAATGACACATTCACCTTGGAAAACTATGGGATGATTGCATGTAGCAAAACTTTCACAATCCTTCCTCCGTTGTCATCATGAAGTTATACTCATGGTTCCACCTTCTCTGGAAACTTTTCCAAAACCCTAAATTTCTGGAGTGCTTTTAAGAAAATCATCAGTGTTATCTTCTAATTTCTCTATAGCCCTTTCAAGTTCATTCATTTCTGTCTAGTTCACCTCACCTTTTTCCCTATCTCATCAATAATCTCTGATAAACTTCTCTTCATGTTTCATTTTTTGATGTACCTCCTCCATGGTCATTTATGCATTTGATCCCTGCTTGGCACACTGCTAGCCCAATCGAGCTCAAAAAACCCTAATTCTCTACAAGAACGAGTGTTTCCTGTCTTCCTTGCTGCAATATGTCTTCATTTAAGAGCATACCACCTACCTTACCAACACCTTCTGCTGATGGAAACTACAACACTTCTCCAGAAGTGTCAAAATATTTGCATTTACCTCTTGTAGACTTTGAGCTGATAGAGTAGTGCTTCTTTGGAAACTTTCAGGTCTTCCTTGAATAACCATGTGATGACCTTCTATTACATCTGAGCCAGCTTCTAGCATAAGAAAAAAAGTGTTTGAAACATCAATGATGACCTTAAAAACTATGAAACTCTAATGACCTAGTGGGAGGGTCCTTTGACCATGATCTTTGACTAAAAATTGGCTTGGAGGCTTCAAGTGAAAAACAAAGTATTTTTCAAACTGTTGTATTGAAGATCGAAAATCCAATGTACTTGATTTATCTAAAGAGCCTACAAAGATAGTTTTGAGACCATCAATGCTTGAGGAACTTGGGGACCATGGGAATGAGTTAGGCTATAGCTAACCCTATATGGAAAGTGGAGTTATGGGTAAGGGAAAAAATAGAGTAATGAGGTCATAGGTAGGGAAGAAGGATGGAGATGAGAGGCACAAGCCATTAAGGAGTCTTTTAGGAGTGGAAGGGTGACCATGAAATGGCAAGGTTGATAGAATAGTGAAAAAATTTCTATAAGGATAATGAAGGCAGTGAGATTTCTAAAACTCATAATTTTCAAAGAATGTTGTTTTTAGAAATCTAGAACCAACCTATAGTCATCTACCAATAGTGAAAAATATTGATGACTAATAGTGGCTCCACTTGGGGAGGATAGCTCCTTTTTAGGAGGTGTCAAGAACCTCAGATTTTAGGTCTCTGATTTTTGAAGATCAGTGCCTTACTTGTACTTGGGAGATCCCTCTTACTTCATTTGCTAATGATCTCTTAAAGCTATGATCTCAAAAATCTAAAAAGATATGATTGCTGCAATATCAGTTCTACCTACCCATCATGTTTTGCCTAACATTTTTTCTTCACATGGGTGCATTTGAATTGGCAAACCCTTGACATTATTTTCTTTTGAAAGAATTAAACTATCTACTTCTCTCCTTATCACTTCCAAGAGTTCAGATTAGGCTGATGAACTCTTTTATTCTCTACCTAGTCTACTTATCTATCAATATTAAGCTGTTTGACATATTTTATTCTCTAACCTACTAACATGAAATTTAAAGCATGATAAAACCAAGTTTAAACAATCTGATTTTTCATGGGCGGTGGCATTTTGGACAAGCTGCACACAGACTTTATTTTTGTACAAGTGAAATAGAAACTTGAGGGCTAATAATTTAGAATTTGTTACCTATCCCTCTTTTTTTCTTTGGTTCAGCTTTATGCTTTGGTAATCAACATCTTTTCCTAATCTAATCTATTGAAAAGCTAAGCGTAAATGGTTTGAAAAGTCTTCTTTTAATCAACCTATCAGCAGAAATTTAAAACATGTTCAATCATGATTAGGCTAGATGACTGAACAAGACTTCCTTTTCTCAACTATAGTGGCATTTAGGCTTGCACACTATTAGGAATACTCTTTTTGGTATGGGGTTGTACCTCTTATTTTTTCCTACCCTCTTTTTCTTCTTTTCTTTGTTTTTGTGTTTCATTTTTCTGACCTTTCATCAAACAATGTTATCTACAATGAATGAAAGCTTCAAACTAGGAATTTCAATAAAAATAATGCTTGAGCATCCTACCATTAATAGGACCTCCAAACAACTCTACTCCATCTAGTTCGTGTAGGAAGAAGGCATTGTTACCTATAACTGAATGGATGATGTATGGACCCTTCCACAAATTTTCAAATTTTCCATGCTTGCCTTTGTCCTCTCTCCTTGAATCCCACTTCAACACTTTTTCTTCAATATGGAAATAATTGGCTTTGGTCCTTCTGTCAAAGGTCTTCTTTATGTTCTCTTGCATTGCTTGTGTTCCATTGTAAACTTCTTCCCTTGACTGCTGAAAATGAATGGTTTGGTTCAACGTCATTTATATGTCATTATCCTCTAATTGTACCTCTTGGAAAAGCTTCATTACCAGAACTCCCAAGGATGTTGGGAAAACTGCATCCATGCCATACACTAGTTGATAGGGAGACATGTTAATAAATTTCTTTCTTGTTAATCTATCATACCATAGTGCATGCACTAGTTTGCTATGCCATGAATTTTTGTTCTCTTCCAGCAGCTTCTTGATGATATTCACCAAAATTTTGTTAGAGGATCCAAACAACCCATTACCTTGAGGGTAATAAGTTGTAGAGTGCCCTAGTGTGATATGATACTTTTAGCAAAATTCCACCATTCTCTTAGACTTAAATGCAGCAGCATTATCAATGATGGTCTTTCTTGGACAGCCAAACCTAGACAATATGTTGGTTTCAAGGAATTTGATGATTAATAAGTCAGTGGAATTACTTGAAGGGATGGATTCTATCCATTTGGTGAAATAGTCAGTTGCAGTAAGGATCCATTTGTGTTGGGTAGATGAGGCAGGGTGGATTTCGCCAATGAAATCTAAACCTCACTGTTGAAAAGAAGCTTCAACATTGATAGGATGCAAAGGAAAAGGCATAAATTTTCTCTTACCATCAAAGATTTGGCATTTATGGAAAGTTTACACTAGATTGTGGATATCAGGGAAAAGAGTGGGCCAATAGTAACCAGCTCTAAGGATTTTCTTGGTAGTGGTTTTCCAGTAGAGATGACCTCCACACTCTCCTTCACGAAACTCATGCATGATTCTATCTGCATCATCTTCAAGTAAACATTTAAGCAAGATACCAACATAATTTTTCCAATATAAAGCTCTATATAGAATGTAGAAATTTGAATCCTTTTGTTTCAAGAATCTAGCTTTTGTTTTAGAAAAAGCAGGAGGAGAATTTAGATTAACAACTACATACAATATATCAGCATAACAGAGTGAGTTCAAGAATGCTTCTTCGATGGGTGGAGTTGCCAGTTCCTCTTGTTCATCCAAATAATGCATCATGTTTATGTCTAAGGCTTGGAATTTTTCTTCAGCCATCAGTTTGGCAAGTCCTTGTCCTTTGATCAGTTTAGTGGGAGTTATTTCTAGATCATATTCTAAGATGATAGCAATCCACTTACCCCTTTTACCATCAGGGTCCTATTAGGGTCCCGTGATTTGGCTGATTGGCAAGCCAAATGACAGTGTAACATAAAACCAAGCTTTGGAGCCCAGGGACCTAGCCTTCCTGGACTCAGAGAGGGCTCTCTCTAAATGTGCAAGGGATATCTGTGTGTTTGCTTATTGTGTTCTTATTTTAGGCTAGTTATGAAGTAAGTTTTTTGGTTTTGGTTTTTAAGTTGTGAGGGATGAAACTGATCAAAGATATAAGATATGTAAAAAGATGTCAGATCAACTGGGCTATGGGGTCGAAAAGGTCAAGAAAGCTATCAGACGGTGATACAAGGCTGTTGAAGGGCCGATTTGATTCAAGGTAGAAAGGATCTTTGGGCAAAATGGAGTAAATGGACATCAATTTTCTGAACAATAAAGAGTTTCAAGCATAACTAGTTCAATAGATAACATAAACATGGTAGGGAAAACCATTAATCATGCAAAATGTAACTATAAGCTAATCAATACATAGAAATAAAAATTCAAGCCACGCATAGAAGTATATGACCCTCTAACTTTGGGAAATGGCTATCAGACTTTGGGGAAAACACTTAAGAAAGACAAACAACTTAACTTACTATGCCGGAACGCCTAAACATAGTACTTCAAGTTATTGGGCACTTTGAACAACAAGATTTGCATAGTTTTAGGCAAAGGGCTAGATCGAAACTAGGCCTCCTTGGTTCAAACAAAATGATAATCTAATCAGTCAAAGAGAAATTTCATGGATGGAACTATAGATAGCCATAGGTAAGCAGGGCGTACCGTAAGTCATACTTAGCATGTATAAAACCATGAATGAAAAAAGCAACAATATCCTAAATATTAAAGAGCAGTCAAGAATTCTTTAATGTTAATTAGGAAGAAGAAAACAAAGAAGCTATGAAGAAATAGGAAATTTGAGGTGCCTCCATGGGCATGTCTCAAATTTTTTCTTTACTGATCTATAGCAAGAAAGAAACAGGTATTCATGAATGTAAACTAGAAGACAACAACAAAGCAGGAGACACTATACCATTCTACCAAGTCATGGAATCCAACAGCAATCCTTCTTCATTCATCCAAGAGCATCCAAGAGGCAATCCAAAAGCATAAGAAAAGTATTTCTTCCAAAGATTATATGACCATATATTGCTTCTCTTCTCAAGTTCAACCTTGTTTTACAATGAAATCCTTTGGAATATATAGGCCAAAGTGAGGAAAACCTCATAGTTCAACTTGCCATCCTATTGGCCTAATCAAAATATCTAATCTTGTCCTTGAGGCTTTGCAAAGCCCAGGGCACAAAATATCTCATAAAATATCTAGAAAATGATAAAAAAGGAAGAATAATTGACTTTGCATCATTTTTCATGTGCAAAAATAGCTAAACGCACATTTGGAAAAAGCAGATTTTAGAGGTTCAAAAATTACAAAAATATTTCAAATTTACATCAGCAAAAGGTCCCCTGACTTGCCGGCAACATTTGGCATCCTTCCCGATGTCGAAACGAGGCTCATGATAGCTCATTAGAAATTTCTGAGTGTCTACTTTCTGGAAACACTGAAATTTTCTCAATCTAATGCTAGGAAGTCCTCCAAAACTTCACCTGTGTGTAAAAAACAAAAATTACAGTCTGCTGATAGACCGGGTAGAGTGTCCAAAAAGTGAGCCCTTTTCTCCATTTCGGGGGAGAAAATGATTTCCAAATGTTTTGAAAATCGCTGAGGGTGTGCTTCTAAAATTATGGCATCCAATGATACCATCCTCCTCCTTTGACGAATCCCCAAAATGAAATGGCGAATTTCATGGGTTTTGAAAAAAAACTCAAAAATGTCAAAAAACCAAAACATGTCAAAATGCGCCCAAAATCGGTGTGTATGACCCTCAAGGGTCCTTAGCAACATTTTCTGAAGCGGGAACCCAAATATGAAGTCCTGATGTGTCTTTTCTCACTTTCCGTGCCGGGCGCTTCCTTTTGGCTTACCTTGAGCCTTTCTTGGTTTTCTCCCTTGTTGTTTTGGCATTCTTAGCTTTGGTGAAGAAGTCATGGCCCTTTGCCTAGGAGAGGTAGCTAGCACATGCTTTGGAGAATGCCCTTTTATCTTTATGCCGCTGTTTTGTCTCATAAGGCTGCCCCTTTTCCTATCCTTGTCCATCACTGTTATGCTGCTCTTGTTGTCTTGCCTGGGAGGCATCTTGTTCTAGATGCTCTCTGCAAAACTCAAACTGCCTCAAAGTTTTTGAATTGTGTTTTTAAACAAAACTCTGTCTTAGCTTATCAACTTACTTGTTTGATCAAGAAAAAATGGTTTCAAATGTAGTGTGAACTGCCCTCCTTTGATATAAGACCCCCGTTCCTTCAGAATGTTGCCTTTCCCCTTGGCATGCAGCTCAATAAGTAAACTTTAAGAAAAAAAACACAGTCAATCAGGATACACAGTCAATAGTAATTTTTTTCTGTGTTTTGTGGTAAGGTCACCTTGCCTTTTGGTGTTTTGAGGACAACAATATAACCTTGTATTTTAGACAAAGGTAAAACCACAATCTTCTTAATTCCAAAACCTTGCTCCCTTCTTTGTAAGCCACTCCACCAGTGGATTCAACAACATGAAGACAGTCAATCACAAAGTGTATCTACACAGTCAAAGGTTACTGTGTGTATAAGATAAAGTGGCAGAGCTTGTAAAGTTTGGTGTGAGCTCAAAAATCTGCAGGAGTTTAAACAGTCAAGACTTTTTAAACCAAAACACTGCTCCCTTTTGGTATGCCTTCCAACCAGTATGTTCAACACTATTTCACAGTCAAACAAGGTGTATATACAGTCAAAGGTGACTATTTACAAGATAGGGTAACAAAGCTTATTGTGTTTTTTATGATGTGGTAACAAAGGCTTGTAGCATTCAACCAATATACTCCCTTTCAAACAAAACACTGTTTTCTTTATACCCCACTGTTCTTCATACTAGTTTTGCCCCACCTCTGAATGCAAATTATGACTTTACTCACTGGATATGCTTTATGGAATGGAAATTTAAAACAATGTTTTATCCCTTTGAAAATAGAGGAAACTCTTTTGAAAGATCAAAAATGCTCATATGATGGCTGTGTTGAAAACTGACCTACTGCTTTCACCCGTAAAATACCTTATCTCTCCTTTCTTTTATCATAGTTGTTTTTGGGGGTAGTTTCATGGTTTTTTTTTTATCAACAACACTCCCAAGCTTTTAATGCTTCATCTCTAGCCACCAGAACTACAACAAAACTTGTTTCTTCAAATAAAAAAAACTCAAACTTCTAGTTTCCTACCGTGATTTTTAACCCTATCACTCTGTCTTGGCAGTCTTGAAAAAGCAAATAGGCCTATAGAAATACCTTTGAAATTGATGACAATGCTTCTTGAGGAGTTGAAGCAGCTTTTGAAAGTGATTTGGAGGCGTTAGAACTGTTGCAAGGATGCGTGGCATGTTTCTATGAAAGACCGTCGCACGAATGGAGAGGTGTCAGGTCGACGTGACCAAAGTGTATAGGCGCGCCACGCACACCTACAGGCACGCCACGCCACAGTCATACGCTTGTTTATTTTTTCCTCTGAGCACGCTGCGCACTTTTCCAGGCATGTTGCGCGGGTTAAAAAGCCCTAAAACCTGTGATTTATGCTCAAACACTTCTTTTTGGTCTTGAGGATAATGAGAGGAGCTTTGTTCGCGCTTGGGGAACTTGAAAAATGGATCAACAACAGTCCTTAACCTCCATTAAAGCGGAAAAATCCGAGCCTTTTCTCATTCACTTGGGGGAATATTTAAAAACCTTTTGATAAGTTTTAAACGACCCTTTGCACTGATTTTTGATAAAAAGGTGAAGTTTGATTTTTTGAAAAGATAGCATAGTGAGAAACGTGTTTTAGGTGAAAAGTCCTTGCTTGGGAGTTTTGAATCTCCTATACTGCATTTTCACTGTGATTTATTTAAAGGAGAAACTCTGCCACTGTTGACTTTTTTTAATGCCCTTTTCACAATGTAACATTTTCCCAATAATACACCAATGAGTTATGAAGCACATTGCCATTTTGCAGGGAAGAAGATTTATCTTTTGAACTTTAAACTAATATCTGTCTACTATGGATGCTTCAAAGGTGATAAAGCCTTATGGTGAAGATGACTTGACTGCTAGGTGTCTATTGAACTCATTTTCTGACTGTGGGTGAAAAATGCAGTTGTATTTGCTCAGGTCCTTCCACCTTTGTCCATTTGAAAAGGGAATTTGATTTAACACTTCTCTCTTCACTCAGATTGTATTGATATGGTACCTTTGACCTTTTACAAGGAACATTCCTATATTTGTTTTGAGATTTTCTCCAAAATTTGAAAATATGCCAAAGTCCTTCTTGCCTCATATGAACAACTGTGTCTAGCTGCAATACTTCTTGAGGAACTGAGCATGCTGCCTGATGAACATATTGACAAGGGTTTTTCTTACACATGATGGCAAGAAAACAACATTAAAAACATTACTGCTTTTACCTCTGCTTTCAATCATCACTTTCCTTCAGAAAACTCTAGTCACTATCTCACTGTTTATTAAAAACAAATCTGTCTTACAGTCAGTTGCAACTTTTCAAGTCAAACTTTGGCCATCGCCCTTTGCTTATAGATGAAGGAGGTGCTTTAACCCTCTGCTTATAGATGAAGGAGGTTCTTATCCATTTAATATTGTCAGCCCCTTGACAGTGTTGTTTTTCCTTTAACTATCCATTCAGGCCTTGAATGTGGGCACATGAGCTTGATGAAAATCTCTTTTCTCTATAGCTGCATCTCAGGCTCAAGATTACTTTGAGAAGCAGCTGTCTTCTCATGTGGAGCTCAAAATTGTCTTCTGAGATGCTGGTATGTTTCTGTCCTTGAAAGATCCATCAAACATTGTAAAACACCTAAAATCAGCTTGAGATTATGGTCTATTTATTGCTGAGACTTAAGGGTGTATTAGTGACGCGACCTAGGGCTATAATCAACTTTATTAGCAGAGTGGGAGGTCTGTTATGACTGGTTTGTAGCAGATGGAGGTTTTTGGCTCTTGGGTAGTTTGTCAAGGGAGAAATTCCTTAAAGCGCCACTTCCTAACTTAGGGGAGACTGTTTAAAGAGATTTGGATTGTCCTTTTAGAGCTGATGGGTAGACAATATGGCTGAGGCAAGGTAGGATTTGATAATGATGTTTCATCTCGTCATGGGCGTACTGAAGGTAGGAGGGAAAAAAAAAATTATGGGTGTTTTCCCAGCTAGAAAATTTGACAAATTTTGGATCAGCTGCTAGAAAGCTCAGCTAGGAATTTAGTCATCAACAACAGGTAAAAAATACTGATGACTAACAATGGCTCCATTTGGGGAGGGCAGCTCCTTTTCAGGAGGTGTCCAGAATTTTAGATCTTTGGCTTATGAAGACCAGTGCCTTACCCATTGGTGCAATTTTCACTCTTGCTTGATGCTATTTCTGAAAAGTGATAGCATGATTAGCATCAATGGTATTTCTACCTACCCCACTATCTTTCCTAACATCTTTTATTCCTTTTGGCACATTTGAACTAGCAGCCTTTTGACAATATATACTTTTCTTTTTACAAAATGAACCTATCTAATTCTACACATATCTGTCGAGAGTTCAGATTAAACTGATGAACTCCTTCATTACTCTACCTACGCTAGATCAACTGTCAACATTAAGCTGTTTGACAGGATTTTGTTCTCTAATCTAAAACACGAAATTTAAAAGATGATCAAATCAAGATTAGACAGTCTGATTTGTCATGCATTTGCGGCATGAAAGACAAGCTGCACAAAAATATTATTTTGCAAAAAGGAAATCTAGAAAAACAGGGCTAAGATGTACAATGTGTTTTTCATTCCTGTTTCTCTCTTGGGTTCTATTTTAGGCATGTGGAACCAGTATCCTTTCCAAATCTACTCTTTGTGATAAGTCAATCTTACACAATGTTGACCATATTTTTCACTCACTAACTTATCAGCAAATAAATTTAAACATGTTCAGCTATGATTAGGCTAGATAGCTGAACAAGACATTTGAGTACTAGTAGCGGCATTTAGACTTGTGCGCTTTCCGAAAGACTATTTTTTGGAACATGGGGCTTTACCATTGCTTTTAGAAACTGCCCTCTTTTTCTACTTTTTACTGTTTTTTGTATTTTCTTCTTTTTTCACTTTTTCTTCAAACAATGTAGAACTGAAAAGATGCTCACAAGGCTGAGCTTATTTTCCAATGCTGTCTATCTATCCTACTCTAATCTATACACAATAGAAATTTGTTTGGTGAACTTTGTTTTCCAATGCAACCAGTCAAGTAGATGATTGCATGGGTGATTCTGGTTTAGTTCTTTCATGATGTTGAAGTAATGAAAAGACCACTCCCATTTGGCTTGTTTTCGGACAGTATTGCTTAAATTTTTTTTCATTCTTGGTAGCAACTTGTTCATGATAGAACCCACTACTCTTTCAGAATTCTCAAGGAAAACAAAAAATGGATCTTGGAATAATACCTGATCTAGAGGATTTGAGATATAGGCTTCATTTAGGACTACTCTTTCTTCCACTTGACTATATTTGGGACTTCCCTGGTAAAGCAACTCTTCCCCTTGCTTATGATCACTCGAACTATTAGACTCATCATGTATTACAGTGTTGTTTTCTTTCCAAGCTGATGTGTTCTGACTAAGTGGACTAGAAACCGTGTGAAGGTCATCAGGTTGATGAGCAAGGATACACTTTGACAGTAAATTATCTT
The DNA here is from genome assembly GCA_034641835.2 of Pinus albicaulis. Taxonomy (NCBI): domain Eukaryota; kingdom Viridiplantae; phylum Streptophyta; class Pinopsida; order Pinales; family Pinaceae; genus Pinus; species Pinus albicaulis. Next base: position 1,375,993,292 of record CM076572.1, read on the forward strand.
GAAAGGACAGTGTGACAACTCTCATGTGTTTATCAACCTCTATTTCTTCATCTGTAATTTGTAACTCAATGGAACTTGGTGGCTGCAAATCTGGAGTTAAGGAAGATTCCATGTTCAAAATGATTTCTTCAACCATTTCAGGAAAATGATTCTCATTTGAAACATGCTCGGGAATTTCATCATCCTCCTCAACCTCATCATCAAAGCTGAAAAACTGTTGATTTCCAATTATGTGAATGTTATCTCTGATGGACTGAAGTGAAGTAGAGCAAAGAGTCTGAGACTCTTCACTTACTTCTAAACTCTCAAGGCTCTCCTCATCAGTGTCATAGATGACCTGTAATGGCTGCTCACTTTTCTCAAGTTTATGAAACCGAGCTTCCTCCCAAAAATCAAAAACTGAGTTTTCTGCAAAGTTAGATTCTGTTTGGAAATCATCATCATTATCAAAATATTGATCAAACCTTGGAAAATAATCATTATAATTAATGTCATCAACCATGCATATTCGACTATCAGATTCCTTTTCTTCAAATTGATTTACAAATCTATTTTTTGACTTATGATATGCAAGATTAATAGGAGAAAGATTAGAAAAGTTGTGGTTATGTGAAGTTTCAGAGGCTGTCTGCATGTTTATAAGTTGATCTATTTCCTCTTCAGTTAAAAAGGGAGGCATTTTCATTTCTCTACAATAATCCTCTTTCTCTTGGGAAATCTGATTTGAAAGATGAATGTCTTTTTGGGCTTCACCTATGAGAGATGATGAGTCATCACTCATGTCCTTAGAGATATCCTGTCGGTTCTCTTTCATTTCTTGCTTGTTTTCATCTTCAATCAATTCTTTGTGATGTTGAGGATAGTAAACATGGGATTCAGGAGTTTCCTCTGATAGATTCTTAGGGGGCCAGTTTTCTTTTATGAACTCAAATGAATCCCAAAATAAAGGTAGAGACCCTATAGGTTTTGATTTATCTCCTATCTCAGATTTGAATTCCTCTTCAATTAGCTTTTCTTGATTTAGGTGAGAGTTAACTTGAGCAGGGTTTTCCTGAATAATTGCTGAGAGATATTTAGGATGCAAATTTTATTTCAAAGTCTGGAATGATTTAAAGCACAAGGGTAGAGAACCTAAAGGTTTTGATTCTTCTTCCATTTCAGGATCTGTGATTTCAAAATGGCTGATAGTTTCTTTAGAGCATTCCTCTATGTTTTTATTTGCAACTTTCCCATTAGGCACATTTTGTTTATAACTCTTGTCTTGTAATAGTCGAGTGTGTTCATCCTGAGGAAGAAGTGTAGGTTGGTTTGAATAAGCAATTTTAACCTTAACTTTGTGTTTTTCTCTTTTCCTGTCAAGTAGATGCTCTAGTTTGCCAAACATACATACCAATTTTTTAAACTTTTCCTCTGAAGATATTAGTCTCCCTTGATTTGCTTTGTCTTTCTCTATTATTATTAGCTATGCCTCCCTATTTAGTATGTTGAATTCTACATCAACTGCTATCCTTTGCATTTCTTCTAGGGTCAAAGGATCTTTGTTTCTTATCTGGAAAACCATCTCTGGGTCAAAAGAATTTGGGTAGTGCAAGAGAGCACATCCGAGGGGTGGCTTTAGATTAGCAGGCATTGCATGGTATACTTTATTGAACCTGGCTGAAAAGTTTTGTATTGTCTCCCCTGGTTGTCTTTTTAACTGATTGTACTCTTTTATGATGAGAACTTTATTACCCATGACCACCCACCTATCTAGGAAGATTTGAGTGAACTGATGAAAATTGGTAATGCTTGCAGCGGGAAGGTCTTTAAACCAACTCTTAATTTTTCATTGTAATGATAAGGCAAACATTCTAATACGTACATCATATTCTTCTATGTCATAAAGGTCAAGTAAATCCTCAAGTTTTTGGGCGTGCTCTTCAGCGGTGACTTTGGAGCTTTCTCCATCAAATCTAGGTAATTTATTTTGAAGATTTGCAGGAAGGGCTTGAAAGATGGGAGGTAAAACCAGAGGCTTGTATATTTCTGGGACCTTTGTGGATATAGGTAGTGTAAAAAGAGGTTCGTGACTGTTTGAGGTTTCAGCCAGAGTGGGAAAGGTAGCATGAGGCTGATGTTTTGCTAGGTTTTCCATAGGTGAATCTGGGGTAAGCACAGGTGTACAAGCCTGCTCATGGTCTGAAATTTGAGGCTTAGCTTTTTGAGGTTTGAGATCTTTCGAATGATCAATGTACATTTCATCGGTGTATTCTTGATCAGGCTCAAAGTAGGATAGAACATACTTATAGATAAAGACAATAATTTCTTGAATCCAGCTAAGGCCTGAGTGCTTTTTATTTCTAGGATGAATGGTCATGTTTTAGGTTCTTCCTCCAGTGGAGTCTTTAAGTCTATTGGGAGTTGTGGAGTCGCCAGGTGGAACTTGGTTGTTTTTGTGAAGATGTAGCTATGGTCCACCACCAATAACTAGGGAAAAGCAAATCTGGGAATGTTTTGGGGTTTTCTGAGTTTTTGTATTGCCAATAAGGTTTTCTAAAGTATTCTAAACTTGTTTCATCACTTTTATAGGGTGGCGATAACAAAAATATTTTACTCTAAATGATATTATGGACTGCTTTCTTGTTTAAGTATCTAAAGGACTAAAGAGTCTATAAGATTTTGCTAGACTGTCATGTACTCAGTGTCCCGCCATCTCCTACTATGTTAGTGAGCGATGGGATAGGTCGATTGGATAGTAACCTAGAGTTCGGTAAAGTAGTAAGGCCTACTGGAGGCTAGTGGAGTTGCCAGGTGGAACTTGGTTGTTTTTGTAAAGACGTAGCTATGGTCCACCACCAATAACTAGGGTAAAGCCAACCTGGGAATATTTGGGTGTTTTTCTGAGTTTTATGTGCAGCCTACGGTTTACTTAAATTATTCTAAACCTATTTCATCACTTTGCTAGGGTTGCGATAACAAAAAGAGTTTACTCTAAATGATTCTATGGACTGGTTGCTTGTTTAAGCACCTAAAGGACTAAAGAGTCTATAAGAGTTTGCTAGACTGTCATGTACTCAGTGTCCAACCATCTCCCGCTATGTTAGTGAGCGATGGGATAGGTCGATCGGATAGTAACCTAGAGTTCGGTAAAATAGTAAGGCCTACTAGAGGCTTGTGGAGTTGCCAGGTGGATTTTTAGTTGTTTTGAGGTATATGTGTATGGTCCACCACCAATACTATCAAAAACCAATCTAAGGGATTTTTTTGGGGTTTTCTAAGTTTTATGTAGTCTCGAGGTTTGCAAGAGTTTCCTATAACTGAATCATCATTTTGCTAGGATGGTGAAGGAGCTATTTTCTACTCTTCGGACAACACTTAAGTTTTCTAAGTTTGAATGAGACTTCGAGAGTTACTAAGGAGTACTTAGATTGTCACTAACTCAGAAGGTCCCACCGTGATCGCCATTATGTTAGTGAGCGGTGGGATAAGTCAGTTAGACAGTATTCTTAAAGGTCTCTTAAATGTTTAGGGAATCTAAGTTTGTTTATTACTCAGTGTCCCACCGTGATCGCCATTATGTTAGTAAGCGGTGGGATAAGTCAGTCAGATAGTATTCTTAAAGGTCTCTTAAGGTCTAGGGAATCTAAGTTTGTTTAATACTCAGAGTCCCATCGTGATTGCCATTCTGTTAGTGAGCGGTGGGATAAGTCAATCAGATAGTATTCTTAAGGCTGATGGAAAGTTTAGGGAAACTAAGTTTGTTTATTACTCAAAGTCCCACCGTGATCGCCATTATGTTAGGGTCCCATGATTTGGCTGATTGGCAAGCCAAATGACAGTGTAACATCAAACCAAGCTTTGGAGCCCAAGGACCTAGCCTTCCTGGACTCAGAGAGGGCTCTCTCTAAATCTGTAAGGGATATCTGTGTGTTTGCTTATTGTGTTCTGATTTTAGGCTAGTTATGAAGTAAGTTTTTTGGTTTTGGTTTTTAAGTTGTGAGGGATGAAACTGATCAAAGATATAAGATAGGTAAAAATATGTCAGATCAAATGGGCTATAGGGTCGAAAAGGTCAAGAAAGCTATCAGACGGTGATACAAGGCTGTTGAAGGGCCGATTTGATTCAAGGTAGAAAGGATCTTTGGGCAAAATGGAGTAAATGGACATCAAGTTTGTGAACAAAAAAGAGTTTCAAGCATAACTAGTTCAATAGATAACATAAACATGGTAGGGAAAACCATTAATCATGCAAAATGTAACTATAAGCTAATCAATACATAGAAATAAACATTCAAGCCACGCATAGAAGCATATGACCCTCTAACTTTGGGAAATGGCTATCAAACTTTGGGGAAAACACTTAAGAAAGACAAACAACTTAGCTTACTATGCCGGAATGCCTAAACACAGTACTTCAAGTTATTGGGCACTTTTAACAACAATATTTGCATATTTTTAGGCAAAGGGCTAGATCGAAACTAGGCCTCCTTGGTTCAAACAAAATGATAATCTAATCATTCAAAGAGAAATTTCATGGATGGAACTATAGCTAGCCATAGGTAAGCAGGGCGTACCGTAAGTCATACTTAGCATGTATAAAACCATGAATGAAACAAGCAACAATATCCTAAATATTAAAGAGCAATCAAGAATTCTTTAATGTTAATTAGGAAGAAGAAAACAAAGAAGCTATGAAGAAACAGAAAATTTGAGGTGCCTCCATGAGCATGTCTCAAATTTGTTCTTTATTGATCTATAGCAAGCAAGAAACATGTATTCATGAATGTAAACTAGAATACAACAACAAATCAAGAGACACTATACCATTCTACCAAGTCATGGAATCCAACAACAATCCTTCTTCATTCATCCAAGAGCATCCAAGAGGCAATCCAAAAGCATAAGACAAGTATTTCTTCCAAAGCTTATATGACCATATATTGCTTCTCTTCTCAAGTTCAGCCTTGTTTTACAATGAAAGCCTTTGGAATATATAGGCCAAAGTGAGGAAAACCTCATAGTTCAACTTGCCATCCTATTGGCCTAATCAAAATATCTAATCTTGTCCTTGAGGCTTTGCAAAGCCCAAGGCACAAAATATCTCATAAAATATCTAAAAAATGGTAAAAAAGGAAAAATAATTGACTTTGCATCATTTTTCATGTGCAAAAATAGCTAAACGCACATTTGGAAAAAGCAGATTTTAGAGGTTCAAAAATTACAAAAATATTTCAAATTTAGATCAGCAAAAGGTCCCCCGACTTGCCGGCAACATTGGGCAGCCTTCCCGATGTCGAAATGAGGCTCATGATAGCTCGTTGGAAAGCTCTGAGTGTCTAATTTCTGGAAAAAATGAAAGGCTCTCAATCTGATGCCAGAAAGTCCTCCAAAACTGCACATGTGTGTAGAAAACAAAAAATTACAGTCTGCTGATAGATTGGGTAGAGTGTGCAAAAAGCGAGCCCTTTTCGCCATTTCGGGGGAGAAAATGATTTCCAAATGTTCTGAAAATTGCTGAGGGTGTGCTTCTAAAATTATGGCATCCAATGATACCATCCTCCTCCTTTGACGAATCCCCAAAATGAAATGGTGAATTTCATGGGTTTTGACAAAAAACTCAAAAATGCCAAAAAACCAAAACATGTCAAAATGTGCCCAAAATCGGTATGTATGACCCTCAAGGGTCCTTAGCAACATGTTCTGAAGTAGGAACCCAAATATGAAGTCCTGATGTGTCTTTTCTCACTTTCTTTGCCGGGCGCTTCCTTTTGGCTTACCTTGAGCCTTTCTTGGTTTTCTCCCTTGTTGTCTTGGCATTCTTAGCTTTGGTGAAGAAGTCATGGCCCTTTGCCTAGTAGAGGCAGCTAGCACATGCTTTGGAGAATTCCCTTCATGATATTTATGCTGTTGTTCTGTCTCATAAGGCTGCCCCTTTTCCTATCCTTGTCCATCACTGTTATGCTGCTCCTGTTGTCTTACCTAGGAGGCATCTTGTTCTAGATGCTCTCTGCAAAACTCAAACTACCTCAAAGTTTTTGAAATGTGTTTTTAAACAAAACTCTATCTTAGCTTATCAACTTAATTGTTTGATCAAGAAACAATGGTTTCAAATGTAGTGTGAACTGCCCTCCTTTGATATAATACCCTTGTTCCTTCATAATGCTGCTTTTCCCCTTGGCATGCAGCTCAATAAGTAAAATTTAAGAACAAAAACAAAGTCAATCAGGATACACAGTCAATAGTGATTTTTTTCTATGTTTTGTGGTAAGGTCACCTTGCCTTTTGGTGTTTTGAGGACAACAATATAACCTTGTATTTTAGACAAAGGTAAAACCACGATCTTCTTAATTTCAAAACCCTGCTCCCTTCTTTGTAAGCCACTCCACCAGTGGATTCAACAACATGAAGACAGTCAATCACAAAGTGTATCTACACAGTCAAAGGTTATTGTGTGTATAAGATAAAGTGGCAGAGTTTGTAAAGTTTGGTGTGAGCTCAAAAATATGCAATATTTTAAACAGTCAAGACTTTTTAAACCAAAACACTGCTCCCTTTTGGTATGCCTTCCAACCAGTATGTTCAACATTATTTCACAGTCAAACAAGGTGTATATACAGTCAAAGGTGACTGTTTAAAAGATAGGGTAACAGAGCTTATTGTGTTTTTTATGATGTGGTAACAAAGGCTTGTAGCATTCGACTAATAAACTCCCTTTCAAACAAAACACTATTTTCTTTATACCCAACTGTTGTTCATACTAGTTTTGCCCCACCTCTGAATGCAAATGATGACTTTACTCACTAGATATGATTTATGGAATGGAAAGTTAAAACACTGTTTTATCCCTTTGAAAATAGAGGAAACTCTTTTGAAAGATAAAAAATGCTCATATGATGGCTGTGTTGAAAACTGACCTACTGCTTTCACCCTTAAAATACCTTATCTCTCCTTTCTTTTATCACAGTTGTTTTTGGGGGCAGTTTCATGGTTTTTTTTAATTTATCAACAACACTCCCAAGCTTTTAATGCTTCATCTCTAGCCACCAGAACTACAGCAAAACTTGTTTCTTCAAATAACATAAACTCAAACTTGTGGTTTCCTACTGTGATTTTTAACCCTATCACTCTTTCTTGGCAGTCTTGAAAAAGCAAATAGGCGTATAGAAATACCTTTGAAATTGATGACAATGCTTCTTGAGGAGTTGAAGCAGCTTTTGAAAGTGATTTGGAGGTGCTAGAACCGTTGCAAGGATGCGCGGCATGTTTGTGTGAAAGAGCGTTGCGCGAATGGAGAGGTGTCGGGTCGACGTGACCAAAGTGTACAGGCACGCCGTGCGCACCTACAGGCACGCCGCGCTATAGTCATACGCCTGTGTAGTTTTTCCTCTGAGCGTGCTGCGCACTTTTCCAGGTGCGCCGCACAGGTTAAAAAGCCCTAAAACCTGTGATTTATGCTCAAACACTTCTTTTTGGTCTTGAGGATAACGAGAGGAGCTCTGTTCGCGCTTGGGGAACTTGAAAAATGGATCAACAACAGTCCTTAACCTCTGTTAAACCGGAAAAGTCCAAGCCTTTTCTCATTCACTTGGGGGAATATTTAAAAACCTTTTGACAAGTTTTAAACGACCCTTTGCACCGATTTTTGATAAAAAGGTGAAGTTTGATTTTTTGAAAAGATAGCATAGTGAGAAACGTGTTTTAGGTGAAAATTCCTTGCTTGGGAGTTTCGAATCTCCTATACTGCATTTTCACTGTGATTTATTTAAAGGAGAAACTCTGCCACTCTTGACATTTTTTAATGACCTTTTCACAATGTAACATTTGCCCAATAACACACCAATAAGTTATGAAGCACATTGCCATTTTGCAGGGAAGCAGATTTATCTTTTGAACTTTAAACTAATATCTGTCTACTATGGATGCTTCAAAGGTGATAAAGCCTTATGGTGAAGATGACTTGACTGCCAGGTGTCTATTGAACTCATTTTCTGACTGTGGGTGAAAAATGTAGTTGTATTTGCTCAGGCCCTTCCACCTTTGTCCATTTGAAAAGGGAATTTTCTTTAACACTTCTCACTTCACTCAGATTGTATTGATATGGTACCTTTGACCTTTTACAAGGAACATGCCTGTATTTGTTTTGATATTTTCTCCAAAATTTGGAAATATGCCAAAGTCCTTCTTTCCTCATATGAACAACTGTGTCTAGCTGCAATACTTCTTGAGGAACTGAGCAGGCTACCTGATGAAAATATTGACAAGGGTTTTTCTTACACATGATGGCAGGCAAAAAACATTGAAAACATTACTGCTTTTACCTCTGCTTTCAATCATCACTTTCCTTCAGAAAACTCTAGTCACTGTCTCACTGTTTATTAAAAACAAATCTGTCTTACAGTCAGTTGCAACTTTTCAAGTCAAACTTTGGCCATTTCCCTCTGCTTATAGATGAAGGAGGTGCTTTAACCCTCTGCTTATCGATGAAGGAGGTTCTTAGCCATTTAATATTGTCAGCCCCTTGATAGTGTTGTTTCTCCTTTAACTGTCCCTTCAGGCCTTGAATGTGGGCGCATGAGCTTGACTATCAGATTGCTTTTCTTCAAATTGATTTACAAATATATTTTTTGACTTATGATATGCAAGACAGGAGAACGATTAGAAAATTTGTGGTTATGTGAAGTTTCAGAGGCTGTCTGCATGTTTATAAGTTGATCTATTTCCTCTTCAGTTAAAAAGGGAGGCATTTTCATTTCTCTACAATAATCCTCTTTCTCTTGGGAAATCTGATTTAAAAGATGAATGTCTTTTTGGGCTTCACCTATGAGAGATGATGAATCATCACTCATGTCCTTAGAGAGATCCTGTGGGTTCTCTTTCATTTCTTGCTTGTTTTCATCTTCAATCAATTCTTTGTGATGTTGAGGATAGTAAACATGGGATTCAGGAGTTTCCTCTAATAGATTCTTAGGGTGCCAGTTTGCTTTTATGAACTCAAATGACTCCCAACATAAAGGTAGAGACCCTATAGGTTTTGATTTATCTCCTATCTCAGATTTGAATTCCTCTTCAATCAGCTCTTCTTGATTTAGGTGAGAGTTAACTTGAGCAGGGTTTTCCTGAATAATTGCTAAGAGATCTTTAGGATGATAATTTTCTTTCAAAGTCTGGAATGATTTAAAGCACAAGGGTAGAGAACCTAAAGGTTTTGATTCTTCTTCCATTTCAGGATCTGTGATTTCAAAATGGCTGATAGTTTCTTTAGAGCATTCCTCTATGTTTTTATTTGCAACTTTCCCATTAGGCACATTTTGTTTATAACTCTTGTCTTGTAATAGTCGAGGTGTTCTATCCCGAGGAAGAAGTGTAGGTGAGACTGAATAAGCAAGAGTTAACCTTTGCTTTGTGTTTTTAAGAATCCTATCAAGAGATTCTAGTGCACCCCAAAGTATACATGTACCAATTTTTTCTAACTTTTCCTCTCAAGATGTTAATTTCTTGATTTGCTTTGTCTTTCTCTATTATTCTTAACTGTGCCTCCCTATTTAGTATGTTGAATTCTACATCAACTGCTATCCTTTGCATTTCTTCTAGGGTCAAAGGATCTTTTTTTCTTATCTGGAAAACCATCTCTGGGTCAAAAGAATCTGGGTAGTGCAAGAGAGCACATCCGAGGGGTGGCTTTAGATTAGCAGGCATTGCATGGTATGCTTTATTGAACCTGGCTGAAAAGTTTTGTATTGCCTCCCCTGGTTGTCTTTTAAACTGATTTTACTCCTTTATGATGAGAACTTTATTACCCATGACCACCCACCTATCTAGGAAGATTTGAGTGAACTGATGAAAATTGGTAATGCTTGCAGCGGGAAGGTCTTTAAACCAACTCTTAATTTTTCCTTGTAATGATAAGGAAAAAATTCTAATACGTACATCATCTTCTTCTATGTCATAAAGGTCAAGTAAATCCTCAAGTTTTTGGGCGTGCTCTTCAGTGGTGACTTTGGAGCTTTCTCCATCAAATATGGGTAATTTATTTTGAAGATTTGCAGGAAGGGCTTGAAAGATGGGAGGTAAAACCAGAGGCTTGAATCTTTCTAGGACCTTTGTGGATATAGGTAGTGTAAAAAAAGGTTCCTGACTGTTTGAGGTTTCAGCCAGAGTGGGAAACGTAGCATGAGGCTCATTTTTTGCTAGGTTTTTCATAGGCTCATTTAGAGATCTTTCCAATGATCAATGTAGATTTCATCGGTGTATTCCCGATCAAGCTCAAAGTAGGATAGAACATACTTATAGATAAAGACAATAATTTCTTGAATCCAATTAAGGCTTGAGTGATTTTTATTTCTAGGATGACTGGTCATGTTTTAGGTTCTTCCTCCAGTGGAGTCGTTAAGTCTATTGGGATTTGTGGAGTCGCCAGGTGGAACTTGGTTGTTTTTGTAAAGATGTAGCTATGGTCCACCACCAATAACTAGGGAAAAGCCAATCTGGGAATGTTTTGGGGTTTTCTGAGTTTTTTTATAGCCTATAAGGTTTTCTAAAGTATTCTAAACTTGTTTCATCACTTTGCTAGGGTGGCGATAACAAAAAGAGTTTAATCTAAATGATCTTATGGACTGATTTCTTGTTTAAGTATCTAAAGGACTAAAGACTCTATAAGAGTTTGCTAGACTGTCATGTACTCAGTGTCCCGCCATCTCCTGCCATGTTAGTGAGCGATGGGATAGGTCGATTGGATAGTAACCTAGAGTTCGGTAAAGTAGTAAGGCCTACTGGAGGCTAGTGGAGTCGCCAGGTGGAACTTGGTTGTTTTTGTAAAGACGTAGCTATGGTCCACCACCAGTAACTAGGGTAAAGCCAACTTGGGAATATTTTGGGGTTTTTCTGAGTTTTATGTGGAGCCTATGGTTTACTTAAAGTATTCTAAACCTGTTTCATCACTTTGCTAGGGTGGCAATAACAAAAAGAGTTTACTCTAAATGATTATATGGATTGCTTGCTTGTTTAACCACCTAAAGGACTAAAGAGTCTATAAGAGTTTGCTAGACTATCATGTACTCAGTTCCCACCATCTCCCGCTATGTTAGTGAGTGATGGGATAGGTTGATCGGATAGTAACCTAGAGTTCGGTAAAATAGTAAGGCCTACTGGAGGCTTGTGGAGTCGCCAGGTGGATTTTTAGTTGTTTTGAGGTATATGTATAAGGTCTTTAAACCAACTCTTAATTTTTCCTTGTAATGATAAGGAAAACATTCTAATACGTACATCGTCTTCTTCTATTTCATTAAGGTCAAGTAAATCCTCAAGTTTTTGGGCGTGCTCTTCAGCGGTGACTTTAGAGCTTTCTCCATCAAATCTGGGTAATTTATTTTGAAGATTTGTAGGAAGGGCTTGAAAGATGGGAGGTAAAACCAGAGGCTTGTATATTTCTGGGACCTTTGTGGATATAGGTAGTGTAAAAAGAGGTTTGTGATTGTTTGAGGTTTCAGCCAGAGTGGGAAAGGTAGCATGAGGCTCATGTTTTGCTAGGTTAGACAGGCGGTATCCTTCGGATTCTTCATGGACGTGTCCTGGTTCCAACACGGTGAAGAGGAGTTGACCTGGGATAGAGCAAGCTCTCGAGGCAAGTGGTGCTCCATGTAAGGCGTGTGCTTCCAATGCATTGGAGCGGAGAATCCTGGTTGGTAGAGAGTGGACGGATGGATAATCGTTTGAGGGGAGGCTCGATGGTCCTTTGTTCGAGGGGAGGATTGTTGGGTATACGACCAAAGTCCCACATTGACTAGAAGTGGGGAGGATCATGGGTATATAAGGATGGACAAATATCTCCATTGGTATGAGGCCTTTTGGGGTAAAGTCCATAAGCAAAGCCATGAGGGCTTAGGCCCAAAGTGGACAATATCATACCATTGTGGAGATATGTGGTGTCCAGAATCCTTACAAGTGGTATCAGAGTCATATTTGGCTTCAAAGGGACGCTTTTGTAGCCAAGGGTTTTATTGGCTTGTGAATGGAGAAATCAATGCAGCTTTTTGCAGATCTGGCCATACCGAGCATGGTGTCTCTATGAAATAGGAAATATCCAATTGATTGATTCCATGGGGAATTCCATGGAGGGTTTCTCAATGGATAAAAAGAACAATGGTGATGCCACAGCTCAGATCTGGCGACTAGCAGTGATAAGAAGTTGGTTTGAGAAATTCAGAGATGAGAGGATGTTTGCACGTGGATTAATTAATTGATGAACCATGTATCTGAAGAGAACTCCTAGAGGACTGGCGGTTACAGAGGCTGGTGACCCATGTAATCCGGTAGATGGGTTCTTTTTATATGGACATTGATTTCATATGTACAAAGAGCAACAATGAAACAAAAAAATATTATTATAATGGAGTTAATTTTTTACATGTAAATGGGCATACTGCTGTAAGACCTGGTATGGCATGTGTACCCCTGGGTAATCTCTGGTAAAGTCTGGGTTAGACCTAGGTGATAGGGGGGATGTCAAGTTTACAATTACCCTGGGTAAAAATTTGAGGGGGGAAGAGCTAGAGTGAGCGGTGTTGTCTCATTTAGTAGGTTTGGCTGGATTTAGTCAATAATCCCCAAGTCAAGTTTAAGGGGGGAATTGTTAGGTAAACATGACTCATTTAGTAGGTTTGGCTGGATTTAGTTAATAATCCCCAAGTCAAGTTTAAGGGGGGAATTTTTAGGTAAACATGACTCGGGGTAGAGTCGACGTTGACTAGGGTAGATAGTAGTGGTTTTGGGGCACATGGTTTTGTGCACCCATGGTTTTGGCCCATGGTATTACATGTAATGGAGCCTATAAGAGGCTGGGAATACTTCATTGTAAGGTAGGCCTGGAGGTGAGCGGTGAAGGCTCACTTGGCCGGATTGGTCAGGGTTTTGGCCAATGGTTAATGAAATTTCATTAGGATGGGTTTTTCCCCAGATTTGGGGTTTTCCTGGTTAAACATTGTGTTTATGTTTATGTGATTTGTTGCTGGGTTTTGTATGTGTATTATTCTCTCGGTAAATATTTTAGTTCTGCAGTAATTCCTAATAGTTTAAGTATCTAAAGGACTAAAGAGTCTATAAGAGTTTGCTAGACTATCATGTACTCAGTGTCCCACCATCTCCTGCTATGTTAGTGAGCGATGGGATAGGTCGATTGGATAGTAACCTAGAGTTTGGTAAAGTAGTAAGGCCTACTGGAGGCTAGTGGAGTCGCTAGGTGGAACTTGGTTGTTTTTGTAAAGACGTAGCTATGGTCCACCACCAGTAACTAGGGTAAAGCCAACCTGGGAATATTTTGCGGTTTTTCTGAGTTTTATGTGCAGCCTATGGTTTACTTAAAGTATTCTAAACCTGTTTCATCACTTTGCTAGGGTGGCGATAACAAAAAGATTTTACTCTAAATGATTCTATGGACTACTTGCTTGTTTAAGCATCTAAAGGACAAAAGAGTATATAAGAGTTTGCTAGCTTGTCATGTACTCAGTGTCCCACCATCTCCCGCTATGTTAGTGAGCGATGGGATAGGTCGATCGGATAGTAACCTAGAGTTCGGTAAAATAGTAAGGCCTACTGGAGGCTTGTGGAGTCGTCAGGTGGATTTTTAGTTGTTTTGAGGTATATGTGTATGGTCCACCACCAATACTGTCAAAAACCAATCTAAGGGAGTTTTTTGGGGTTTTATAAGTTTTATATAGTCCTGAGGTTTGGAAGAGTTTCCTATAACTGACTCATCATTTTGCTAAGATGGTGAAGGATCTATTTTCTACTCTTCGGACAACACTTTAGTTTTCTAAGTTTGAATGAGACTTCGAGAGTTACTAAGGAGTACTTAGATTGTCACTAACTCAGAAGGTCCCACCTTGATCGCCATTATGTTAGTGAGTGGTGGGATAAGTCAGTCAGATAGTATTCTTAAAGGTCTCTTAAATGTTTAGGGAATCTAAGTTTGTTTATTACTCAGTGTCCCACCGTGATCGCCATTATGTTAGTGAGCGGTGGGATAAGTCAGTCGGATAGTATTCTTAAAGGTCTCTTAAGGTCTAGGGAATCTAAGTTTGTTTAATACTCAGAGTCTCACCGTGATCACCATTATGTTAGTGAGCGGTAGGATAAGTCAATCAAATAGTATTCTTAAGGCTGATGGAAAGTTTAGGGAAACTAAGTTTGTTTATTACTCAGAGTCCCACCGTGATCGCCATTATGTTAGGGTCACGTGATTTGGCTGATTGGCAAGCCAAATGACAGTGTAACATCAAACCAAGATTTGGAGCCCAAGGACCTAGCCTTCCTGGACTCAGAGAGGGCTCTCTCTAAATGTGTAAGGGATATCTGTGTGTTTTCTTATTGTGTTCTGATTTTACGCTAGTTAAGAAGTAATTTTTTTGGTTTTTGTTTTTAAGTTGTGAGGGATGAAACTGATCAAAGATATAAGATAGGTAAAAAGATGTCAGATCAACTGGGCTATGAGGTCAAAAAGGTCAAGAAAGCTATCAGACAGTGATACAAGGATGTTGAAGGGCCGACTTGATTCAAGGTAGAAAGGATCTTTGGGCAAAATGGAGTAAATGGACATCAAGTTTGTGAACAACAAAGAGTTTCAAGCATAACTAGTTGAATAGATAACATAAACATGGTAGGGCAAACCGTTAATCATGCAAAATGTAACTATAAGCTAATCAATACATAGAAATAAACATTCAAGCCACGCATAGAAGTATATGACCCTCTAACTTTGGGAAATGGCTACCATACTTTGGGGAAAACACTTAAGAAAGACAAGCAACTTAACTTACTATGCCAGAACACCTAAACACAGTACTTCAAGTTATTGGGCACTTTGAACAACAATATTTGCATAGTTTTAGGCAAAGGGCTAGATCGAAACTAGGCATCCTTGGTTCAAACAAAATGATAATCTAATCAGTCAAAGAGAAATTTCATGGATGGAACTATAGCTAGCCATAGGTAAGCAGGGCGTACCGTAAGTCATACTTAGCATGTATAAAACCATGAATGAAACAAGCAACAATATCCTAAATATTAAAGAGCAGTCAAGAATTCTTTAAACCAAGAAGGTCTTTAAACCAACTCTTAATTTTTCCTTGTAATGATAAGGCAAACATTCTAATACGTACATCATTTTCTTCTATGTCATAAAGGTCAAGTAAATCCTCAAGTTTTTTGGCGTGCTCTTCAGCGGTGACTTTGGAGCTTTCTCCATCAAATCTGGGTAATTTATTTTGAAGATTTGCAGGAAGGGATTGAAAGATGGGAGGTAAAACCAGAGGCTTGTATCTTTCTGGGACCTTTGTGGATATAGGTAGTGTAAAAAGAGGTTCGTGACTGTTTGAGGTTTCAGCCAGAGTGGGAAAGGTAGCATGAGGCTATGTTTTGCTAGGTTTTCCATAGGTGAATCTGGGGTAAGCACAGGTGTACAAGCTTGCTCATGGTCTGAAATTTGACGCTTAGCTTTTTGAGGTTTGAGATCTTTCCAATGATCAATGTAGATTTCATCGGTATATTCCCGATCAGGCTCAAAGTAGGATAGAACATACTTATAGATAAAGATAATAATTTCTTGAATCAAACTAAGGCCTGAGTGCTTTTTATTTCTAGGATGACTGGTCATGTTTTAGGTTCTTCCTCCAGTGGATTCTTTAAGTCTATTGGGAGTTGTGGAGTCGCCAGGTGGAACTTGGTTGTTTTTTTAAAGAGGTAGCTATGGTCCACCACCAATAACTAGGGAAAAGCCAATCTGGGAATGTTTGGGGTTTTCTGAGTTTTTGTATAGCCTATAAGGTTTTCTAAAGTATTCTAAATTTGTTTCATCACTTTGCTAGGGTGGCGATAACAAACAGAGTTTACTCTAAATGATATTATGGACTGCTTGCTTGTTTAAGTATCTAAATGACTAAAGATTCTATCAGAGTTTGCTATAATATCATGTACTCAGTGTCCCACAATCTCCTACTATGTTAGTGAGCGATGGGATAGGTCGATTGGATAGTAACCTAGAGTTCGGTAAAGTAGTAAGGCCTACTGGAGGCTAGTGGAGTCGCCAGGTGGAACTTGGTTGTTTTTGTAAAGACGTAGCTATGGTCCACCACCAGTAACTAGGGTAAAGCCAACCTGGGAATATTTTTTGGTTTTTCTGAGTTTTATGTGGAGCCTATGGTTTACTTAAAGTATTCTAAACCTGTTTCATCACTTTGCTAGGGTGGTGATAACAAAAAGAGTTTACTCTAAATGATTCTATGGATTGCTTTCTTGTTTAAGCACCTAAAGGACTAAAGAGTCTATAAGAGTTTGCTAGACTATCATGTACTTAGTGTCCCACCATCTCCCGCTATGTTAGTGAGCGATGGGATAGGTCGATCGGATAGTAACCTAGAGTTCGGTAAAACAGTAAGGCCTACTGGAGGCTTGTGGAGTCGTCAGGTGGATTTTTAGTTGTTTTGAGGTATATGTGTAAGGTCTTTAAACCAACTCTTAATTTTTCCTTGTAATGATAAGGAAAACATTCTAATACGTACATCATCTTCTTCTATGTCATTAAGGTCAAGTAAATCCTCAAGTTTTTGGGCGTGCTCTTCAGCGGTGACTTTGGAGCTTTCTCCATCAAATCTGGGTAATTTATTTTGAAGATTTGCAGGAAGGGCTTGAAAGATGGGAGGTAAAACCAGAGGCTTGTATATTTCTGGGACCTTTGTGGATATAGGTAGTGTAAAAAGAGGTTCGTGATTATTTGAGGTTTCAGCCAGAGTGGGAAAGGTAGCATGAGGCTCATGTTTTGCTAGGTTTTCCATAGGTGAATCTAGGGTAAGCACAGGTGTACAAGCTTGCTCATGGTCTGAAATTTGACGCTTAGCTTTTTGAGGTTTGAGATATTTCCAATGATCAATGTATATTTCATCGGTGTATTCCCGATCAGGCTCAAAGTAGGAAAGAACATACTTATAGATAAAGACAATAATATCTTGAATCTAACTAAGGCCTGAGTGCTTTTTATTTCTAGGATAACTGGTCATGTTTTAGGTTCTTCCTCCAGTGGAGTCTTTAAGTCTATTGGGAGTTGTGGAGTCGCCAGGTGGAACTTGGTTGTTTTTGTAAAGATGTAGCTATGGTCCACCACCAATAACTAGGGAAAAGCCAATCTGGGAATGTTTTGGGGTTTTCTGAGTTTTTGTATAGCCTATAAGGTTTTCTAAAGTATTCTAAACTTGTTTCATCACTTTGCTAGGGTGGCAATAACAAAAAGAGTTTACTCTAAATGATCTTATGGACTGCTTTCTTGTTTTGAGATTTTCTCCAAAATTTGAAAATATGCCAAAGTCCTTCTTGCCTCATATGAACAACTTTGTCTAGCTGCAATACTTCTTGAGGAACTGAGCAGGCTGCCTGATGAACATATTGACAAGGGTTTTTCTTACACATGATGGTAGGCAAACAACATTGAAAACATTACTGCTTTTACCTCTGCTTTCAATCATCACTTTCCTTCAGAAAACTCTAGTCACTGTCTCACTGTTTATTAAAAACAAATCTGTCTTACAGTCAGTTGAAAATTTTCAAGTCAAACTTTGGCCATCACCCTCTGCTTATAGATGAAGGAGGTGCTTTAACCCTCTGCTTATAGATGAAGGAGGTTCTTAGCCATTTACTATTGTCATCCCCTTGACAATGTTGTTTTTCCTTAACCGTCCCTTCAGGCCTTGAATGTGGGCGCATGAGCTTGATGAAAAAATCTTTGCTCTGTAGCTGCATCTCAGGCTCAAGATTACTTTGAGAAGCAGTTGTCTTCTCATGTGGAGCTCAAAATTGTCTTCTGAGATGCTGGTATGTTTATGTCCTTGAAAGATCCATCAAACACTGTAAAACACCTAAAATCAGCTTGAGATTATGGTCTATTTATTGCTGAGACTTAAGGGTGTATTAGTGGCGCGACCTAGGGCTATAATCAACTTTATTAGCAGAGTGGGAGGTCTGTTATGACTGGCTTGTAGCAGATGGAGGTTTTTGGCTCTTGGGTAGTTTGCCAAGGGAGAAATGCCTTAAAGCACCACCTCCTAACTTAGGGGAGATTGTTTGAAGAGATTTGGATTGTCCTTTTAGAGCTGATGGGAAGACTAGTATGGCTGAGGCAATGTAGGATTTGATAATGAGGTTTCATCTCGTCATGGGCGTACTGAAGGTAGGAGGGAAAAAAAGTTTTATGGGTGTTTTCCCAGCTGGAAAATTTGACAAATTTTGGATCAGCTGTTATAAAACTCATCTAGGAATTTAGTCATCAACAACAGGTAAAAAATACTGATGACTAACAGGTCCTAATTTAGAATGTCCTTAAAAACTGTATGTGGAACAAAATAAATGACATGGGAATGCAAGATTTAAACTCTAAAATCTTTCAATGCTTTGATCAAGGCAAAGGCTTGTTTCTCCATGATGTTATATTTCATAGGTGCATCTCTAAATGTCTTGCTGAAGAAAGCTATGGGATTTTCTTGTCCCATCATGTTATTTTGTAGTAATACTGTAGCAATAGTATGTTTTGATGCAAAGGAGAAGATGAAGAAATCCTTTGTAAAGTCGGGGTTGATTAGAACTGGTGTTTGGGTAAGTGCTTGTTTTACCAGTTCAAAGGATTGTTTAGCTTTCGTGGTCCACTTGACTCCTATTTCTCTTTTCAGCATGTTTGTGATGTTTCTTAGGAGTTCAGTAAGGTTGGGTATGAACCTTCTTAGGAACTTGATATTTCCAATGAAATATTGTAGCTCTTTAATGTTTCTAGGGTGGCTGATCCGCAGTATACCCTCAATCCTTTTGGGGTCTATCTTAATCCCTTCTTTAGATATGATGTGGCCTAAATGTTTTCCTTGTTGGATACCAAATACATTTTTCTTAGGATTAAAAGATATACCATACTTCCTACACTTTTTAAAGACCTTTCCTAGGTGAACTAGGTGTTCTTCATCAGTTTTAGAATAGACATTGATGTCATCAAGGTATATCACAATGAAGTAACCTATGTCTTCGGAAAAGGAAATATCCATGGCTCTTTGAAATGTATCCCCCGCATTCATTAACCCAAAAGGAATTTTTACATACATGAAGGTGCCCCAAGGTGTTATGAAAGTGGTTTTGTGCTGATCACTTGGAAGTACTAGCACCTGATTGTAACCTGAAAATCCATCAAGAAATGATATTATTTTAGAGCCTACCACCCTTTGCATTATATGATCCATCTTAGGTAAAGGGCAGTTATCTTTCAGGGAGGCTTTGTTTAAGTTTCTAAAGTATATGCTTAGCCTAATCTCCCATGTTTTCTTTCTTACCGACACAAGGTTTGAAACCCATTCTGAGTAACTGAGTGGGACTATGATTCTAGCATTATACATCTTCTTTATTTCCTTCTCAACCTGAGGTAGTAGGATGGGGTTTATTCTTCTCAATTTCTGCTTGAATGTTTTTTGGTTTTCCTTGAGAGGAATCCTATAGTGAATAATTTTCGTGTCATAGGAATTCAATTCATCATATCCCCATGCAAACACATCCTTAAACACTTTGAATAGCTCAAATGTATTTCTGTTTTATGTGAGGTGGCAGATTTTTGGACAGATTTATCATTTTGGGTTCTTCTATGCTTCCTATGTTGCATTCTTATACATCAGTCTCGATGGATTCCATTTTTGGCTTCCTAGCAACATCATTGAAATCAAACAGCTCTTCTAAGGGGGAAAGACCTCTTGGTATTGAGTTATGTTTGCATTGCAATACCTCAAGGTCTTTTTTATCTAAATATTCAAACAATTCTGCCTCAAGAGGATGTTCTAGTAGATTCATATCAGTAGTACAAGGCAGCTCTGTTTTGTGGGTTTTTTCTTCAACAAAACAATCCTCTTGATGGTTTAAGTCTGACTTTGACATTTCAAACTTGGTTTTGGGCTACAAGAAGTCTTCAATATGTTTTTCATTTTCAAATACTTGCCAATAATATATGTTATCAGGGACTAGTGGTCTGCACTTGACCTTTACTGTGTATTTTTCATTGGTATGAGGTATTTGGCAAGTGCTAGCAATAAAGGAAAGTTCATTGGAAAGGTTGTTTTGAGATCTAGGGATAGAGATAAGTTCATACTTCTCAAAAAATTTCAGGAGGTGTAAGGCAACATTCATATATTCTCTTAGCCTAGGATTTTTGGTTGAATATTCTCCTTTGATTTTCCTAATGATCTACTTGGAATCTCCTAGAACGTAAATATTTTTAGCTCCTATGTCTTTTAGCAAATGTAAACTAAGGAGAAGAGCCTCATATTCTATAATATTATTTGTACATTGAAAATATAGTTTGTAGGAATGACCTTCATTGGTGTTGTGTATCCAAACACTTACTCCTGAACCAACTTTTCCACAAGAGCCATCAAAGCTCATGTTCCAAAGTGTTTCAAGTTCAGATTCGTCATTACGCTGTTGTTAGGGGCTGCTAGAGTTTTGGCTATCATGTTCTTCATTTTGTGTTTGGTTTGACTGTTCTGGTAGGCCTATCTCTTTCTCATTTTCATTTACTTTTTCATTAATTTCATCTTCATTGTACAAGATAAATCAGTCAAGGTCTGAATGGATAGAATAGAGAGGGGTGTTGTTTGGCCTATCTTGGCTACTTACCATGTATTTCATGTGAGATTCCTAGTACAATCTCCTTGTTTGGTTAAAGACCAGGATGGTAGTGTATGTGATGTCAATTTGGAGGTTTCCTTGGAGTTTGGCTCCCCATTATCTAGATAAAAGCATGCCATAATTTGGGGGAATGTCAGCCACTACAATGTCCATGAATAGGATTTTGGTAGGTATTTGTGCCAAATTGACACACAGATCATTGATTATACATAAACATTTGACTCTACTCGAAACAAAAGAGTATAAGTCTTTGTGAGGCCTAATCTCTCCATCACTACCTTTGGCATGAGATTGTGTGAGGCACTGGAGTCTAGCATAGCATTGTGCAAGATTTTGTCATGAATGTTTAAGTTGACATAGAATGGAGTGACAACTCCTTCTTGATATTTTCCCTCTACTTCAGGTCCAAACAACAACTCAGGCTTGTCATCAGTCAAATTCAGAGTGTCGGTGTCATTTCCTATATTTAAAGCTTTCAAAACGTGAACTCTATATACATCTTAAGTTACCAGTTCAATGAGGGGTATGGCTATTTTGATCTTCGAAAGTTCTTCTTCAAAACTGAATGATGTTTATGTTTTTGGCATATTTACATCATTTTTATCACACGTAGTCTTTTCAACAACTTTATTTGGCTGAGTCTTATCTAGAATGTCAGTTAGAGAATTTTTCCCAGGGCCACTAGTTGATGTACTAGGGCAGCTTGGGTCACCATTACGTTGGCTGGTTTTGTCCTTGTTTTGATTAGGAGTATTAGCCATTATGTTGGTGTTGTTTGTTGTCTTTTTAAGGATATTTTCAGGGGTTTTCCTAACAACAGTTTCTAGTTTTTTTTTTCTTGGAGGCATCTTGGGTTTTCTTACTTCTAAGGTCATACTCCCTATGAACCTCCATGATAGAATTTTCAAATCCTAGCTTGTAGTCTTAAAAATCCTCATATGTTCAATCATAATGGTTTGAGGAAAATATACCTTGCTCCTCTTCTGTGAAAAAAACATCACCCTCATTATCAGACCTATCAGATTTACATTGTAATAACCCAAAACTGAGATTTTCTACAATAATAAGAATATATTAAGATATTATAAAGTTTGAGATCCAAAAAATAGACTCATATGATGTGTTAAAAAACACATATCCCTCACATGAGTGAAACAACAGCAAAATAAGAATGTCTACACCTTCCCAACTAGGGAAAATGCAGGAATTAGACCCTGAAAACATTATTTCTGGAGATTTGCATTTTTACTGGGTGAAATAACATTGGTTTCCCTTATCATATGATGTTAGGTTCTCACATACAAAAGGGTATCAGAAATAAATCCCTTTTGATATGTTAAACAGATCTCTCGGCTACCTCACAGCTTAAAAATAGCCAAATCCCATGACTTAAGTTATGCAGAAAAAGACTGAAGCATGTAAAATATTATTTTATGAGGTTTTATGTATTAACATGATAAAATAACATGGATCTAGAACTTTATGGAACAATATGCCAAGAAAACAGAGATTTGGCCTCCTTATTGCATTATAAAGCTAATGCGGCAAGGGTTTCATGAAACACATGTACAAGAAAGAGAAGATTTGAATATTCAGCTCAGAAAATGCAGTCTTACTGCAACATTACAGAAATATAGCTGAAAAATACAAAAGAGGGATGAGAATCCCTTCCTCTAGCTTTCCGAGAGAAGGGTTGGCCCTTTCCCCAGGAAACTAGCTCAAAACAAGGGTCTTAACCCTGTTGCAGACTCTCCATAAAATGACGCAGTTCCTACAAGGGAATGCACTGTAGGAGATGAGAACCACTTTGGCCTACTGCCAATATATGAAATGTGCTCGAAAATATTCCTAGCTGATTTCTCAAGAGGAGGAAGGCACCTTCTACTGAGAAACAGACCCAAAAGTGGTGTAAGAATCCTCCACTGAAACACCTTGCAACTCAGCAATATTATGCTACAGAAATAATTTTGGGACTAAATAATGATGCTTGGCCTTGAGCCTGGATGTGGAGCTATATATGACAAGCTCTCCCAAGAGGCTCCTCAAGGGAAGAGGTGGGATTCCTGCTCGAGAACACCCAGTGCTACCTTGTTAAACAGCAAGGGGAAGCCAAGTCTAAACAGACAAGATCAAGAGATCAAAATACAAAAGCATGAATAACAAAGGCCTCCATTATCTCCTTATGTAGCAAGTGAACCTCTCCTCATTAGATCCCATCCACATGTGTCATCAACCTCATGCAAGTTTTCCTACACCAAAACTATGTTGTCCATCAAGGTGGTTCAATGTATCTACACAGCTTTGTTGACTTGGTCAAAGTTGACTGAATCAACATGTCCCCATCTCTGTTCACACCCAATGGTGCTCAAATAAGATGCTTATTCTTGCTCCTTTCACATTAGGAGTGTTATTTATCCTTCTAAAGAGGTTAATGGGCCTCCCTACCCATTTATTCACCTACCTAGTGATGAAACAACTCTAATATTCCATTTAGCTTGAAGGCTAACAATTTGGAATATTACATACATGGTTTTATTCCAACTCTTCAGTCTCTCTTTCCTCTTCATCTACATAGTTGTCTTGGAAAGGAGGCCTGATTTGTTGGTCATTGTCTCTTTTTCTGTTTTGAGTAGGGTCTCTTCTAAAAGTTTTGGTTTCTATTTATGTTTTGGGGATTTGCTTGGTTTTCCCTAGGGGGTGCTCTTTCATTTAAGTTGATCCTCTTCATCATCCTTTCCGTTGTCCTAAATAGGCTGTCAATTTTAGCATCAGATGTGGAGGCCATAGTTTCCTCTTTGTATTTAACTTTCTTTTCTGTCCTCATCCTAGCCCTCTTCTCAATTAGATTGGCTTCTACACTAACAAATCCCCTTTGCATGTCTTCTAAGGTTAGGGGTTCATTTTCTCTTAATTGGTAGGCCATATCTAGATCAAATCCCTCTAGAAATTTTGCTAAGGCTAGTCCTTGTGGGGGTTTCATGTGAGGTGGGAGTGCATTGTATACACTATTGAACCTACTGCAATAGTCTTGGACACTTTCCCCAACATTTCTCTTAAGGTTATTATAATATGAGAGGAGTTGAAGAGGATTTTTCTTAACCTCCCATTTTTTTATGAATGTTTGACAAAGGGAAGGGAGGTCATGTATGTTGTTAGGAGTTAAGTTCTTGAGCCATTTCTTTGCTTCTCCTCCTAGACTTTGGGGACACATTCTCATTTTTATGGTCTCCTCTTATATTTATTTGTAGTCAAAAGCATCATTCATTTTGTCTACATGCTGTTGGGCGGTGGTAGAGTCAGCTCCAATAAAGTGAGGGATTTTGGATTGGTAGTCTTGTGGCATAGGTAGTAAATTTTGTGGTAGTACCAGGGGGCATACCATGCTTCCATGATGGGAGGTAGTGGAATCCAATGAGGATTTACAAAAGGAGGGTTTGTGAGAGGAGGTGGAGGATGAATTAGAGTGGTTTGCATAGTGGATGTATGAGTGGGTGTGGAAGATGTATTTGGACTAGAAAACTGATATTGAGGAGATTTGGAATGAAAGGAGCATGTTGGAACACCTATTCCTACATGGGTAGGTGTGGAATGCCAAAAGTCACAATGGAGTCCAAGTGACCTTGGAATGTGAAACCAAGAGTCACACCATTGTACTATAAATGTACATCTTTGTATAGTGGAAAAATAAGAAAGCCTCACGCTTATCCTTCATTGTGTGTTGAGTTTCTTGTTGTGTGTGTTTATTCTTCTGCATATCTGCAAAAAAATTGATAATTTTTGCAGCACTCAGAGATTTCTGCAGCAGTCTTTTTTTCGCATTCAGAAATTTGTTTTGAAGAAAGAGCAGCATTCAGAATTTTGCAGCATTCAGAATTTGTTTTGAAGAAGAGCAGCAGTGGTTTTGAAGAAGAGAAACATTTTTCATTTGAAGGTTTTAATTCTAATTTTTCTCTGCAATTTCTGCCCATTAAATTCTGCATTTTGAAGAGCTGCTAGAATATTATTCAAAGTGTTTTTTTTGAAGAAAATTTCTGAGTTTTTTAAGTAAAAATTTCCGAGTTTTTCCATTGAAAAATTTCTGCAATTCTGGGTTCTTCTACTGCTGGGCTATTGGAAAAAATTTTGGAAACTCTCCAATTCTGCTATACATTTGGAAAAATTCTACATTTCTCCCGCTTTTCTCTCTCTGCTATTTTAAAATTAAAAAATTAAAAATAAAAATAAAAAAATAAAAATAAAAATTGATTCAAGCTCCAAACCTCTCGGCCCCCCTCTACGCTCTGCATCACTCAGCCTTCCCACTATTCCAACCAACCCCCTCACTTCTCTCCCCTTCCCCTTACACTCCTCTCACACTACCCCACGGCATCTGTCATTCCCTTACGCGCTCTCAACACAACTCTCCACGGCTCGTTCTTCTACCCTCGGCCTCGTTCTAATCGGCCCCCTCTCCCTGCACTCTATACTCACCCTAATGCAGCCCCCTTACCACTCACGCTCTCACTAACCTGACCGCTCTACGCCCTCACCATATCTGCAAACACACCCCTCCCCTTCTATCCACTTGGCCTCTCCGACCCGACCCCCTAAACGCTCCGCCCACCTCTCACCATACCTCACCCCTCTCCCTACCCTGCCTACGCGGCCCCCTCACCACACCCTAATCGCTTCTCCACTCTCTCCTCGACCCACACAACACCCTTATCACTCCACACTACTCATACACTCCTACGCTCACACACTCCTCCCTACCCTAACTCCACATAACTCTACACTCCCCCTTACCACGTCTGCCTATGCACCTTACCCGCCCTCCCTCGCTCGAGCTCCCTCTCGGCTCTCACAGCCGGCCGCTCCCTTACTCCACCCTCTCCACCAGACTTCAAAAATAAATTTCAATATTTCAATATTTTAATTCATTTTTTAATTAATTATAAAAAAATAAAAAATAAAAAATAAAAACAGTAGAGAGAGAGGAAGAGAGGAAGAGCAGAGAGAGACAATGAATAGTAGAGAGGAAAATGGAAATGTCTTATCAGTAAATGGATAGTACACATAGACAATAAAAGTGAAATTTTCATTGTGATTTGTGACATTGGTAGAAGGGTGACTTTCAGCAAGAGATTTACATTTGAAGACAATTTGGTCCTCATTTTGAACAACAGTGGCATTCATTGTTTGAACACAAAATTTCTAATTTGTGGAGTTTCTCTTAAGCTCTACTCCATTCTGCAGCAAGGTCAGGCATCTAAGGTTGTAAATATCTCCTTCTTTTGTTAAGTTGAATTGAGTTGTTCTTGGTGCAAAACAACTCTTTTGAAGAAGAAAAATCAGCTGCCTTAAAGGCCTCTTGCACAAGTGTTTTTGCTGCACATTTGCAGATTTTGTACTTTGGAAATTCTTTGAAGTCATTTGTATTATTTTGAAATCAAGTTGAATCACATTGTAAATAGGTGCATTTTCAGTTGAAGCCGACACCCTTTTCATTTGTTGAGCCTAAGTTGTTGAAAATGGCTAAAATCAATGAGGCATTAGAGTTGTTGAGTAACCGAATTCATTCCAATGTTGATGATATGATAAAAATGAGCAAGGATGCTCTTTGTAACATTCAAAGTTTTTTGCTAGATGCACAAGAGAAGATTGAGTTTTTGCAGTTGGAATCTCAGCTCCAACAAGATGAGCTTCAGCAAAAGAGTCACCATTCTGAACCTATTTCTGTTCAGAAGATTGAGAAAGACTCCCATCAGCAGCATGTCAGTAAAGTTGCAGTTGATTCATATTTAGTTCCTTGTACTAGAGCAAATTTACATGCAAATGCAATAGTTCAACTTGCACTTCTCAAGCCCATCATCAGACCTTGGGAAGAGCTTGTCCACAACAAGCACCGAACTGGTCTTGGATATGACAAGGATGTGTCCTTTCATATTCCGAACTACACCAAGCCCATCATATTTCAGAGTGTCGAATTCCTGTATGACAGTTCACCTGCAGCTGTTCCAGATCCTGCTCCACAACAAAAACAACAGATTGTAAAATGCCAACACTGTGATCGATTTGGCCATATGAAATATCACTGTTTTGATCTTCATCCATGCAAGCACTGTGTTTGGCACACCCATTCTTCAGACAGATGCTTCAGAAACAAGCCTCCTGCAAGAACAAAGATTCATCTTGGATGGATCGCTTCTTGGCCATGGGCATCAACAGCCAAGAAGATGTTTAAGTCGCATGTCAGAACATGTTCAAGAATATTGAGTAAACTTGCAGTTGAGTTCTCACCATCATCTCACCTTGTCCTTGAGAGGGGGGAAAATGGTGGTCATGTACAAGCTTCAACGTCAGATCAAGCGAGCCTGAGCCACAATCTCTCATTCCATGTTCAGATTTGTATCCAGAGACACAGCAGTTCAAGCGATCCTGAGCCACAATTCGTCATTCTAGATTCAAAGATGTAGCCAGAGACACGGATGCTCATGAGCATGCCTTCGGTTAGTGGACAACCTTAAACCATCATCTTTGGTTGGTGGAAAACCTAAAACCATCACAAGTAGTAGACCTCCCTTCTTTTAGGTTGAAGGTCTCCCTTTCATATATGAGGGACAATTCCTCTAGCAGAAGCTTTCAGCTTCTTGCCAGTTTTGGAAGAGTTCCGGAAACTGCAACAAGTTTTGTGTTCGAGTGTTGGTGGTCATCCTTAAACCACCTCTTTTTTCCAACATTTCAGAGAGTTGATTCAGCCCAAGTGCTACCATGCATACTTTGCAGATTTGTGTTACAACTCTCTTCTTGGACTCACACATACCACCTAGGATTAAGGGGGGATGTTGGAACACCTAATCCTACATGGGTAGGTGTGGAATGCAAAAAGTCACAATGGAGTCCAAGTGACCTTGGAATGTGAAAGCAAGAGTCACACCATTGTACTATAAATGTACATCTTTGTATAATGGAAAAATAAGAAAGCCTCACGCTTATCCTTCATTGTGTGTTGAGTTTCTTGTTGTGTGTGTTTATTCTTCTCATACACCATGTGTGTGTTTAACATGGTGTTTAACAGAGCCAAATTTTTGAAGAAGATGAAAATCAGGAGGAGTGGAAGGATAGGCTTCTCTACCAGGACTCTACTGCAAATCTATGGGTTTAAGGTCTGTATGGTCTATCCCACTTCGAGATTTTGTTCTGAATAGGTTTTTTCTATGGTGTAAGTCAAATTGGGGATCTTGCAAGGTTTTGAGGCTTTCAGGGACAGGATTTGCTTCGTGAATGGTCCTAATAGTAGTTGAATCTTTAGTCCTAGAAGTTTTCCACAAGATCTTTTCTGGGTCATCAACTATGGTAGGAGGGTTTGGGTCAAGGTGAGATCTGGTGTTAATCCTTTGTGAAGCCAGATTTTAGACCCAAAACACAGAGAGGCTGAAAATTTATGAATTTTTTTTTAAAAGGCATACCTCTCTTAATAATTACTAAACTCGCATAGTGTGTGACGAGACTTTAAACTACTAGGAATGATTAACACAATCCCAAAGGCTAATGGAGTCACTAGGTGGATGGTGTTTACTGCTTTGAGGGTTTTATTATTGTCCACCATCAACAATATAAAAAAATAAATCTAGAGATGTTTTGGGTTTTCTGAGTTTCTTTATGTAACACTAAGATTTTCATTGGGTGTTCTCCAATTGAGACACCATTTTTCTAATATGGTGAATCAATTAGATACTACTCTTGGCTAAAACTTGATTTTCTAAGTTTGATAGGGGTTTGAGAGTTCTTAAGGAATATTTAGGCTGTTACTTACTCAGAGTCCCACCGTGATCGCCATTATGTTAGGTCCCCGTAATTTGTCAGATTGGAAAGACCAAACGTACAAGGGTAACATCAAACCAGTATTTGGAGTCCTAGGACCTAGCCTTCCTGGACTCAGAGAGGGCTCTCTCTAGTTTGTGTAAAGGATGTGACTTAGTTGATTTCAGGGTTTTTATTTTAGGTTAGTTATAGTGATAGGGTTTGTTTGTTTGGTTGGTTGGTTGGATAGGTTGTCAAGAATAATAGGTAGAGTAAGAGAAAATCAGTCCATTGGGCTATGAAGTTTGCAAAGGTCTTGAAAATTTCAATAATAGGTCAAGGGTGTTTCATAGGGAAAGTTAACAAGGCCAAATGGATCTAAGTAGGTTTAGTGAGTTTGAAATGAATGTGAAGTTATGAATGCAGTAGGTTCAAAGGGAAATTAAGGATCCTTCAACATACTAGAAACAAAAAAATCTTTCAGGATGATAACATAGCAAAACTGAAGAGAAATAAAGTATTCTTCAACTAAACTTTTTCTAAAAAGACCTTAAAACAACAAACAAGTAATCCTAGGGAGCAGTTAAGAATTCTCTGAACATTACTTTCAAACAAAGAGAAATTTTAACATAACATTTTAGTGAAACTAAAGAGCATTCAAGGATTCTTTAATTAAACTTCAAGGAAGAAAACATAGAGATAATAGGATGGAGACAGAAGTAGGGTGCCAAGAAAACATATCCTACTCTAAAATTTTTGTCATATGATCAAAGAAACCATGAACATAATGAAAAATGAAGTAAACAAATACAAGAGTGGAATAACATCACCATCTAATAGAGCTATTGTTGGACGGATAAATCGTTCTTGCGGACAAGACTGATCTCCCTAGTGTCAGAAGACAATCTAGAAACAAACGAACAACTAAGTTTGTCTTTCTCTAAATATATTCGTTTTAAAAATAAATTCTATGAAGGCGTCGATCCTACCTTAGATCCAAATTCTTATTTGCGGTCATAGTGCTTCTGTCATATCAATAATCCTTCGTCGCAACAAGAGCTCTTTTGTCGCAAGAAAGTATCATCTTTCGTTGATCTGCAATCACAAACAAGAAAATATCAAATAGCACCTGTATAACAAATAATCATAAAACATACCTATCATAGTGATCAAGGAATCTATGAAATAAACGATCAAATGACAGCTTATTGAAATAAAAAATCGAACGACAATTTATTGAGAAAAATAGAACTTGATTGTATTAATCTTAAAATATACAGAAGAACCTTACAACCTTAGCCTTGATGTTCGAAAGGCCTTCTCGGGGTCCGAAGCAGGAGTCTCCTCTACTTTGATAAGTCTTGCACTCTTCCTCCAGGAGCACAAAGAGGTATGTGATCTTTCCTCTCAAAATCTCAGCAGAAAGAAGTCTAAATCTCAACAACACTTCAACTCAATCTAAACTTAACCCAAAAATATTAACTTCTTCAATCCTCCATTAGTTTTCTTAACCTTTTTGAGGCTACCCAATGCCTCATTTTATAGAGTAGATGAGGAGGTTATGATTCCACCTTTAAAGGGATAGAATCCTCCTTCAAATGGATAGGATCCTCACATCAAGGGATTATTTCCTTAAGGTGTGGGATACATGCACCTTACTAAAGCGTACTCATCCCCAAAAAATCTCATCTAGAACCTTCCAGAATTGACCAAAAATCAACTTTTTCACTTTGATTTCGCGTTTTTTTTTACTTTACAGGAAGTCCGCAGGCATAACACTGGAAAATTGTGTTCTATAATGCAGTTCTTCTTCACATTACCTGCGTACCCTAGCTAAGAACGCAGGTAAGTCTCATATTAACTGCGTACCCAAGGCTTTTTTGAGTTGTAAGGGTTTTTCCTCTATTTTTAGAGCTTGGAATGAGGAACAAAGGTTGTAAGACTTGCAAAGGAGGTATGTATGAGTGTTAATGAGCTCATACAATCAGCAAAATGTCAAGGTGACAATTTTTAGTGTAACAGATTGCCCCTAAAGTGCGAAGTCTGAAATAGATGAAGATGAAGTCTGTCATATATGAAGAGTGAAGTACTTTATCATTTAAAGGATCATCCTGTGGACACCCCAGTCGGAACCTATAAAAACATTCAATGCAAAATATATATATGTATACATATCATCATTGAGGTAGGCATTCCCATACTCAGA
This sequence comes from Pinus albicaulis, assembly GCA_034641835.2. Classification (NCBI taxonomy): domain Eukaryota; kingdom Viridiplantae; phylum Streptophyta; class Pinopsida; order Pinales; family Pinaceae; genus Pinus; species Pinus albicaulis. The sequence goes on from CM076572.1 coordinate 1,376,023,950, forward strand.
TCAAAACTAACTAGAAACTAACTCTAAATTGTTCTGATACAGGAATGATTTTAAATACATCACAGTATAGACATGTGTAGACACAGTATGGACGCAGCCATCTGTTTATGAATAGTCCACTGTATAAATGATAACAAAATTCCTCGCAGCCTGGATGGTAGAAACTAGATCCAGGGTCTTGATTTCTGCATCTCGAACTAGTACGATTCTATCCATGTGAATGAATGTGTCGAAGTCGAACATGGTAGAAACTACTTGATTACCAGTCAATGATGTAAACTGTTAACAAGTGTGAGAGTAACCACCAGTAATGTCAATGGCTCTCAAAGTACTTAGTACAATCCATGAAATGTGAATGAATGAGCTGAAGTCGAACATGTCACGGAATCATTCGATCAAAGGTCAATGATGCAACCTGTCGTCGAAGGCGAGAAACCTGCCATTGAGGCATGCAGATTTCAAGGTACTGACGATTTCTGGATCAAATTCCTAGATAATGAGCTGTCGTCGATAGAAAGTGATCCGTCATAGGCAAGCCCACAACATGAAATCATAGATCAAGTTTTGAAAATATATTGGCAAGGACTGACTCAGGGATGGTCAAAATGGATGACAGATATTTTGCAGATGAATGGTTTATTTGAACTATCCTCTTGAACACATAACGACACTGCAGATGGCTTGGTGACAATTGACCCAAAGCTAATACCCAGAAACCGGCTGAAGACTTTCAATATGGTTTGATTAACTATTAGGCAAAGGATTTCCCAACCCAGGTGAACAAAAAGTGTCGTGTTCAAGAGTGGTTAATGGTTTTCCGAATAATCAAAATGTAACAAACAAGTTCGTTTTTCTCTCTTTTCCCCCACCATTTCTGGCAAGTACCTCTTTATTTTTGACAAGCTTGAGGAGGATAACATTTTCTTGTTTATAAGCTCATCCTTCGGATGAGTCCAACTTAGTTTAAGATTCGAACCCTAAGAAGGAGTGGTCCGTTCCTGTTTGAAATTGAACAAGTCCTTTACTGTTAAATTTTAACGAGTCCAGTATAGGAGAAACTCGGTGTTTTTCATTTTTAGGGAGTTAGAAGAAAAACTTAAGAAAACCCCATGGGTGTAATTTTTCGTAAATTTAGTCTCTCAAGCCCGAAAAAGGATAAAATAATGCGGGAGAGAACTCTATTGACCATAATTAGTCAACGTATACCTTTTTCATAAATAGTCCATTTCAGTCCATAAAAGGGGTAAACTTATACTGAAGGGACGATTATTCATTTACTTTAACGAGTTCGAAAAAGCAAGTACTCGACAATCTTTTCATTTTTAGAGAGTCTGAAAAGGGCTTAAAAGAGGACTCCAAGGTTTCTCTTTTTTAGTAAGTTTTAACGAGTTCGAAAAAGGGATAAAAATGTACTCATGGTTTTCACTTTTTCGTAAGTTTTAACGAGTTCGAAAAAGGGATAAAAATGTACTCCTGTGGCCGAATTTCAATTTAATTAACGAGCAGGAAAAGATAGAAAGAACTCGGCATTTTCATGTGTTTTACGAGAATGAAAGATAGCAAAATAATCTCGGGATTTTCATGAGTTTAACGAGTCTCGAAAATAACCAAAATTGACTCAAGATAGGTTTCATTTTTACAAAATCTTGAAACAGAGAAAAACTATGCTTCAGAGTGGTTTCATTTTTACACAAGCTTGAAACAAAGAGAAAACTGTGCTTGATGCCCCCTAAGCGTAACTACTAGAGCGCATGCCCCCCTAGCTTCATTTCATTCAACTAAGTACACTGCTGGTAATTAATAGCTGGATGGAATGAAGGTTCATTTACGAGATCATATGAAAGACCCGACCTAAAACTGTAAGAAAATTATACAAAAAACTGAAATAACTAACCTAAATATACGACTTAACATTTACAAGATCTAGTCAAAGAATCGACTCAATTAGGGGAGGATTTGTTTCATTTTTTAACGAGCTTGACATAGGAAAAGAACTATGCTCATGGCAACATGTTTCATTTTTTAACGAGGTTGACACAGTAAAAGGAACTTTCCTCTTCTACATGTTTCATTTTTTAACGAGGTTGTCACCGTAAAAGAAAATATCCTCGTATCTACTCTCTACAATCTACCTATATAACCTACTCATTCATTTTTTAATGAGGTTGACACAGGAAAAGAATTGTCCTCATACCTGATTCATTTTTTAACGAGGTTGACTCATTAACAGGAACTATCCTCAGCTACATGTTTCTAATCTATCAATCTACCTATATAACCTACTGATTCATTTTTTAATGAGGTTGACACAGGAAAAGAACTGTCCTCATACCTGATTCATTTTTTAATGATGTTGACTCAGTAACACGAACCATCCTCATAAACTACTTATTTCTAATCTATCAGTCTACTCTCTATAATATATCTACTGATTCATTTTTTAATGAGGTTGACACAGGAAAAGAACTGTCCTCATCGCCGACTGATTCATTTTTTAACGAGGTTGACACAGTAAAATGAACTATCCTCAGCTAAATTGTTTCATTTTTTAATGAGGTTGACACAATAACAGGAACTATCCTCAAACTCACTGATTCATTTTTTAACGAGGTTGACACAGTAAAAAGAACTATCCTCGGACTCACTGATTCATTTTTTAATGAGGTTGACACAGTATAAGGAACTATCCTCGCCTCACTGATTCATTTTTTAATGAGGTTGACACAGTAAAAGGAATTATCCTCACACTCACTGATTCATTTTTTAACGAGGTTGACACAGTAAAAGGAAATATCCTCGAGCCTACTGATCATGGCTTCCAACAGGAAGAAACACATGTCAATGGACACACCTTAATCATGGCTTCCAAGAGGTCTTCATCAGATGGAAGAATAGTTCTCTGGAAGGAATACATGTCAAGGGACTCAAAAGGGATAATAACATCGCGTTCAAATAATCCCATAGAGTTTTCCATGTCAATTACTGGATCTATGTCAAAGGAAGATGAGCAAACAGTGAGAGGCTTGCTTACATCGGTAACTGAAAACATGGGACTAGTTGCCACATAATTAACCCGTGGCGGGGTAGATACCACTTTAGAAATAGGAACATTTAGGGGTGTCATATTATTGGTAGTCGAAACAAGACTAGGGAAAGAAAGCTGGTCTACAGTCACAATATTTCCATTGTGAGGGAAAGACATCACGCGAACGAGTGTCGATACGACAGCTTTCATTGCATAGACATAGTCTCGCCCAAGAGATTCTGGGTTCGATCCCCAGTGGAGTCACCAATTTGTTTGACGGATAAATCGTTCTTCAGGACAAGACCGATCTCCCTAGTGTCAGAAGACAATCTAGCAACAAACGAACAACTAAGTTTTTCTTTCTCTAAATATATTCATTTTACAAATAAATGCTATGAAGGTGTCAATCCTACCTTAGATCCAAATGCTTATTTGCAGTCGTAGTGCTTCCGTCATATCAATAATCCTTCGTCGCAACAAGAGCTCTTTTGTCGCAAGAAAGTATCATCTTTCATTGATCTGCAATCACAAACAAGAAAATGTCAAATAGCACCTGTATAACAAATAATCATAAAACATACCTATCATAGTGATCAAGGAATCTATGAAATAAACGATCAAATGAAAACTTATTGAAATAAACAATCGAACGACAATTTATTGAGAAAAACAGAACTTGATTGTATTAATCTTAAAATATACAAAAGAACCTTACAACCTTAGCCTTGATGTTCGAAAGGCCTTCCCGGGGTCCGAAGCAGGAGTCTCCTCTACTTTGATAAGTCTTGCACTCTTCCTCCAGGAGAACAAAGAGGTATGTTATCTTTCCTCTCAAAAGCTCAGCAGAAAGAAGTCTAAATCTCAACAGCACTTCAACTCAATCTAAACTTAACCCAAAAATCTTAACTTCTTCAATCTTCCATTAGTTTTCTTAACCTTTTGAGGCTACCCAATGCCTCCTTTTATAGAGCAGATGAGGAGGTTATGATTCCACCTTTAAAGGGATATAATCCTCCTTCAAAGGGATAGGCTCCTCACATCAAGGGATTATTTCCTTAAGGTGTGGGATACATGCACCTTACTAAAGCGTACTCATCCCCAAAAAATCTCATCTAGAACCTTCCAGAATTGACCAAAAATCAACTTTTTCACTTTGATTTCGCGTTTTTTTTACTTTACAGGAAGTCCGCAGGCATATCACTGGAAAATTGCGTTCTAGAACACAGTTCTTCTTCACATTACCTGCGTACCCTAGCTAAGAACGCAGGTAAGTCTCATATTAACTGCGTACCCAAGGCTTTTTTGAGTTTTAAGGGTTTTTCCTCTATTTTTAGAGCTTAGAATGAGGAACAAAGGTTGTAAGACTTGCAAAGGAGGTATGTATGAGTGTTAATGAGCTCATACAGTCAGCAGAATGTCAAGGTGACAATTTTTAGTGTAACAGCTATGAATCCTAGGAATGGGCTTGATCCATTGATGCTCAATCCAAAGCAATCACAACACACCAAAGCCAATTTCTTCAATGAACTCAAAATCTGTTTCATATTGAGCTCAAAAACCAACCAACATGTAAAATTAGGCCTCAATGTAGTATTTAACTATCAAAGGAGGACCAAAACCATAACTAGAGTTTTAGAAACCATTAATTACTCATAAATGTCATTTTGGTCCTACGAGACCATGCAAGGCCCAAGGCACAAATGTCCTAATTCATTAAATGCAAAAATAACTCCTCAATCAATTTTGGAAAAAAGCTGACTTTGAGGCTCCTCAATAACTTCCAAAATATATCCAAGTGTGTTTTGTTGACTTTTTTGCAAGGGCGCAGCGCCAACACTAGGAAAATTACCTATTTTGTAACTAAGATGTGGAGGCCTTCTAGGTGTCCAAATGACCTCCATGATAGCTCATTGGAAAGCCTTGCCTATATAGTTTCCAAATATAAATTTATTATTCCATTAGGTGTCCATTTTCCAGCCCAAAAACGAATTCTCCCAAGACTGCTCAGGGCGCAGCGCTAGCTCTGAAAATAGGGCAAAAAGGTGATTGTTTGGTTGTTTTTGGCACTTTTGGAGGACCAGTTTTGTGCCAAATGAGCTGAATTTTATATCAGTGATTTCCTTGGAAATATGAACATGAAAATATAGGCCATTCCTCCATTGGGTACCCCAAAAAAAAGCTTAGCGCTAGTGGCGTTGTGCCTTTGGCCCTCCAAAGCTGCCAAAAACCAAAATTTACAAAAAGATGCCAAAATCTGAATTTGCCTTGCTAATTAAGTTTGGGATTCCTGAAGGGATGAATCAGCAAGGATGTCAAGGTTTTCTTTGTCCTGAGCCTCCTTTAGGGATTGAATCTTTGCAAGGGCTCTTTTGAGCTTGGCCCTTGCAATCTTGTTTCTTAAGGCATAGTGCCTTGCCATCTTCTTTCGGAGGTCAAGGTCCCTCTTGGTCTTCTCCAACAGACCCTCTAAGTGTATAATTTCCCTCTCTAGCCAAAGCTCCCGATCATACTCTATTTCCATGGCAAGCAGCTCACTTGGAGTGAGATGCTTTTCCAAGGCTGTCTCTTTCTCTCTCTCCTTGGCTAAGGCCTTCTTCAAGCCAATTGTTCTCGGCCTTTTACTAGGAAGTTGTTCTTCCTCTTCCTTCATGTTATCATAAGTTCCCAAGACTTCATCTAGCTTCACCTTTGTTGTTGCAGCCTTTTTCCAAGCTCTGATAGATATGATCTCATAAATAGCCTTCTCTGCCTCTAACTGCTTGTTTTCAACCTCAAATTAGTGGATCACATTCCTAGCCCTACCTAGCTTTGTTTGCAAATCTTTAATTTGAGCATATTTGTTATTAAGCAGCATGCTTGTGTTCCTTTCTTCATTTTCATCATCACTATCAACATGAATAAGTTGAAATTCTTGTTCAGTCTCATGTTGATCTTCTTCTTCTTCATCCATGGCATTTTCCTTACCTTCATCAAGCTACTCGATTGATGTAGAAGGCATGTCCCTTTGCCTCTTAAGGGCAGCAAACATATGCCTATTTCCCCTTTGGTAGGTCAAAGAAAAGGGCTCAATTTCCACCATTTTAGTGTCTTAACTCTCACTATCATGTGCTCTTCTGTCATTAGTGCAATCAAGGCTGTTTGAGCCACTGTCAACATTCTCACTGACTTCTGAATTCCTTTCTTCTTCATTTTTTCTTTCTTCACCGCCTTCTTCTGCCTCACTGATATTTTCCTCATTGACATCATCCCCCTCATTTCCTTCTTCTTCATTGCTTGATTCCTCATTTCTTGATTTCTCATTTCCCTCTCCCTCATTGACATTTGATTTCCCATTATCACCTTCTTCATTGTTTGATTCTTCATATTCATCTCCCTCATTTTTTGATGCACTAATACCATGAGATGATGGTGGGGGATTGTGAGAGGGTGATGAAGGAGGATTATTTTGAGGTGAAGGAATTTGAATAGATGGTGAGGTGGAAGATTCATCATGTAGTGAGGGAGTGTGACTGGATGGAGGAATGGGAGGATGAGAATATGAAGGGACATATTTTTGTTGTTCGACTTGTGGATAAGTAAACACCTCATTGGAAATGAAGGTTTCCCAAGGAATACCCTTCTACTACAATTGATGCATAACAACCATTTTAATAAGAGAGTGGTGAAAGAAGCTTTGCATCTTCTGAGGGTAGTCTCTCTTTTATACAATATAAGACATTTTTCCAATGCTTTTGTAGAGGTAATAGGGTAGGTGCAACATCCTCACCATAGTAAAGTGCATAAGCAGCCTAATGTGATAGGAGTAAAGCCGGGAGAACCTTCCCTCACATGTAAAATACTTCATAATGATCCTCATCATAGATTCATATCTATCAAGTAAGTGAGAGAAAGAAAAAATGAATTTATTCTGGTCTTTGTACCTAGGTTTTAAATATGGCTCATTGTAATATTCCTTTTTAGGAATTTCAGCAATTTCTTCAGTGAGGACATTGTATAAGAAAACCATGCAATAAAAACACAGAAAAAGACTTGGATCCTCTAACATATGCTGCATGTAGCTTAAATATAAAATGACATTAGAAACAAATCATTGTAGCCACTATAAACAGATCTCCCCAACTCATATATGCACAAAAGCACCCCAATCCCACTACTTCATAAAATAGAAATGCCGGAGACTGCAACAGTGTTATTTTTATTATGGAATCTATATAAAAATGTATTTTAATACATATCTATAGCTTTCATTAAGCATGGAATCATAAATGAGAGGTTATACCTCTTTTACAAGCACCTCGGAATACCTCGGTAAGGGTTTCCGGCAAAATAGAAACATAAAGTACACCTCTGCAGAAAATAACGTTGTACCCAGAAACTCTATATTAAGAAAGACCAAATATGATCTGAAATAGACAAGCAATACAATAATTGGCCCAAGGCCTTCCTCAATAGATCTCCCAGAGTGAAATAGACTCCTCCTCCTCTGAAACAAGTACAAATGGAAAGATGCAACCCCAGCTACTACAACTACTATAGAAATAACGCAATCACTGGGAGTGACTGAACTGTCTAGGTTGGAGAATGGTTCCCCTCAAGACAAATGATGAGAATTTAACTCAGGACCTCCTCCTTAGATCTCCCAATCAGTTATACCAATGGTGAAGATAGAATTCCCACATGAGAATCCTTTGCACTAAACAGTGCTGCAACTCTGGCTAAATAGCTGAAGCTTGCAAATAGTCATAAGACTGAAACAAGATGAATGAATGAATGAATCCTTTGCTGCCATCTCCTCCTTCTTATCCTTGGTGAGATTTTCCCTCTCGGGCCCCACTCATTGGTGATGTGACTTACTTGAGAAGTTTCCTCCTTCAAAATTGAGCTGCCCTAGTAGTTTTCCCTCCTCTTGTGACATTTCTATTGACTTGGTCAACTGCAACTACATCATTGATTTGCCCCTCTTTCACACTAAAGAGGATTTATTTTGTCCTCCTAATTCAATCCCTTTTCACACTGGGATATGTTTTATTTCCTTTCCTACTTCTTATTTCAAAATTGGAGCAACTATAATATTCCAAGTAGCAGTGGCTAACTAGGAATATTATAGTCCTCCCCGCTCAAAATTTTCTTTCCCACAAGCAACAGTAAAGAATTATGCTACAATATCTTCTCTCCCTCCCAAGTGGCATCCTCATCTAGTAGATTCTTCCATCGAATCAGATATTCCTTGATGACTCTGTTTCTCAGCTGCCTCTCCCTTGTGTCTAACATTGCTTCTGGCTGCAAGATTAAGTGGTGCTCATCATCAATAAGGGGGAGATCCATGTTGGCAACTATATTCCTCCTAATTTTCTTCTTGAGGCAAGAGACATGGAAGATATTGTGGATCTTTCTCCCCTTGGGAAGCTCCAACTCATATGCTACCTTACCGATACACTTGACCACCCTATATGGCCCATAGAAACGTGGTTTGAGCTTCTCAGCTCCCTTCTCCTTGAGTGTGGACTGTTTGTAAGGTTGAAGACATAGTTAGACAAGATCTCCCACCTCAAACTGCCTCTCTATCTGACCATGGTCTGGATACATCTTCTGTTGGTTCTGGGTAGTGGCAATGTTGTCTTTGAGTTCCCTAAGTATGTCTTGGTTCTCCTGAATCCAATCCTTTTCCCTTGGAGCTTTAATTGCCCCAAACATAACATCAGGAAATGAGAGTGCCTCATACCCATATAAGGCTCAGAATGGAGTCATGCCAATAGAAATATGGTGAGTAGTGTTGTAACAATACTCTCCCAAGTGGAGCCAACACAACCAAGCTTTCTACTGCCCTGCCACATAGTTCCTCAAGTAGCCTTCTAGCCACTTGTTCACTATCTCGGTCTATCCATTGGTTTGGGGATGATAGCTAGTGCTTGGGGTCAAATCAGTCCCCACTAACCGGAAAACATCCTGCCAAAAGCCACCCATGAAGCAATTGTCCTGATCACTCACTATAGTCCTTGGGAGACCATGGAGTCTAAATACATCTCTGAAGAAGAGCTCAACTATCTTTGAAGTAGTATAATGTGCAAAAATGGCAAAGAAATGAGAGTATTTTGTTAGTCTATCAACAAAAACAAAGATACAGTCCTTACCCTGCACTGTCGGTAAGCTAGTGATGAAGTCCATAGAGATACTTTCCCACTTCCCATCCTGAATAGGTAGTGGCTGCAAAAATCCAGCAGGGTGAGTGTGTTCTCCCTTATCTTGTTGGAAAATAGTGCATTCTCTGACATGCCGGAGCACAAACTCCTTGAGACCCTTCCATGAGAATCTCTCTCTGACAGATTTGTAAGCCTTTTTGAAACCTTGATGCCCAGAAAGTGGTGAATCATGTGATGCCAATAAGATCTTCTCCTTGAGCTTAGAATTCTTAGCCAAGAAGATCTGGTCTCGGTAATATATAACCTCATCAATCACTCTAAACCTCTCATTTGATACCACCCCATCAGGTATCTCACATGCAAATTCATATTTGGAATACTCAAATAAGAGTTGAGCCTTCCAATCTGTGTCCATGCCCCTCAAGGACAGCGCTGTAGGCCTCCTCGATAGTGAATCAGCTACTACATTTCTCTTTTCCTTGACATATTCTATGTCAAAATCATAGGCTTTAATTTTTCTCACCCACTTCTGTTGTTTCTCTTGGAGTTGTCTCTGTTCAAGGAAGAATCTAAGACTATTATGATCAGTCTTCACCTTGAACTTGTTCCCCACCAAGTATTTCCGGAATTTGGCTAATGCATGCATGATAGCCAACATTTCTTTATCATAGATGGGGTATAGCCTCTCATGAGGGAGTAGCTTCCTACTCTCAAAGGCTATAGGATGTTCAGTTTGCATCAAGACTGACCCAATACCTTCACCTGATGCATCACATTCTAGCACAAAAGGTGAGAAAATTCAGGTAAAACCAAAATAGGACAACTACTCATTATCTCTTTGAGCTTATCAAAATACCTTTGCGTTGTAGGTGTCCAATGGAAAGCTCCCTTATTTGTCAAGTCTATGAGTGATGCTGCTAGATGTGAAAATCCTTTCACAAACTTCCGGTAATAAGTGCATATGCCCACAAACCCTCGAAGTTTTGTAACATTCCTGGGTTCAGGCCAATATTTGATAGCCTGGATCTTCTCCTCATGTACCCTCACTCCATCCACTCCTATGATGTGCCCCAAATAAAACATCTCTTTGAGGCCAAATTCACATTTGGAGAGCTTGGCATAGAATTTCTGCTCCTTGAGGATATGCAAAACTATCTCAATATGCTGCAAGTGCTCTTCTCAAGTGCGGCTATAGATAAGAATATCATCAAAGAAGACCAATACAAAATTTCTCAAATGGCCATGGAAGATGTGGTTCATGCATGATTGGAAAGTTTCTGGAGCATTATTTAATCCAAAAGGAATTAACAGAAACTCAAAATGCTCATAGTGACATCTGAACGTTGTCTTGGGGATATCTTTCACCCTCACCTTGATTTGATGATATCCAGACCTCAAATCAATCTTGGAGAAGTATTTAGATCCCCTTAACTCATCCATGATTTCATCGATCTTGGGTTTAGGGTACCTATTCTTCATAGTCTTCTTGTTCAAGGCCCTATAATCAATGCACATCCTCAATGTGCCATCTGTCTTCTTTACCAAAACTACCAAGGAAGCAAAAGGACTAGTACTAGGCCGGATGTGTCCTAAAGTTAGCAGCTCTTGGATAGCTCTCTCAATCTCATCCCTATAAGCCATGGGATGCCTATAAGGAGTGGTGATTACTGCTTGGACCCCTTGTTCCAACTCAATGGTTTTTTCAAACCCTCAGTGAGGAGGTCTCCCTGGTGGGATATCTCCAAATACTGTAGAATACTGATCCAAGAGAGACTGAACATCTGGATGCACTGGTGAATCCTTTCCCTTCACCTATGATATATGCAGCTCCACTGCCCATTCAACATCCTCTCTATGCATATTTTCCTCCATCCTGTGTGCTGAAACAACCTGAGGGGGGTAGTGTTTATACCCTTGATTCTTTGTTGTTGGCCATCCTTCCCTCCTATCCATTCCATCTCTAAGGTTCTCCAATTAGTAGTAACTCTCCCAAGAGTGATTAATCACTGGACTCTAAATATGACATTGGTGTCTGGAATATCTACAACAAAGAAGTGGTCTGTCAATGTATAGGTCCCCATAGTAATTGTTAGTGCCGGAACATACTTGGCACATTACAAGGTCATAGCTCCTGGGACCAAAACTAAAAATCCCTCAAACTCCTCCATGGGGATTCCTCTCCTTTGTACCAGTTGTGAATCAATAAAATTATGAGGGGCTCCACTATCTATCAATATAGAAACTCTTTGCCCCATGATAGTGCCTCTCACCCTCAAGGTTAGATACTTTGGGACTCCTCTTAACGCTGCAACATCTCCCCTTCTTGGAGAAAAGTCTTCCATGGATTGTACAGTGCTGGAATCATTTTTGGAGAAGGTCTTGACATGATGTGTCCCTCCTGTAACATGTCCTCCCTCAAAAAAATGAACATGAATTGTCTCACTTGGTCTTGAGTGAGTCTCTTGGTGCAAAAAGGTTCTTGCCCTGGGCAAGATGTGTTGTAGATCTCTAGCTTTCTCCACAACTTCAAGGAGTGTGGCTGGTTTAGTAGATTTTACCAACCCTTGTAATGGTTCAGCCATCCCATTCAGAAAAATGCATACCTTCCTGCTCATAGTGAGGTTGGATACCATCACTGAAAGCTGCAAATACTCAGCAATGTAATCCTCAAGATCTCCCTCCTGCTTGAGCTTGGTTATCTTGGCAAAGTGGGCTTCCGGATCCCTTGGATCAAACCTCTCCACTAGCTTCTTGGTGAAAGATGAGTATGAAGTGATATGATGATGCCCAAATGTGGTCAGTCCATGAAACCACCAATCTTGAGCTTCCCCTTCTAAGTGCAGTGCAACTATCTTGATGGCTTCTATCTCAGAAACCTTGTTGAGCTGGAAGTATGTGTCCATCTTCTCCACCCAAGCCTTTGCTGTGAACTTAAGTGTCCCATAAAATGTGGGCAAGAATAACCCTACCGTATTGTACTATAGGGCTAATCCCTGCATCAAGTTCTCCTCCTTTTGATGAGGATTAATCCTCCTCCCATCCTTGATCTGGCAAAACTCCTGAAAGCTCAAATGCTCCTTGATCCCTTGAGACTAGAGTTCATACTCTTCAAAATATTCTCCCAGAGTGTCCTCCTTATCTCCTCCAGCTATAAATTAAGGCATGGTGGAGCGTTGTGATGCAGCTGAATGCCCCATGCCATTTTCAGTGTTGGTGCTTGCCTCATGGAAAAACCCTAAAGATTCCTCTTGATATCTCATCTCGTTGAGATCCCTTGCAATGTTCTGCAGGCTTTGAAGTACTAGATTTTAGATGTCTTCCTTCTCCATGCTGAAGTTAAATCTCCCCCCCCACAAGCTGAGCCAAGATTAGAGCTCCAATACCACTGTAATATTTCTTTTAAGGAATTTCAGAAATTTCTTTAGTGAGGACGCTGTATAAGGAAAACCATGCAATAAAAATGTAGAATAGGACTTGGATCCTATAATATATGCTGTATGTAGCTTAAATATAAAATTTAATCAGAAAAAAATCATTCTAACTACTATAAACAGATCTCCCCAACTCATATATGCACAAAAGCACCTCAATCCCATTGCTTCATAAAATATAAATGCCGGAGACTGCAACAACGTTATTTTTATTATGGCATCTACAGAAAAATATAGTTTAATATAGATCTAGAGCTTTCATTAAGCATGGAATTAGAAATGAGAGGTTATACCTCTTTTACAAGCACCTCGGAATACCCTGGCAAGGGTTTCCGATAAAATAGCAACATAAAGTACAGCTCTGCAGAAAATAATGCTATACCCAGCAAATTTGTATTAAGAAAGACCAAATATGATCTAAAATAGACAAGAAATATAGTAATTGGCCCAAGGACTTCATCAATAGATCTCCCAGAGTGAAATAGACTCCTCCTCCTCTGAAACAAGCACAAATGGAAAGATGCAACCCCAGCTACTGCAGAAATAACGTAATCACTAGGAGTGACTACACTGCCTATGTTGAAGAATGGTTCTCCTCAAGATAAATGATGAGAATTGAACTTAGGATCTCCCCCTTAGATCTCCCAATCAGCTATACCAATGGTGAAGATAGAATTCCCGCATAAGAATCCTTTGCACAAAATAGTGCTGCAACTCCGGCTAAACAATTGAAGCTTGCAAACAGTCATAATACTGAAACAAGATGAATGAATGAATGAATCCTTTGCTGCCATCTCCTCCTTATTATCCTTGGTAAGCTTTTCCCTCCCGGGCCCCACTCATTGGTGATGTGACTTCCTTAAGAAGTTTCCTCCTTCAAAAATGTGTTTCCCTATTAGTTTCCCTCCTCTTGTGACAACGTTTTTGACTTGGTCAACTGCAGCTAGATCATTGCTTTGCCCCTCTTTCACACCAAAGAGGCTTTATTTTGTCCTCCTACCTCAATCCATTTTCACACTGGGATATGTTTTATTGAATTTCCTACTTCTTATTTCAAAATTGGAGTAGCTATAATATTCCAAGTAGCAGTGGCTAATTGGGAATATTACACTCATAGTAGCCCATGTCAAGATTGGCCTGCTTGAACTATTTCTCTGTAATATCCAAAATTGGGAATGCAGCAGTGCTTAAGCACAATACTAGAGTATCAGGGTGAAATTAAGTCATAAAATGTGTTGAGAAACACATAGACATCAAATTAATGAAACAAAAACAAAAGAAGCACTTCTACACCTTCCCAAGTGGGGAAAATGCAGCAAATAGACCCTGAAAACGTTATTTCTGGTGATTTACATTTTAAATGAGAGAAATAACACTTTTTTCCCTTATAATATGGACTTAGTCCCTCACATACAAAAGAGGAACTGAAAAAAATCACTTATGATAAGTTAAACAGACCTCTCGGCCTCAAATCAACTTAAAAATAGCCAAATCCCATGACTTAAACTATGAATAATTTATTGAAGAAAATTATAGCGTTATTTTCTAAGTTTTTCTGCAATATAGTGATAGAAAAACATGGATCTGGAACTTTATTGAACAATATGCCAAGAAAATGAAGATCTGGCCTCAATGCATTATAAAGATAACCCAGCAAGGGTTTCTTGAAAGCAGTAGTACAAGAAGAGCAGATCTGAATATTCGGCTCTAAAAAATGCAATGTTACTAAAAAATTACAGGAATATGGCTGAATACTACAAAATAGGTATGATAATCCGTTATTCTAGCTTTCTGGGAGAAGGGTTAGCCCTCTTCCAGAGAAACTAGCTCAAAATCAGGGGCTTAAACCCTGCTGCAGCAACTCTATGAAAAATGACGTAGTTCCTGCAAGGGACTACATTGTAGGAGATTAGTAATAGTATATCCTGCTTCCAATATGTGAGATGAGCCTATAACGCTTCCTAGTTGATCTATCAAGAGAAGGAAGGCACCCTCTACTGAGAAACCGACCCGGAAGTGGTGTTATCAAACCTCCACTGCAATTCCCTGCAACAAAGCATTATTCTGCTACATAAATAACGATGAGGATGGAGAATGGTGCTTGGCCTCAAGCCTAGATGTGGATCAATATAGTATAGAGCTATCCCAAGAGGCCTCTCAAGGGAAGAGGTGGGATTCCCACTTGGGAAAACCCTGTGCTAAACAACACTGTAACCCTGCTAAACAACAAGAGGAAGCCAAGTCTAAACAGACCAAGATAAAATGATCATATAAAAAGCATGAATAAAAAAGGCTCCCATCCTCTCCGTATATAGCAAGTAAACCTCTTCACATTGGGTCCCATATATATGTTCCATCAAGCTCCTACAAGTTTTCCTCCACCAAAACTGCGTTGTTCATCAAGGAGATTCAATGTATCTAGATCGCTTTGTTGACTTGGTCAAAGTTAACTGAATCAACATTATCCCATCTCTGTTCACACCCAAAGGTGCTCATTTTAGATGCTTATTCATCCTACTTTTACATTAGGAGTGTTATTTATCCTTCTAAAGAGGTTGATGGGCCTCCATACCCATTTATTCACCTACCTAGTGATAAACCACTCTAATATTCCATTTAGCTTTAGGGATAAATTTTTGGAATATTACAGTCCTCCCCTCCAAAATTTTGCTTGTCATCAAGAAACCGTATAAGGAGAGAAAAATTCATCCCCTCCTCCTCTTGTGGCCTCCTCATCAAAATTCCCCACCACTGCTCAAAATGATCTGCTACAAATATTCCCTCCAATGTTTCCTCCCAAGCATGAAAAACTATATGGCTCACATCATAGAAAGGTGAAAGGTGTAAGTGGAAACCTTCTTGTTGTCCAATGGCCTCCTCAAGGTAGGAGTGATGAAAAACATGGGGAATCTTATTCCCAATGAGTGACTCCCACACCCATGCTATCATCTAAATGAAATGAGCCAATCTAAGTAGCTCAAAAATATTCTCAACCCCTGGTTCATACAATGTGTTGGGGCTGCATGGAGAGATTGGATCCTCCCATCCAAGTGGTTTCTCTCTCCATTTATGATAATTATGGGGTTGTTGCTGATCTTGGGCTGAAATATCATGACCTCCTAGAGTGGCCCAAGCTACCCCACCAAACAAATAAACCATGAAATGCCTCCTCCAAAAACTCAAGTTCCTCAAATGGCTCCTCCCACATGAAGAAAAGAGATGTAGTTTGGAAATCATGGGCTGCCCATTGCTTCCCATGAAATATGAATCATGTAAAGTAGGGAGAATCATACTACCAGTGGGCATCTCCAACTCATATACCACTCTCCAAACAAATCTCCCCATGGACATAAAAATATCAGCAATACATGGAAGCAAAAACCAATAGAAACAAGTTGTCATATGACAACTGGAAAGTGGATCAAGGTCCCAGACATGGAACTAGCGTAGTGCATCCTTTTCCTGCATCAAATCAAACATTAACAAGTGATTTTACAGCCACTTGTTTTCTTCCACAATCATTTTACAAGATAGAGACATGAAAGTACAAAGTGGTGTCAATGGTGCACACCCAAAATCATGTGGCTTCCGCCACAAACCACCAATAAGATAGCCAATATCAATGCTACAAATGGCTTCAAGTACATCATCATAAAATATGCAAGAAGGGATAATCCTCCTTGGTACAACATGCTATTCATATAAATTAAAGAAGTACAAAACATAATGTGGAATCATACATTCTCCACCATGTACTTGGGAACTTGAGCTGAAATGGCTCAACTGGAAATTCTCCCTCACCTCCAAAGAGTAGTGAAGTGGTTGTGACATCCTCTCTATCAGAATCCGGGCTATGCATCTCTCCATATCCTGAAATATATCATGCTAGATTCCCTCCCAAATGATATTCTCTACCAAGGAAATGTATGCATCAAAATGCATGGAAAAGAAGTCTTCATGTGCTGCATGTAGCAGCTTTCCCTTGAGCTTAGAATCTCTAGTCAAGAAGAATCTGCCATGAGAATAGTTGACCACATCATCCACCATATATCTATTATCTCCATCAGGGTCATTAAGAATCATGCAAGCACCAATATCCTTGGAGTACTCTACCAAGATTTGAGACGTCCAATATGGATCAATCCTCCTAAGAGACAACGTTGATGATCTGTAATGTGAAGCTCCCCACATGCTGTTGTCTTTTCCTTTGACATCCCTCATGCCAAATTCATCCTACAAATTACTGCCATGCCCATAATGTAGCTGCTCATGCTAAAAAAGAAGTAGGAATCTTTGGAAGTTGGCCTCCCATGAGAAGCTCTCATCCAAAAAGAATCTCCTAATCTTGGCCAAGGTAAGCATGAGTGGCCTCTGTCTACTCCAATGTATGGAGGATTCCTTCCTCAAAAGGGTGGAGAAGTAGGAATCTTTGGAAGTTGGCGTCCCATGAGAAGCTCTCATCCAAAAAGAATCTCCCAATATTGGCCAAGGTAAGCATGAGTGGCCTCCATCTACTCCAATGTATGGAGGATTCCTTCCTCAAAGGAAGTACCCTCTGTTTCTCCAAATCCATGGAGTAGCTCCCTTGCACCATGAAGGTGTCATCCTCCATCACTGCAACAACTTCTGTTAGCGCAGTACATATAGTGAGAGTGTGTGGTGTTGAAAATGGAAGAATGTCTCCCTCCTCCTTCAAACTATCCCAAACTCTCTGTGCTGTACTAAACTCCTCCACAGCTTTCACCTCTCCAGAATCTAAGAGGGGTGAATCCAATGGAAAGATGCCTCTCACCAACTCCAGATCTGGTGGCCTCCTAGGTGAAATGTCTCCATGTAGTGAGACATCAATTTCAAGAGTAGACTGTACATATGATTGGACAACCTTGCCCTTGCCCTCACAATGCAAATAAATCTGCCTCTTCCTTGCATCAGCTCTCTGAAATGGTTAGGGGTGTGTTCTCCTCATCAAATGATGATGATCTTACTCCCTATCTTCTTCTTCCATCTGAAATTCTCCACAATCATGTTGTCCATTGATTGTGTCTTGACCTCCATATGTGAGATCCTGGGGAACTTCTTGCAATGCTACAAGAAATCCTCATGTTGGTGCATGTGCTCCTCTTTCCTCTGCATGAGGTACTAGATATGCTCTAGATGTGACATCGTTGTAACCCCCATCTTTATCTTCCTCTTCAATATGAATACGAGGTAGCTACTCAATAAGAGGATCCTATTTTGGAAAAGGAACCTTCATGCCCTCTTGTCCAAGGTTATGAAACAAGTATCTTGCCTCTAGCAAGGTATCATGCAAGATGTGAGCTTCTCCAACAATTTTCTGAAGTGGTTTTGAATTTGTAGGTCCTTCAAACTTATGAAAAAGCATCATTTGTCTTGGTTTGATTGTTTCATGTTTTTTATCAAAACTTTCTACCAATCTCTTAGTGAACTTTTCAAAAAAAAAAGTATTGACATTTTTTAATGAAAATGACTCAAAAATCCACCAACCATAGGCCTTACCTTCAAAGTGCAGTGTTGCAACTCTGATGGCTTTATCTTCAGAAACTGGGTGTTACTAAAAATAAGTGTACAACTCCTCCACCCAAGCTTTCCCTGAATAGGCTGGGGACCCATCAAAGGTAGATAGAGAAAATATATCCATGTCATGTAGCTTTCTCCTCTCCACCTTGATCTTGCAAAACTCTTGGAAAGTGATATGATCTCTAAACTTTTTAGTTTGATATTCATACTCTTGCAGAAAATTACTAAGAGTTTCACTCCTTGGAATTTCCTCTTCTTTCATCTCTTTCATAGTAGATCTGGGAATTTGACTGCATTGTTCATAATAGGGTGTAGCTGCATGCTCACACCTATCATGTGCTAATCTAGATCTTGTTGGAAATACTGAGAGTGGGGGGTGAATCTGTATTACTTTCAATTGGAGCATTAGTTAATCTTAAATTATTATCAGTGATTGTAAAATGATAGCAGTAAACAAGAGGAACACAAATGCACACAGTTTTTAAGGTGCAAATCCACTCCGGAACAAAAACCACCTAATGCTTTTCTAATAATTCTTTATATTCAACTCCAATTGAAAATAAAGCTCCAACTTCCTAGAATCTAGAAAAGCATTCTTCTCCATCTCCCACTGGATGGACACTCCAATGCCCAAGATTCTTCAGTAGTCAACTGAACAGATGCCCCAACACCTAATGAGCTAGAACTTACCCTAGCACCACCCTACCACCCTGTAGAAGAATAAAATAAGAATGGACTCCCGTACTAGGGAAAATGGTCCACTCTACAATGATATAGAATGAAGTAGAAGAAGAAGATACACTAGACCATAACCCCAAATTTGACACAACCACCTAATGATGATCCTAGACCTCCCGACACTGCCTCTTCAACTCTTGGCAGATAGATACTTGAAATTTTTTTACAATAATGTATTTACAATGATACCTTTACAATGACTGTATGCAGTGTTGCCCACTTGAAGACTTCATGTGATGAAATTCTTGTTGCTGTTCTACACCTTGGTTGCTACTCTTATCATGCTACCCTCTGCTACACCTTAATTTTCTTTGCTGCCCTAGAAAGTCTGGTCCTTTGTAGCCCTTGACAACACATGATCTAGATTTTTCTTGCCTTATAGGAGCTCGATATGTAATCTGGTGTATCTCTATTATTTCAGATCCTGAATATGTGATTTTCGGTCCTATAGTATTTCTCTTAGTTTTCTTTCCAATGCCATAGGTTTGACCCAATTTGGATTCTTCAAGAGAGATTTATGCCCAATCTCTCACAATTCCCTAATTATGGACTGTTTCAGCAGAGAAAACTTTTATAGAATTTCATGTGTCATTTTTTCTTCATTTGGCTCTAAAATTGATAGAGCGAAAACCAAAGTCTGTGCACTATCTTCCACTTTTTACAGAATTCTAATCCAATACTCAGAGAGAGAGTTATGATGATTTTCCCAAGGTCACTTCTTTGAGATGAATCTCAGGAGCCTACAAAAGCACTGACTTCCACAGATAATATCTACGAAAATATTGCGCACCATGATCTAAAATTTTCACAGAAGCTACCTCAGGATTTCATCTTCACCTCATAAAAATTTCATCTTCTGAAACTTCGTAGAAAAAACATTAGAGCGAAAATTCCACGATGACCTGTTTCAGATAGCAAAATCCCTTGTCTTAGGAGGATATGAGGATCCCAATTTATATAAATGCTTAGGTTGAGAGGGGCTTCAAAAAGTGAAAGTGGGATGGATTTTAGGAGCTTAAAAAATATTAATTATGACTTTTCAATGACCCATGCCACAACCCTATGGGGTTTTAGCCCACTAACTGGGGGTATAAAATTCAAACATGAATATCTCTCAAACCGTGAAGAATTACGTGGCGTGCCATATATCAATGGAAACATCTCAACAAGTAGAAACCATCAAAATAATTATTGACCCAGAATATATTAATTTGGTAGGTCAAAATTCCCATGCAATATTGGGTTAGCCCCTAGTGCTGCTTGGGTTGACATCAATGACAACCGCTGATCAAAAATCTCCCCCTTTGGCATTCATGGAAACACAAGTATTCCCCCTGCGATCATGACACCTCTTCCTACAACATTATCTCCCCCTTTGACATCAATGGCAAAGGGTAACTCCCCCTCACACACAACCATCCTGCAGACTTGTACACACTTCCACTCCCCCTTTATATTCTGAATAAGGAAAATTTAATGAGAACTTGGGAGAATACCAAGCTTCTGGCAAAGATATTCCAATGCTTCACGAGTACTCTCATGATCATCAACACTTCCTACCCAATCTACATATGTAAAGGAATGAATAATGGGATTGTTACCCTTGGGATACCATAAGCCATATTCTGTAGTTCCCTTTAGATATCGAATAATTCTTTTGATGGCAATAATATGTGATTATTTTGGTGTTTCTTGGAATCTTGCTACTTGTCCAACTATTTGCATAACATCTGGCCAGGAGGTTGTTACATATAGAAGATTACCAATCATAGATCTGTACAACCTTTGATCCACATCCTTATATGAGTCGTCTATGCTCAATTTGCAACCTGTTACCATTGGAGTAAGGATGGGTTTGAAATCTTCCATTTTAAATTTCTTGAGAATTTCCTTGATGTACTTGGCTTGACATATAAATATTCATTTCTCTTGCTAAGATATTTGAAGCCCTAAGAAGTATGTCAGCTCACCAAGTAAAGATATCTCAAAATCAATTTGCATCTTTGTAGCAAACTTCTTACTTATTCAATCATCATTGCTACCAAATATTATATCATCCTCTTTAGCTATTAGACATGCTTTAGTTGCTTCATCCAGAACATATATGTTGTTTGGAGCTCGACTTTCTGTACCCACAATTTCACCATACATGCCTTTCTTGATTTCACATTTTGTGGAGTTGAATAGTATTATGCGTCCTTGATCACACATTTGTCCAACACTGAGCAGATTGTGATTCATGTTTTCAACCAATAGAAAATTCTTGGCTAGAGCATATTTCCTTCCGAGAGTGATAGTACCTGATCCTATAACATTTTAAGATCCATCATTTCCAAAGGACATGGCTCTATCCTTCTTCTCTTTCAGAGATACAAATTTATTTCTATCTCTAGTCATATGCATTGACCAACCGCTATCAAAATACCACACATATTTGTTGTTTTGAGCCTTGAGAGCGAGAGCATAATTATTAGTCTTCTTCTTCTTCCATGTTCGTTCGTTCTGTGGTTTCGAAGATTCTTCCAGAGGATTTTCAAGTCTACAATCTTTGGCTATGTGTCCAAAGTTTCGACATTTTTAACATTCAATATTATTTCTTAAATGTTCAAATCTATTGATGTTTCACTAAGCCCTGGGAGGTTCATATTTGATAGATCTCTTGGAACTATATTCGTTCCTAGGGTACGTGTGACATTCTACAGCTTTATGACCAAATTTTCCACATGAATAAAAGTAGCCATAAAAAGTATGCTGGTACCTGGATGGAAATTTTCATCAAGGAATTGTCTTCCAAGGCTGTTCTTGTGAATCTTGTCCAATGAAGTCTACATGCATGTCAGATCTCATAGGTTCATTATATTTTGTTGTAGAAGGTCCTGCTTCTTCTTCTTTGTAACCAATGCCAGTTTTGTCATTGTATGATCATTGATTGTTGATGAGTTCTTCCAATGCCCTTGAGCCGTTGGCATAGTTTTGGATAGTTTTTCCGTTCTTCACTTCGTCACGCATCGAGACTACTTCGGCTTCTAATTCTTCCCTTTCATGGTTGCTTTATTCCAACTTATTTTGAAGTGGCTCTTCAATGCATTTGTGTTCTTCAACTTCAATTTTGAGACCTTGAACTTGTTCTTCAAGAGTTTTGGAACGGATCTTCTCTACCTTGAGATCTTTTCTAAGCTTGATTGCTTCCTTATAAAATTATTCTATGGTAAATCCTTCTTCTTCGTTGTTTGATACCTCTTGTTTATTGTGCTTGGCCATAAACAATCCTCTCTCATTGAATTCTTCTTTGCTATCATTGTCTTCATCAGATGATGAGATATCATATTTAGAGAGAAAGTTCCTTTTGAATCCTTGCTTGTTGAATTTTTTAAAGCCTTTCTTTCCTTTTTAGTTTCCATCACTTCCATTTGGACATTTTTCTACGAAATTCCCTATCTCACCACAGCCAAAACATATCAATAGAAGTTTACCTTTGAATTTTCCCTTACCCATTTTTAGTTTTCTCGTAAAGTAAGCATATTCTTCATCTAAAATACCTTCTTCATCATCTCCCTTTTCTTCACACTTGCAGGTGCATGTATTTTCAATTGAAGGTTGTTTATCCTTATTGGTTTTCTTAGATGCAACGAATGCAGTTTCTAGATGCAAAGTTCCCTCTTCTTCATCAAGTCTCATTTCATATGCTATGAGAACTCCATGTAATTCCTCTTTACTCAGTTTCTCCAGATTTGCACTTTGTTCTAAGACCAATACATTTGGGTTGAATCTCCCTAGAAACGTTCTAAGAATCTTCCATATAATATTCTTCTCGTCAACTGGCTCTCCCAATCCTTCCAGAGTATTGGTTATTTCATCAACGTATTGGAAGTATGTAGCAATGTTGCAATATTCTTTCATTCTGAGTTGCTCAAATTTTTCTCTATAAATTTGAAGCTTTTCTTCTTTGACATTTGAGTCACCTGCATATATATTCTCAAGCTTGTACCATAAATTTTTTGTTGTTTTACAACCCAACACCTTATGATAAGCATATTAAATAATTCCACTGATGATAATATTCTTTTCTTTTGCATCATTTACCAAATTATTCTTACCTTGTTAATCCACGGTTGATGTAAATCCATTTTGAACAGTGCCCCATACTTCGTAACCTTGTGCCATGAGATAGACCTCCATTCTTCCTTTCCAGAGTGCATAATTATTTTCATTGAACAGAGGTACACCATTCTTGGTATGCTCCATGACCTCCTTCCAGTTGTTAAACTGCTATTGAAGAAACCAAGCTCTGATACCAATTGTTGTAAATACTAAGAGGGGGTGGTGAATCAGTATTCCTTTCAATTAGAGCATTATTTAATCTTTAATTATTATCAATGTTTGTACAATTATAGTAGTAAACAAGAGGAACACAAATGCACACATTTTTTAAGGTGGAAACCCACTCTGGGAGAAAAACCACCTAATGATTTTCTAATAATTATTTATATTCAAATCCAATTGAAAATAAAGCTCCAACTTCCTAGAATCTAGAAAAGCATTCTTCTCCAGCTCCCACTGGATGGATGCTCCAATGCTCGAGATTCTTCAGTAGTCAACTGAACGGATGCCCCAACACCCAATGAGCTACAACTCACCCTACCACCACCCTACCACCCTGTAGAAGAATAAAATAAGAATGGACTCTCGTACCAGGGAAAATGGTCCACTTTAAAATGATATAGAATGAAGTAGAAGAAGAAGATACAATAGACCATAACCCCAAATTTGACACAACCACCTAATGATGATCCTAGACCTCCTGACACTGCCTCTTCAACTCTTGGCAAATAGATACTTGAATTTTTTTTACAATAATGTATTTACAATTATACCTTTACAATGACTGTATGAAGTGCTTCCCACTTGAAGACTTCATGTGATGAACTTCTTTCTTCTATTCTGCACCTTGGTTGCTGCTCTTATCATGCTACCCTCTACTGCACCTTACTTTGCTTTGCTTCCCTAGAAATTCTGGTCCTTTGTAGCCCTTGACAACACATGATCTAGCTTTTTCTTGCCTTCTAGGAGCTCAATATTGAATCTGGTGTATCTCTATTATTTCAGATCCCCAGTATGTGATTTTTGGTCTTTTATTATTCCTATGAGTTTTCTTTCAAATGCTATAGGTCTGACCCAATTTGGATACTTCAAGAGAGAGTTATGCCCAATCTCTCACAATGCCCTAATTATGGACTGTTTCAGCAGAGCGAAATTGTATGGCATTCCACATGTCATTTTTTTCTTCATTTGGCTCTGAAATTGATAGAGCACAAACTACAATCTGTGCACTATCTACAACTTTTTACTAAATTCCAATCTGATTCTCAGAGAGAGAATTATGATGATTTTCCCAAGGTCACTTCTTTGAGATGAATTTCAAGAGCCTACAAAAACACTGACTTCCACAGATCATATCTCCGAAAATATTGTGTACCTTGATCTGAAATGTTCATAACAACTTCCTAAGGATTTCAACTTCTAAAACTTCTTAGAAAAAATTTTAGATCGAAAATTCCACGATGACTTGTTTCAGATAGAGAAATCCCTTGCCTTAAGAGGATATGAGAATAACAATTTATATAATTTCTTAGGTTGAGAGGGGCTTCAAAAAGTGAACGTGGGAGGGATTTTAGGAGCTTAAAAAAGATTAATTATGAATTTTAAATGACCCATGCCACAACCCTATGGGGTTTTAGCCCACTAACTGGGGGTATAAACTTCAAACATGAATATCTCTCAAACCGTGAAGAATTACGTGGCGTGCCATATATCAACAGAAACATCTTGACAAGAGGAAACCATTAAAAGAATTATTGACCTAGAATATATTAATTTGGTAGGTCAAAAT
The DNA here is from genome assembly GCA_034641835.2 of Pinus albicaulis. Classification (NCBI taxonomy): domain Eukaryota; kingdom Viridiplantae; phylum Streptophyta; class Pinopsida; order Pinales; family Pinaceae; genus Pinus; species Pinus albicaulis. The sequence continues at coordinate 1,376,048,712 of CM076572.1, forward strand.
TCCCATGAAATACTGGGTTAGCCCCTGGTGCTGCTTGGGTTGACATCAATGACAACCATTGATCAACAGATCTGGCTCTAAATTCAGACTTCTCTGGAGATTCCATCTCCTCTCTCATCTTCTTAAGATCTTCATTGATGCTCTGCATAGATTTTGGAAGAAGATTTGAGAGGCTCTCCTCCTTTCTGCCTCCACACAATGGAGTATTATTTCTATTCATCTCTCCTTCTCTTGATAGCATAATGGCTGAGTTCCACAAGCTGAGCCAAGATTATGCTCTGATACCACTATAATATCCCAAATTTGGAATGCAACAGTGAATAAGCACAATACCTTAGTATAAGGGTGAAATTAAGTCATAAATTGTGTCTAGAAACACATAGCCATCAAATGAATGAAACAACAGCAAAAGAAGCACTTCTACACCTTCCCAAGTGGGGAAAATGTAGGAAATAGACCCTGAAAACGTTATTTCTAGAGATTTACATTTTAACCAAGAGAAATAATGCTTGGTTCACTTAGCATATGGACTTGGGCCCTCACATACAAAAGAGGAACTGAAAAAAATCACTTATGATAATTTAAACAGACCTCCCAACCTCAAATCAGCTTAGAAATAACCAAGTCCCGTGACTTAAACTATGCAAAATTTAATAAAGAAAATGATAGTGTTATTTTCTAAGGGTTTATGTAGTATAGTGATAGAACAAAATGGATATGGAACTTTATTGAACAATATGCCAAGAAAATGAAGATCTGGCCTCCTTAATGCATTATAAAGATAACCCAGCAAGGGTTTCTTGAAAGCATGAATACAAAAAGAGCAGATCTGAATATTCAACTCTGAAAAGCACAATATTACTGCAACATTACATAAATATGGCTAAATAATACAAAAGAGGGATGAGAATCCCTCCTTCTATCTTTCTGGGAGAAGGGTTGGCCCTCTTCCAAGAAAACTAACTCAAAATCAGGGGCTTAAACCCTGCTGCAACAACTCTATGCAAAATGACGCAGTTCCTACAAGGGACTGCACTGTAGGAGACGAGGAATAGTCTAGCCTGCTACCAAGATGTGAAATGAGCCAAAAATATTTTTAGCTGATCTCTCAAGAGAAGGAAGGAAACCTCTACTAAGAAACAAACCCAGAAGTGTTGTTATCAAACCTCCACTACAACTCCCTGCAGCACAGCAATATTCTACTACAGAAATAACGCTGAGGATGGAGAATGGTGCTTGGCCTCAAGCTTGGATGTGGAGAAATATAGTACATAGCTCTCCCAAGAGGCCTCTCAGGGGAAGAGGTGGGATCGAATGATCATATCAAAAGCATGAATAACAAAGGCTCCCATCCTCTCTATATATAGCAAGTGAACCTCTTCACATTGGTCCCCATCCATATGTGCCATCAAGCTCACGCAAGTTTTCCTCCACCAAAACTACACTATTCATGAAGGAGATTCAATGTATCTAGATAGCTTTGTTGACTTGGTCAAAGTTGACTGAATCAACATGATCCCATCTTTGTTCACACCCAAGGGTACACAATTTAGCTACTTATTCTTCCTCCTTTCACCTTAGGAGTGTTATTGATCCTTATAAATAGGTTAATGGGCCTCCCTACCCATTTATTCACCTACCTAGTGATAAAACAACTCTAATATTCCATTTAGCTTGAGGGCTAAATTTTTGGAAAATTACAGCACTAGGTATGCTTGTGGCATTGGAAATAGCATCTATAGATAGCTCAAAATTTACCCCTGGAAGGTTAACTTGTTTGTCATGCAAGTTAATGATAAATTCTGGAAGGGGGTCTTCTACAAAGCTGCGAATCTGGTCCATTTTGTATAGTTTTTGCATATTTTGGTCTAGCACAGGGGTTTTGGGTGTGTCAAAGCCTCGAAAGAATTGTAATGGGTCAAAAGGTATAGTTAGAGTCTGCAAACCATGATTTGCGGACCATGGGAAAGTTTAGGCTAGCTAGTTAAAATAGAAGGACATTTTGAGTTGTAAGACAGACTGGAAATAGAGATTAATGCTAAGTGCGAACTGATAAATCTGGCTATGGTTGTTGGGGATGGACTCTTGCTTCTATGTGTGCAGATATTCTCTGTCCTACTGTGTATAGACCCTGCTATTGTTTGCGCAGGTTGGGTTTTGGGGTATTGTAAGTAGATCTGAAGGATTAATGAATGTGGAAGTATTGTTGAATATCTGAATCTATTGGAATTACTTGATGTGAATCTGCGATGTTTGGTTAATTAATATATGTTGCTTTGTTATTGATTTAAGTTGCAAATATAATTGCATTACTTTTTTATGCTATGATCTGGATCTGTTCTATTGCACTTCATGCAAAAATATCTGGAATAGGTGCGTTATCGTTGTATAAGTTCATGATCTATTGATTACTGTAATGTTCCCAAAATGGATTTCTCAGCAAGCCATGCCTGAAAAACGTATTTTTCAGGAATTTTTGCTTCATCTATCATAAACCATGTTTAAAAACACTCAGAAACCAATTCCAAGTGCTGTAGCAACCTTTACTCAGCTTTTATGGGAAAAAAGGTGGGGAAAAGTGAGAATTTTGGACCTAAAATGAGTATAATCAGAAATATGCATATAAATAAGGGTCATGGCTCTAGGATATGTTATATTAGGTCCAAAGAGATCTACATGCGTAATTTCAGAAAAAAAAAATGTGTTTTTCTAAGTTAAATAGTTCCTCCTTCCCGACTAGTCAAGAAAAACCCTGATTTCCCATGACTTGGAAGATGCAGAAATTTACTGAAGCAAGGGAAGCGTATTTTCCAAAAGTGTAAGATGTAAAAAAGTATGAAAAATAATAAAATGAGTTTAAGAACATGGCATAGGCATTAATCAAGGTTAAATAGCAGTTTTACATGGAAAATCCCTCGAGATTGAGGTGTTGCAATACAAGAGAATGACCCAAAAACCCTTCAGTGTTAGTTACAGGAGGCTAAAGCTTCTTTTTATTAAATTACAGATCTGAAACTGATAATTACATGAAAATAGAGATCTATAACAAATCAAAATTACCAAAGGGATCTTTAATACATTCCCCTTGGGGATTTCAGCAATACATGAAAATGCCGAAGCAGATCTGAGTTTTACTGTAGCAGATCTGCAGAATAATTTAGAATTTTTGAAGCAAAAAATTCAGTGACTATATCATATTAGAAATAGACTTGGATTGGTTGGCCAATCCAATGATCGCCCTTTATGCAAGGAGGATTCCTTCACAGCAGAGATCTAGCTCCAAAATGATGCCAAAAACCCTGCAACGCTGCTCCTTCAGCAATAACGCGGATCTGGGGAATGAAATGCGCAGTATACCATGAAGAACACATTGGCCTGATGTAAAGATCTGAAATGAGGCTCAAATAATTCAATACAACTCTCCATTGGATTAGAACCCTCCTCCATTGAAAAGAACTACTGAAATGCTTTAGATCTGAAAGGATCTAAAATCCACTTGCTGTAGCCTACAAAAGCAATCAAACCCTCAACAGGATCTGCATTGCAGTTGGAAGTAGAAGCTTGGCCAAATGACGGATAGTGGATCCTCCTCCAAAGAGCTACTCCATGGAAGGAGAGAGGATTCCTAAATAGGAAACCCTCTTCCCTTTGGCTAACCAGCCAAGAGAACTCAAGTTGCTCAAGCAACCACAAATCATCAACAACCTTTTGCTTGCCGCCTCTCCTTCTTTTTATAACATGAGGGCTTTCCAAAACCCTAAACCACCTTCTTCAACTTATCCTCTTTCACACAAGAGATCCTCATCTAGAAGTACGTTGTGCTATATTGATAAGCTTCCCTCCAATCTGCGCTGTAGGTGGGGCCAAGATTGACCCATTCAAATGAATTTCCCCTCTTTACACTTAGGGGTGTTTAATATAATAGCCCAGATTTATCCCCTTTCACATTGGGCATGTATTTATTATCACTTAGGAGTTTAATAAACCTCCTTCACATACTTTTATTTATGAATAAAGAAAACTGAAATTAAAATGCAATGTTCCCATTAGATGCAAAAATTGGGAACATTACAGTCTCCCCCGGAAAAAAGTTGCTTGCCCTCAAGCAACTCTTATTGTAGATGCAAATCATCTACTCCCCTCCAAATGGCATCCACATAATGAAGGCTCCCTCCATTTTCTGCAATATGTTATGTATGTTTGGTTCCAAAATTGTCTTCCACAAATGCATGAGATGACTTCCAACTGTAAGGTTAGATGTCCACTCCTTATCATGAAGTACAAAATGACAATTACATGATGTCCAACACCATCATAAACACATGAGAGACATAAAATAAAGTAGCTATTTCCATAAAGGAAAATCTTCATCATGCAAGAACATTCTTCCATCCATGTTTTATGAACCTGATTAAGCATTGTTATGCTTTCATTCTTAGCCTTGTTGGCCTTGTTGGATCCAAACTCCATCATTCCAACATTATGCAAAAGAAGAAGTGAAGGAGAAACATGGGTGGACAAAGATGTCAAACCATATTCCCCTAATAATAACCACTGTAACAAGGCTCTTTTCTGCCATCCTCCATCTCCTGCATGTAAGATGAGCAATCCAAGCTTTCCAAAGATGATGTACATGCCTCTCTTTGCTGCAATTTATCTTTGATATATAAGGCATGAATCAGAAAATGATGAGCTATGGGGTCGTCACCATACTCATTTAAAATCAACCAAAGAAACAAGGGACCTTGTTGCCCTCTTTCCTTCTCATGTGCATCATGAAACCAAACCATGCTAATGGACATATGATATGTCACATTAGCCCAATACAAAGTACCATCATCAATGCACATCTTGAGATAATCATACCAAATTTTTCACCATGCAAAACACATAGACATAGGAGATGTCATGTGGTGGCCATACCTTCTCAAGTGAAACAAAATTGTACATTCCTTCTCTTGCTGCAACATAACATTGAAATCCAAGGCATGATTCAGAAAATAATGAGCTATTGGGTAGCAACCACACTCACCCAAAAGCATCCATAGCAACAAGGACTTTGTAGCCTTCTTGCCTCATCAACATGTGGATCTTGGAGCAACAACACAATGATGAACATGTAAAATTCCTCATCAACATAGTACAAGCAAGCTCCTCATACCACATCATGTGGGAGTCATCCCTCCTCCCAAGCCAAAGTTCATGCATGAAATATACCTCCAACAGAAATGCATGGGGACATATGAGACATAATTCAAGCATAGGTGAATACATGGACATAAGATTTAACTTGTGATGTCCAACTCTCCTTCTAACAACCACATCATCCATGCTTCCTCTTCATATAATATAATAATGATGTACCGAGCATGAGATAAGAGAATGAGAATATTTGGGTAGAGATCATGCTTACCCCAAGGAAACCAGTGCTGCCATGCCTCCTTATACATTTCATAACTGCTCTTCAAGGCATAGATCATGAAAATAGGTGCCTTTAGAGAGTGATAGGAGTCTCCCAAGGGCAACCAGCGTAATCAAGATTGCTGGTCCATATATGTCTACAAGTGATCATGTGACCCCTTGCTCACCATCCTCATCCACTCACTCAAATATGGAAGTTTAGTGATGTGCTGCATAATCATGGCATTCTCCATTTGCAGAATACCATCTCCTTTAACCCACTAAAGAACTTTGCATCTCATGGAATACTAAAATGCATCTCTGTTGAGATATCTTAGTGAGACCTTACCCTCATGTATGGTCTTCCAAAACCAGTGAAGCTTTAAATCTGCAACAATACCTCCAACATGCTCCAAGAATGATGAAGCCTCTTTGTCACAACCACTATGTGACAACGTTGTGATATACCTTTTCTTCAAATCAACACCTTGATCTAAACCTTGGCTATGCATGGATCTTGAAATAATATGTGCTGAAATCTTATGCATACCATGGATCAACTGATATGTAGGAACCTCTTGAAAAAATATAAGAGTTCCTCCATCTGGGTTAATGATGTCTCCAACTGTTGGCAAGGATGATGGCCTCCTTCCTTCAAGTATACCAGTGCTGGTATCTTCCCTCTTCTCCTCATGCATCTCTTGATTCATGCATGTGACCCCATTTGTTAAGAACTCAAGAATACCTTGCAAAGATGCAACTGCCTCTTCTCTAGATGCAAGCTCCTTGTCAGCATGTAGTGAAAATGGAGATCTCTTGCCCAAAGTGACAAGATTGACATTCTCCTTTGTTTCCTTGGTCGATGTCTCTTTGTAGCTCATATTTTTCTTCTCCTCCTCAAACTCCTTGAGATTTTCTCCAATACTCTTCAATTTTTGAAAAAGAAGCAATGAGATCTGTTCTTCAGTCATTCTCCCTGCCTTGTGATGACAGGAAGTGTATGGTTGTTCCTCTTCCTCTTGAAACCCTTTAGGATTTTCTTTGCATCTCTTTTCTTCATTTCTATACCTCTCACCTTCTTCAAAGAAAGTGGGCATAGTGGATCTATGAGGAGATCTAGGATTCTCTGATATTATGCTTTGCTGATAGGAAGTGCTAGGGATTCCTTCTTCTTTTTTAAATCCCATGCAACTCTTACTGCAACTTGCATCTTCTCGAAACCCTCTACGAGTCTCGGTGCTTCTTCTTTCTCTCTTCTGATTTACCTCTTAGGAGAGGCCCTTCTTAAATCTGAAAAATTATGAGAATAATCTCATCTTCTCCATCAAGCTGATATTTTCTTCTTCTCTTTAATTCACTGGTAGCTTGATCTCACAGGCTGTGCCAGAGATCATGCTTTGATACAACTGTAATGTTCCCAAAATGGACTTCTCAGCAAGACATACCTGAAAAACGAATTTTTCAGGAATTTTTGCTTCATATATCATAAAAGGTGTTTTAAAACACTTAGAAACCAATTCCAAGTGTTGCAAAAACCTTTAATCAATTTTTATGGGAAAAAAGGTGGGGAAAAGTGAGAATTTTGGCCCTAAAATGAGTATAATCAAAACTATGCGTAAAAATAAGGGTCATGGCTATGGGATATGTTATTTTAGGTCAAGATGGATCTAAATGCTGAATTTAAGCAAAAAAAAATCGTTTTTCTAAGGTAAACAGTTCCTCCTTCCCGACTAGTCAAGAAAAACCCTGATTTCCCATGACTTGGAAGATGCAGAAATTTACTGAAGCAAGGGCCGCATATTTTTTGAAGGTGTAAGATGTAAAATATTATGAAAATCATAAAAATTATTTTAATAAAATCGCATAGGAATTATGCAAGGCTAAACAACAGTTTTACATGGAAAATCCCTCAAGATTGAGGTGCTGCAATACAAGAGAATGACCCAGAAATCCTTCAGCGTTAGTGACAGGAGGCTAACGCTTATTTTTATTAAATTACAGATCTGAAACTAATAATTACATGAAAACATAGATCTATATAAAATCAAAATTCCCAAAGGGCTCTTTATTACATTCCCCTTGGGGATTTCAGCAATACATGAAAATGTCGAAGCAGATCTGAGTTTTACTGCAACAGATCTACAGAATGATTTAGAATTTATAAAGAAAAAACTTCAGTTAATGTATCAGATCAGAAATATATTTGGATTGGTTGGCCAATCCAAGGATCACCCTTGATGCAAGGAGGCTTCCTTCACATCAGAGATATAGCTCCAAAATGATGCCAAAAACCCTGCAACACTGCTCCTTCATCAATAACGCAGATCTGTGCAAGGAACTGCGCAATATACCATGAAGAACACATTGGCCTGATGCGAAGATCTGAAATGAAGCTCAAATCATTCAATACAACTCTCCAATGGATTAGAACCCTCCTCCACTGAAAATAAGTACTAAAACGCTTTAGATCTGAAAAGATCTAAACTCCACTTGCTGCAGCTTACAAAAGAAATCAAACCCTCAAAAGGATCTGCATTTTAGTTGGAAGTAGAATCTTGGCCAAATTCCAGATAGTGGATCCTCCTCCAAAGAGCTACTCCATGGAAGGAGAGAGGATTCCTAAACAGGAAACCCTCTTCCCTTTGGCTAACCAGCCAAGAGAACTCGAGTTTCTCAAGCAACCACAAATCATCAACAACCTTTTTCTTGTTGCCTCTCCTTATTTTTATAACATGAGGGCTTGCAAAAACCCTAAACCACCTTCTTCAACTTATCCTCTTTCACACAAGAGATCCTCTTCTAGAAGTACGTTGTGCTTGATGGATAAGTTTCCCTCCAATCTGCACTGTAGGTAGGGTGAAGATTGACCCATTCAAATGAATTTCCCCTCTTTACACTTAGGGGTGTTTAATATAATAGCCCAGATTTATCCCCTTTCACATTGGGCATGTATTTATTCTCACTTAGGAGTTTAATAAACCTCCTTCACATACTTTTATTTATGAATAAAGAAAACTAAAATTAAAATGAAATATTCCAATTAGCTATAAAAATTGGGAACATTACAATTACTGTGATTATCATTGTTGTTGTGCACGTGGATGTAAGGGAATTTGTAGATCTAGGCTCTATGATATAAGATCTGGTCACTTTAAGATTGAACGCAGCTCTGCTTGACTTACCTACCCTCTCCCAGGGTGTAGAAACCTAGTTCTAGCACCCACCCATACTACTTCGGGTGAGACTTTGGTCTTCACAATCAAGTCACTGCCAAAAGGGCCAGTAGTATAGGGGTTTGTTGGCAAACCTTGAACCTTCGAACCTGGGTCAAGACCCCTCGAGCCAAAAAATGGTTCCATTGCCGGGACCTGGAGCATTTTGAGAGAGGGGTCAAGAAATACCAAGGCCATACTAGAAACCTAAAAGCAAAAAAATTGATGAATGATTCGAATGGCAAGTTGAGGAATTCAGAGTGAAAGAAAACCACAGTAAGAGGTTGACCACCGAGGAGTGGAAAAATAAGTATATTTTCATGGAGATCTATGAGATCTTCTTTGTAACAATTGCGATCGAGCTCCATGAGTGGCTCGCAAGTTTGGTCGAATTCCAAAAGGGTTGGAAGGATGAACAGATCAAGAAGTGGACCCCCGAATTGATTCAGCAGTTAGAGAAGACTGATAACATCATCACTCACACAGTGGACCACTAGGTGGACAATGTGCTAGGAGAGTTCGTGATAGAATTTTCCATCAATCAGTTTGTATCCTACTCTAAAGAAAAGTGAAGATTCTTCAAGGGGCTCTGGGGTAAGTTTTTGAAGACTTACCATTGCTCATTAAGATATTACTATGCGAAAAGAGTATATTGTCTAGCCACACTGAGTGAATGACTGCTGATCCGGGCGAAATTACAATGCTAAGCGGAAAATACTATCGGACCAACCTAGAAGGATATATATCTGTTTACAGCCATGTATGAGAACCAGCTGTGTAGAATCCTCCTAACACACCACTTTCGAACCAGCATAGGAGTAAAAATTCACCTACACCTCCAACACCACCAGAAGACGACATGGATGCGCACATGAAGCTGTCGACTTTTAAGGGTGTATGGGATGAAGACATGGACCATTTCTGGGTTGTCTCATGATCGATATGGACTACGTAGAATGTAGCTAGTGATGCGGTGATGTGGGCACAACTATCCCTTTCCTTTGAAGGAAGAGCTTTGGACTGGTACATGGGACACATTGGACAGCATGCGAATGCAACCATTAAGGAGATTAAGAATGCTTTGAAGCAACAATTCAAGAAGCCTAAGTCCTACTCTCGAATAGTGGTTGATCTAAAATATTTCAAGCAAGGTCCTTTTGAGTCTGTGTGGGAGGCCGATCAATGACTGAAGAAGGTGATCATAGAAGGAGGATTTCAATATGATGACAGACAACATACAAAATGGTTCATTGCTATGTTATTGCCTCACCTGCACGTACCTATGGGTCATCGAACGTTCGAATCACAAGAGAAAGCCTTGGAGGGTGCCATGAATTTATAATTTGCGCCTTAAGGCGAGACCTAGATGGGCATCCTATAGATCCAAGGGCAACTAGAAGCAATGCACATGGAGATCCAAAACCTACAAAAAGAGTGAGGAGCAGAGGCTAGCCCTGAAAGGTGGTGCATACGATGCAAGGTGAATGCTCACACCAAGGATAACTTTCCTCTATTAGCAGACTATATGCAGGCCAGGGGACCTAGCTCGTTGTGCCCAAGAGAAATTGCAAGGCCAAGTGGGCCAGCATTATGGTGCGATGATTGTCGCGTTTCACTACTACACAACACAAACCACTGCCCTCGCCTTGCTGCGTATGTCCTAGAGGTAAAACAATAATGGTGCAGGTTCTGGTGATTGGTAGGACATGATGAACAGAACTACCAGACATATGATTTGATGGTCGACCGTGGAAACATATATAGGGTGCAATCATACCCTGCGTCGCCAAGGTCCCCTGCAGGAATAGGTGGCTCCCCAGCCAAGGGCAGGGGGGGAGGCTGAGGTGGAAGCATAGGTCAGGGATGAGGGCAACTAATATATTATAACTGTGGAGAGGTCAGGCACTTTGCGAGAGACTGTCTGAATCCTACGAGGCAGTCCTTCCGGTACTGCAGATAGCTGGATCATGAAATCGAATACGGTCCCATTATAATAGAAAAAATGCACGAGAAGCAGCCAACACCTACGTAGAATGTGCATAGGGTTAAAGCTGAGATGTGTGATAAAGCTATGAGTGTAAATTTCGTAACACGCAGTGGAATGGTCACCAGAGGACCTTGGGAGAAGGCTGCGACTAAATCTCTGATCCGGTAAGCGGTTATCAAACAAGAGGGTTTGGACCTAAGCAAGGAAAAATAAACATTTATCGCAACTCGCAAAGACTTTGCTACGACAAAGGCATCTACTTCTCAGACACCTGCAAACCTTAAGGTAGACGAGGAGGTAAAGCCCTTTTTAGAGGCATATATGAAGCTGCTGTGCAACCCAATGGTTGTAGAGAATCCTCAGACATTGATAGATAGCTGCACAGCACGACCTAGCCTACCTCCAAAAATAAAGGATGTGCACAAACTATACAGATATAAGAAATGCACTGGTAGGGAGATGCAGTTGACTGCACAGATCGGTGATTATGAGATGGATCAGGTAATTTTGGACCTAGGGTCAGATGCGAATGTATTACCTAAATAGACTTGGCAATGAATTGGAGAACCTAAGTTTTAATGGTCCACTATCCAGCTGCGCATGGCTAATCAACAAAATATTATACGCTTGGGGAGACTATCGAAAATCATGGTGGATATTGTGGGAGTAAAGGCCCAGGTGGACTTTGAGGTAATTGAGATCGTAGAAGATGTGGACCCCTATCCTTTGCTCTTAGGATTGGATTGGGCCATCGATATGGGAGGTATCATTAACTTGAAGAAGAGAAGCATGGTGTTTGAGAATAACGGTACAAGGATGATAGTGCCATTAGATCTTGTGAAAGGCGTATGTTACACTGAGCTGGTGCACAAAAAATAGGATGTGGATCATATTTATAAGCTAACTGCGTGGGATGAGGATTGTATCAACCCCACGGCTGATGGGGAGATGAAGAACTAGAAAAATGAGTTACATGATGTCTCTGCGCTGCGATGCCTTCGGGTCACAAAGGACTTCTGCTACATTTCCTTAGAGGTAAGAGACTTGCACTATTTCGATGGTCTGGTACTATTAAGGAATTTTTACGAGCATTAAAAGCTGAGGTTCCACGGGAACGACGGTTATGGGCCCTTATGCTAGCCATGCATGGAACACCTGTGTGCTAGTGGGAGACACATGAGGAAGCGCTCCAGGAGTGGGAGGATTGTTGGGGCATGATGCTCCTACAATTTGAGACTCTAGCAGAGGTATGGGTCAAAACGTTCCTTGGCCTAGGGGACCCATGGAAACATTTGGTTGCATGGATAAAGACATTGGGTGAACGAACTACAGAAGAATGGGTTCACTTATTCATTCATTCGTTGGGTCCAATCCATACTGCATGGTACCTGGATGTGGAGCTGCATCAATGCACCCACCATTGGGAAACTCTGAAGAATGACTTCATAGCAACATTCAGACTGATAGGGGGTTCCAAGGCACTTGAGGAAGCTCTGCAGGACATAGATACATTTGTGTTTGGAAAATTTGGTGCTCTGAATATTGCAGAAGAGCTGACTTGGGAAACCCATATGCAGGATATTGTAGACTGCCGCAGCTTGGCGAGGGAGGAAGGTGAGGATGATCCACAATCTGTCTCTATCCCGAAGTCGGAAGGGGAGCGCATCGTTGCAGGACCCCCACTCCAAGAGGTATATGTCACTAATCATCTCAAGATGTGTGAATTCAACATTGGGATAGAAGAACACCCTAAGTTGGCTAATATTAGGGACTATTGGAATGAGGATATAGTAGGCAAAGTGGCCGAACTACTCACAGAATACCAGGATTTGTTCTCGACCATGTTTTCGGAGCTAAATGGGATCACGGGGGACTTAGGGGTGTTATGTAGGTAAATCCTCTCTGTGGATAGAGACGATCCCTCTAGCCTTAGGGTGGGTTTAGTAATAAGGAATAATGCTAAGGTGTAGGTTCCTAGATGTTTGAATGAAAGAGGATGTGATAAGATAGCCTACTTATGGTTCAATGTTGTTGTCGGCAATCGTAATGGTGATGAGAACTTCTCGCTTCAAATTCGGCAAGTCACAATCCATTCGCTTATCACACTTGGACACCTACATAGAGATCAGAAAATGATAACCACATACCACATACTGATTTCATCCAAAAACTACTAGTCAATCAGAGAAGACTAGCATATTGCATTTGATAAAGATAAAACTCAAGACGAGAACCAAACAATAGTCACTTATATTAATAGGTAGAAAGAAGAGATACAACCATGCTCTGACGTTGCGGTCTCCTCCAACAGGGCTCAGGTGAAGCACGTCTCAAAGCTCGTCGAGGAATTCGAAAGGGATAAAGGCCCTCTCGATGGATTTCTTCCCTTGTTCTACCTTCTCAATAACTCATTTACTTAACTATAGTTCAGTCCTTCAAGTTCACCGTTTCAGATGTATAATTCTCTTTGTTCCGATAACTTTCATAAAGAGAGAAGGCTTGTTTATATAGAGGCAAAGGAGGAGGTTAGGATCCCTTCAAAGGTGGAATGGATGCCTATCCTTTAGGAGTGTTCCAAGGGAGGTGGAAACTACTAACTAAAGGAGGGAGCCCGTGGTTGTTGCAGTTAAACCACTCCCAATGACTCATCTCTAAGGTGGTTGGAAAAGAACCTTCACCTATATTTTTAAAAAACATTTCATAAATAGCTTGGTGCGGGTGTCTAACTAGCACAGAGCACCAAGTGGCGCAGGCTCAGTGTTAAATTTCCAGGTCGGCGCAAGGAGGTAAAGGGCTACTCGCACCAAGGAAAAATTAGGGATTTTTACAGCTCTTCTTAGGGAAATTTCAACAAGAATAATGTTGCCTTCATCAAAATGGATGTAAGGATGTTCTTTGCAAATCATGACACTGCGTAGTGGTCACAGAAACAACCCTCCAATGTGAGAGTTGGGGATTTCAAAGAAAGCGACAAAATGTTGTGTAACAGATGCCCCCTAAAGTATGAGGTCCGAGGGAGAGGGAGGGGTGAAATTATTTATGAGAACGCGTTCGAACCAAACACCGCTGTCGAAAAGCCTACAATTAGAAATAAAATTGATATCTCTGATACAGGAACATGTGGCATGGGCGCAACCATCCATAATAGAATATATAAAAACTGAGATCTAGGGATGGACGTAGCCATCCAATAGTAAATATCAACAAATAGACTCAGGTGTGGTCGCAACCATCCAATCAAAGAGTCATGCAATAAGTCCTGATAATCCACCCGCAACCTGGATTTTATCAGACGAAATCCAGGGTCTTGCGCTCCATCTCGACCCGAACAAGTACAATTTCCAGCATGCGAATGTATGAGCTGAAGTCGAACATGCAAGAAAATCGTCTGATTACCAGCCAATGATGAAATTTGTTAACAGACGCAAGAGGAACCACTAATAATGACAATGGCTCTCAAGGTAGGAAAGTTACAATCCACGGAATGTGAATAGTGATCCAACGTTGAACACCCACGGAGTCAGGCGATCGAAGGCCAGTGATGTGGACCTTGCGTCGAATGCGAAGAACCTACCATTTAAGGCATGCAGTTCTGAGCTTTGAAGTACGCTCAGAACGAGATGGAGCAGAGTCGGAAGGGAAGGAACAAATCAAATCAACAAAAAATAGTGATTTCTTTGATTTGGCTGCAGTAAATTCCAAATCAAACTCTTGGAGGATAATGATCCACTTCTATTATTTTCCCCCCAGCAATTGTCGAGACAAAATATAGGTCATGGGGTTGCAATAGGAAATCACAGTCACCATACACAAAAGGACATAATGATGAAAGAGTTGAACGGCCTGGACCACAGCTAGTGCTAACTTCTCGACATGAGAATAATGTGTTTCAGGATCGAGAAGGTTATGAGACAAGCAATAAATAACATGCTCATGACTGTCATCATCGTCTTGAACCAAAACCATGGAAATTTTACTAAAAGAAGCAGCTAAATAGAGGGAAAAATCATGATGATAATTTGGGGGACATAACAAAGGAGCGTTGACCAACAATGTCTTCAGTGTATCAAAATTTTGTTGAGAAACCTCATCCCAACAGAAAGGGATGTCCTGTTTCAAAAGTCACATGTATCCTTTAGCTACTTCGGCATAGTTCGGTATAAAATGGCGTAGAAAATTTGCCTTACCTTGCAGACTCTGCAACTGATGTAATGAGGATGGAGAAGGGAGATTGACAATAGCCTCAACATTAAGTGGATCGAGGCGAATTTTGTCTTTAGATATGATAAACCCTAAAATTATACCAGAATCAATGCAAAATACACACTTATGCGGATTAAGCCAAATGTTGTAATGTCGAAAACGAAGAAAGATCTGAAGAAGATGGTCCAAATGGTCCCTACGCTTAGGTGAATGAGCCAGAAGGTCATTCGGGTAAGGTTGAACGATGTGACGAATGTCCTGAAAAGTGTAGGAAATCACTCACTAGAAAGTAGCCCTGACATTCTTCAAGCCAAAAGGAAGTTTCTTATACGCGAAGGTACCCCAAGGATAAATAAAAGCCATCTTATGCTGGTCAGCCGGGAGAATATTAATTTGATTATATCTTGAAAATATGTCCATAAGGGAAAAAATCTCACTCCCATCACAGTTGTCAATGATCTGATCGATGAAGGGAGTAGGATAATTATCCTTAGGATAGGCCTGATTTATGTCACGGTAATCAAAACAGACACGGATATTTCCTTGTTTCTTATCGACATGAACGATGTTCGAAACCCAATTTTTCAAGGGAATTGGATAAATGAAACCAGCTCTGAGAAGTTTTTGAACTTCACTTTTAATGGTTGCAGCCTTTCTAGGGTGCACCAGAAAAAGACGCTGGGGAATAGGCTTCGAACTTGGCTAGGTATGGATTTCATGCACCACTATACTAGGATCAGTGCCGGGAATTTCTTTGTAGGACCATGCGAAAATGTCACGTAATTCACAGAAAAGGCTAGTGTAAACTTGGACTTCATCTGAAAAACAAGTGACTCCCATATGGATGTTCTCGACGATTCCTGATTTCACGGAAATATCAGTAGGCATCGTCTGTGTGATATTCCTCAAGATACCTTCTGTAAACACTTCATGTGTCAGAATTAGTGTTTGAAGAGGAGGAGAAGGGACTTGAGACACAAAACGGTCAATACATGTAGACATATCCCTGAGGCTAGGCAGAAATGAAGAACGATGATGACCATCATCCCATGGTAGGTCTTCGAGAGACATGGTTTACACGATGGCTTCGTCGAAAGGAAAAATTTATTTCAAATGATCAGGAGAATTTGAATCGTTGAGCCAGGGGGATTGAGAATACACGTCAAGAGACAAGCTCAAAGGAGCAGCATTAGAAGGTGGAGTATCTGATGCAGCAATGAGTTCACAATAATTTATTTCAATCGGAATCAAAGGCATTGAATCTGCATATGAATCGACCTGTTTACATGAAGGAATAATCCATGGGTCATCGGTCTGAGAGATCATATTAATTTGAACATTCTTTGGTGGTGAAAGGGGAAAAATACCCATGAGGGCTGGATCCATAAAGAGACCTAGCCCAACGCTCTCAAAGGGAGTAGGAATTTTATCCACATATGGAATGTTGTTCTCAGAATAAGATGTGAAAAATGAAAATTGGTCGATAGTAACAATCTTGCCCTTGTGTGGAAATTTCAAAACATAGAAGAGGGTGGATGGAATGCAAACCATAGTGTGAGTCTAACTGTGACCGAGTAGAATATTGTAATTGAGTTTAGCATCATTGACTTCTACTTCGACATTGACTGTCTTACCTTTCAATGTAATCGGAAAAATTGCAAGAACATCCAAAGGTTTTAATTCCCTTCTATCAAATGCTTCAAGGGAATTTGGTGAGGAATTCAGGGCTGGAGAGCCAATGGCCTTCCAATAAAAAGCTGACATGATGCAGGTTGATGCACCCTCATCCACAATGAATCGATGGATGTCAAGACCATTAATAACGACTTTTATAATGAGTGAAATCTGGTGCAGAAGTCGTGGGATGAAATTCTCTAGATCAAAAGAGAGGAGGCATGTATCAGCAGGATCAACCATGTCGATCGCAGATAATAAAGCTATCCACTGAGATGGAAAAATCTGGAGTACTTCTAACGCAGACATGGCAGACGATGCCTATGCTAAATCCTCAAAAATACTACAAGGTTGAGCAGCGCGAGCATTGGAATTATAAGAATATTTCTGGATAACGCCTTTGGAAGGTGGTCGCACAACGGATTCAGCACTGGGCCTTTCAATCTCAAGAGGGTTGGAAACAGGTGGAGGAGGAGGAACATCAGCGATCTCCTTCCCTGTTGCCTGGCATGACCCTGCATAATCTTTCAACCGAGTAGCAATAGAAATGGATGTAGAACCGTTCATCATGAACACTTGAGAGCCAGATACAGATGATTGAGGCTGCTCAACCAGCTGGGTCTGCTGAGACAGAAAAGGTTCTTTAAGAACAAGAGGAGTACCCTGATTTCCTTTAAGAATCCTACTCACTTCGGACCATCGAGGACAGTCCTTGGTGTAGTTCTCTTCATCACAAATCATACAGAGATATTTCGGCTGACGTTGTGAACCATCATCAACACGAGATTGGACGAATCTGGTTTCGAGGCATTGGCCTTGGTCTTGCCTTTACTCTTCTTTTTCCCTTTAGAAGTTTTATTTGTAGGATTAGCCTGAACGGCATTGACCTCTGAGGTTTTACCAGGATTCGAGCTAGACTGAGGAGCAATATCATTGGAAGAATTAGACTTTTGCTTCCCAGGGTTGGAGGAAGAAGACTTACATGAAGTTTGAGACACAGAACCAATAATACCGTCGACGGATGGGATCGCTGGTGCGTTAAAAGTTCCAGGCCAAGGGACATCAGTCAAAATATCATACAATATGCCCAATTGAGAGTACACGAGATCAAGGTACTGGGCACAAGCAATGGCCTGTTACTTGGTTACACATGCCCCCATGGCTATGTCCTTCGCAATCTGATTGAAAAAGAAGGTAGTGAACCAATGAGTAAGAAGTTGATAAGGAATTTCAAACTTGATCAAGCGATGACGACATCTCCATTCATGAATATGGTCCAATATATGAGTAGCCCGATCCTGTTTCAATGAGGTGATGGGATTCGTCCTGGCTTCATACCGAACCAGTAACTGAAAATGAGTAAGGAACGCCATAGTGAGAGAGTTGAAATATTGAAAGATACCACGAGAGAGCTCGATATACCACTTAGCAGCAGCACCAGCAAGAGTCTGTTGGAAAATACGAAGCCGAATGGAATCATCAACCCAAGAGTTAGAGGAACGCCACAAGTGGTAAGTCATAACATGTGCTTGGGGGTATTCTTTGGACTTGCCCTCAAATATGGAATAATCACCAAGAATCTTAGTTGGAACTGGAGACCAATACGGGTTATGAAGAATAGTATCATTTTTCAACTTTGACACATCCGATAACTCCAACGTGGTGAAAAATGGTAGTTGAGGGTTAAAAGGCATAGCAGGTCCTTGATAAGAACCCGAACTTGCATTCCATCCTGTTTGAGAAAAATTCTGCCCCCATGGGTTATGTCTCAAAGGATTCGGACGATATGGGGGATAAGTCGAATAATTCTGTTGATACTGAGGATATTGATTCTGAGTATACCATCGAGGTCCTTGTTGAGGATTTTGCAGTGGAATGTAAGTGTGGCCTTGCGGTTTATTATATGACAACTGAGATGGAGGGTGATAAGTAAAACCTTGAGACACACTATATACTTGTCGATATTGACCACGAGGAAAATAAATTCCTTGGCGTTGAGTTGGTTGTTGATAATTGGGTGCCTGTTGAGATGAATAAACAGGGTGAACTGGCTGCTGAGAAGACTGAACAGGCTACTGAAAAGTAGGACCCTGCTGTGAAGCAGAGTAAAATTTTTGTTGAGCAGACTGAGCCAGTTGTTGGGGGTGTTGAGTAGGTTGCCCCTGCGGAGCAGATTGAACTGGATGCTGAGAGCCACCAGGTTTCCCTAGTTAAGCAGGTCGGCCTGATGGTTGCAATGGACCAGGTTGCCCTGGAGGAGGACCAGAGGGTTGTCCTTGTTGCCCAACGTTCGTACCAGTTTGAGTATATGATCCCGGTTGTTGGACAAAAGGTTGTCCCTGAGACGAATAGATTTTCCCCCCACGACTGTAAGAAGGTCCTGGTTGATAGAAACGTTGACTGAAAGGCCCCTGAGGTTGTCCTTGTTGGACCATGGGCTGGCCTTGTAAAGGTTGGCCCTGTGGACCATAAGGTTGTCCCTGAGGACCGTATGCAAATCCCGACTGAGCTGAAGGTTGTTCATGAAAGGGTTGTCCTTGTGTGCCAGGGGGTTGCGCCTGATAAGTCCTCCCAATCTTGGGAACGATTTCATAGGGGTCATAAACAGGAACGCCACATTCATCATAATGATGGGAAGTAGGAAATGCATAGATGGGGGTACGACAACATCATAGTGATGAGGAGTAAGATAGGGAAAATAAACAGGATTACCATATTCGTCATAATGGTGTGGCGGATTAACAGGAGCATGAGGCTGCTGAGAAACCTGAGAGCTCTATTGATGAATAGCCAATAGATACTCTTCAAAAGTGAGGCCACCAGGTATCTCAGTTGAGGTTGCTGGTGACTGAGTGACCGGCACAGACGTAACCGCACAGACAGTAGGTTGAACTGGGACAGATGTAACTACAACCGATGAAGCAGGTGTCATCGGTGACAATCCTAACGATGGAAGGATTGGACTCCTAGATGGAGTAGATGCTACCATGGAGGCAACACCAGCAATAATTTGACCCAAAGACCTATATCCAGCTGGAAGTGACACCGATGGTGAAGATTAAGAAAACACATGAGTAGTGTTTTCAGGGAAAAGTTGATACTCTTCTGTA
Source organism: Pinus albicaulis (assembly GCA_034641835.2). NCBI lineage: Eukaryota > Viridiplantae > Streptophyta > Pinopsida > Pinales > Pinaceae > Pinus > Pinus albicaulis. The sequence continues at coordinate 1,376,068,298 of CM076572.1, forward strand.
CAAATAGGAATTCCATCACTACCAATAGGACCTGAAGTGTCCATGTATGATTCCTCCATAAGATCTTTGAAAATAATACGAGGACTAGGAGGTATAACAACAGCTAAAAATGGTGATACCAATGTAAGAGGAGGGAATTCTTCCTCATCCCCAAAACCAGACCAAGCACCTGAGGGAGGCCCATTGAACTAAATTGGCTTGTCAGCAGGAGACTGGGTAGCAAGGGGTAAGACTGACAGGAGAATAGGATGCTAAAGCTCCGCAGACCTAGAGGATTGAGGAGTTTCAAATGAGATGTCAGGTCAAGGACTACCGCTAGAAGGGAGCGAGGATGACGAAACTGGTGGTTCTACCACCGTGATTTCTTCTCAACAAGAAGGAAAAAGAAAGATCTGAGAAAAGACTCAAAAAACCGAGGCAAAAAAAAACAAGCCAAGTGCAAAAACTTTGATGGGCGTGTGACCGTGGTTGGTTTATTTTACGACAGTGAAACCAAAATTTTTTGTTTCATGTTTTAAGAGTTAAGAAACAGACAAAAGATGACTCTAGTCACTTTCAATTTTGAACAAGCGCGAAAGGACAAGTGCTCGATGATATTTTCAAATTTAAGGAGTCAGTAAAGATAAAAAATAACTGCTCAGGTAATCTAAACAAGAGGGTATGCCAGGTTTCTGTGAACTTCCATATACACCTTGGTGATAAAATGAAAGAGAAATTACCAAGGACCTAACGTACGTGCAGGTAATCTCCTTGAATGCTATGTTCGATGTATCATGGTTACAGGGTGGGAGACTCAACTTCCTATGGATAAAAGGATTGCAACCTAGAGGGGTCTCCCTTTATATAGTTGATGGTACGGGGAGCACAAATCCATACAAGCTTTGTTTGGAGCCAGATGGCGAATGACAACTACTAGGTTTTAAGACGCTGAAACACGTCTCTAACTTAGACTAGTAGAATATTTCGTTAGGTTTCAATGTTTCCTTAGATTAATTGAAATAGATTTTAACGTTGATCTTGGATTAAGTTTCAATTTCCAGGCCTTAATGTATGTCGGATCTGAAATCTTCCTAAATGCAAAACTATATGTAGAAGGATACCATTTTCGTTCAATGAAAGCTATCTACGAGAAGGAAAGAAAAATTTCAAGCAATAGCGAATACTGAAATCATGTGAAAAAATCCACTAATACATCTAATGCAATCTACAGAAAACAAAAACTCTTTCCTAGCCTATGCAATGCTAGTTATGCGAGAGAACGTTTCATTTTCAAAGAAAAAAGAAATGTAATATTTTCGTTTTTTCAATGCAATAGAGCAAACAATGCACTAAATGACATGAAAAAAAAAACTAAACACTAGCTTGAGAGAGAGAATGTAAAATTTGAAACGGAATAAGTCCTCCAACATAAAACAAACACAAAAATACCCAAACCAATGCTACAATATTTTTAAATCAAAGAGAAATCTCCAAAATGACCCATGCAAGCAATGTAATCGGTGTTGGAGTAAGAGGAAGAAAAATCAAACAAGCAAGGAAATGATCATTCAACCAATGAACATACTCAACAAGATCAAAGATACCAAGAGCAATTGAATAGGGAACAAATTCGAAAACTATCAAGAAACTCGATCTCCAAACAGAAGGCTCAGTGCACCAAGGCACTCAGAAACTCTAAGACCTTAAGTCCCGCTGATAAGAAATTGATAAACAACTAAGGAAAACAAGCCTCTAGCAATCAAAGACAGTCCAAAACACTTCAATAACTCTCAATAATAACCCATAAACAAGTACAATCAACCAAAAAATCATGAAAATCTCACACCCAAAAAATCACAGGGGTTGACATGACTGTGAGGCAGTATTCAGCACCAAACAGGCGATGGCACGAGTGCTATAAAAGTAACATGCACCAATCAGCACGACTGTTCAAGGAAAAACCATGCCATGCCATTTAACCAATGAAAAGAGAAAAAATCAATAGAGCAGAGGTCAATCTTGACAATCTAGGGTTGAACAAGGGTTTGAAGCATAGTTAAACAACCAGAAAGGTAGATAACAAGACCAAAAACCCAAAAAATGACTCAACAAGATTAAATACAAACTCACATTGATCCCTAGTGGAGTCACCAACTAGTTATGTAGGTAAATCCTCTCTATGGACAGAGACTATACCTCTAGCCCTAGGGTGGGTCTAGTAACAAGGAATCATGCTAAGGTGTAGGTTCCTAGATGTTTGAATGAAAGAGGATGCGATAAGATAGCCTACCTGTGGTTCAATGCTATTGTCAACAATCATAATGGTGATGATAACTTCTCGCTCCTGATTCAGCAAGTCACAATCCCTTCACTTATCATTCTTAGACACCTGCATAGAGATCAGAAAATGATAACCACATACCACATACTAAGTTCATCGAAAAACTACTAGTCAGTCAGAGAAGACTAGCATATTGCATTCGATAAAGATAAAACACAAGACGGGAACCAGACAATAGTTGCTTATATTAATAGGTAGAAAGAAGAGATACAACCATGCTCTGACGTTGCGGTCTTCTCCAACAGGTCTCGGGTGAAGCATGTTGATCACTTTATGCTCCCACGAAGATTTCCAGCCAACAAACCCCGCTGGAACATTCTAAATCTCCTTTCGTGGCCTAATCATCCATGTTCCCACCTAGCGTTATTCCCTCATTATTCCCAAAATGCACTAAGGCAACTGAAAATCTGCATTTCAAAAATATATTTAGAGCCCAGCCCCTTTCGACTTAGCTCCTTTGCTCCGTTCTACATATGACTGCAGACCGAGACCTAATGCCGAATCCAAATGCGCTTATCATCTATGGCCATCGGGTGCATTCTCTGTCGTCTGATCCGATCATAAATCGACAGTTCATAATATTCCCGCCATGGTGGTCCCCACGCCTGCGCACATTTCCAAAACCTTCCGGTTTATTCCGCACCACCTTTGCTGGGCAAGCGGTATTCCTCCTTCGGCCAGCAATTCCATACGCTGATCGCTGCGTGTCCTTCTGTACGGCCCCAAAACCGCTCCATTTCGCGCGTTATCATCCGGTCGTGGACGTGCAGCGAAATCAACGTGAGCCGTTCAATCCTGAGGCCTTCATCCGACGGTGGCCACTCTTCGAAGCTGCATGCATTTTAAACCAAGCTTATAACGCCCGTGACCCACCATCGCATCACCGCCCGACGCAATATTAACCGTTGATTCCGTTTTTTATCGTATGGCCCAGAATTGTTCACACACCCCGTTGGTTGACCGAGTCCATCTCCACGTCTTACCTCCCGCTTGGATTTTCGTACGCCCACGTGTCATCTGTGTTACCCTCCACCATTCATATATCTCGTTTACACGTCATAATCATGTGATCATGTCATACACCTCCGCCTCATTCATCCATCGTAATTCCACTGTATTTTTTATTTGCCACCCTCCAGTATGTGCATTTCCTACCACCTCGCGTCGTTTCATCATTCCGCCTGGACTCCACCACCATGTCCATAGATCCCGTCACGCCATTATCCTTGGTCTGATTTTCTTTGACATGTTTGTGATTTTTGCAGGTCTGCAGTGACAAAGAAATGGATATTACTCAAGGCCACCACTTTAGAAGCCAAGGTTGCTCCGAAGGACGATTTGTTCAGAAATAAATACATGAGGAAAGATATGGAAAGCCGTCACGACACAGCTCTCATTAAAGCAGTTGGGTTTGAAATCCATCAAACCCTCCAGAGCCTTTTAAAATAAAGATTTTGCAGATAGCAATATTAATGGAGCAACAACAAAATATCAGGGTATGATCGAGAAATTCAGCCTTCGGCATTTAAGATCTTAGATGTGAATTCAAAAGATGGAAGGAAAAGAGTACAAGTGCACAAAAATCATATCCTCCAGGTTTATTTTCAATAGATTTTTCTCTCAAGAAGGTACAGAATATCACATATTTTATTCTTCATGTCTTATCCCTAGAGAAATTTGCCCCTACAGCATTTACTCCATAGAGCAGCAGCAGGATACACACAGCTCAACATGGTCATTCAGCAGTGAGGGCGCGAGATGTTTCCACCATTTTGTTTCAATGAAACAATTAATTTTTTTCACCTACTTCTTTTATGATTTTTTCTCCTTCTTCTTCTATAAAAACCCAGAAAAAAGACATTGTAAGGGTTCCAGACTTTTATCAGAAAATTGTGCTGTGAAAGGCATTTTTGTATACGTTTTGTAAAGCTTTTGTATCGAGGCTCAGAGCCCGTAGGGTCTCAGTGAGGAGGAGTTCTATCTGTAATGAGGATTCTGGTCTTTGGTATTTCACAGTATGTAGCTTTCTCTTATGTTTTTAATAAAACATTTTATCTCATCCACTTTCTTGTATCATGTTTTGGAATGCGAGTGGCTCACTGGTTTAGTAAGGATTCATCCTAGTTGATGCCCATACTTAAATCAGTCAAGCGCTTTAAATATGGCTCATGCATGATATATTGTTCCATATTCATCTCAACCATGTTTCTGCTATATTAGTTACTTTGGGAAGGTGCTTTTAAAACGCCATTGTCATGTATGGATTCTTCGATTGATAAGCCCATATATGATTCTGTTGTGTATCTGGGTATCAGCCCAATGTTGACTAATATTTTCTTAACTTTTCTTTCACCGCATTCACTTTCTGATATTTGATTTCTGTGGCATATTACTTGAACCGGCCCTCTTTGCTGTAAATTGTCTCTTAACTGTCTAATGCTTTAATATTGGAGCTCTGCATTGTACCTCTACAACATTACTTTCCCCGTGACAGTTTCTGTGATTTCTGGTTCCATTTAAATCAATTTCCTTGTTTTACAAGAGATAGCAGGAGAGTTTTGGATTGACACCCCAGCTTTATTATATGCTCCTTACTATGCTAAGTTTTCCTAGGCACTGGTCTATGGCAACTCTAGACTGTCTCTAGGAGAGACAACAATTGTCGACAACAAAGCACGTCCCAAAGCTCAATGGGGAATTTGGACGTGATAAAGGCCCTCTCGATGGATTTCTTCCCTTGTTCTACCTTCTCAATAACTCAGTTACTTAGCTATAGTTCATTCCTTCAAGTTCAGCGCTTCAGCTGTAAAATTTTCTTTTTTCAACTAGCTTTCATAAAGAGAGAAGGCTTGTTTATATAGAGGCAAAGGAGGAGGTTGGGATCCCTACAAAGGTGGAAGGTATGCCTATCCTTTAGGATTTTTCCAAGGGAGGTGGAAACTACTAACTAAAGGAGGGAGCCCGTGGTTGTTTCAGTTGAACCACTCCCAATGACTCATCCCTGAGGTGGTTGGAAAGGAACCTCTACCTCTATTTAAAAAAAAAAAATCATAAATAGCTTGGCGCGGGTGTCTAACTGGCACAGAGTCCCAAGTGGCACAGGCTCAATGTTAAATTTCCTAGTCGGTGCAAGGAGGTAAAGGGATACTCGTACCAAGGCAAAAATAGGAATTTTTACAGCTCTGCTTAGGGAAATGTCAACAAGAAGAATGTTGCCTTGATCAAAAGGGATGCAAGGATGTTATTTGCAAAGCATGAAACTACGTATTGGTCACAGAAACTACCCTCCAATGTGCGAGTTTGGGATTGCAGGGATAGTGAAAAAATGTTGTGTAACAAGGGGTCATGCATATCTCTCTCAAACCGGATGCGCATCCTGTGAAGTAGCGGTCCTATAGGCTAAACCCCAAGTATAAGCAGAAGGTCAAGGAAGAAAATGATAAAACAATCATTGTAGGTATCATCAAACTTGTCTAACAATCAGACTGGGTCAGTCCAATGGTGGTTCAAGAGAAAAATGTTAAGGGGGAGATTTAGATCTGCATGGATCTCCGCACGTTGAACGAAACCTGCGTCCATGACCCATTCTCCACACCATTCTCAAATGAAATTTTGGATAGCATGGGCAGCCAGGAAGAATACTCTTTCACGGACGAGTTCTCAGGATACCATCAGATCATAATCAGACCTGAGGATCACAACAAAACCATGTTCGCCATTGAGTGGGGATATTTTCAGTATACTGTCATGTCGTTTGGTCTCAAGAATGCCCCTGCTATCTTCTCGTGTGTCGTCATCACAGTGTTCAAGGATTTCATCCACAAGTTCTTGGAGGTGTATTTTGATGATTGGAATATCTTCAGCCTGGTGAAGGCACACGTATCGAACCTGTGCATGATGTTGGATGCCTGCCGGAAGCACCATATTTCCCTAAATATCAAAAAGTGCATCTTTTGCATACCTTTCGGAATATTTCTCAGCCACATAGTTTGTCAGCAAGGATTGATTGTGGACCCTGCCAAAATCACAGTTATCATAAAATTGCTAGTACCAACACACGGGCTACTACAGTAAATTCATTCAAGTCTATGCACTGATTATGGCCCCTATGGAAAAATTTCTCAAGAAGGATAGTTCGTTCTTTTGGAATGATGAGTGTCAAAATAGCTTTGAGATACTTAAGGAAAAAATGGTCTCAACACCTATTCTCATCTTTCCCAATTGTGAGAAGGTATTTCATGTTCACGTCGATGCGTTGGGAATTACTCTTAGGGTTGTCCTTATGGAGCCAGGAAAAGGAGACATTGACCACCCACTCGCCTTTGCAAGTAGGAAACTCTCAAGTGTGGAACGCAACTACTCCACCACAGAGCAGGAGGGATTGTCTATTGTCTATGCGTTGCAGAAGTATCGGCATTATATATTAGGAGGGAAATTTAAAATGGTCACAGACCATTCAGCTTTAAAGTACATGGTCAATAAGCCTGTGTTGGGAGGGAAAATTTGCTGATGGCTGCTACTATTTCAGGAATATGACTTTGAAATCATCATCAAGCTGGGAAAATTGAATGTTGGGCCAAACCACTTGTCCTAGATTGAGAGCAGTGAAGATCCAACCAACCTAGAGGATGGATTGCCTGATGTGCAGCTCTTTGCTATTAAATTATTCGACTCACACTTCGCAGATATCATTTAGTTCTTAACTACTGGGGTGGTGCCTCAGAGTACTTGGTACAACAGAAGAAAGAGCTAGTCACCCAGGCAGCAGTTTTTACCATCATTGCAGGTCATTTATATAACATGGGAGCTGATGAAGTGTTGCGGCAATATTTTTTGGACCATGAAAGGCATGCTATCTTAGCAGAAGATCATGACGAAGTAGCAGGAGGTCACTACGCAGGAAAAGAAACGGCACAAAAGATCTTGAGAGATGGGTTATGGTGGCCAACCTTGAATAGTGATGCCCACGACTATTGTAAAGCCTACGATATGTGCCAATGAATAGGAAGGAAATCCCATAGAGATGAAATGCTCCTTCAACCACAAATGGCTCTACAAGAATTTGATAAATGGGCCATCAATTTTGTAGGACCCATGGACCTGCCAGGAAAGAAGACGGGTGCACGCTACATTATTACTACCACTAGTTATGTAACCCGGTGGGCCGAGGCACAAGCAGTAAAGGATTTTACTACGGATACCACTGCGCATTTCATCTTTGAACAAATCTTGACCAGATTCAGATGTCCAGAGATCCTCATGAGCAATAGAGGTACGCACTTTGTTAATGAATCAATTCAAGCTTTGGCTGAGGAATTCCAGATCCATTATGCGAATAGCACACCATATCACCAATAGGAAAATGGTGCGGTTGAGGCTTTTAACAAAATCTTGGAGCAGGCACTGAAAAAGGTCTACAACGCTGATCGCAGCGATTGGGACATGCGCATCCCCTCGGTTCTTTGGGCCTATCGAATGACCTGCAAGAAGCTAACAGGAAAAACCCCCTTTAGGATGGTCTACGGCAAGGAGGTTGTGATGCCAATGGAGCATATTATTCCTAGTCTACATATCTCAGCATTCAAGAACATGGCAGAACTTGATATCATGGAGGAGCGATTAATGCAGCTTATGGCTTTGGAGGAGGATCGGTTTCTAGCTAATTTCCATCAGCAGGTTCAGAAGGCCTGCGATAAATCCTGGCATGACCGACTTATTCATCAAAAAACGTTCATGGAAGGTGAATTGGTCCTCTTATATGATAGCTAGTTTGCCAAGCATCCAGGGAAGTTCCGAAAACATTGGCTTGGTCTCTACACAGTTACAAAAATTTGGGATGGTGGAGCTGTGAGGCTAGCTACCCTGCGTGGTGATATGATACCAGGCTACGTCAATGGAAGTCAGCTAAAACCATATCGGATAAAATAACTATATGGCCATAGTGACCGCACAGGTGCAGGTGAAGAACCTACCACCCCAGTGACTCGGGATGAGTCACAAGATTGTGTTGCGGGACTATTGGAACGGGGTCTCCTAGAAAGTTGTGAATCTGTTCCGTTTTGTATATTTTTTTCATATTTTGGTCTAGCGCAGGGATTTTGGGTGGGTCAAAGCCCCGAAATCATTGTAATGGGTCAAAAGGTAGACTTAGAGTCTGCAAACCATGGTTTGTGGACCACAGGAAATTTTAGGCTAGCTTTTTATAAATATAAGGAAATTTTGAGTTGTAACACAGACTGGAAATAGAGATTAATGCTAAGTGAAAACTGATAGATCTGGTTAGGGTTGTTGGGGAAGGACTCCTGCTATTGTGTGCACAGATATTCTTTTTCCTGATGTGTGTGAACCCTGCTGCTGTGTGCACAGGATGGGTTTTGGGGTATTGTAAGTATATCTGAAGGATTAATGAATGTGGAAGTATTGTTGAATATCTGAATCTATTGGAATCACTGTGATGTGAATCTGTGATGTTTGGTTAATTAATATATGTTGATGTGTTATTTATTTAAGTTGCAGACATAATTGTGTTACTTGTTTATGATATGATCTGGATCTGTTCTGTTGCACTTCATGCAAAAATATCTGGAATAACTGCGTTATCGTTGTATAAGTTCATGATCTGTTAATTACTGTGAATATCATTGTTTTTGCGCACGTGGATGCGAAGGGAATCTGTACATCTAGGCTCTGTGATATAAGATCTGGCCACTATAAGGTTGAAGGCAGCTCTACCTGACTTACCTACCCTCTCCCAGGGTGTGGAAAATTGGTTCCATCACCCACCCATACTACTTCAGGTGAGAATTTTGCCTACGCAATCAAGTCACTGCCAAAAGGGCCAGTATTATAGGGGTTTGTTGGCAAACCTTGAACATCCGAACCTGGGTCAGGATCCCTTGAGCCAACAATAAATAATCTATTCATCTCAGGGTGGTTTTGCACCTGTTGTACCTTCTCACAAAATTCATAGCAACCTACATGTTGGAAGGAGGAAACAGTTAAGGGAGATGATGTTAGCTCTATTGTGTTGAGTAGTTCAAACCTGTTGAACTTTCCACCTTTGTGCCCCTGCCTTCTTGGCATTTGTCCTTCTCCTCCACTACCAATTTCCTATCTTTCTGACATTTTGACCACTCTGCCTTTGAAACCATAGCACTGGTGTGAAACTGATATGAAGAGGGAAATGGAGTGGTAGTCTGCTTGTGAAAGAGATGAGTGAGTGAATAGGTATATCAGGTTGAATGAGAGGATGAAAAAAATTAATGATAACCTTAGCTATGCAATTACCCTTTGTTTTGACTGATACTCTTCATAGGTGGAGGGAGTGAGGTTCAAACAGTGACTTCAAGCATGATTTTTTAGGGTTTTCGCCTTAGGGTTTTAATTTATTTCAATGAAATCATCAAAATGCTTGAAACATGAGTTGAAGACCTGTACATACTCTAACCAATGCTTAGAGAACCTTGGAGGAAGCCTGAAGGTAGTTTGATTTGATTTGAGTGTTTGCAGGGTGTAGGAGCCCCTCCTAGCCAAGGGCACAATGCTTATGCCAGGCACACAATGCTCATTCCAGGTGCGCAGCGCCTAAGGAAAAACTTGTTGTGTGTATTGGGCAAGAGCGCAGTGCTCTACCAAGGGCACAACGCCACCTCCTTGGCACGTAGCGCCTATGTAAAATAGACAGGGATGAAATGCCAAATGTGTAGTGCCGGTTTCCAGGGGTGCAGTGCCAAAATGAGCGCGCAGCGCCGGGAAAATTTGTCCAATTTTTCTTAGAAAATTCACAATTTTTTCTCTCCTCGACTACTCTTGATCTCTTTAAGGCAAAAATGATTCATTTGAAATGAAAAATGAGATTTTATAGACTTAGGACTTTTCATTAAACTTTTTAAAACCCACTTCCTAATGTTTTAAGTCATTTTTTCCTTTCTTACTAATATTATTTACATTTCTATTTGCAGGTAACTTGGCTTAAGTGATAAAGTTGACTTCTCTTGTCATATCGATTTCTTTTAACACTTTTACTTTGCAGGTGACATAAAAACATTGAAGTGGCTTTTCCTTTTGCTCCTTGAGAGTTGACATGTTTATTTTGGCCCTTTGGGATTCAAACACAAAATGACACCTTCACAACTTTCCTTTTCCTACACCATGGAATTCAAACCATGATTTTTACCTTATTTGGCCACTTCTAATTTGTAGGTGCCTGGAAACACTAACTTAGCCTCCTCTTACTCCTTGGAGCATGATAAATTCACTTTTGACAATCTTAGGATGCTTACACAGTAGCAGTATATCCAAAAACTTCTTTTTGTCCCCACAAAAGCATACCTCCCTTATATTCAAGGGGTCACTGAAAAAATAGCCAAAGTTATAGCCAAAAAGGACATCAGAGCGACCTTCAAACCTCTAGTAACCATCAGGAAAAGAATGAAATCAATTAAGGATAACCCCGACCACCTCCAACAAAAAGGGGTTTACAAAATCAATTGTTCATGCGGAGAGTGATATATAGGGGAAACAGGTAGGAATTTTAAAATAAGGTTTAAAGAACATGGGGCAGACATTAGAATTGGAAGAATTAAAACCTCAACCCTGGCAGAACATTCAAGCAAAACATGTCACCACATATGTCTTGAAAAAGCAGAGGTCATTGCCAAAGAAAACACCCTCACAACCTAAATAGAGATGGAGGCTTAGAAGTTAGCAGAAACTGGGTCCATGTGCTGTCCAGTTAAATCATCCCGCACCCTTGAGTCATTGGTCTCCTTGTTCACCCTTCTCTTTCTTCGTTCCCCTTTTTTATCCTTAAAATTGTCTTTCACCATCTCTCCCTCGTACCCTTTCCCCTTCCCTCTACCCACCTGCTCACATCAAACCCATACCCTACTCCTTGACCTTACCGTGCTATCCCTCTTTAATCTATAAAGCGTAGATGTAATTATTAATAAAATAAAATAAAATAAAATAAAATTTAGAATAAAATAAAATAAAAAATAAAAAATAAAAATAAAATAAAATAAAATAAAATACCCTTATAAATCTCCTTTCATTAACCTAAATTAACCCTACCTTCTACAAACCTTAGTCTATAGGATCAATTGTTTACAAACCCTATCTATGGGCTATAATCAATTGACCTATTCCAAACCTTTCTAAATAAACTTCTCCGTCCTTAGTATTGTAATATAATAGGACCGTTTAGTCTTTAAGTTAGTATAAGATAAATAATAATTTAGCATAAGGAATATACTAAAAACCCTAAAATATCTCAAACAACTAATCCAAATCATAAGATAAAATAAGATAAAAGCTTAGGACTTTTAAACAATGACTCATAATTAATGAACTAATGGACATTATAATCTTCATAGGATCTTAAGGATATCAACTCCTTAATTCCTCTAATATAATTTACTTTGACCCCCTTCTACATATTATTAGGATAAAAATAAAAAATACTATCTTCGATTTTAGTAAAAAACAAATAATCTTTTAATGTAGTTCATAAGACTAAATTTGGATAATAACTTAGTACTTTTTAGGATTAATAATTAATAAAAAAGTCGACACTTTAATCCACATAGGGTCTTATAAAATAATAATCAACCCTTTAATCATTTAATATAATCTGCTAGGACCTCTCTACTTAATTTTAGGATTAGAATGAAATTACAACACTGTGACTTGATTAAAAACAATGTTTTAAAAAAAAATTAAAATAAACATAATAAAATCATTAACCAAAATTAAATTAGCATAAGACTTTATAAAAAAGGGGATAACATTAATAATGAGATATATTATACTTTTTTAACATGTAAACTCAAAACATCAATAAAATAATTATGATACGCTTATAAAACAAAATAAACTAAAATTCATCATAAATTAAAATATAAATTAATTAATTAATAATAATTGAAAATTTTTAGAAATTATAACTTTTAGTTGTTTGCTGGTCGGCTCTCCACCTTGTCATTTTCCACTATTTATTCATCACTCATTGTCTCTCTTTTTTGCAAGAATGTCCTGATGATGGGTCTTGTTTTAGACCCGAAACGTAGACTTAAAAATGAGAACTGTGGAGATTCCGAGCTGTGATCCTAAAAATATACACCACAGAAATCTACAATCCATCAATCCTTCCTCTGCTGTCATCATGGAGTTCTAATCATTGTTCCACCTTCTCTGGAAACTTTTCCAAAACCCTAGATGTTTAGAGTGTGTTTAAGAAATCGTCAGTGTTTTCTTCTAAGTTCTCTATAGCCTTTTCAAGTTCATTCATTTATGTCTAGTTCACCTCACCTTTTTCCCTATCTCATAAATAATCTCTAATAAAATTCTATTCATGTTTTGTTTTTTCATGTACCTCCTCCATGGTCATTTCTGCATTTGATCCCTACCTGGCACACTGCTACCCCAATCAAGCTCAAAAAACCCTAATTCTCTACAAGAAAAAGTGTTTCCTTTCTTCCTTGCTTCAATATGTCTTCATTTAAGAGCATACCACCTACCTTACCAACACCTTTTGCTGATGGAAACTTCAACACTCCTACAAAAGTGTCAGAATATTTACATTTACCTCTTGCAGACTTTGAGCTGATAGGGTAGTGCTTCTTTGGAAACTTTCAGGTCTTCCTTGAATAACCATGTGATGAACTTCTATTAAATCTTAGCTAGCTTCTAGCATAAGAAAAATAGTGTGTGAAACATCAATGATGACCTTACAAACTGTGAAACCCTAATGACCTAGTGGGAGGGTCCTTTGAACATCATCTTTGATTGAAAATTGGCTTGGACGCTTCAAGAGAAAAACAGAGTATTTTTCAAAGTGTTGTATTGAAGATACAAAATCCAATATACTTGATTTATCTAAAGAGCCTACAGAGATAATTTTGAGACCATCAATGCTTGAGGAACCTGGGGACCATGGGGATGAGCTAGGCTATTGGTAACCCTATATGGAAGGTGGAGTTATGGGCAAGGGAAAAAATAGATTAATGAGGTCATAGGTAGGAAAGAAAGATGGAGATGAGAGGCACAAGCCATTAAGGAGTCTTTTAGGAGTGGAAGGGTGACCATGAAATGGCAAGGTGGATAGAATAGTGAAAAAATTTCTATAAGGATAATGAAGGCAATAAGATTTCTAAAACTCATAATTTTCAAAGAATTTTGTTTTTAGAAATCTAGAACAAACCTATACTCATCTACCAATAGTGAAAAATACTGATGACTAACAGTGTCGATGGTATTCTTGGAAAGGATCAAATAATTGTTACTGCACTCAATATTGTGAGCTAATACCATGGTAAAGACCCTTGGTATTATAAAATTAATGTGCTAGCACATACATGACTTTGCTTCTTCATACCCACGTGTATACGCAACTTTTCCTTCACTGACTCGCATATAGATCTTCAATTATTTATTTTTAACCATCTTTTGATTCTGATCTGCAAAATTTTGTCCCAACTTTCTATCATTTTGATCCATCACTTTACCACCTCTGAGCTCATCTAGTTACCATATACTTGATCTTTTATAAGTGAGTTTCCATCAAGGACAAGACATCCATCATAATGCCAACAATGTCCCCCTTTGGACTTGATGTCAACCATGTTTGTGTTTGATCAACACAATATCATCACCAAATCTTGTAGATACCTGTTAGACACAGCACCATAAGCATTATTCAAAATACCAAGTTACTCTCCCCCTTTGACATCAAGGGAAAAGGGTGGACCATTTTTGAGACAAGGTTTCTCTTGTAGATATAAGAGATATGTAGATCTAATCTGCACTATACTAACCATGCTCCCCCTGAGCACATGTTGAATTTTCATATATATTTTCAATGAAGTGCATGACTTTATAACTCAACTGACATCAATTAACCAAAGTCTCAATTACCCAACCAAGTGGGGTTACATTTGTGACACAACCACCCAACCAAGTGGGATTACAAGTTCATCAGAGAATATTCATCAAGAAAATACATATAAAAGAGGAAAATATAATTGAATAACCATATCAGTAGACTGCACCCATCAACACTTGATAAATAGAACCAAATCATGATAGTCAGTAGCATGAAAAAGTTTGTTCTGGAGGTTGGCCCACTAATTTCATGTTAGAGAGAATCATACACAACTGTCTACAAAAAAACTTGTGTATATACGTGACTTTGCTTCAAGAAACCTGCGTACTGAAATCAAACTTCAGAAATTTTATCTGAAGAGCATATAAGTTTAATAGCACAATGAGGTAGAGACTATTCCCAATTTCTTTTTGGAATATCCAAATGCTTCTCTGGGAATAGGTTTATTAAATATATTAGCAACTTTTTCTTTGAAGGGAACATACTCCAGCTTAAAAAATTTCTCACGCACTTGTTCTTGTAGAAAATGATACTTAATAGGAATATGCTTGGTTTTGGAGTGCATAACATGATTTTTTGAAAAACTAGTAGCACTTGTATTATCACATAGGATGGAGATGGGTGGATAACATTTAATTTGAATATCTTGTAATGTATGCATCAACCAGAGAAGTTGTGTGTAGAAAGATGCATCAACCACATATTCTTCTTCCACTATAGATAAGGAAATGGAACTTTGTTTCTTGTTGAACCAAGATACTAATCGGGGCCCCATAAAAAATGCACCTCCACTAGCTCTTTTCCAGTCATAAACATTTCCAACCTAGTATGCATCTATGTAAGCACGAAGAGTAAGATCGACATTTTTAGGATACCATATTTTAGTCATCAATATTATTTTACTATTGGTATATGACTATAGATTGGTTCTAGATTTCTAAAAAAAAAATTCCCTGAATATTGTGAGTTTTAGAAATCTCACTACCTTCATTATCCTTATAGAAAATTTTTCATTATTCTATCAACTTTGCCATTTTATGGTCACCTTGCCACTCCTAAAACTCCTTATGGGATTGTGCCACTCACTTCCATCCTTTTTTCCTACCCATAACCTCATTACTCTATTTTTCCCTTGCCCATCATTCCACTTTCCATCTAGGGTTACCTATAGCCTAACTCATTCCCATGGTCCCCAAGTTCCTCAAGCATTGATGGTATCAAAATTATCTCTGTAGGCTCTTTAGATAAATAAAGTACATTGGAATTTGGATCTTCAATACAACACTTTGACAAATACTCTATTTTTAATTTGAAGACTCCAAGAAAATTTACAATCAAATACCAGGTCAAAGAATCCTCCCACTAGGTAAATTAGGGTTTCATATGTTCCAAGGTAAATCATTGATATTTCAGACACTATTTTTCTTGGTTAGAATTTGGTTCAGAGGTATTGAAATAATGATAGATGGTTACTTAAGAAAGATCTAAAGGTTTCCAAAGAAGGCTACCTTATCAAATTCAAGTTCTACAAAAGGTAAATGAGAACTTTGACACTTCTGCGGGAGTGTTAAAATGTCTATCAGCAGAAACTTGGTAAGGTAGTAGGTCTACACCTAAGTCAAGACGACTCATAGCAGAAGAAAGAGAACCACTTGGTCTTGATTAAATATAGGGTTTTGATTTTAATGGACCAAGTAGAATACCAAACAGTGATCAAATGCATAAATGACCATATAGGAGCTACACCAAAAACCAAACATGAAGAGAATTTTATCAAAGATTATTAATGAGATAGGAAAAAGGTGAGGTGAACTAGATATAAATGAATGAACTTGAAAGGGTTATAGAGAACTTCCAAGACAACACTAATAATTGTTTTCAAGCAATCCAGACACCTAGTATTTTGGGAAGATGGTCAGAAAAGGAGAAATGATAAGTTGAACTTTGTGATGACAGAAAAGGGATTCTAAAGATATAACTATTTGATCAAATTCCATACTTGTCAAAAATCAGTTTGTCATGCCAAAATGATCAAAATATGGTTTGAGCTCCATGGTATAGGTAATGGAATTTTTTGGAAGTGTTACTTTGTGTTTGAACTT
This sequence comes from Pinus albicaulis, assembly GCA_034641835.2. Taxonomy (NCBI): domain Eukaryota; kingdom Viridiplantae; phylum Streptophyta; class Pinopsida; order Pinales; family Pinaceae; genus Pinus; species Pinus albicaulis. Next base: position 1,376,084,601 of record CM076572.1, read on the forward strand.
TGAATCCCAAAGATGCCAAAATGAACATGTCAAATATTTAGGAACAAAAAGAGGGTCAAAATCATAATTTTAGCAAACCTGCAGAGAAAAATTGTAATGAAAATCAGTGAAAATGAGCAAAGGGAAGAATGGGCTTCATGATCTAAGTCGCCTGCAAAGAAAAAAGGTTAGAGAGTTAGTGAGAAAGGAAAAAAATTGAAAAAGACTTAATACATTAGGAAATGGGTTTGCAAAGATTAAATTTAAAAATATCAAGCTTATAAAAGGTCATTTTTTTTTTCATATGACTCATTCTTCACTTTCAAAAGGTTGGAAGCATTCAGGAGAGAATAAATCTCGATTTTCTAGTAAAATTGGGCAAGTTTTATGTGGCGTTGCGCACTCAGGTTGGCGTTGAGTGCCTGGAGTCGAGCGCTGCACCCTTGGTAAAAAACTCTCGTGAAAATTAAATTGGTGTTGCATGCTTGGAACGTGGCGCTGCACGCCTGGCAAGGCACTGTGCCTTTGCCCGAACCGACCCACAATGTACCTTAGGCGCTGCGCCCTTGGCCAGGACAGCCTTCTAAGCCCTAAAAACACTCAAGACACCTCAAAATTGTTCCAAACTCTTTCAAAAGAACCTCCAAATAGATTAAAGGGTAAGTACAACTCATAAAACCCTTCTTCAAGAATTTCTGGTGATTTATAATTAAATGAAATTGAAGACCTAAGAAGGAACCCTAGATTTTCACTTAAAAGCATTGTTTAAATACTCCTTCATCTGCCTGTAAAGGGAATTCAATTATAAATAGAGGGTCACATTGTTGGAGGTTTCACATTCACCTAAGCTGTCCCTAGACTATGTTTCCCTCATAAGCTCTGTCCCTTACATAGCAAATAGATTTACCTTACATTTCCCTCTTTCATTTTAAATTCACATAAGTGTAGGGTGTGTCAAAGCAGAGTTCAAACAAGCAGCTGAATTTGTCATTGGGTTTTTCCTCTCACTCTAAATAATATACATATACCCATACTCATTCATCTCATTCACTTATAGAGCTACCTTTTTCATCACCATGCGATTACCCTCTTCCATATCAGTTTCATAGTTGTGCCAGGATTTCAAAGGCAGAGTGGTCAAAATTTCAGAAAGAGAGGACAATGGTAGTGAAGGCGAAGTCCAAATGCCAAGGAGGCAATGGAAAAAAGGTGGAAATATCAACAGGTTTGAACCACTCAACACAATAGAGCTAATGGTGTATCCCTTAACTATTTCCTTCTTCCAAAATGGAGGATGATACGAATTTTGTGAGAAGATACAGTAGGTGCAAAACCACCCTGAGATAACTAGGATATTCATCATTAACTTGCATGAAAAACAAGCTAGCCTTGTAGGGGTAAATTTTAAGCTATCTACAGATGCTATTGCCAATGCCATAGGAATGCCTAATGTAGGGGAGAAATGGTTCAAGAAGGCCAATCTTGACATAAGCTACTATGAGCCATATTTAAAACATAGGTACAAAGACTAAAATAAATCCATTTTTCCTTTCTCCAATTTGCTAGAGAGATATGCACCTATGATGAGGATCATTATGAAATATTCTACAGGTGAAGGAAGGTTATGCATGTTTTACTCCTATCACATTATGTTTCTTATGCACTTTACTAGGGTTAGGATGATGCACCTACCCTATTACCTCTATAGAAGCATTGACAAAATGTCCTATATTGTATAGAAGAGAGACTATCCTCAGTAGATGCAAATCCTCTTTCACCACTCTCTTATTAAAGTGGTTGTGATGCATCAATTGTAGCAGAAAGGAATTCCATGAGAGGTTTTCATCGCCCATGAGGTGTTCACCAATCCACAAGGCTAATAGCAGCAAGATGTAGCCTCATCTTCTCAGCCTCCCATTCCTCCTTCACCATCACACCCCACTACACATCCATCACCATCTTCTCACATTCCATCACCTCGTGATGACTCTTCCACCTCACCATATACTTACATTTCTTCACCTAAGGATAATGAACCTCCTTCACCACTTTCTCAAAATCCCTCACCTTCACCGCATGATGCTATTGCATCTAACAAAGAGGGAGATGACAATGAAAAATTAGACAATGAGGGTAGTAAGGCTAATGTCAGTTAAAAATAAAGAAAAGAAGAGGATATCGGTGAAGAAGATGTCAATGAGGAAAACAACAGTGAAGATGAAGGAAATGAGGATGCAAATATCAATGAGGCAAAAGTAAACAGTGAGGTCATTAAAGAAAATAGTGATGAAGGCAGTGCAGAAAGTAGTAAGAATGATGATAGTAAGGATGCATAAGGCAATGAGGAAAAGATTCATGAAGAAATTAGTAAGGAAAAAGGAAATGATATCAGTGACAATGATTTTAGTGATAAAATAGAGAGCATTGAAACAGAAAACAGTGATTATGTTGGCACTAATGATGACAGTGGGTCAAAAGGCCATGATATCAATAATGATACTAATGAAGATGATAGCCATGAGAGCAGTAATGATAAGAGCGATGATGACAGTGAAAATGATAGCAATGATGGAAATAAGACACATGGAATTGAGATAAGTAACATTGAACCTTTTGCTTTGATCTACCAAAGAGGAAATAGGCATGTGTTTGCTGCCCTCAAGAGGCAAGGGGCCATGCCTTCTACATCAACTAAATAGCTTGAAAACGGAAAAGAAGAGGTCACTGATGAAGAAGAAGACCAGCATGAGACAAAACCATAATTTTAACTCATTCATGTTGACAATGATGATGAAAATGAGGCAAGGATCTCAAACATGTTGCTTCAAAGAAAGGATGCTTAGATTAGTGATTTTGAAGCAAATCTAGGTAGGGCTAAGAATGTCACCCATTATTATGAGGTTGAAAACAAGCAACTGGAGGCACAGAAGGAAATCTATGAGGTTAGAGCTATCAGAGCTCAGAAAGAGGCTGCAAAAGCCAAGGCTAATCTAGATGAGGCCTTAGATAGATATGGGAACACTGATGAAGAGGAAGAACAGCTTCCTAGGAGGAGGCCAAATAAAATTGGCTTAAAGAAGGCCTTAGCCAAGGAGAGAGAGAAATAGGCAACCTTGGTAGACCATCTCACTCCAAGTGAGCTGCTTGCCATTGATATTGACTATGATAGGCAGCCTTGGATTGAGAGGGAAAACATGCACTTAGAGGGTCTGTTGGAGAACACCAAGAGGGAGCTTGGACTCCAAAATAATATGGCAAGGCACTATGCCTTAAGAAATAAGATTCCAAGGGCAAAGCTCAAAAGAACCCTTTCAAATATTCAAGCTCTCAAGGAGGCAAAAGGAAAATAAAACCTTGAAATCCTTGCTGATGCATCCCTATAGGCATCCCAAACATAATTAGCAAGGCAAATTCAAATTTTGGCATATTTTTTGGGGCACCGTTTTGAGGAATGGCTTAATTTTTTGGAATCCTTAGGCCAAGGACATCATCCACAAACAAATTGATATCATTTAGAGTATAACTGGTACTCCAAAAGTGCCAAAAACACCCAAAAAATCACCTTTCTGTCCTATTTTCAGAGTTTGCGCTCCGCCTTGAGTAGTCTTGGGAGATTTATCCTTTTAGAATCAAAATGAATTCCAATAAGAAAAATAAAGGGATTTTTGGAAAGTATACTAGACAAGCTTTCAAATGAGATATCATGGAGCTCATTTGGACACATGGAAGGCCTTCAAATCTTGGTCATAAAACAAGAAATTTTTCTGGTGCAGGCACTGCGCCCTTGCCCTTAGCGCTATGCCCTAGCTTTCAAAGTAAAAAAAAGACACAAATTTATTGAAAAGAGATTATTTTGAGGAATTTTAAGGCAAACCACTCCTAGTGAGCTCAGAATTTATGTTTGAGGTTATTTTGCATTTATTAAGTTAGATATTTTGTTCCTTGGGCCTTGCATGGTCTCTTTGGACAAAAATAGAATTTATGATGTATTAATGACATTTTGGAAACCCTATTTAGGGTTTTGGTCCTCCTTTCTAGTTAAATATTACATTGAGGCCTCATTGTACATGTTGGTTGATTATTGAGAAGAATATCATAGACTTGAAGATTGAGGAGAAATTTGGCTTTGGACTTTGTGAATGTCTTGATTTGCATGATGATTTGTCAAGCTCACTTGCAGGATTCCTTAACATAGTTAATGGTGATGTATTTCCTATCTAGTGCTTGTTTTCTCATGTTATCATTTTGTTTCATCTTTCTCATGCAGTAGGGCAGAAATTTTAGGCTAAGAAATGATGTTTAGAGGCACCTTGACTCTGTCTACTCTCTACTGCTTGTCTGTTTTCCTCTGCTAGGTCAGATTAGAGAATTCTTGAATGCTCTCCAATTCCACTTATGCTTATTTATCTTAAGAATGAATTAATAGATCCTGCTCTTTGATGTAACTTAAGCATTGTTTTTTGAGATCTTTGCTTTGAAGTATTGCTAATTAGGGTTTAGCTGAAGAGGTCTATGGTTTTCCCTACCCTTTTTCCCATATTCAATGGTTTTTTTGAAGTTATTTGTAGTTTTATTAAGGAAATTAGGAGTTTCCTACTCTTTTTTATTACTACATGTCTTAGATGTTTTCTTTGCCTGAAGGTGAAATCACTAGAAGACTTACAAGTTTCTTACCCTCTATGGTTCACTAGATTGTTGTCTTAATGTCTACTTTCTAGGGTTTGGTCAAAGAAGTTATTGGTATGCCCCGTCTTTGGTTATTTATTTATTTCATAGTTATTTTAAAGGCTATTCTTGTTAAAGTATTTTTTAAAGGATTCTTAACTACCCTTTGCACCTAGTATGTTCACAATTTAATGTTTCACTTCACTCACATAAGATTTTATATCCATTTGGCTTAGTTAGACTTACCCTGTGATATACCCTTGACCTATTGTTGCACTTCTCAAGACCTTTTGTAGACTCCATAGCCCATTGGTTTAAACCTCTCTCACTCTATCTATTTTTCTTGATAACCTACCCAAACAAACAGCCAAACAAACAAACCCTAATCCTTTAGCCTAAAATCAAAACCCTAAAATCATACAAGTTACATCCTTTACAAAAACATAGAGAGAGCCCTCTCTGAGTCTAGGAAGGCTAGGTCATAGGACTCCAAAGACTGGTTTGATGTTACCCTTCTACATTTGGTCTTGCCAATCTAACAAATTACGAGGACCTAACATAATGTTGATCGCGGTGGGACTCTGAGTCAGTAACATCCTAAATATTCCTTGAGAACTCTCAAACCCCCTGTAAAACTTAGAAAACCAAGTGTTCAGCCAAGATTTGTATCTATTTTATTCATCATATTAGCACCATGTTAACCATACTAGAGAACACTCATTGAAAATATTTGTGTTACATTAAGAAACTCAGAAAGCCCAAAACATCTCTAGATTGGTTTTTAAATTGTTGATGATGGACAACAAGAAAACCCTAAAAGTAGTAAACACCACCCACCTGGTGACTGCAGTGGCCTCTAGTAGGCCTACTAATTCCACTAGTTCTCATAGACTCCTCTGGGATTGTGTCAATCAGTCCTAGTAGTTTAAAGCCTAGTCACACACTGTGTGACTTCAGTAATTATTAAGAGAGGTATGTCTTTTCAAAAAACAGTCATAAAATTTCAACCTCTCTATGCTTCGGGTCTAAAATATGGCTTCACAAAGAATTAGCACCAGATCTCACCATGATCCTAACCCTCCTACCATAGTTGATGACCCAAAAAGAATCTTGTGGAAAACTTCTAGGACTGAAGATTCAACTACTGTTAGGACCATTCACAAAGCAATTTCTGTCCCTGAAAACCTCACAGCCTTGCAAGATCCCCAATTTGACTTACACTATAGAAGAAACCTTTTTAGAACTAAGTCTCAAAGTGGGATAGACCATACATACCTTGAGCCCATAGATTTGCATCAGAGTCCTAGTAGAGAAGCCTCTCCTTCCACTCCTCCTGATTTTCAGCTTCTCCAAAACATTGGCTCCTTTCACTCCAAATATGCTCAATCTCAGCTTGTTGGTCCAAGTACATCTTCCACCCCCATTCACACATCCACTGTGCAAACTACTCCATTTCATCCTCCACCTCCTCTCACAAATCCTCCTTGGATTCCTTTACCTCCAACCATGGTAGCATGTTTTTCCCCATTGGTACTACCCCAACCTTTACTGCCTATGCCTCAAGACTACGAATATAAAATCCCTCACTTTACTAGAGCTGACTCTAGCACTGCCCAACAACATATAGATAGGATGAATGATACCTTTGACTACCAAGAGATAGAAGAGGAGACCATAAAAATGAGAATTTTTTCCCAAAGCTTAGGAGGAGAAGCAAAGAAATCGTTCAAAAACTTAACTCCTAATAGCATTCATGACCTCCCTTCCCTTTACCAAACATTCATAAATAAATATGAGATTAAGAAAAACCCTCTTCAAATCCTCTCAGAGTATAATAACATTAAGAGAAATGTTGGGGAAAGTTTCCAAGAATACTGCACTAGGTTCAATAGTGTATACAATGAACTCCCACCTCACATGAAACCCCCACAGGGACTAGCCTTAGTAAAATTTCTAGAGGGTTTTGATCCAGACATGGCCTACCAATTGAGATAAAGAGATCCCCTAATGTTAGAAGACATGAAAATGGGAGATGTGAGTGTAGAAGCCAATATAATTGGGAATATGGTTAGGATGAGGACAGAGAAGAAGGTTACATACAAAGATGAAACCATGTCATCCACATCTAATGTTAAAATTGGAAATCTAGTTAGTGTAATGGAAAGGATGATGGAGAAAATCATTTTTAATGAGAGAGCACCCCCTAGGGAAAACCAAACAAATCCTCAAAATAGAAATAGAAACCAAAACTTCAGAAGAGACCCTCCTCAAAACATACAAAGAGACAATGACCAACAAATCAGACCTCCTTTCCAAGAAAAATATGTAGAAGAAGACAAAAGAGAGATTGAAGAGCAAGCAGAAAACCATATAAATCTGATAGACTCTAATAATGAGGGTGATGTTTTTCTCACAGAAGAAGAACAAGTTCTATTTTTCCCAAGCCAAAATGATAGAACATATGAGGATTCTGAAGAGTACAAGCTAGGATTTGAAAATGCCATCATGGAGGTTCATAGATAGTATGACCTTAGGAGTAAGAAAATCCAAGATGCCTCCAAGAAAAACAAATTAGAAATTGTTGTTAGAAATACCCCTAACAACATCCTTAAGAAGACAACAGAAAAGACCAACATAATGGCTAAGACTCCTAATCAAAACGAAGACAAGACTAGCCAACATAACAGTGACCCAAGCTGCCCTAGTGCATCAACTAGTGGCCCTGGAAAAACTGCTCTAACTGACATTCCTAATAAAAATCAGCAAACCAAAGTAGCTAAAAAGACTATGTGTGATAAAAATGATGTAAATACACCAAGAACACTAGCACCTTTCAGTTTTGAGGGATATATTTCCAAGATAAAAATAGCCATACCTCTTACTAAACTGGTAACTCAGGATGTATATAGGTCCCATGTTTTGAAAGCTTTGAACATAGGAAATTACACCGACACTATGAATTTAACTGATGACAAGCCAGAGTTGTTGTTTGGACCTGAAGTAGAGGGAAAATATCAAGAAGGATTTTTCCCTCCATTCTATGTCAGCTTAACATTCATGACAAAAGCTTGCACAATGCTATGCTAGACTCCGGCGCCTCACACAATCTCATGCCCAAGGTGGTGATGGAGATATTAGGCCTCGAAATAACCAAACCTTACAAATACTTGTACTCTTTTGATTCAAGCAGAGTAAAATTTTTGGGTCTAATCAAGGATCTGTGTGTCAATCTGGCACAAATACCTGCCAAAAGCCTAGTCATGGACATTGTAGTGGCTGACATTCCCCCCAAGTATGGCATGCTTTTATCTAGATCATGGGGAGCCAAAATCCAAGGAAACCTCCAAATGGACATGACCTATGCTACCATCCCGGTCTTTAACCAAACAAGGAGATTGTATTGGGAATCTCACATGAAATACATGGTTAGCAGCCAAGATAGGCCAAAAAACACCCCTCTCTATTCTATGCATTCAGATCTTGACTCATTTATATTTTATAATGAAGATGACATTAATGAACAAGTAAATGAAAATGAGAAAAGAGTTAGGCCTACTAAAACAGTCAAACCAAACACAAAATGAAGAACTTGACAGCCTAAACTCTAGCAGCCCTTAACAACAACATAATGGTGAATCTGAACTTGAAACACTTTGGAACATGAGCTTTGATGGCTCTTGTAGCAAAGCTAGTTTAGGAGAAGGTGTTTGGATACATAACACCAATGAAGGACACTCCTACAAACTAGATTTTCAATGCACTAACAATATTGCAGAGTATGAGGCTCTTCTCCTTGGTTTACATTTTTAAAAAAACATAGGAGCTAAGAAGATCTCTATTCAAGGAGATTCCGAGCTAATCATTGGGCAAATAAAAGGAGAATATTTAGCCAAGAATCCTAGGCTAAGAGAATATTGGAATGTTGCCTTAGACCTCGTGAATACATTTGAGAAATATGAACTTACCTCTATCCCAAGAGCTCAAAAAAACCTTTCCAATGAACTAGCCTTTGCTGCCAACACTTGACAAGTACCTCATACCAATGAAAAATTCACGGTAAAATTCAAAAGAAGACCTGCAATACCTGAAAACATATATTATTGGCAAGTGTTTGAAGGTGATAAACAAATTGATGATTTCCTACAATATAAGAATTAATTCTCAATACCAAAACCAAGATTAGATCATGAAAAAGACTTCCCTAATGAAGACCAAACACCCAAAACAAAGCCATTTCCTACTGCTGATATAAATCTGCTAAAACACTTTCACGAGGTAGAATTTTCTAGGGACCTGGATCAAAAGGACCTTGAGGTATTGCAATGCAAATAATTCATTACCAAGAGGTCTTGCCCCCTTATAAGATTTGTTTGACTTCAATGATGTTGCTAGGAAGCCAAAAATGGAATCCAACAAAACTGATGTGGAAGAATGCAACATAGGCAATGTAGAAGAGCCTAAAATGATCAAGCTGTCCAAAACTCTGCCACCTCACATAAAACAAAAATACATTGAGCTATTCAAAGAGTTTAAAGATGTTTTTTCATAGGGTTATGAGGACTTCAAGTCCTATGACACAAACATCATTCAACATAACATTCCTCTAAAGGAAAACCAAAAACCATTCAATAAAAAATTGAGAAGAATAAACCTCGTCTTAGTGCCTCTAGTTGAGAAGGAAATAAATAATATGTATGATGCTGGAATCATAGTCCCACTTAGGTACTCAAAATGGGTTTCAAACCTTGTGTCAGTAAGAAAAAAAACAAGGGATATTAGGTTATGCATAGACTTTATAAACTTAAACAAAGCCTCCCTGAAAGACAACTACCCTTTACCTAAGATGGATCATATACTGCAAATGGTGGTAGGCTTTAAAAGAATATCATTTCTTGATGGTTTCTTAGGTTACAATCAGGTGCTAGTACCTCCAAGTGATCAGCACAAAACTTCTTTCAAAACACCTTGGGGCACCTTCATGTATGTTAAAATGCCTTTTGGGTTGATGAATGTAGGGGCTACTTTTCAAAGAGCCATGGACATAGATTTTTCCAAAGACATAGGTTACTTCATAGTAATGTACCTTTATGACATCACTGTCTATTCTAAAACTGATGAAGAACACCTAGTTCACTTGAGAAAGGTCTTTGAGAAATGTAGGAAGTATGGTCTATCCTTAAATCCTAAAAAAACTCTGTCTGGTGTTCAAGAAGGAAAACTATTGGGCCACATCATATCTAAATAAGGGATAAATATAGACCCCAAAAGAATTGAAGGTATATTAAAGACCAGCCACCCTAGGAACATTAAAGAGCTGCAATCTTTGAATGGAAAGATCAACTTCCTAAGAAGGTTCATACCAAACCTTGCTGAACTCCTAAGAAACATCAAGAACATGCTGAAAAGAGAAGTAGGAGTCAAGTGGACCATGGAAGCAAAAAAATCCTTTGAACTGGTAAAACAAGCCCTTACCCAAACACTAGTTCTAATCAGCCCTGACTTTACCAAGGATTTCTTCATTTTCTCCTTTGCATTAGAACACACTATTGTTGCAGTATTGCTTCAAAAGAACGTGATAGGACAAGAACAGCCCATAGCTTTTTTCAGGAAGGAATTGAGGGATGCACCTTTAAAATATAACATCATGGAGAAACGAGCCTTTTCCTTTATCAAAACATTGAAAGACTTTGGAGTTTACATTTTTCACTCCCATGTCATTGCTTTTGTTCCACATAAAGTTGTTAAAGACATTCTAAATCAGGACCCTGATGGTAAAAGGGGTAAGTGGATTGCTATCATCTGAGGATATGTTTTAGAAATCAGACCCACTGAACTGATTAAAGGACAAGGACTTACCAAACTCATGGCTGAATCAAATTTTCAAGTGCTAGACATAAACATATTACATTCTTTGGATGAACAAGAGGAACTGGTGACTCCACCCATTAAAGAAGCATTCCTGAACTCACTCTGGAATGTTGATATATTGTATGTACTTGTTAACCTAAATGTTCCTCCTTCTTTGTCCAAAACAAAATCTAGGTTCTTGAAACAAAAGGCTTTAAATTTCTACATTCTAGATAGAGCTTTGTATTGGAAAAATTATGTTGGTATCTTGCTTAATTTTTTACTTGAAGATGATGCAGATAGAATCATGCATGAATTTCATGAAGGAGAATGTGGAGGTCATCTCTATTGGAAAGCCACAGCCAACAAAATCCTTAGAGCTAGTTACTATTGGCTCACTCTTTTCCTGACATACACAAGCTAGTTGCAACTTGTCATAAATGCCAAATCTTTGATGGCAAGAGAAAACTACTACCTTTTCCTTTGCATCCTATTAGTGTTGAAACTCATTTTCAACAATGGTGCTTATATTTCATTGGTGAAATCCATCCTAACTCATCTGCCCAACACAAGTGGATCCTCACTACCACTGACTATTTCACCAATTAGATAGAAGCCATCCCTTCAAGAAATGCCACTGACTTAGTCATCTTCAAATTCCTTGAAACCAACATGTTGTCCAGATTTGGATGTCTTAAAAAGATCATCACCGATAATGTTGCTGCATTTAAGTCCAAGAGAATGGTGGTCTTTTTCTACAAATATCATATCACACTAGGGCACTCTACAACTTATTAACCTCAAGGTAATGGGTTGGTTGATTCCTCTAACAAAATTTTGGTGAATATCATCAAGAAGCTGCTGGAAGAGAACAAAAATTCATGGCATAGAAAACTAGTGCATGCACTATGGGTTGATAAACTAACAACCAAGAAATCTATCAATGTGCCTCCCTATCAGCTAGTATATGGGATGGATGCAGTTTTCCCAACATCCTTGGGAGTTCCAGTTATGAAGCTTCTTCAAGAGGTACAATCAGAAGCTAATGATATGTAAATAAGGTTGAACCAAACCATTCATTTGCAGCAGTCAAGGGAAGAAGTTTACAAAAGAACACAAGTAGTGCAAGATAACATCAAGAAGATCTTTGACAAAAGGACAAAAGCCAATGATTTCTAGATTGGAGACAAAGTTTTGAAATGGGATTAAAGGAGAGAGGACAAAGGAAAGAATGGAAAAATTTAAAATTTATGGGAGGGTCCATTAGGAGAATTTTGAGGTCTAAAATGGGCCTCCTAAGAAAATAATAAAATAATAGCTAAACCAATAAAATAATATTTCTGAATTTGAAATTCAATCTTTGCACCACAATCAATGTAACCATAGTTAAATTAAATTCAAAACTTGTACCAAAATAAAATTAATAAAAAACTTCTATTGATGTGACTATAAATAAGAATGGGCCTTTCAAGAAAAAATCATTATCATTGAACAACTAATGCATTTGTCCTTTGTACTTAAATAACTTAAAATAAAATATAAATATAAATTTATAAATCCTTAATTATATTATATGTTATTAATTGAAATTTATATTATTTAAATTTTATAATAACATGTAATTAATATACTATATAAAAATAATATAATATAATATAATAAATGTATAGGGATATGCATTGTTTCTTTCAAGAAATATAAAATAAAAATAATATATTTTTATTCAAAAAGTGTGAAATGACATTTATTATGAGTACTTAACTTTGACTCTAAAAGTACTTAGAGCACTACCATGGTTAACCATGAGTTTTTATCCACCATTGAGAATGTGACAAGTACGTACCTTTAACTCAAGCAATGTGTAATATTCCAAAATTTGCACATAGCAATTTGGAATATTAGATTTTGCTGCTTTCACTAAGGAGATGAATAAATGGGTAAGGAGGCCCATGAACAATAAAAATATGAATAAATTCCACCTTAATGAGGAAGGAGATCACCTTAGGAGCTGTATTCTACACTTTCAGGTGTGAACAAGGGAAAAATAGATGTGGACAGAGTCAAGTTTGACTAAGTCAACATGCATAGTTGAAGAGGAAGAGATCACCCAAGTAAACTAGCTCAATGTGGACAAGGATTAGATAGATTTACATATGAGAGCTAGATTGAAGACCCCTCAGTGTGAAAGGAGGAAATACAGGTGAACTAGTTCCAGTTGACCAAGTCAACAATGCTGCTAGAAGAGGAGGGAAGCCAACAAGGACAGCGCAGTTTTGAAGGAGGAATCTTCACTAGGAAGTCACCTCAACAATGTGTGGGGTCTAGGCTGAGGAGGCTTAACAAGGATAAAAAGGAGGGCATAGTAGCAAGGATATCATTGAGTATTCAGCTATCTTTGGTCTTTTGACTACTTGCATGCTTCAACAATTTAGCTATGGTTGCAGCACTTCTTAGTGCAAAGAATTCTCATGCGGGAATTCCATCCTATTCTTTAGATCAGCTTGCTTAAGGGATCTAAAGGGAAGGGTTTGAGCTTCAATTACATCATCTGGATTAGGTCCAATCAGCCATTAACACCTATAGCGCATTCATATTTAGAAACTGCATCCTTTTTGTAGGTGCAGTAGCAACAGGATTGCACCCCTAAATTTTGTGCTAGTGTTTGAGGAGGAGGTGTTTATTTCCCTCTGGGAGTTCTAATAAGAAGGGCCTAGGGCCATATTTCTATATTAATCAGCTATATTATGTCATATTCAGCCATTTTTAATACAGAGATGCAGTAACTTCATTATTTTCTGCAGTGCCTCTTTTTATACATGTATAATGCCGGAAACCCTTGCGGGGTGTCTTATTTTTTTTGTAAAAGAGGTTAAACCTAAATTTCTCTACTATTTGATTAACATAATCTCAATATTAGTCTTATTTAATCATTTTATGTAGAAAACCTCATGGGAATTATGCTCTCACAGTCTTCAGAAACTCTATTGTAGAGAAGTCATGGGATCGGGATGTTTTTAAGCTATCTTGAGCTAGGGAGATATGTTTAGTGTAGCTAGATTCATTTGTTTCACCTCTAATTCTAAAAGTGGGTTGTATATTGTGTAAAATAAGGAATCCAAGTCCTAGTATCCATTGTTATTGCGTTATTTATTGAAGGCAGCTATTTTATGTCCTATATCACTGCATTTCCCCACTTGGGAAGGAGGATATAGGCCATATTATTGCCGAGGTTCTTACATCTGCTGGTGATATTTTCTTTTAAATATAATGAGATATTATACATTTCCATGCTCATGATTTTCTGAAGCTCCAACTTTGGAATATCTTAAGATATTCCATTTGTTGTAGAAAATCCCAATTTTTGGATATTACAGTGGTATCAGAGGTGCCATCTTGGCTCAGCCTGTGGATTTCAGATCCAAATAGAAGATAAGAATAAGAGGAGAACAAAATTATGAGTAGGATGAGATTACTCTCATCAATTTTTAGAACTAAGAAGAAAGAAGAGAAATGCTCTAAAACTCCAAGAGGGTTTCAAGAAGGAGAAAGCTGCAATGAGACCCCTAGAAGGTTTCAGGAGGAAGAAGAAGATGCATGCACTTCCTATTCTTATAGAGGAAATGGAGAGAAAGAAGGCCACTTATAACATGAGATCTTGAGTGGGTATTTGGCAGAATACAAGTGCCAACCTAGGGCTTGCAGAGAGATCCTAGATTTTCCTCGGTTTGTTCAACTGAGAGAAGAAAGAAGACCATGCGGTAAGAGAATGATAAGAGGAAACAAATTTCTTTTTTCCACATTTGATGGATCACTCAAGTGTGCAACAAAGGCTTGGATAATGAAACTAGAGGCATTTTTCCCACTCCATCCAGTAGTGGAAAAAAAGGCTGTGGAAATCTCAGTGCTACACTTGGAGGGCAAGGCAAGATCTTGGTGGTCCAGCCATGTAAGACATGCAAGGGTATCTACTTTTTCTAATTTCACTCATCAGGTAATCAGAATATTTGACAGTAGAAGGTCAAAGAAGGAGGAGTCCTCTTCTCCATTTGAGGAAACTTGTACCAGCGCTATCATAGCTATGGGGGAGAAACCCTCAACATCTTCAGTTAGAGGAGCCAACCTATTGGGGGGAGAAACCCTTACAGCCATTCGAGATACTTTTAAAGATCATAAAGGTATGTCTAAATTTTCATCTTCTATTGTTTTATCAAATCATATGGAGAATTGTATACCATTTCACACTACTCATTTGGGACAGCATGATTGCACTACGCTATGCAATCTTGGGTTGATCAAGAAAGGGCTGAGACATCATCCTAATGGGCCACTAATGGGCTGCACACCACATGTGAGGGTGGGGTGTGATTTCTTGAAGGATGGAGTGAACTTGGTCCCAATTTTTTTTATGTAGAATCATATGCTCATCCTTGAATCGAGACCTAAGATAGTGTATGAGGAAGCAACTATATCATTGGAGAGACTAGCAGTGCTTCCAAACAATAGCGGTAAGGAGGCTTTGACTTTATTACATCTGGATCTTGATGGGTTTAAGATGGTTATGAACATGAGATCTTCTCTAAGGGATCTCCAAGGAAATGCATTCCATCATTTCATAAAATGCAAAGAAGAGAAACTGGTTGTGGAGGATGGTAACCCTCACTGGAGGAATGCCAAGATGAAGAATGATAGGAGGCATCCACATGGGGTTTAATGGATGTGGAAGGAGAGCAAGAGGCTGATGAGCCACTAGAAAATTTATGATACAGGGCAGCAAGAGGCAAAGTTGCGATGGCTACTCTTGAGAGAGTTTTGCCATCATGAGGCATATCCTTCTCCTAAGGGTATGAGGGTGGAAGACAGTTGGCAGGACGCTAGCATCATATCGCAGCCTAGAGGTTGTGTAATATTCCTAAATTAGCTTTAGATAATGGGAATATTAATTTTTCTTTTGAAATCTAGATGAATGAATAATTGGGCAAGGAGGCTCATAATTTTCTCAAGTATGAATAAAAATCCCTCATGGTGTGAAAAGGGATCATGAAATAACCAGATCAAGCATCCACATGTGTGAACAATGTCTAAACTATGTGGACAAGGTCAAGTTTGACCAAGTCAATAGCATTTATTCTCAAAGAGTGGATCCTAAATAAAGACAGCTTAATGTGAATGGAAATCAAGCTAACCAGTTAAAATGAAGACAACTTGAGTGTGGAAGAGGTTGATCACTTGACCAATTCAACCATGACCATATCTATAGTGCAGTTTAGATGCATTGAACCTCTTGGAGGGATAGCGCAGTCTAGATGCATTGAACCTCTTGGAGGGACAGCGCAATTCTAGAAGGAGCTTTTACATGTGAAAGAGGCTAAACTAATGAAGTGGTTTAGGGTTTTGACAAGACTCCAATATTATAAAAGGAGGAGAGCAACAAGAGAGGGTTGTTGAATATTCTTATTTTGTGAAGGTATTGTCTGCTTAGACATCCCTTGTTGGGCTTTCCTGTTTAGGATTCCCACCTCCTTCCTTGAGCAGCTCTTGGAGGAGACTTATGCTATCTTGTCCACTATCAGTCTTGGGCCAAGCTTCACCTTACACTTACAGCACTAATCCTATTGAGGGTTGGGTTATCCTTATGAGTTGCAACAATGGAAGACACTAGATCTACTCAGATCTAGTCTATACTAGTGGCTATTCCTAATGAGTGTGTCTTTTAACCTCCTAGAAGAGTGCATTAGCTCATTGAGCTCTAGATCTAGACCTTGGCATCAGGCCAAAGAATTCTCAGATCCTACAGTGCAGTTTCTCTCCCTGGACTGCGTTATTTGCAAATGAGAAGTTGCAGGGTGTTTTGTCTGCATTTTGGAGGAGAGATCTCTGGTGTTAGGATTCTTCCTCTCACTGTGGTGATCCATGGATTTGCCATCCAATCCATGTTTGTTTCATATCTGATCTTCTATCCTATTGTATGCTATAGAAATTTCTAAATATTTCTGCAGATCTGCAACTTTAGATCTTAGATCTACTCTTTGTGCTTCATGTTTTGCACAAAACCCCAAGGGGAATGTATAGATGAGAATTTCTTGTACACAAATCTGTATTAGATCTAAATTTTTATGTAAAAATATTTTCTACATCTGAAGATTAATAAACTGCTGCTTCAGCCCCTAAAAATAATGCTATCATGTTTATGCAGTCTTTTCTTGTGGTTGTAGCACCTCATTTATGAGGATTTTTCCTATATTGTCTCATTCTTTCTCTTGTAAAATGTATGGGCTGTAATGTAAATATGATTTTTTGTTATAAATATGATTCATAAACCTCCATATCAGCCTAATACTGTGCTTTAGTGGATCTATTTTATTTCTGAAGCAGTCCTTTGCATATAGTTGCAACCCCTCTCTTTGGGTGATTTTCAGCTAGACTAGTTTGTGGGAGATCTGTTTAACCTACCTATTCTGATTTGTTTTTTCCCTCCTCCTGGATTTATATCTTAGATGAGCTTATCTAAGGGATCTAGGAGCTGCAAACTCATTTTTTTCCACATAATTCTCATAAGTGTATTATTTCAACAAGCTTGTTGAGCTGTCCCGATTTTGGGATATTACAGTGGTATCAGAGCAAGATATTTGGCTCAGACTATGGGCTACAAGAAAAAATTATATAAATCAAAGAGAAAGGTTAGAATGATTAATAATATTAGTTTACTCTCATTACTTTTCAGATCCAGTAAGAACCTCTCCAAGGAGGTTGAATAAAAAGAAGAGAGAAGGAGTAGTGAAACCCCTAGAGAGTTTCAAGAGCAGGAAGATCTCCCGATCAGATCTACAAGATCTATACATGAGGAAAATTATGAATCCTCATCTCATGGATATGTGCACTCAGCCATATCACCAAATATTCAACGTTCTGTCAATGATTTCTTCATGAAGAGGAAGAAAGGAGGTGTACCCGAGAAGGATACTCTTGGAGAGTATTTGCAGGAGTATGAAGGTCAATCTAAGGAGTTCAAAGATGACTTGAACTTCCAAGGATTCTGCAAGATCAAGGAGGATAGAAGCACAAAGGGGAAGTAGCATGGTGTGGGTAGATTCTTTCTATCTACTTTTGATGGATCACCTAAATGTCCAATTAGGGTTTGGGTGGAGGAGCTAGACAACTTTGTGCAGCAACATCAAGTCTCTAAAATTGAAGCCATCAAATTAGCAGCACTGCATTTTGAAGGTAAAGAAAATTCTTGGTGGTTGTTTGAGTCTTATTCCTTAATAAATGAAAATACACCTACTTATGCAAAGTTTATTGAAATATTAGTGGAAAGGTTTGATGAAGCTCCATGTGTAACATCTTCTGTTGAAACTATCAAACCATATCAAACAAATATTTTGCATGAGTTGGAAGGGTCTATGAATCCAAATCCATTTCTAAAAACCATGGAAGAAGGTGTAATTTTGTTGGATGATTTCCAAGGGAAAGATCTCATTTGGATGAAAGGCTTCCTTCTCAAGAGGAAATCATGAAGATTCCTCCTTCAATAGATGACCAAGATCTAAGGTCTCTTGTTGATGATGAGATAATTTCAATTATTGAAGAGGATGAGGGGCAGGTAGGAGATGATAACGCAATCACAAAAAAGGCACCTCAATCAATTCATGGAGAGGGGGATGGAGCACGTTCTCCAAGGAAAGAAACTCTTGCACTCTTGCAAGAAGTTCCAAAGGGTCTCACACATAAAGCTCTTGGCATAACACATGAGCAGCATGTACCATCATTGTCAAATGATGAGATTTGGAGGATAGGAGGAAAAGAGGAGGAAGGGAATCACAAGATGGAGAGCATGAACCCTTCTCTGTTTCAAGGTTTCAAAGAACAAAGAAGGAAAGAGGACCTATGCTATATAGGTAGGGGAAAATCTGTCCACCTACATCCACATTCTACTCTATGCCTTGATGCCTCTTTGCAAGAAGGCATTTCACTAGGAGGACCTCTTGATTGGAGGGAAACTAAAGTGTTCTCTCAATTATGGGAAGAATTTTCTTACTTGGCTAAGGAGGGAGCCTTGGGAGAAGCCAGCATAGCGCAGAGAATCTCTCATAAATTCAGAAGAGAGGTGGGCAATTTCCTGAAAGGGGCATTGCTATCTCCCACTCAATTATCTGCGCTGAGAGATGAGGAATAACAATTCTATGATGGCATGAGCATGGGAATACATGGAAACTCCATAAATTTATGGAAACCCATGATATATTCATTCACAGAGAATATTTATGAACATGGCAAGGGGATGCTAACACTCTTGCATGCATGGGCCAAAATTAGGAATTATTGGAAGACAAGGACTTTCAGGGGGGAAGTTGATTTCCATATGCTTCAATCTTGTCTTGAGCAAGATCTTTTGAAAATGAGGCAGCAAAGGGAAGATTATGATGCTCCAACATGTGATTTTGAAATAAAGCATGTCAAAGAGGAGAGTCATGACATGACAGGGGCTGCATTTCAGACCTCTACAGCGCTGTCAGTTTTGGGGAGCCTAGATCCTTATTGGGATTTCCAAATCATGATGGAATACTCCAAGGACCTTTTCACATGTGGGGTTATTGATGGGGAAGTAATGGATGGAAGTTTCAAGGTATTTTATGGAGTCATTTATTTTTATAATCTTATTATTTTGGTTAGAGACTCCAAGCTCAAGAAGGGACCACTAAATGCAACCTATGTGATCCTTCTTTCCAAACCCACTGGTTTCATTAGAGCATATCATACTCTCTTGGGTGAATTCATATGGGAAGGTTTCAAAGAAGATGTGCACTCTCATATGGATAAGTGCATGAGATATTTGTTAGAGAGGGAGGAACATAACTCTTGGGAAGAGCCATCACTCATACCTCCTTCCTCATTGAGTGTAAGAGGGGGCTCATCCATGAGTTACCTCACTGATGTAAAGCAAGTATATATAGGGACTTGTCCTTCTGAGTATTATGATGTATCTCCTATATGCTTATATTTTTATAACACTCATTTGCAAAACATTGCTCAAAGAGGGGGCACTATTTATGATGGATTTCATGGGCCACTCAAGGCCATGAGCTATGTTGATGCAGGTCATTCCTTGGAGGATATTGGGAAGTTATTATACTCTTCATGGTGTGATTCTTTTACACCAGCTATGATGCACCTTCTCCAAGCATCCAGGGGGGATGGGGCAGCAAACAAGTATTGGGGGAGGCACTTTTCATCTCTTATTCTATGGCAGTTAAGGGTAAAACTGCGTTGGTTGCACATGAGGGAACATATTCCTTCTCCTTTATCGTACATGGCATCTAGCATGCTTCTAATCATGATTCCATGTATTGGAAATGTTCTTGCTCTTGGGAACATGGTTGGAGGAGAGGCACGTTAGTGGGATGTGTCCTTGGGGGAAGAAGTTCCCCACTCTTTTTGCGCTGCATGCTTCAATGGGAGCATGAGATATTGTATGGCCACTATGATAGGTCACTTGTCTCTTTGTAGAGTGGGCCATATGTTTGTTGGGGACATGCCTCTCCTATGTATTGGGGAGGATTTTTTCTATGGATTTCCAAGCTGGAAGGTGATCCACTTCATTTGGATGATAGCATGGAGATGGGAGTCTTTCATGAATAATGAAATTCCCCATGATTTTCATCACTTCTATCTTGAGGAGGGACCACTGGAAGACATGAATATTGCAGAAAATCTGGAGCAATGGTGGAGGCTATTGAAGGAGAGGGACACAAGAGAAGAAGGGGAGATTTTGCAGCACCCTTGCAGTTGCTTGAGGAAAAGAAATATTTGGGAGGGGGAGACTGTAATATTCCTAAATTAGCTCCAGCTAATGGGAATATTAATTTTTATTTTGAAATCTAGATGGATGAATAATTGGGCAAGGAGGCTCATAACTTGCTCAAGTATGAATAAAAATCCCTCATGGTGTGAAAAGGGATCATGAAATAACCAGATCAAGCATCCACATGTGTGAACAATGTCTAAACTGTGTGGACAAGGTCAAGTTTGACCAAGTCAATAGAATTTATTCTCAAAGAGTGGATCCTAAATAAAGACAGCTCAATGTGAATGGAAATCAAGCTAACCAGATAAAATGAAGACACCTTGAGTGTGATAGAGGTTGATCACTTGACCAAGTCAACCATGACCATATCTACAGCGCAGTCAAGATGCATTGAACCTCTTGTAGGGACAGTGTAGTTCTAAAAGGAGTTTTTACATGTGAAAGAGGCTAAACTAATGAAGTGGTTTAGGGTTTTTACAAGAATCCAATCTTATAGAAGGAGGAGGAGAGCAACAAGAGAGGGTTGTTGAAGATTCTTATTTTCTGAAGGTATTGTCTACTTATACATCCCTTGTTGGGCTTTCCTATTTAGGATTCCCACCTCCTTCCTTGAGCAGCTCTTGGAGGAGACTTGTATTATCTTGTCCACTATCAGGCTTGGGCCAAGATTCACCTTACACTTACAACGCTTATCCTGTTGAGGGCTGGGTTGTCCTTGTGAGTTGCAGCAGTGGAAGACACTATATCTTCTCAGATGTAGTCTATACTAGTGGCTCTTCTCAGTGAGTGTGTCTTTTAACCTCTTGGAAGAGTGCATTAGCTGATTGAGCTCCAGATCTAGACTTTGGCATTAGGCCAAAGCATTCTCAGAGCCTAAAGTGCAATTTCTTTCCCTAGACTGAGTTAATTGCAAAGGAGAAGTTGCAGGGTGTTTTGTCTTCATTTTGGAGGAGAGATCTCCAGTGTTAGGATTCTTCCTCTCACTATGGTGATCCATGGATTGGCCATCCAATCCATGTTTGTTTCAGATCTGATCTGCTATCCTATTGTATGCTTCATAAATTTCTAAATATTTCTGCAGATCTGCAACTTTAGATCTCAGATCTACTCTCTATGCTTCATGTTTTTCACAAAACCCCAAGGGGAATGTATAGATGAGCATTTCTTGTACACATATATGTATTAGATCTAAATTTTTATGTATATATCTGACCTAGATATGAGGATCAATAAAATACTGCTTCAGCCCCTAAAATAACGCTGTAATGTTTATGCAGTCTTTTCTTGTGGTTGTAGCACCTTATTTTTGAGGAGTTTTCCTGTATTGTCTCATTCTTTCTCTTGTACAATGTATGCGCTATAATGTAAATCTGATTTTCTGTTATAAATATGATTCCTGAACCTCCATATCATCCTTCTATTGTGCTTCAGTGGATCTATGTTATTTCTGAAGCAGTCCCTTGCATATAGCTACAACCCCTCTCTTTGGGTGATTTTCAGCTAGACTAGTTTGTGGGAGATCTGCTTAACCCACATAGTCTAATTTTTTGGATATTACAGGTTGGGTGTATCATGTTGATTTGATCCTCTTCACATCAATAAACATATTCTCACCTCATGATTTGTATGATGGAGGTGTGAGAGGGCAGCAAGAGTCATTATTGTTGTGGCTTCTATTAGGAGAGGATGGGCAGGAATTTTCACATAATTTTCATGATATTTCCAGAGAGAAGGAAGGTGCATTCATGGTGCAAGGAGGCTACCCTTTAGCATTGGAATATTATGAGGGGCTTCCATGTAGGAAGAAGATCTTCTCACATAGTAGCATGATGGTGGATTCCTTTGGCATATGGAATGTCAAAGGGAGGAGTCATGGAGCCTTATTTCTAAGGCCTACAACATTGTCACATGGGAGTGTGTTCTTATTGATGGAGTGTTCCAAGGAGTATATGTATCCCTTCTCCTTGCAGATTTTTATGAGGATATTCTCATGGGAGGACTCAGTCATGGACCTCACCTTTAGCTCACACATGATGCATGGTAGTAAATAAATTTATGTGCTTGTTGATTACTCTATTGAGTATTTGTATTTTCTCACCATATGTAAACAGTGCATTGCTCCACAAGAGGGCAAGATTATTTATGGGTTTCATGGTCACTTTAGGGCCAAATTTTATAATGTTGATAACCCATCTCTACATGAATTTGGGCAATTTTTGTATTGTTTTGATAGCACACAACTGGTATATATTTTTGCTTACTACTTCATAGTAGATGAGCTAACATGCATAGCTGCAGATTATTTGAAGACCAACTTGCCACTTGATGCTCTAAATCGACAGTTGAAAAGACTATGTTGTATCCACCAGAGAGACCATGTGTATCATTCAAACTTGTACATAAACTTCAGCCATTTTCTGATTTGGATGCCATATGGTGATGATGTGCCATTCATCTTGTATGGAATGGTTTGGGTTGGTACGGCTCATGAATTTGGAGGAAGGGTCCTTGGAGACTCAATCTTATTCTTACCGTTGGAGGGAAATCATGTTGCAGCCCAAGATCAACATGCCCTCTACACTCATCATCAGTGGACAGGGGAATCGCGTGGGATAGGCCTTCTTGCCTATCATGTTCATCTATTCAGCCCACCTACACTTCAAGAGCCAAAGGTGGAGGAGACTCTTCATGAGTTTCCATATTGGAGGGTGACTCATTTCATATGGATGATAGCTTGGGGATGGGAGTTCCATTTGGGAATGAGAGTTTCCCATGCACTTCAAACTCCATGCCTTGAGACAACCTCAAGATAGCACATAGTTGTCTCCTTGAGTATGTTACTGTTGCATGATGATAACCATTTGGGATGTGCACCAAATGCTGATTTGTTTGCTTGGGAGAGGCACTATGAGGTTTCATTGTTGATACAACATCTTATTCTTTGGGGGAGCTCATCATATGAGGATGCTACAGGGGGAGAGAGGAGGTTCTTCAATTCTACCTTTGTATTTTCTTGAGGACAGGAAACATTTGAGAGGGGAGGACTGTAATATTCCAAAATTTGCACACAGCAACTTGGAATATTAGATTTTGCTGCTTTCACTTAGGAGAGGAATACATGGGTAAGGAGGCCCATGAACAATAAAAATATGAATAAATTCCACCTTAATGAGGAAGGATATCACCTTAGGAGTTGGATTCTACACTTTCAGGTGTGAACAAGGGAAAAATAGATGTGGACAGAGTCAAGTTTGACTAAGTCAACATGCATTCTTGAGGAGGAAGAGATCACCCAAGTAAACTAGCTCAATGTGGACAAGGATCAGCTAGATTTACATATGAGAGCTGGATTGAAGAACCCTCACTGTGAAAGGAGGAAATACAGGTGAACTAGTTCCATTTGACCAAGTCAACATTGCTACTAGAAGAGGAGGGAAGCCAACAAGGACAACGCAGTTTTGAAGGAGGAATCTTCATTAGGAAGTCACCTCAACAATGTGTGGATTCCAAAGTGAGGAAGCTCAACAAGGATAAAAAGGAGGGCATAGTAGCAAGGATATCATTCAGCATTCAACTATATTTGGTCTTTTGACTGCTTGCATGCTTCAACTGTTTAGCTGTGGTTGCAACACTGCTTAGTGAAAATAATTCTCATGCGAGAATTCCATCATATTCCTTGGATCAGCTTTCTTAAGGGATATAAAGGGAAGGGTTTGAGCTTCAATTCCATCATATGTCTTAGGGACAATCAGCCATTAACAATTACAGTGAAGTCATCTTCAGAAACTGCGTCCTTTATGCCGGTGCAGCAGCAACAGGGTTGCACCCCTAAATTTTGTGTTAGTGTTTGAGAGGAGGTGTTTATTTCCCTCCGAGAGTTATAATAAGAAGGTCATAGGGCCATATTTCTGTATTTATCATCTATCTTATGTAATATCCAGCCATGTTTAATACAAATATGCAGTAATTTTTTTTTTTGCAGTGCTGCTTTTTATAAATTTATAATGCCGGAAACTCTTGACGGGTGTCCTATTCTTTGTGTAAAAGATGTTAAACCTCCATTTCCATGCTATTTTATTAATATAATCTCCATATCAGTATTATTTCATCATTTTCTATATAAAACCTCATGGGAATTACACTCTCGCAGTCTTCAGAAATTATGTTGTAGAAAAGTCATGAGATCGGGGTGTTTTTAAGCTATCTTGAGCTGGGGAGATATGTTTAGTGTATCTAGATTCATTTTTTCACCTCTAATTCTGAAAGTGGGTTTTATATTGTCTAAAATAAGGGATCCAAGTCCCATTATCCACTGTTATTGCGTTATTTTCTGAAGGCAACTGTTTTATTTCCTATACCACTGTATCTCCCCACTTGGGAAGGAGGATATAGGCCATATTCTTGCCGAGGTTCTTACATCTACTAGTGAGATGTTATTTTACATCTAATGAGTTGTTATACATTTCCATGCTCATGGTTTTCTGAAGCTCCAACTTTGGAATATCTTAATATATTCCATTTGTTGAAGAAAATCCCAATTTTGGGATATTACACAATGCCACCTAAACCATTAGGGATGATGCCATCCCCTAAAATTTGATTGGTTATCATAAAGTGAATTTTGATTCTACATTTTCCTTAGGAGGCCCATTTTAGACCTCAAAATTCCCCTAATGCATACATCATCCATTCAGTTAGAGGTAACAATGTTTTCTTTTTACAAGAGTTGGATGGAACAGAGTTATTTGGAGGTCCTATCAATGGCAGGATGCTCAAGCACTATTTTTGTCAAAATTTCTAGTCTGAAGCTTTCATTCATTGTACATAAAATTTCTTGATGAAAAATTAGAAAAAATGAAATACAAAAACAAATAAAAGAATAAAAAGAGTGTTGGAAAAAAGAAGAGGTACAACCCCATACCAAAAAAAAATATTGCTGAAAGTGTGCAAGCCTAAATGCCACTACCTTTGAGAAAAAAGTCTTGATTCAGTCATCTAGCCTAATCATGACTAAACATGCTTTAAATTTCTGCTGATAGGTTAGTGAAAGAAGAATTTTCAAACCATTAAATCTTGGCTTGTCAGTAGATTAGATTAGGAAAAGATGTTGGTTCCCAAATCATCAATCTGAACCAAAGAAAAATGAGAGGGATGCATAACCAATTCTGAATCACAAACCTCATGTTTTATAGTTTTTTATTGAACAAAAATAATGTCTTTTTGCAGCTTTTCCAAATGCCACAGCCATGGAAAATCAAATTTCTTAATCCTAGTTTGGTCATATTTTGAATTTCATGTCAGTAGGTTAGAGAATAAAACCTGTCAAACAGCTTAATATTCACAGATGAGTGGACTAGGTAGAGAATAAGAGAGCTCATTAGCCTAATCTAAATGCATGGAAGTGATAAGGGTACAAGTAGATAGTTTTTTATTATTTCAAAAGAAAAAATGTCAAGGGTTTTTCAGTCCAAGTGCACCCCAAAGAAGAAAAATGTTAAGAAAAATATGATGGGTATATAGAACTGATATTGAAGCAATCATGTCTTTTCAGATTTTTGAGATCATGGCTTCAAGAGAGCATCAACAAATGAAGGAAGAGTGATCTTCCAAGTACAAGTAAGGTATTAGTCTTCAAAACTCAGAGATCTAAACTCTGAGGTCCTGGACACCTCCTAAAAAGGAACTGCCCTCCCCAAGTGGAGCCACTGTTATTCATCCATATTTTTTACTATTGGTAGATGACTATATATTGGCTCTAGATTTATAAAAACAAAATTCCCTGAACATTGTGATTTTTAGAAATCTCACTGCCTTCATTATCCTTATAGAAATTTTTTTCTCTATTCTATCAACCCTACCATTCCATGGTCACCTTGCCACTCCTAAAACTTCTTATGGGCTTGTTCCACTCATTTCATCCTTTTTCCTACCCATAACCTCATTACTCTATTTTTCCCTTTCCCATCACTCCACTTTCCATCTAGGGTTACCTATAGCCTAATTCCCATGGTCTCCAAGTTCCTCAAGAATTGATGGTCTCAAAACTATCTTTGTAGGCTCTTTAGATAAATCAAGTACATTGGATTTTGGATCTTCAATACATCACTTTGACAAATACTCTATTTTTCACTTGAAGACTACAAGCCAATTTTCAATCAAAGACCAGGTCAAAGAATCCTCCCACTAGTTCAATTAGGGTTTCATATTTTCCAAAGTAAATCATTGATGTTTAAGACACTAATTTTTTTGCTAGAATTTTCTTTAGAGGTATTGAAATAATGAGACATGGTTACTCAAGAAAGATCTAAAGGTTTCCAAAGAAGACTACCTTATCAAATTCAAGTTCTACAAAAGGTAAATTGGAACTTTGACACTTCTGCAGGAGCATTAAAATGTCTATCAGAAGAGACTTGGTAAGGTAGGAGGTCTTCTCCTAAGTCAAGACAACTCATAGAAGAAGAAAGAGAACCACTTGGTCTTGATGAAAACTAGTATTTTGAGCTTAATGGATCAAGTAGGATGCCAAACAGTGATCAAATGAAAAAATGAACATGGAGGAGCTATAACAAAAACCAAAAATGAAGAGAATTTTATCAGAGATTATTAATGAGATAGGAAAAAATGTGAGGTGAACTAGACATAAATGAATGAACTTGAAAGGGATATAGGGAACTTAGAAGACAACACTGCTAATTGTTTTCAAGCACTCCAGACACCTAGGGTTTTAGGAAGATGTTCAGAAAAGGCAAAATGATAATTTGAACTCTATGATGACAGCAAAGGGATTCTGAATATGTCACTATTTGATAAAATTCCATACTTTTCAAAAGTGAGTTTTTCATGCCAAAATGATCAAAATATTATTTGAGCTCCATGGTACAGGTAAAGGAAGATTTTGGAAGTGTTACTTTGTGTTTGAACTTTGAATCCCAAAGATGTGAAAATGAACATGTCAAACCTTCAGGAACAAAAAGAGAGTCAAAATCATCATTTTAGCAAACCTACAGAGCAAAGGTTTAATGAACATCAGTGAAAATGAGCAAAGGGAAGAATGGGCTTCATGATCTAAGTCACCTGCAAAGAAAATAGGTTAGAGAGTTAGTGAGAAAGGAAAAAAAGTGAAAAATACTTAAGACATTAGGAAATGGGTTTGCAAAGATTAAATTTAAAAATCCCAAGCTTATAAAAGGTCATTTTGTTTTTCATATGACTCATTTTTCACTTGCCAAAGGTTGGAAGCATTCACGAGAGAATAAATCTCGAGTTCTAGTCAAATTGGGCAAGTTGTTTGTGCTGTTGTGCGCCTGGAGTTGGGCACTGCACCCTTGGCAAAAAAATATCGTGCAAATTACATTGGCGTTGCATGCCTGGAACATGGCGCAGCGCCTTTTCCCAAACCGACCCACAGTGTGCCTTAGGCGTTTCACACTTGGCCTAGGCGTTACACGCTTGGCCTAGGCATTGTGCCCTTGGCCAGGATGGCCTTCTAAGCCCTACAAACACTCAAGACACCTCAAAATTGTTCCAGACTCATGCAAAAGGACCTCCAAATAGATTAAAGGGTAAGTATAGCTCGTCAAGCCCTTCTTCAAGCATTTGCAGTGATTTATAATTAAAGGAAATTAAAGACCTAGGAAGGAACCCTAGATTTGAACTTAAAAGCACTGTTTAAATACTCCTTCATATACCTGTAAAAAGAAGTCAGTTATAAATAGAGGGTTACATTTCTGGAGATTCCCCATTCACCTGAGCTATCCCTAAAATCCATTTCACTCATAAGCTCTATCCCTTACACTGCAAATAGATTGACCTTACATTTCCCTCTTTCATTTCAAATTCACATAAGTGCCAAAGCAGAGTTCAAACAAGAAACTGAGGTTGTCATTGAGTTTTTCCTCTCACTTAGCCTAATATACATATACCCTCACTCATTCATCTCATTCACTAATAGAGCTTCATTTTTCATCACCATTCAATTACCCTCTTCCATATCAGTTTCATAGCTGTGCTAGGATTTCAAAGGAATACTATTCAAAATCTCAGAAAGAGAGGATAGTGATAGTGAAGGAGAAGGCCAAATGCCAAGGAGGAAAAGGCACAAAGGTGGAAATATCAATAGGTTTGAACCACTCAACACAATATAGCTAATGGCATCTCCCTTAACTATTTCCTGCTTTCAAAGTGTAGGTTGCTACGAATTTTGTGAGAAGATACAGCAGGTGCAAAACCACCCTAGGCTAACTAGGTTATTCATCATTAACTTGCATGGAAAGAAAGTTAGCCTTGCAGGGGTCAATATTGAGCTATCTACAGATGCTATTGCCAATGCCACATGCATACCTAGTGTAGGGGAGAAATGGTTCAAGTAGGCCAATCTTGACATAAGCTACTATAAGCCATATTTAAAACCTAGGTAC
This sequence comes from Pinus albicaulis, assembly GCA_034641835.2. Taxonomy (NCBI): domain Eukaryota; kingdom Viridiplantae; phylum Streptophyta; class Pinopsida; order Pinales; family Pinaceae; genus Pinus; species Pinus albicaulis. The sequence goes on from CM076572.1 coordinate 1,376,113,311, forward strand.
AAAGACTACAATAAATCCATTTTTCCTTTCTCTCATTTGCTGGAGAGATATGCACCTATCATGAGGATCATTATGAGATATTTTACATGTGAAGGAAGGTTCTCTAGGCTTTACTCCTATGAAATTAGGCTACTTATGCACTTTACTAGGGTTAGGATGTTGCACCTACCCTATTACCTTACAGAAGCATTGACAAAATGTCTTATATTGTACAGAAGATAGACTATCCTTAGCAGATGCAAAGCCTCTTTCACCACTCTCTTTTTTAAATGGTTTTGATGCATCAATTGCAGTAAAAAGGAATTCCATGGGAGGTTTTCATCACCCATGAGGTGTTCACCCATCCACAATGCCAACAACGGCAAGATGTACTCTCATCTTCTCAACCTTCCATTCCTCCTTCACCATCACACCCCACTACACATCCATCACCATCTGCTCACATTCCATCACCTCATGATGAATCTTCCACCTCACCATCTACTCACATTCCTTCACCTAAGGATAATGAAATTCTTTCACCACTTTCTCAAAATCTGTAATGTTCCAAAATTTTAGCCTCAAAGCTAAATGGAGCATTAGAGTTAGCAGCAGCTCTAGTCGATGAATAAATGGATAGAAAAGCGCATAAGTCTCCTAAGGAGGATGAAAACACTCCAAGTGTGAAAGGATACACTCTTTCTAGCTTAATAAAACACCTCCATGTGTGAATAGAGACAAAATCAATCTGCTTTGACTAAGTCAACAACGCAGTTGTGGAGGAGGAATAACGCAATTTTGGAGGGAGATTTATCTTTGGATAGAGATGACCTAATTGAGTGGGGAAAAGGGCAAGAAAACTCATACTTTATATAAGGCATAGGATGGCAGCATTTTTCATCATGTCTTAGATTATTATTCATGTCTGCTCAGACTTTTGCTTCCTCTTGTTGTTCAGCGGAGTAGCAGTGTTGTTTAGCACAGGGTGTTCCCAAGAGGGAATACCACCTCTTTCCTTTGAGGAGCCTCAATGGGATAGTTTTAATTCATCATTCCACATCAGGCTTTTAGGCCAAGCTTCAGCCAACTTCATCAATGTAGTTTTTCCAAATATTGTGCAGTGTTGCTGGGTGCAGTAGTGGAAGGGATTGGAATCCCAGTTTCTAAGCTAGTTTCTCAATTGAGGAAGGTTTCATTTATTTGAGGGACCTGTTTGGAGAGCTCCAGACCTGATTTCAGATCTTTGGTATCATACCACAAATTTCCCATACATTCCCAGCACTATTCCAACTAGGGAATGCGTTATTTTGGAGGCAGTACTCAGTGCATGGTTTGGTGGCTCCATTGCAGTGTTTCCTTGTGATTGAGAGGTTAATCCTTTCATGGCAGGAATCCATTGAGGGATATACATAATATCAGTCATAATTCAGCCTTACACACTCTTATGCTTCAGTGTTACAGTGATTATTTAGTAATTTTTTGAAGATCACATTTGTATGCAGAGTGTTTGACAAGAAACCCTTGCTGGGTTTTCTTGTATTTTGTATAAGGAGAATAGATCTCTGTTCTTCAGAATTATTCATTAATATATGAGCATATCTACTTGTTCTCCTATTTTCTGATTTAAAACCCTCTTCGGAATACGCAGTCGCTTTATGCAGCAACTCCAGTAAAATGTAGTTTTAGGGTTTTTGATCATTTTCAGCTACACTAGTGTGGGAGGTCTATTTAGCCCACCTATTTTGATTTGTTTTAGCTATATTCTTGGATTTAGGTTTTATATTGACAAATATATAGGATCTAAGAGTCCATTTCACTGTTTTATTGCATATGTTGCTAGAAATGCATTTTTAATGCATGATTCATGAGCTGTTCCAAATTTGGAATATTACAAAATCCCTCACCTTCACCTCATGATACTAGTGCTTCTAACAAAGAGGGAGATGAAAAGAAAAAATTAGACAGTGAGGGCAGTGAGGCTAATGTCAGTGAAGAAGAAATCAAAGAAGTGGATATCAGTGAAGAAGATGTCAATGAGGCAAACAATAGTGAAGAGGAAGGAAATGAGGAGTAAAATATCAGTGAGGTAGAATAAAACAATGAGGTCAGTAAAGAAAATAATGATAAAGGTAGTGCAGAAAGCAGTAAGAATGATGACAGTAAGGATGTAGAAGGCAATGAGGAAATATCCATGAAGAAAGAAATAAGGAAAAGGGAAATTATATCAATGAGGATGATGTCAATGATAAAACAGAGAGAATTGAAGCAGAAAATAGTGATGATGTTGGCACTAATGATGACAGTGGGTCAAAAGGCCATGATATCAATAATGATACCAATGAAGATGGTAGCCATGAGAGCAGTAATGATAAGAGACATGATGCTAGTGAAGATGATAGAAATGATGGAAATAAGACACATGGCACTGAGATAAGTAACATTGAACCTTTTTCTTTGACCTACCAAAGAGGAAATATGCATGTGTTTTCTTCCCTCAAGAGGCAAGGGGCCATGCCTTCCACATCAACTAAACAGCTTGACAAAGGCAAAGAAAAGGTCATTGATGAAGAAGAAGACCAGGATGATACTAAAAAATAATTTTAACTCATTCATGTTGATAGTGATGATGAAAATGAGGCAAGGATCTCAAACATGTTGCTCCAAAGCAAGGATGCTCAAATTAGGGATTTGCAAGCCAATCTAGGTAGGGCTAAGAACGTCATCCATTATTATGAGGTTGAAAACAAGCAGATGGAGGCACAGAAGGTAATCTATGAGGTCAGAGCTATCAGAGCTCAGAAAGAGGCTGCAAAAGCCAAGGCTAAGCTAAATGAGTCCTTGGATAGATATGGGAACACAGATGAAGAGGAAGAACAACTTTCTAGGAGGAGGCCAAGGACAATTGGCTTAAAGAAGGCCTTAGCCAAGGAGAGAGAGAAATAGGCAGCCTTGGAAGAGCAACTCACTCCAAGTGAGTTTCTTGCCATGGAGATTGACTATGATCTGGAGCCTTGGATTGAGAGGGAAAACATGCACTTAGAGGATCTTTTGGAGAAGACCAATAGGGACCTTGACCTCCAAAGAAGATGGCAAGGCACTATGCCTTAAGAAATGAGATTCCAAGAGCCAAGCTCAAAATATCCCTTACAAAGATTCAAGCTCTCAAGGAGGAAAAAGGAAAATAAAACCTTTACATCCTTGCTAATTCATCCCTACAGGCATCCCAAACATAATTAGCAAGGCAAATTCAAATTTTGGCATCTTTTTGTAAATTTTGGTTTTTGACTGTTTTGAAGGGTCAAAGGCACAATGCCACTGGTGTTGCGCTCTTTTTTGGGGCACTCTTTTGAGGAATGGACTACATTTTTGGAATCCTTAAGCCACATACATCATCCAAAAAAAAAAATAGATCATTTGGAGCAGAACTGGTACTCCAAAAGTGACAAAAACACCCAAAACGTCACCTTTCTGCCCTATTTTCAGAGCTAGCATTGCACCCTAAGCAGTCTTGGGAGATTGAGTTTTTTAATAGGTAAATGAAGTCCAATAAGAAAAATAAAGGAATTTTTGGAAATTATACTAAACAATCTTTCCAATGAGCTATCATGGAGCTCATTTGGAGACCTGGAAGGCCTTCAAATCATGGTCACAAAACAGGAAATGTTTCTAGTGCAGGCGCTACGCCTTTGCCTATAGAGTCAACAAAAGACACAAATTTATTGAAAAAAATATATTTTTGAGGATTTTTAAGGCAAATCACTCCTAGTTAGCTCAGAATGTATGTTTGAAGTTATTTTTCATTTAATAAGTTAGATATTTTGTGCCTTGGGCCTTGCATGGTCTCTTTGGACAAAAATAGCATTTATGATGTATTAATGTCATTTTGGAAAACCTAGTTAGGGTTTTGGTCCCCCTTTTTAGTTAAATATTGCATTGAGGCCTCATTGTACATGTTGCTTGATTATTGAGAAGAATATCATAGACTTGAAGATTGAGGAAAAATTTGGCTTTGTACTTTGTGAATGTCTTGATTTGCATGATGATGGAGCAAGCTCAATTGTAGGATTCCTGAACATAGTTAATGGTGATGTCTTTCCTATCTAGTGCTTGTTTTCTTATGTTATCATTTTGTTTCATCTTTCTCATGCATTAGGACAGAAATTTTAGGCTAAGAAATGTTGTTTAGAGGCACCTTAGCTCTGTCTGCTCTTTACTACTTGTATATTTTCCTCTGCTAGGTCAGATTAGAGAATTCTTGAATTCTCTCTAGTTCCACTTATGCTTGTTTATCTTAAGAATGATTTAATAGAGCCAATGTCAAATTAGTTTATGGTTAGCCCTGCTCTTTGATGTAACTTAAACATTATTTTTTGAGATCTTTGCTTTCAAGTATTGCTAATTAGGGTTTAGTTGAAGAGGTCTATGGTTTTCCCTACCCTTTTGCTCATCTTAAATGGTTTTTTTGAAGTTCTTTGTAGTTTGATTAAGGAAATTAGGAGTTCCCTACTCTTTTATTATTACTACATGTTGTCCTAGATGTTTTCTTTTCTTGAAGGTGAAATCACTAGAAGACTTACAAGTCTCTTGCCTTCTATGGTTCACTGGATTGTTTTCTTAATGTCTACTTGATAGGGTTTGGTCAAAGAAGTTATTGGTATGCCCTGTCATTGGTTATTTATTTATGCACAGTGATTTTAAAGGCTATTCTTGTTAAAGTATTTTTTAAGGGATTCTTAACTGCCCTTTGCACCTACTATGTTCACAATTTAATGTTTCACCTCACTCACATAAGCTTTTAGACCCATTTGGCTTTGTTAGACTTGCCTTGTGATATACCCTTGACCTATTGTTGCACTTCTCAAGACCTTTTGTAGACTCCATAGCGCAATGGTTTAAACCTCTCTCAGTCTATCTATTTTTCTTTACAAGCTACCCAACCAAAAAAACAAACAAACAAACCCTAATCCTTATAACTAGCCTAAAATCATATAAGTTACCTCCTTTACACAAGCATAGAGAGATCCCTCTCTGAGTCTAGGAAGGCTAGGTCCTCGGACTCCAAATACTAGTTTGATGTTACCCTTGTACATTTGGTCTTGCCAATCTGAAAAATTATGAGGACCTAACACCATATACCAAAATATTGAGTTCCTTGGAGATATTTGAATGTTCTCTTTACTTCCTGAAGATGTGATTCCTTTGGATTGGCTTGGAGACGTCCAACAATCCCAACTGCATGCATGATATCTGGTATAGTACCTGTTAGATAAAGAAAAATCCTAATCATAGACTTCTATTTTGGTTGGTTTAAAGTGGGAGAATAATCATGAGAAATAAGGTTACATCCTGTCATCATTGGATTATACACAGGTTTTCAATCTTCCATCCCATACTTCTTCAGAATCTACTTGAGTTATTTTGTTTGTGAGAGAAAGATTCCATATTTTGTTTATTGCACTTGTAAACCAAGAAACTATGTTATTTCCCCAAGTAAATAAATTTCAAATTATTGCTGCATAACATAAGAAACTTTTTGACTCATAGATTCTTCATTACTCCCAAAGATGGTGTCATCAACATAAACAACAATAATTAATAGTTTATCATCCTCCAATTTTGTGTACAGGTTACTGTCTGCAGATCCTTTTGTGAAGCCTTGTTGTTGAATACATTTGTGAAGATGATAATACCATGCTCGTGGAGCTTGTTTTAGCCCATATAGATCCTTTTTGAGATTTCATACAAGTTTTTCATCATTCCGAAAAATTAATCCTTCTAGTTGTTCTATTATACTTCTTCTTCTAGATCTCCATTAAGGAAAGAAGATTATAAATCCATTTGATAAACTTTGAAACTTTGAACATTTGAAAATGAAAGAAAAATTATTATGGCTTCAAGTCTGGCTACTGGGGAAAAATTTTCTTCAAAGTCTATACCTTCATTTTTAGCATAACCTTTACAAACAAGTCTAGCTATTTTTCTAATTACATCTCCATTTTCATTCAAATTATTTTTGAATATCCATTTTTTCCCCATAACATTTATATCATGAGGCCATGGAACCAATTTCCAAGTATTATTCTTTTCAATTTGATCAAGTTCTTCATCCATGACCTTAACCCAACATTCATCTTTACTAGCTTGATTTATATTTTGTGGTTCAATGGTCGATAATAACACTAGATAACTAGGAGATCCTACAATGGTTCTTCTTCTTTGTACCCCATATTCATTTTCTCCTATAATTTGAGTTTATGGATGATTCTTTTGAACATACATGCATGAAGCCTTTTATTTATCTATTGCGTCTTATTTTGATTCTTCATTACTTTCTTCTTCTATATCATTGTGGTTTTATGTGGGAAAGAATCCATCATCACCATCCTCTTTTGTTCTTGTTACCCTTTTGGGAGTTGTGCATGCTTCATCAATCACAACATCAATACATTCAACAATTTTTCGAAAGCCTTTTATTGTATCATTTGTATCTTTTAATTCTAGAAGAGTAACCAAGAGGTATTCCTTCATCTGATCTAGCTTAAAACATACCAAGTTTTTCATCATTATTTTATATGAAACATTTTCTTCAAAAAACTATAAAATTCTTCACATGGGAAGGTTTACCATACCAAAGTTCATACAGAGTTTTATCACTATTCACAGGAACATGGGCCTTGTTGAGAATATTTACTGCGGTGTGTGCAACTTCACCCTAGAAGGTGTCAGGAGTTCCAGACTCATCAAGCATAGCATAAGAAATTTGTTGAAGTGTTCTATTCATTCTTTTTTCCATGCCATTTTGTGGAGGAGTTATAGCTACAAAAAAGTGTCTTTTTATGCCACTTTGTTCATAGAAATCAAAAGAATTCATCCAATATATATTCTCCTCCTCGGTCAGATATGAAACATTTTATTTTTAGATATAATTCATTTTCAAGTAATGCTTTGAAGACCTTAAATTTATCAAATGCTTCATCTTTGTGTTTCAATAAACCAGTCCAACACATTCTAGAAAAATCATCAATGAATAAGATATAGTATGGTTCTCCATGAGGTGACTTTTTCTTTATAGGTCCACACAAATCAATATGTATAAGTTCAAGAGGCTTACGTGTTGATCCTTTTTTGGCATTGAATTGAACTCTGGTTTTCTTACTGAATTGACATGACTTACGTATGGTACTTTATGGTAGAGTGATGTTGAGTAGATCATGAACAGCTTTGAGCCTGCTTTATTTTTTTATTTGAGAAAAACTTAGATGTCCCAACCTTCTGTGCCATAACCAATTTTCCTCACCTTTTCGTAGGTAACATTTTTCTTGGCCACATTTCAATATATATATAGATTACCTAGTGTTCCTGTTCCTTTTATTATGGTCTTTCCAGTGTCAAGTTCATGAACCACACATTATTTTGATCAGAAGACCACCTCATTTCCTTGGTCAAACATTTGGCTAACACTTAACAAGTTATGCTTTAATCCATCAAAATACATAAAATTACTAGGTTTAACCTTTTATTTTAGAAAAACAGATCCTTTACCCTTAATGACAGCAGAGGAGTCATTTCCAAAAGTGACATTCTTTTATTTTTCTAATTCATTATATGAAATGAGTTTATCTTTATCAGCTGTCATGTGTTTTGAACATCCGCTATTAATGTAACATTTATTTTCTTCTCCTTCTGCAAATAAATCTATGCCACAAGTTTCTGATTGTTTGTCCTTCTTTTTCCATACCTTAGAATTTGTTGATATTTTCTCCTTTTGCTGTAGTTTTCTCCTGCATTCATATTCCTCGTGTCCAACATTATTTCAAAATGAGCATTCAATTTCATCTTTAAGAGGAGAGAATTTTATATAAGTATTATTCTTGATTCCTGTCTCATTCCTTTGTTTTCTTGCTTCTCTAGTCATGATGGTTTTGTATTCAACGCATCGATCAACTTTGTGACCAAAATTATGGCATGAGAAACATGGTCCATTAAAGAATATATTCTTGTGATCATATAACCTTATAGTGTTTTTTACCTTTTGAATGATGTTTATTTTATTGTTCATCCTTGAGTTAGAGCGAACATGATTTACTTGCGCAATGTCTTTGTTCTTCTACTTAAGGTTGAAACTTTGTCGATTTGATTTTGTTGCATTTAGATAACTTATGGTTGTGGCTTAGGATTTTTCTGTATGTGATGATTCACCAATGTATCCAAGACCTATCTTCATAAGAGGAGATCGTTGAACCTTGATAATTTCATCTAAGGTTTCAGATCATTTAGCAAATCTAAGATTTAGAGTTTTTATTTTCTCAAGTTCCTTTCCTAGACATACTATTTCACATTCTAACTTCTCATTATCCTTCTCCTTTTCTATGAGTTGATTCTTTAGAGTGTATATGGCTAATTTTTTTTCTTCCAAGCATATTTTGAGTTGAGTAATTTCTTAAAAGAAATCATTTTCTTCTAAAGCATCCATAAAGTTATCTTTAGACTCATTAGTGTCTTTCTCAAATGCCATGAGTAATTTAAGATCTTGATCAGATTATCCTTCTTCACTATCTAACAAGCCATCACTATCTTCATTAATATAATAACTTTTCCTATTGTCAAATCATCTCCTATTACATTTTGCAATATCCTTCCCCTTGTCATGGTTATCTTTATGAGGACATTTAGCAGCATAATGACCCTCTCGACCACATGAAAAACATTTGAAGGGAAGCTTACCTCTGAACCTTCTAGTGCCAAGTTGAAGTTTCTTTACAAAATTTACCTCATCTTCTTCTGATATATACCCTGATTCATTTTGTTCTTCCTTTTTCTTTCCTTTTGCAGTTGCTTTAAATGCAGCTTCTCCGACTTCTGACGGACCTCATTTTCTCATTTCAAAAGTATTAAGAATCCCATGTAGTTCAACAACAGTAACAGTCCGCAAATCCTTATTTTCTTCAATGGCTGACACTTTTGACTCAAATTTAGGAGTTAGAGATCTTAATATTTTCTCTACTAAAGTTGTGTCTTTTGTGTCTTCATCCAAATTTCTCATACAATTTACAATCTCATCTAGACACAAAAAGAAACTAGCAATACTTTCATCATTATGCCTTATAATATTTTCATATTAAATTCTAAGAGTTTGGAGTTTAGCACCTTTTACCTTGGCATCGCCTTCGTAGCCTAGGATGATTCTGTCCCATATTTCATTTGTTGTATTTAACTGCATAACTTTGAAAAATTATGATTCATTCAAGCTTCCCAATAATGCATAGAAAACTTTCACATTGGTTTCATATGTATCCTTTGCTGCTGGATCTATGGGAACTGCGGCTGGATATTGGTAACCTCTTTCAAAATTTTCCTTAACATCTGCTTCGAGAGACTGAAGATAGGATCTTGTTTTGTTAGTCCAGAATATTACATTATTTCCATTTAAGAGTGGTGGTATAATATATCTTTTTTCCTTCTTTATTTCTCATCTTGGTAGATCTTCCTTCGAGCGATCAATTTTCTTCTGAAGGACCTACTCTAATACCAATTGTTGGGAAAAATAATGAGAGGGGCGGGGGGGGGGGGTGAATCAGTATTTAAAATTCACACAAACCTTTACTTTTATTTACTGAATTCTATACGCAACTCTAATTAAGCCAATTAGCATATGTAAGCGACTTTCATTTAGGAAACTAGAGTATTCCCAAAGAAATTATAATTTAGATAAATCTTCAGTAACTTTACTTAGACCAGTGCATTAATGATTCATCATGTTATCACAAAATTAGACCTGATAGGCTGCTTGATCAGACAATCTCATGTAACTATTTCAAACATAATCTTTTGACTGAGGCTTAGCCTCCTCAACCTGAGAGGTCTCTCTCAAGGGTTAACGATATGAATAAAGATATAGATGGCTAACTCTATTTAGGAAATAAACTGATAAATGATAGATGTAGGTTGAGAATCACATCAACATGTATACATTGGGCTTATGGAGTCAAAGCAATTCAGTAATTCAGTAAATCTACTTAACATGGAATTTGAGGTATATCAGGGTTTTTAGTTATAAAGCACACAGACATGAAACATGTAAAAATACAGCCAGTTCACTTATACAGTTTGTCAGAGCATCTAATAGATGAATTCTGTGTAATATAGATGAACACCACTACAAATGAGGTATTTAAGAGACATATATAGAATAGGAAAACACTAAAAACCCCTTAAGAATCTCAAGTTGGTCAAGTAGAAGATCTTTGTATTAGCTGAAACAGTCAATTCACAAAAAGCTCAGTATTTTATCAAAAATGTCCAACCCTTGTCAAATTTGACCCAGTGGACTTTAATAGACCTCTTATATCTTCAGATGATCTGCCTCTAGGCTAGATACATCAATTTTTTTTCCACTGACACCTTGCATAACCATAAAACATGGAATTTATTACAAAAAGACACCTATCCTACTTAACAGTCCTATTTCAAAAAGGACTCAAACTCCTTATCACTATCTATAACAACCTTATCTATTTGAAATTACATTATTGCAAGTTTATTATCACATGGTCGAATTTGGATGATGATATTAAGTTCTTCATGACCACTTTGGTGACCTCCACAAAAGCAGGAAACCATACCCTGTTTTTTAGGCATAGGATATTTTTCCTTCTTTGATCATTCTAACCATAATTTAATCTTCATTTTGTGGTCCTTGGTTGTTTAATATTAGCTTACCATGTCCCATCACTCTTACCTAACCTTCAGCTGTCCAAAATCGCTTTAAAAATTGTCCAACAGGCTGTAATATGTTGCGCTATGAAAACACATCAATTTCGTAGCGCTTTCTGTAGCACTGCCATTCCAAGCCTTTATTCTCAAAAAACTTGACTCCTTTCTCTTGCATTGTTTTAACTACTTTTCAACACAACCTTCATAGAAATTTCAGCTCTTAACCCATCTTTTAACACCTTAAAATCTAAAAAAAAGAAGCAAAAAAGGCAGCTACAGTAGTTTCATAGCACTTTTCTTCTTTTTTACACTGAATGTGCTACGAAACTTCTGAGTATGTAGATTCTTCATAAATTTGCCAAGTGAAAATTGTAGTTTTGCCCAAAAACTCAAAATATACATGTCTTCAGTATTTTCAAACCATACAAACTATAAACCCACTTCATTTTAGTTTCCTTGAGGCGTTCCTTCTTCATTTACATTAGGTTGACCTATTGGTTCTTCTATGATTGTCATTTTAATGCCTCTGTTATTTAACTCATCATGAATTAACTCCAACTGCTCTTCTAAATCCTTCACCTGGTCTTCAAGTCTTCTATTAGTAGTTCTCAGGTGAGTGTTTATTATTCTAACAAACTTGGCTTCTTTTATTGTTGGTACTGTCCACTTGCAAGGTTGCTCTGTATTTTCTAAAGTTTCAAGAACAGAATTAACTTTTCCTTCCCACATTGCCTTCATCCTTTTAAACTACACTTTCTTGGCACTGAGTTTTCTAGCTCTCTTTTTCATGACAACACTTTCTTGGTTTTCCAACATTAAATTTTCCTCAAGGTGTTGAAACTCTGTTTTCTCTGTCACTTTCTCTTTTCCCCTTTTTAATTTGTTGATTGTATGCTTCACTGTGGGTGAAGAGAGATCAATAATCTCTATAGGTGATTTAGCTATCTCAGTGGGCTTTTTAGCTTCATTGTTGCCTTCCATTAATTTTTTAGCATGCCTTGTCATAGGATTTCTTTTTTGAAAAATGTAACCTGCATCTTCCCCCTAAAAATCTAATCTCTTTGCAAACTTGACCTTTTTCAACTTCTGCTCATCTTCCCTTATGAATTCAGCTTGTACAATAGGTGTTTCTTCTATGTCAATGGCATGAAGAATATCCTCTAGACTCCCCTTTGTTATTGGTGTTTCGGGAAATAACTCCCTAGAGGTCGTTGGGTCAAAAACCTCCACAGATCAGGGCATGCTATTCAAGAAGGACTCACACAACCACACTTGTATGCTAAAAACTAGATATTATAGATTGTAGAACTCACCCGTAGGTCCTACGTTTGATGTAGATCCCGCAGGGTCCAAACCCCCAGCAACACTTCTTCCTCCTCAACCTGGAAATCAAGAAGAGACATGCATGGAAATCTAGTTGTACAACATATATCTTTCCTAAATGTCAGTGTAATCCATGTGAAACATCATATAAAAAATAATAAATGCTTAATTAATAATCTTTTCACATATGCAAGCAGATATTAACACGTGAATTCGGGAACAAGATGGTTCTTCTTCATTACGAATAGCATGTACAATAATAGAAAGGTGGAGAGATCACCTGAATCCTTCCACGATCTTCGAACAGAACGTCGTCCAGATCCGTCCTACCTTTGCCTCACTAGGACACTTTCAAGACTTGTGCACATGAGATGACATATAAACTAATGAACATCTCCAGGAAATAAGGGTTTCCTGTAAAAATCTGGGAAAGTGCAGGAGGCATGGGAAATCAGACTTGAATTGGGGCTCCAACAGAGTATAATGTCTATAAATTTCTCTCTCCCTTAGGCCATGCACATGAGGGGCTTTTATACTCCCTCAAATTAGTTTCAATCAGTTGGAAACAATTGGCCACGTGCTGGGGTGGTTGAACTACTGGAGTAACCATCAACCCAGCCCGAAAATAGGGAATTTTTATATATATTTTTAATGATTTTAATGGCATACGCGGAAAAGTGTGTATGGACTCGCGTATACATGCGGAAAAGTCTGGGCATACCCGCGTATGGGATTTTTAACACTGCTTTTTATGAATTTTGTTCAAGTCTGTGGGAATGGGTGCCCAAGGCCAAAGAGACAATCATGAATCACATGAGGGTGAAAAATGATGCTATAACAGATGCCCCCTAATATATGAGGTCAGAAGGGGTACATGATGGCCGAAATGTATTATGTGCATAGAAAGAACTTCACCAGGACAAGAGAGGACTTCACCAGATTTCAGCCTGCCAAAAACCAATGAAAGAAAACAGAGAGTCAGCTCATGTTTGAGGCGGGCATACCCATGCTCAGTCAAAAAATATATCCATATAAAAAGTACATAATAGATCCAGAATGTATACAAGTATAGCTGAACTAAAAGTACACAATGAATCATCTGAGCACGGCCCGGAAGTACAAGTCGGAATCAATGTCCAAGTATCACATATATCAAACTGATCAATAATACTAAAAATGGATGTCTGATCACAAAAGTAACTGAATCTCCAAGTACCAAATCATAAGGGGTGGAACACATGGTACAATCACGCAACTCGGGAGCCAACATATAAGATGCTGTTGTACTGAACTGCAACATATAAGGGTGAACGACATCACTGGCAGAAACTGAATGGACTGTCAAAAGTGAACCGAAAGATGCTGATGCAACCCGAGGTCTTCACCGATCTCGACGGCACAATTCTACACAATGGGAATAAATGAGCTGAAGTCGACCATGTGAGAAATTGTTGGATTACCGGTCAATAATGTAAACCGTTAACCAACGCGAGACAACCCACCAATAATGAAAATGAGTGTCAAGGTGCCCCAGTACAATCTAACAAGTGCGAATGAATGAGTTGAAGTTGAACACTTGGAAGAATCTACCAATCAGGAGGCAATGATGAATCCCCACTGTCGATAGCGAAGAGTCTGCCACTGATGACTGCAAACCCTAAGGTACTGACAAAAAGACTCTAGACCTTGTTCCCAGAGCAATGAGTCGGAGTCGATGGGAAAAGATCTGTTGGAAGGAAGGCATTAAGGCATCCCACATCAGTCCAGCGCGAGTGTAACCCGCAGGCCAAGATTTGGAAGGAATCGGATGAAGTAGAGTGACGAAACCAAAACCGAAGTACGTTTCCGACATGCACAAGATGAAGCTAGCGCACGGAAGAAACCCTCTGAACCAACCAATAATGAAAGCTGACACAGAGGCGAGAAATCCACCGATAGGGTCAAATGGAAATCAAGGTATTGCACGAATCCCAAGTGTGATAATGTATGCTGAGGTCGAACATAGGGGAAACCACTCAGTCAAAGACCCATAATGATGATCAAATGCTAAGCACAAGGTCACCTATCAATGATGGAAATAGGGCCAGGGTGCAGCTCTAGGTTTGCTCTCAGAGCAATGTGTCGTAGTCGATAAGAGACAAACCCGCCAGCGAGAAGTCAATGGGGACCTTCTCAAACCAGCACGAGCAGAAGACCAAAACATCTGATGTGATAAAACAAGATACTGACAAGACCGGGAAGGCCGACTGAATAATGAGTCAAGAGACACCGCAGAATGGCCGACTCTGGTTAGACTTCCCTTGAACAAAAGCACGACTCATGATGACCATGGCAGTAAAAGTGACACTGTATAAGTCTGTTATGCAGGAGGAAAAACAAACTCTCCATATGATTGGAAGAGATAACCAACCGGGGGAGGACTGACAAGTGAAACAAGGTAAAGGTTGAACCTAGGTCAAAACTAAAACCATCCCAAATGAAGGAAATATATATAAGTATATGTGCTTTGTTCAAGGGCGACAAACTGACTCTGTACTGCCATCAAAACAACGAAGATACATCCCGTTCCCCCTCTTTTTGTTATATTTGATTTTTTTGTCTTTTTCATATAATAAGCCTGAAAAAGAATAAAAGAATGCTATGGTACAATGGATAGAACGAGTATCAAGAAACAGATGCACTAGTTCCTGGGATAGGAACAATCCTATGCTCAATGCAAGGTGGCGGAAACTAGTAAGCGATACTCAAAGGAATGTTCCATCCATGGGTAAAAGGGTGTCAAGTCGCGATAGCTAAATGCATGCAATGGTTAACTTGTACAGACAGTCAAGGTCAAAATTTGGCTTAAACATCGAGTCCAAAATGAAGCCGGCTAAAGGCCGGGATAAACAAGTAGCCAATATGCAATGCAATAATACAACTTAACAACACCAGGGAGCCTCTAGGGTAATGGCCAGAAAAATGATAGTGAAGAAGAAGAAGAATGAAGCTTCAACACATAAGTCATGGTGGGACTAAAGAGGACTCCCGAGCCTACATAAAACGCAACATGGGCAACAAGTGATAGCGAGGAACTAACTAGGAAACCCATGTAAAGGAAGGCTCTACCACCAAGTCATGATTAAATAATCGGCGAGTGAAATGGGTGTAATACTCATGACCTGATGGGATCGACCCTATGGCAAGTGATCAGAATGGAGGCTAGTATGCAAAATGCAACGGAGAGTGGATTCCCTAACCTATATTCCAGTGAAGATCATATACCTGCCATGACGGGTCAGCAGTCATGGATCAAAAACCGGGAAAAATCTCAAATTCGTCAAAATGTACCTGAAAATATACCAATCTGGGCACTTCCAAGCATCCGGGTTATGCAGCTTAAGATAGATTGAAAAAATAAGCATAACAATTTTTTGCAAAAAATTTTCAAATTCTGGGCATAAATACACATGTTACCTTACATTTGGTTCATTGTTACTTGCTGATTTTGGAAAAAGAGCTCTGGAGAAAAAGCCTCTTTCGTCAAAATAGGAGCAATCGGCCGTCAAATTTCGCCAAACTAGTCAGGTAAGCTCTTAATCCATCATTGTCATCAATTTTTTCCATTCATAAGTTTAAAATTTGGAAATTTCACTGTAGAAATATTTGTTTAAAATTATGGCTCTACGCATACGCAGGTTCATATGGACCAAGTCGCGTATATACGCGACGGTGTACAGAGTAAGTTGCGTATGCGCAACCCGAAATGAAAAAAAACGCATTTCCAATGGACAAATGAATGAATTTTTCTCAGGATGACTATATCTTGGAGGGAACGTGAGCATAGTGCAATCGATAATGAAGTAATGTAAGATCAATTATCGCTCAATATCCTTCGAAATTGTGGATTGCTCAAATTTTTCAAAATGCCAAATATGAAGAGTAATGTCCGGTTGCTCGAAATGCTTGTAAATTATTGGGAACCAGAGGAAGATTGCTTCATAATAGATCAAATGCCTATACACATCAAGGTGGAAGACATCTATTTTATTACTGGACTCTCCCGGAGGGGAGACCCAGTAGATTTTCATGGCAAGCCTTTGGGAGGGATTACTGTGGATGACGATGTCCACGTCTACTGTGTAGAGGGGTCCAAAAAAGTTGGGACTCAAATTGCTATAAGAGATTTAAGAGACTTGCACATGAAAATCCTCCTATTTACCATTGGCAGGGTAGCAGGATCTGCTTCCTTGCACTAGGCATCCAGGACTCAAATGAGTATAGCTATGGAATGCTTAACTCATTTATATGATTGGTGCACAGCTCTACTAATGAACATGAAGCAACAACTGACCTCCATCCAAAAAGCAAAAACAAAACATTTTGGATATGGAACAATTTTGATGACATTATTCTTCGATAAGATTCCTGGGCTTCGACCCAAAGTGATCTCTTCAATCAACAGCCCAAGAGACCCAAGAATTGCCCGATGGGCGGACCTGATGAAGAGACTGGGGGGAAGTGAAGTTCCCCGAACCACCTGGGATGACGAGTTCTTCCAATGGTGGGGAGAACAAATCATCGCCGTGGAGGACTACCCCTATGCTAGGATGGATTTTTGCGGTGATCCAGACCTCGTCCTTCCACCTGGCGCGGCATGGGGCCCAATCAGTAAGATTGTAATTTTTTTTTTATTATATGATTTTTTTTGGATTTTTTCAATATATGTGAAAAAATGTGAAAACAAAACATGTTTTTGATTGGATTCCAAAATGACTGAAAATATTATGATGATCATGATACAGATATTGGACAGTCCATCCTGAGGGTTACCCACGACATAAGCGCCGCAGAGGTGAGGCGGATACAGTAGACCCAGACAGAACCCTCCATGTTGTACAGAGGAACTTGGAGGGGTTAACTTGCCAAGTGCCTATGGCTGCAGTGGAAGATCTGCCTGAGGCCATCCAGAGACGAGTGGTGGGAGTACCACGTGACTGGGTGCGGTTATTCCGCCGAGTCGCTACTGCAGTTGTGTTCTATAGGAACACGAATTTTGGGCAGGGACCACAGGAGTAGATAGATATGATTACTAGATGATTGTATATTTTTTGATATTGACATGATCGGGCATAAGCCCTAATTTTTTTATGACTTATGGATCCAAATTTTGTATAGTTTTTTGAAAATTCTGATGATATATATATATATATATACAGCGATTTTTGATGTGATGTGACAAATGTATGATGTTTTTGATGATTAAATTTTAATGTATGGAATGATTAATATGCCAATCAATTGCTTGATTAGAAAATGAGTCTACCATCCAATTGTCTGCTCGAGGAATATGAATGACATTTAAAAATTGAAATGATCTTTGTAACAAACGTACCCTCAAAAACAACCGGAGTAAAAATGGATCTCGAACCCGATAAGTATTGTTCAACTGCAACACCACCAGCTGGGAGTCCAAGAAAAATACCAACGAATCAACACCCAAAGATATTGCCTCCGAGAGTAGATAAATAACTGCAGTGTATTCTGCTATATTATTGGAAGCAGGACCAATGCAGACTCCTCTTGATACTAACATCTGATCAGATGGATGATGAAGCACCCAAGCCGCGGAAGCCAAATTCTGGGTGTGTCTACTAGCACCATCGGCGAAACCATAATGACTCATGACATTCAACACAACCTCCCAAAGCAAATCAAAAACATCACCATCACATCAAAGACCAAAAAACCAAATATGTACAAAACAAAAAACTACTATATACAAAAGAAAAATGCCAGGCCGAAGCCTAGGCATAATACTTTTTCAAATAGAGCCCATTTCTGGGCTCCGACAACTCATTCCCTTCAAAATCAACCAAGGTATATGCTCCTTTTTTAAGGACTTTTTTAATGATGAAGGGGCCATACCACATAGACTTAAACTTTCCTGCGCCCAGGGCATCCTTCTCTTGGGCATAGACCAAAACGAGGTCGCCTTCCAAGAAAACCCTAGGTTTGACCGCCTTATCGTACTGAACTTTGACTCGTTTCTTATGCGCCTCATTCATCGTGGCTGCATCCCGACGTTGCTCATCAAGATGTTCCAGATGAAGGAGACGTTCTTCAAGACTAGAAGTGTCAGGAAGAAGCTCAACAACTAATTTAAGAGAAGGAATCTCACATTCAATGGGAAATACAGATTCCAGCCCGTAAACTAGTTGAAATGGAGTAAAGCCAGTTGCAATTTTCACTAACGTCCTGTATGCCCAAAGTGCAGGATACAGCATGATATGCCAGTTGGATCGAGCTTTATTAATTGTCCTTTGAAGAATGGTCTTCAAGGATTTGTTCACGGCTTCCACTTGCCCATTGGCCTGAGGATAATACGGAGATGAATGCTCCTGCCGGAAACCTAATTTTAGAGCCAACTCAGCCATCATGCTATTCTGAAAATGACTGCCATGATTAGTGACAATCTCTCTAGGAATACCAAAACAAGCAATAACCTGGTTGAAAAGAAAAAGAGTTGTTGTCTCACCATCATTCCCAAAAGTAGGCATAGCCTCGACCCACTTCGTAAAGTAGTCTACTGCTACAATAATGTACTTGTGACCTTTAGCCGAAGGCGGGTTACAAGTAGTATAATAAATACCCCACTTTGTAAAGGGACCGACAGTAATGACTGGAAAAAGCGGAGCTGGATGAGCGCACATTTTTCGAGTATAAACTTGACATGGATGACACCTTTTGACCGACTCCATACAATCTTTGAAAATCGAAGGCCAAAAGTACCCAACACGCAAGATCTTTTGGGTTGTAGCAAGCCCAGATAAATGACCACCACAAGCTCCACTGTGGCAATCATTCAGCACAGCCTCAGCTTCTTCGAGAGTTAAGCAACGTCTCAGGATTGAATCAACCCCTCGATGGTATAAATCATCACCAATAATCAAGTAATTCTTAGCCAAGTGACGCAACTTACGACGCTCATCTTTCGAAAAAGTAGAGGGAAACTTCGCAGTCTGAAGATACACAATGATATCTCCATACCAAGGATCCTGTGGAGAGATGAGAAACAAATGTTCATCCGGGAAGGATTCATCATAGACTATCTCTTCTCCACAGGGCAACTCAGAGATTAATTCCGCGAAAACTAAAGATTTCTTGGACTTGGCAGACATAAACTCAAGATCAAATTCCTGCAAAATCACAATCCATCTATTGTATTTGCCCCCAATCACTCGCCTACTGAGGACAAACTGAAATGGATTGGCTGCTGCCAAAACATAAGTTTTTCGTAGAATAATATAATGCCGGAGTCGCTGCACAGCATGAACAGCTGCTAAAGCTAACTTTTCTATCGGAGTATACCGGAGTTCAGGTCCTACCAATCCTCGACTAAGATAGTATATAACATGCTCTGCAAGAGCATCATCCTCCTGAACCAGAACCATACCAATGGTAGATTCTGCTGCTGCAAGATACAAAAGGAAATCCCTGCTATAATCAGGTGGACTTAATAAAGGAGCAGAGGTCAATGCTTTTTTCAAAGCATCGAATGAGTGTTGAGCGAAGTCATCCCAAAAGAATGGAACTCCCTTCTTCAACAATCTCATAAATCCTTTGGTAACTTCAACATAATTTACGATAAATCTCCGAAGAAAATTAGCCTTTCCTTGTAGACTTTGAAGTTGACGAATAGAGGACGGGGGAGGCAACCGAAGTATTGCCTCAACCTTGAAGGGATCTACCCTAATCCCTTCCCTAGACACAATGAATCCCAATAACCGACCGGATGTGACCGCGAAAACACACTTGTTCGGATTCAACCTAATCTTGTAGAAACGACATCGTTCAAATACTTGACGGAGGTGAGCAGGATGATCAATTCTCTTTCGAGAACGAGCAGCTAAATCATCCAAATACGCCTCGATAATATGTTTGATGTCGTGGAAGGCATATGACATGGCCCGCTGAAACGTAGCCCCAACATTTTTAAGACCAAAAGGCATCTTCTTGTAAGCAAAAGTACCCCAGGGACAAATAAAGGCAGTCTTATGTTGATCTTCAGGACGGATAGTAATTTGATTATATCCGGAGAATCCATCCACGAAGGAGAAAATCTCGTTATCGGCACACTCATCGATAATCTAATCTATAAATGGTGTGGGGTAATTATCTTTCGGACATGCTTTATTAATGTCTCTAAAATAAATGCAAACTCGAATTGTTCCTTGTTTTTTATCTACGGGAACAGGATTTGAAACCCACTCTATCAAAGGAACAGGGAAAATAAATCCCGCCTTGAGCAGCTTCTCCACCTCGGCTTTGATAGCTGCAGCCTTCCTAGGATTGACCAGATGAAGTTTTTGCCTCACAGGCTTAGCGTTTTCGTAAGTCTTGATCTCATGCTGGACAATAGATGGATCTATACCAGGCATTTCCTCATAAGACCAAGCGAACACATCCCTAAACTCTTTAAAGAGATCGGTGTAAATTTGAATCTCTTCAGGGGAACATTCAGCTCCGATGAAGACATTCTCTATAACATTGGGATCCCTGGAAATGTTCACCGAGATAGTTGGAGAAATCACAGCCATGTTCCCTTCAGCATATACCTGTGTTGGTGCTAAAGGGTTCAAGACTGGGCG
Source organism: Pinus albicaulis (assembly GCA_034641835.2). Lineage (NCBI taxonomy): Eukaryota > Viridiplantae > Streptophyta > Pinopsida > Pinales > Pinaceae > Pinus > Pinus albicaulis. The sequence continues at coordinate 1,376,133,956 of CM076572.1, forward strand.
AACAGGACCAGGAGACAAAGGACTTGGAAAACTTGATTCAAATTCGCTCAAATCAGGTAAAAAGTAAGACCGATGATGCAAATCATCCCACGGTCTATCTATACCAGTCATAGCTTCCAGGATGGCCTCTTTAGATGGAAGAGTGGTATCAATAAAATCCTGGGCAGAAGAAGAACTAAGTGTCCAAGCTGGAGCCACATCACCATCCAATTCCTCCGGAGAAAGAGGAGTTGGAATGGACTCTGCAGAGTCAACAATAGATTGATAAGAAATCTCACCTGCAGACATCAGAAATGCCATTCCACCCACTTGACCTTCCGCTAATGTGGCTGTAGGGGAAGGTAAGGTCCAAGGGTCCGAAAAATAATGAGTTCCGAAGAACTCTCTTCGAAGATGAGCCCTGGAGGATGAAATTGCATTTATATGAACAGTAGGAGGTGGAATATCAAAAGTACCCATCAAAGAAGAATACATTCCAACCCCTAAATTCTCAACAGGCGACTTGGCCTTATCCAACTTTGGAATAGTTGAGTCAGTAGATGCATTCGGGTCTACAGGAGAACAGTCCAGTTGATCCACCGTAACAATCCTCCCTTCGTGAGGGAAACAAATAATCCGAAATAATGAAGATGCAATGGCATCCATCTCATAAATCCAGTTTCTCCCCAATAGAAGGTTGTAGTCCAAGCTTGCATCAACTATCTCAACCTCTATATTTACAGTTTTTCCCCCAACACAGATGGGCAAAGCTGGGACAATACCATGCGGTCTATGAGAATGACCATCAAACGCAGTCAAAAGAGTAGCAGATGGAACAGCTGCGGGAGATCCAATTCCCTTCCAACATGTGAGAGACATCACACATGTGGAAGCACCCTCATCAACGACCGTCCGAAAGATATTGAATTTCTGGTACGATGATTTAATACGAAAAGCCATATGATGGGGGAGTCTCTTTTTAAAATTAGACATATCGAATGTAATCATAAGAGAGTTCTTTGGATCGACAACCCCAATAGAAGTGAGCAGAGCACTGCGCTGAGCCGGACAAGACTGGAGCACCTCAAGAGCCGACATGGCACAAGGACTCTGTGCCAGATCTTCCACAATAGAGTAGTTCTGGGCAGCCCTGGCATTTGGATTAATTGTCGTACGCTTAGTAGATGATTTTGGCATCCGAGTTATAGGCTCAACAGTAGGCCTCGTAATATGAAGCGGCTAAGTAGCATCGGGAGCACCCTTGGCTTTCAAAGACTCATCTTCGCCATAATCACGGGATCTCGTGGCAATATCCGCGTGAGCACTCATCATGTATATGTTTGACGAAGTTTCCCCTTCCTAGGTGCCCCCAGAGGAAGCCCTAGTATTTTGATTCGCGCCAACAACTAACTGTTGCCCTTGGGGAAAAGGGTTTGTCAACACAGCCTGGGAACTAGAAGAACCCTACTGAGCTAACAAGCACTGCGCATCCTGAATTTTAGGGCAAAGGTGAGTAAGATGGTCTCCAGCACATAACTTGCATGGAAACTTCACTTTCTTTTTATCCTTTGGACCCTCACCAACATGCTCGTTGGATTTATTTGCATTACCCTTCCCATTCTTGCCCTTTTTCTTATTACATCCCTTCTTCTTCCCTTCGGATTGTTGATTTTCTTTAGGGTTAGAATTATGAACGGCATTTACCGACAAATATTGAGAAGGCGATGACTCAGCAGGCACAACCTGACCAGAAGAAGCAGATTGTATAGACAACTGCTGCAATTGACTAATCAGGTTAGCTGCACCACTATTGATCGACCCAATAATTCCATCACCAAGAGGACCAGGTTTAGTCTTGGATAAGTCCAATTTGGAGCGAGGAGCATTAGGAAAATATTTATGAAGGACCCCAGACTGAGAATATATCAATTCGAGCTGCTAGGCCCTAAAAATGGCCTGCTCCTCGGAAAATACCCCAGACAGGGATACATCCTTAGAAATATCTGATTGCAGAGATTTTAGAAACCATTCCAAAAGGAATTCTCCTGGAATATGAGCTTTAATAGGCCTCTTCCTTCTCCACCATTCCTGAATATGATCAGAAATGTGGGTTGCATTGTCCTGTTTAAAATTAGCTAGGAGTTCAGTCCCAGCATCATAACGGACAAGCAACTGAAAATGATTTAGAAATGTCGTAGCCAGATCTCCAAATGTAGCAAAACTACCCCCAGTTAACTCAATATACCACTTGGCAGCGTTTCCAGTTAAGGTACGTTGAAAAAATCTCAACCTAATCGAGTCGTCGATTAGGGAGTTAGAAGAACACCATAAATGGAAGATGGTGATATGGTCAGCCGGGTCCTCTCCATTCTTGCCTTCAAACTTTGGAATGTCTGAAGGTATTTTGGTGGGAACCGGAGGCCACCCCAGACTATATCAAATCGGATCATTCATCAATTTCGACAGATCTGGCAAGTTTAACATTGCCAGAAAAGGTAAACGAGGTGGAGCCTGAGGATTCCATCCTTGATGGGATGAATTCCCTACATTCTGAAAAGAGTAACCTAGATTTGATGAGGCACCAGGTTTCCAAAAAGAACTCGTAGAAAATGTTGGGCCAAAGGACCCAACATTTGGAGAAGGACCCCCTCCCAACGTAGAGTTACCAAATACCGGACCAGTTCCCCCCCCCCCGAAGTAATGAATGAAGAGGAAAGCCCCCGATAGGGGTTCAAAGCATTAGAAAGAGGGGAAAAAGTTTGATAAGCACTCGACGAAGGGAAAGAAGCATTCCCTTGGTGACCAGGGTAAAACTGATTCCCTGCCCCCGCTGTTGTAAATACAGGGTTCCAACCTATAAAAGTAGTCGAACTCTGACCTCCAGACCAAGGGTTAAAACTCTGAGTCTGAGAAGTAAAAGGAAAAGACCCTAAAGAAGGATTTGAACTAGGAATATGCCCAGTTCCGAAGGGGAACCCTTGAAAAGAAGCTGACCCACTAGCCATGGAAGACATGGGTGTAGATGCAGCTGCAGCAGCGGAAAAGGAAAATGAAGGAATCCCACTAGTGGGCATTCCAAAACAAAAGGGACCAGATTGAGAAGCATGTGCTTGGGTGAAACCAGAGCCAAACACAGCAGTACTAGAGGCAATCGAAGATATAGCAATTGTGCCTCCTCCTTCTACTGAAGCAGGAGTATGAATGCCTGCAGCACTCACAGTTGAAGCCGTGTTCCCAGTCGTGGCCATCGAAAGGTATGAATAAGATGGATAAGGACTTTCCGGTCTTTCTGACTCAGGTCCAATGTACTCAACAACAAACGAATAATCAGGAGGAAGAGGAGATGGAAGTGACTGAGGAGACTCAGGTACTTCCTCTACTTCTAATTCTAGCTCTCCCGGAAATAAGACTCTCGAGGTGAGCGGAGCGCTCCTCTCGGAACCAACACCGGAACCAACTATAAAAACTTCAATTCCTTGCAAAGGATATCTCTCCGTTGCGTCATATACCACTGGGTGATATTCACCTACTATATTACTCCTACGCCTTCTTGAAGAAGGCTCAGCACTCTCGGGAGATAACCCCCGGATTATCCTCGATCGACGAGGCACTTGATCAGCCACTTTAACAGATTTAATTAGACTCAAAAAAGTATAAAGCTAAGCAAGCTAGGAGCAAAGAGCACTCACTACAAAAATCCCTAAGATGCAACCAAGCAAGAAGCCTTCAGGTATTTCCACTCTGGGTGATTAGGACCGGACACCAAAATACGAGAAAGCGAAAAATAGGACCTCCTGAAAGTAGTCTGGGATAATTATAGCCCAGGCCTACTAGCAAAGGTAAGAGAAACATTTACGCCGACCTCCTAACAACAGCCTTTGCCAGTGCAAGTACCCAAGCTTCACCGGGGCACCCTCCAAAAGTACTGCTGGAAGTGATACGACGTCTACCTCAGGTACCACGGGTATTCCCCCCCGCAGTCACCTGTGTGGAACCTAGGAATGGCAACTAAGGGCACCAATCCATGTCAGCAGCCGGGAAGAACGGTCTTAAGGCAAGATCCAGCAAATCAGAGAGGGGGTATCTCTCTTCTCAGCCTTCACTTCCCCTCGCACTTGACTCTCTGGAGGAGAGCTTTCCCGATCCACCTAACAGAGTTGGATTTCACTCATTTAATAAACTTCTATGTTTTAGTTTGAGCGGCCTTGGAGAGTTAACTCTCCACTCACCTAATCCAAGGCCCTACAACCTAGCTAGTTGGTGTATGACACTTAATAAAAAACTTGCTAGTTGTTTTTAAATTAATGCGCTTATTTTAGTTGGCTGTTATATTAAGTCAAGGGGATATGGAAATGAAACTCGTGGTGTTTTATGACGCAGAAAAGAAATTAATGAAAACCAAACTACATGAAAATGCAGTAATTGCCTTTCGATGAAAAGAAATTTCTACACGGGTTCTACGAGACTATATTTTTTTCTTTTCAGATAACAAACTTCACACTCGCAAAAATTATGAAAAAGACTAAATGCTTAAGTGCACCTAATGCAAATTACTAAGAGCATGCCAATTCTAAGATGCAAAATCTACCAAAGAAAAGAGAAATTTCCAAAGAATCCTTCAGTTTTATCACTTTTCTGGTTGTCCACAAAGCTAGTTCCCAAAATCAGAAACTCTCAGTATAAAGACACCAAAATATGCTCGAAACAAGAGAAAGAAACCAATGAAAATTCCCTTCCCAAATCAAGTCAGAAACCGAAGGCAAGAAATTTCAACAAAGCTTCAAAAGATGAAAAGAAACCAAAACAAAAATGCAAAACAAAAGCAAAGGCAAAACAAAATGTTTTTGAGCTTTTTGAATTTTATAAAAGAAGACTTCAAAGAGACCGAGAAGACTATCCAATTACCAAGCCAAACAATCTCTAAATTTCAAGAATAACTTCAATAAAATGCTCCAAATCTTATAGTGCCAACTAGTAGCAAGATTTATGCGAGCAAAAAGGAAGACAAGAAACTCAGTAACTCAGCCCAGAAGAATAGCACAATCTTGCAGCAAAAAAAGCTTCAAAGACCCGAAAATGACTCTTCAAAAATTGCAACAAGACCTAGTCACATGAAATCAAGAAAACTAACTGAAAAGTAGGCAAAAATTAAAGTGCTAAGCAAAACATAAAGTGAGGAAAGAGCATACGAGCAGAAGCTCTCTGTCCTGATAAAGCAGAATAGCCAAGAATCTCCAGAAAGAGATCTTGGTACTTGAACCAGAAATGCAAGCACTAAAAAACAAGATTTTCCAAATAAGCCAGTCTTCAACCAAACAAGAGAGAAAAAGACCAATAACCACTATCAACACAATCCAGAGACTATAAGGACACTGCAGGAACAGGTCTCCACAGGCAGACAAGACTAAAAAGTCAAGAAATCAAAAATTTCAAAATTTTCCTAGGCATACGCTACTTATCAGCTTTTCAACAAGCGTGCATACACGCCTGTGTCAAAGGAAACCCACATATATGCGACTTCCTTTAACAAAAACTACATGTATACGCGACTGTGTAGAGGAAAAATCGTGTATGGAAAGGTAAATAATGAAAAAAAAATAAAGAATGATCAAGCCTGGCTAAAGAACCAGGTCTTTAGTCTAACTGAGAAAAAGCTAACTGGACTGGAAATAATGATTAAAACTGTTGGAAACCTTTAAAACAGCTGAAACCACCCAACAGGGGAATCACAAGAATGCGATCCCCAGTGGAGTCGCCAGTTCTGTTTCGGGAAATAACTCCCTAGAGGTCGTTGGGTGAAAACCTCCACAGATCAGGGCACGCTATTCAAGAAGGACTCACACGACCACACTTGTATACTGAAAACTAGATAACATCGATAGTAGAACTCACCCGTAGGTCCTACGTTTGATGTAGATCCCGTGGGGTCGAAACCCCCAGCAACCCTTCTTCCTCTTCAACTTGAAAAACAAGAAGAAACCTGCATGGAAATCTAGTTGTACAACATATATTTCTCCTACGTGTCAGTTTAATCAATGTGAAACATTACATAAACCATAATAAATGCTTAATTAATAATCTTTTCACATATGCAAGCAGATATTAACACATGAAATCAGGAACAAGATGGTTCTTCTTCACTATTCAAGAAGGACTCACATACAACCACATTTGTATACTAAAAACTAGATAACATCGATAGTAGAGCTCACCCGTAATCCTACATTTGATGTAGATCCCGCGAGGTCCAAACCCCCAGCAACCCTTCTTCCTCTTCAACCTGAAAATCAAGAAAGAACATGCACGGAAACCTAGTTGTACAGCATATATTTCTCCTAAATGTCAGTGTAATCCATGTGAAACATCATATAAACAATAATAAATGCTTAATAATCAATATTTTCACATATGCAAGCAGATATTAACACGTGAATTCGGGAACAAGATGGTTCTTCTTCATTACGAACAACATGTACAATAATAAAAAGTGGAGAGATCACCTGAATCCTTCCACGATCTTCGAACAGACCGTCGTCCGGATCCGTCCCACCCTTGCCTCGCTAAGAAACTTTCAAGACTTGTGCACACGAGATGACATATAAACTGATGAACATCTCCAGGAAACAAAGGTTTCCTGTAACAATCTGGGAAAGTGCAGGAGGCACGGGAAATAAGACTTGAATTGGGATTCCAACAGAGTATAATATCTATAAATTTCTCTCTCCCTTAGGCCATTCATGTGAGGGGCTTTTATACTCCCTCAAAGTAGTTTCAATCAGTTGGAAACAGTTGTCCACGTGCTAGGGTGGTTGAAATACGGGAGTAACCATCAACCCAGTCACGAAAATAGGGAAATTTATATATTTTTTAATGATTTTAATGGCATACGCGGAAAAGTGTGTATGGACTAGCATATACACGCGGAAAAGTATGGGCATACCCACGTATGGGATTTTAAACACTGTTTTTTAGTGAACTTTTATTTTTAAAGCACATTTCCTTGGTTCTGATTTTCTTTTGTAAAATGTACACTAGGTTTACTACCCATGTCATTTTGCTTCTTTCTACATTCATTTGCATAATGCCCATACTTTTTGCAATAATGACATTGGACTTGAGATTTATCATACCTCTGTCCTTGTGCTTGATTCTGGCTTGAGCCTTCACTTGGATTCTGGTTGCCGCCCCTTCCACTTGTGCTTGCAGGGCTGCTTCTTCCACCTTTGTGTGGGCTTCTTCCTCTTCCTCGGTAGTTTGATCTTCCTCGACCTCTACCTCGACCAAAAGACATTTGTGTCTTGAATGCATGCTCCAATGAGGAGTTTGTTTCTCTGTTCAGTCTGTGCTCATGCGACATCAGTGATGCATGAAGCTCATCCACTAAAAACTGTGAGAGATCCTTTGTCTCCTGTATGACAACTACTATGGCATCAAACCTTGATGGTAGACTTCTTAAGACTTTCTCTACTATTCTCCTTTCTTTAAGTGTCTCTCCATGAGACTCGATTTGGGTAACTAACCCAATAACACATATTTCATTAAATTTGGAAGTTTTCTGTCGATCTAGAATTTAGAAATTTTAACTATATTAAGTTTTTTCAAAATGTGGAATGATAAAATCACTTAGTTTACTAATTTTAATGTAGATATTCACCATTTTTGGTGAAAATTTTCTCATGGTAAAGTATATAAATTTTTTTTATATAAACTTGCAAAAGCAAATATTTCACATCTTAATCTCAGTTTCCTTACGTTATCTCTTTTAAGATATTTTATGGTTTGTACTAAAAGCTAAGTTTGTTAAAGTTATCTTATGAAAATAATGTTGTGTATGTTACTATTATTAACTTTATGAAAATAATGTTTTGTATGTTGTTATGATTAAATTTAATATGAAAAGAATGTTTTGTATGTTACTATTATTAACATGTTTAATTATAATTTGATATAGTAAATATCATGACAAGGTATGTGTTATATTACGATTATTACTAAGACAAGGTTGGCACAACTTAAAATTCTATCGCCTTTGCAACATTAGTAATATGGTTGAAGATGAAAAACCCTCTTAGATCATCCACTTTATACTCAAATTTGGATTTAAATTTCAAAATATTTGTGGCACTACCAACCTTTTTGATCTTTTAACTAAACAAAATTATGATGATCTTGAAACACTTATTTTAATGCTTTTTTAGCATAACAATAAAATTCTTAAGAATTTAGAGTAATATCTTTGTGGCTTCTTATATACCATGTTATTTGGTCTTAGTGGATGATAATCATCATTATCACCATCATCATTACATACTATTGTAGGAAGTTTGAACCATTTTAAATTTGACATGAGAAAATATTTTTTTACGATCAATTTAAATGTTGAATGAGAGTAGTAGTATAATTTATTTATTATTTATTATTTATTATTTGTTCTTTTGTGTTAAAAACTGAATTAATTGAGACTGACTTGATGAATAATAGATTAATATGCAAGATATATATTAAGTATAAAGTTATTTAATGACAAATTATCATAGTAATGTGTCCAATATATACCAGCATAGATCCACCTTAAATACAGATTTAACATGAGTCGAGAGGGGTTAAATGTTGATTTAAATGTTGAATGAGAGTAGTAGTATAATTTATTTATTATTTATTATTTGTACTTTTGTGTTAAAAACTAAGTTAAAAACTATTGTTTTTATAGACCAAGTTTAGAAGATGTTGTTTTTAAGTGCATTATTGAATTTGATTATGCATATTTGATATGGTGAGAAGTCATGTTGATCAAACAAAGCTTTGAAAACTTAAATATTTTATGGCACTCTCATGTCATTTGTATCACCACGTGATTACATTGAAATACTAAATAATATAATTACATTGAAATACTAAATAATATAAAACTCCAAAAATAATATCAAGAGAATAGTTGATATACAACAAATATTGAAAAGTGTGTTTGAATGTATATTAATAGATCCTTCAAAAAAAAATTATAGTCGGACTTACACATCCCCTCATACTAGGTTGTAGAATGAGTCTCGCCTCTTGACTCATTTACTAATCATTTTAATTATCAAAATCAATCATGAACTAGAATAGTAACAAAGTAATACAATTTGATTATTTTCAAATCCAAGAGGAAAGAGGGAAAATTTACTAAACTATTTACTACAAATGTTTAGTTTTTATTCCTGGAGTGTTTAAGGATCTTATATTGAAAAGAACATATTGACATTCATCTAAAACTTAGATTCCAAGTTACATTATTTCTATTATCATTAATATTTATATTTATGTATTAAATTTGACTCGTGAATAATAGATTTTGTAAAAAGATTCTTACCTATAAAGTTATTTAACAATATATGAATATTTTTTTTCTTACTATTATTAACCATTTTAAATTGACACTAACTACTTTTCCTATGTTGAGTACAAATTTATTATACTAATACAATGTTGGCACCACTTCAAAGTCTATAAGAGGAAATATTTTATAAGTCTAGTTGTGTTGTTCAATGATCAAAATCATTTTTTTTTTTTAAATTAGAGTGCAACAAAACAACTAATTTGATTTAGATCAATTATAATAAGGAATATTAAGGAAAACTCACTTCAAACATTATTACAAATGTCTAACATTTTTTCATTAAGTGTTTAAATGGTTTATATTAAATAGAATACTAATTAGCTACTCCATTATTGTTTTAATAGACCAAGTTTAGAAGATGTTGTTTTTAAGTGTATTATTGAATTTGACTATGCATATTTGATATGGTGACAAGTCATGTTGGTCAAACAAAGCTTTGAAAATTTAAATATTTTATGGCACAGTCATGTCATTTGTATCACCACATGATTACATTGAAATACTAAATAATATAAACTCCTCCAAAAATAATATGAAGAGAATATTTGATATACAACAAATATTGAAAAGTGTGTCTAAATGCATATTAAAAGATCCTTAAAAAAAAATCACATTCATGAATCATATAAACCTAATCTTAAGATATTCACCCAAGTAGGTCAAGAACAGCTTCTAGACCATATTTATCTATCTTGGTATTCCTGAAATGTTCTTTCTTTGGCAGCCATGCTCAAACTATGGTATTAATTGGAATAGAACCAAGTTCTGTGTCATCAGGATTTGGTATCCAATATTGCTCTAAAAAATTTCCATTGTATTTCCCTGAAATAGGCTTCCACCAATCAACCTTTACATCAAGATTCTCACTTTAATTATCCCTAAATATATCTGAGATGGATTTTTCCTTCCAAATCATCTCTCCTGCATCCTCATTTCCTAATCTAACTAGCAACATCTTTCCTTTCTGAACATCAATCTTTGGATTTAATGTTGGCTTTGGCTTGTTGCATTTGGGTCCAACATATACAGGTTCATCTATTGCATTATCAAAATCTCCATCCATAATACTTGAGATTACACAGAGTGCATTACGATCAACATCAACAATGTGCCTTGTCTTAGGCCAGAAATCCTCAAAAAATGAATCACTTCCATCTATTATTCTATGATCATTATAGATTCCATCTAATGTATCAAGAACTCTTTCCCAAAACACTACTTTATTTTTCCATTCCTCTGTAACAATTGGTGAATCTTCGTTCCCGATAGTGTCTTTCCACATTTTTATGTATGATGTTATCCCTTCCTTTAGTTCTTTGAAATAGGCATCATTCTTTTTGGAATCTAAGAAAGATGGGTTCCCTATGGGAATTATACGTTGACCTTCATCATGTATGTTGTCGACAATTCTGTCACTCCTAGAGACAGCCTAGAGTTGCCATAGACCAGTGCCTAGGACATCTTATCATAGCAAGAGAACATGAAATATAGCTTGGGTGTCAATCCAAAAGCTCTCTTACTATCTCTTGTAAAACCAGGAAATTAGTTTAAATGGAACCAAACTCTCTTAGAAGCTGATACAAAGATAAGAATAATGTAGGAACAGCATGCAAAACTCCAATACAAAAGCATTAGACAGTTAAGATACAACTTACTGCAAAGAGGGCCAGTTCAAATAGTATGCCACAGAAATCAAATATCAGAAAGTGGATGCAGTGAGGAAAACATGAAGGAGATACTAGTTAACATGAGGCTGATACCCAGATACAAAACAGAACCACATATGGGCTTATCCAACTAATAATCCACACATGACAATGGCGTTTTAAAAGCACCCTCCTCAAGTAACTAATATAGCAGAAAATATGAATGACATGAACATGGAACAGTATATCATGACTAGGCCTATTTAAAGCGCTTGACTAATCCAAGTATGGGCACCAACTAGGATGAATCCTTACTTAAGATCAGTGAGCCACTCACATTCTAGAACATGATACAAGAGGATAAATGCAATGAAATGAGATATTATATTAACACATAAGAAGAGATTACATACTGTGGGATACCAAAGACCAGAATCCTCATTACAGTTATAACTCCTCCTCACTGAGACTCTATGGGCTCTGAGCCTTCATACAAAAACTTTACAAGATGTATACAAGAACTTCTCACTGCACAGTTTGCTGATAGAAATATAGAACCTTTACAATGTCTTTCTTCCTCCTTTTTATAAGAGAAATAGAAAGCTCTAGAGGATGAGGTAGGTGATATACATTAAATGATCTAATTTAAAGCAAATTTGAAAGAAAAACCCGCTTATGCTGTTTGACGGTGCTGAACTGGTGCAAGTACTCTGATGTTGCTCTATGGAGTAAATGCTCTGGGAGTAGATTTCTCTGGAGACAGAATATGAGGAATAAATTATGAAACATTCTGTACTTTTGCCTCTCATCTTCTGAATCCGTTTCTAAGATCTTACATGCTCGAGGGCTAAGTCTCTCGAATGTCCCGCGATATTTATTATTGCTCCATTAATTTGGGTCATATCACAACAACTACCTCCAGCTACTATCTTAAATTTCTCCCTCAGAGACTGTCAATCGAGGTGCTCTTGATCCCTGTAAGAAAAGCAGTGCACCATGGTAATTTTCCATCGCGGCGAACCTGCAAAACCACAAACTTGTTAAGGAAAACCAAACGGGGACGACGAATCATGGAGGGGTTGATGGAAATGAATACGAAGGCATGATCAAGCGGGAGGAATGCACAAGGTGGGGGAGGGATTGAAAGATGGCGAAGAAAATATAGCGGGATAGCGAGGAGAAGAGCTGGCGGAGGTTTTTAACTTAGAACCCCCAAAAAAATGTATTAGTGTAATATATGCATGGTGGAGAAAATATACGGTGAGCACGTGGGATGGTGACATGGACGGTTTGGTCAATTCTGTGGGGGTCAAATGGATCTAGACCGTCCAACTCTAGAGTAAGATCTACGGCTACAAATGCATTGAGGCAACGGAAAGGTGGGCCATGGATGCAGTAGACATGGGTTAAAGTGCTTGCAGCTTCGGAGACTATCCACCGTTGGATGAAAGACGCAGGATCGGACGACGATGATTGATTCCGCTGCACATCCTTTGGCCGAAATTTAATGCGCGGGGAGGGCAGAGGCCTGAGATAAAGCGCGTGCATCTTCGAGGCACGATGGCCGTCAGATGGAGGCCCCGAGATCTAAAGGTCGCCATTTATTCTGCTACCCGACCTTTGACTGAACATTAACATGCAAAATGGGAGCAGTTTCGGGCCCGTACAAAAGACACTTGTCAATCGGCGTATGGGATCGCTGGGCCTTTGAGGAAAACCGCCAGCCTGGGGTAAGCGGTGTGGAATGAAACCACCGGTTTCAAAGCAGGCGCGGGGACCACCACGAAAAACCAACTCCACTCCGTCGATTGGATTCGATCGGACGGCTCCAGACGCGCCCGAAAACTCTAACGATAGGCTCCTTTCCATCTGGCGCTTGGTCTTGCGCTCGAGTCATATGGGGAATGAAACAACGGGGCTAAGGCTGAAGGAGACAAGCCTGATATAATTTTAATTTCGGCTTTTAACCTTTGTAAAGTGCATTTTTTTGGGCGACAAGGGTAACGATATGCAGTATATGGAAGTTTTTGGCCATGATAACAATTTTAAAAGATTAGGAAGGAGTGTTAGGCCAGAAATTTGGATCGAAGGGCTGACATGCACAACATCGGCTCCATCTGGGGATGACATGTTCATCTTTGGACATGTCGAGAACCTGCAGACCACTGATCACTTATGTGTATACCTTGACCTTCTGCTCCTCAGCATTTTTCTTCATAATTTATCAGTGCACTCATAAAACCAAAAATGAGGCAAAATATATATACAGTATGGTACATCAGGCCTGCTCTGCCTGAATCAGAATTGAAAGTAGGGCTTGAGAAATTGGCCATTTACAGGGGCATCTAACAAGTCACCCTGCAAATTTTCTAAAATAAATGTATTATTACCTTTTAGCTCCATTATCTTAAATGGGCCAAACCAAAGTGGATCAAATTTAGCATGTTTGCCCTTTTCATCCCTCCGGATATCCCATCTGAGAACCAGATCACCAATTTGAAACTTCTTGTCTTTTGCATGTTGATCAAAAATGTTTTTCATCTTTTCCTGATATTCTGTTAACCTTTGACTCACTTTATTCCGTGTTTCCTCCAATTCTATTAATTGATTAATTCTCCTGACCATATCATCTGTTTCTTCCTGACTTTCCTGCATGAAACATGCCACTGGCAAAGCCAATTGCACAAGAAACACAGCTGCTCGCCCATATACTAGTTCATAAGGAGATTTCCCAGTTTCTCTCTTGTTGGTTACTCTATTTGCCCACAGAGCAAATTTCAATTGGGAATCCCAATTCTTTTGATTCTCATTAATTGTCTTCTTCAAGGCCCTCACCAGAGTTTTGTTGGAAGATTTTGCCAAGCCATTCCCCTGTGGATAGTAAGTTGTGGAGTGATTTAATGTAATATTATACTGCTGGCAAAAATTTACAAATTTATTGGACTTGAAGGCCTGTGCATTATCAGTTACAATTCTAGCTGGACAGCCAAACCTGGATATGATGTTCTCTTCCATGAATTTGATGATTACAGCATCTGTAGAATTTCTCGCAGGTATGGCTTCCACCCACTTTGTAAAGTAATCTGTTGCATTCAATATCCATTTATGTTGGCCAATTGAAGGGGGATGTATTTCTCCAATAAAATCTAATCCCCATTGCTGAAATGGTTCATCTATATGAACTAGAATTAGGGGCAAAGCAGGCAGATTTTGTCTCTCAGCAAATCTTTGACATTTATCACATGCTCTAACCCAATTAAAAACATCTCCAAATAACTTAGGCCAATAAAAACCAGCTCTCAGTATTTTATGTGTTGTGGTTCTCCAGCTGTAATGTCCTCCACAGATCCCTTCATGAAATTCTATCATTATACTTTCCACTTCATTCTCTGTGAGGCACAATAACAGTATGCCTGAATGATCTCTCCAATATAACTGACCATTGGAAACTATATACTTTTGTGATTTCAGCCTCAAAGCCCTGTATTTGGATTTATCACAACTGGGTGGATAGCTGAGTGTTAAAAGATATTCAACTATTTCTTTGTACCATGGACTAGTGAGATATTTTATGTGTATCTTTTGAGTGGCCAGCTCTAGTCCATGCTGCTCTTCTTCATTCTTAGATTCTTCGCTTGCAATCATAGATAAATCGATGCCTAGAGCTTGGTGATTTGATTCAGATAAAATTTTGGCTAGGCCTTGTCCTTTAACCAGCTTAGTAGGTCTTCTGTCCAGATCGTATTCCTGTATTTTTGCAATCCATCTTCCTCTTTTGCCTTCACTATCTCCTTGAACAAGGATGTCCTTGACAGCTGCTGTAGGAACATATGCAGTAATGTGGGATTGCAAAACATATGTTCTAAAGGCTTTGAGAGACTTCACCAAGGCATATGCCTGCTTTTCCAGTATGTTATACTTCAATTCTGCATCATGCAACACCTGACTGAAAAAGGCTATTGGTTGCTCATATCCATCTTCATTTTTCTGCAACAGGACTCCGACTACTGTATGAGGTGAAGCAAATGAAAAGATCATAAATGGCTTTGTATAATCAGGTCCGGCTAGCATAGGAGCTTCAGCAAATGCCTGTTTTATCCTTGTGAATGCATCTCTAGATTCTTGGGACCATTTCACCTCATTATTCTTTTTCAACATATCAGTTATATGCCTAACTATCTCAGCATAGTTAGGAATAAACCTTCTCAGGAGATTTATTCGACCTAGAAACACCTGCACTTCCTTCTTATTCCTTGTTGAATCTTTGATTAAACTGAGAGGGGGGGGGTGAATCAGTTTAATACATGCATTAGCCTTTTAAATTTTCACCAGAGTTATTTACAGCTTAATATGTGAACAATCTTATTTGCAGCCAATATTAATTTATTGTGACACCATACTTAAGTTGAAAGCAGCAAGCAATTAAGCAGATTGAAATAATCACATAAACACATAAGAAGCACACATAGAGACAGCAGATGTAAGTGGAAACCCATAAAGGGAGAAAACCACATCTTATTATTGTTGTGATGCAAAGGCAAGCTCCAACTCCCTCTCACCACTGTTTTCTGCAGGCACCAACCTACAAGAGGCTCTATCCTCAATTTTGCAAGCTACAACTTGCAAGGAAGCACCAACTCCCTTCAATTTTCTGCAGGCACCAACCTACAGGAGGCTCCAACCTCAGTCAGCTACAACTGACAACTATCAAGCTTCAACTTGATAGGGAAGCTCCAACTTCCTCAATTTAACAAACTGAATGTTTGCTGATTTACCTCTGATATCAGCTCTGTTCTGTAGCTTCTCTTTCTGCTCTTCTTTTCTTGATCTTCTCTGCTTCACTCTTCTGTATTCTGCCTTCTCTTTATTTACTCTCTCCTCTACTCTAAAAAAAAACTCTCTCTGCATATCAAGATGATATTATTTATAGATTTCCTCACATGACTGTTTGTATTCTGCTTGGAATTCGAAATGGAAAGTCATGTCTCTTTGCCTTCTGCCTTCTCACTCCTTTTATCAGCTTACTCAGAAATTATAACTGTAGGTGTCAATTTTAACATTACAGTGGGAGCTTGTTTTCTCTCGGAGACTTGCTAATGCATCACAACAATATAAATTTAAATAAAACATTTACATTCAAATTTAAATGAGAACTCCAGCTCAACTTCTGAACTTTGGCTTTACTGGATTTTGTCTTTTTCTACTGCTGTCGAGTGGCTGTTATATATCTTGGTTCATCTCTGTATTTATTTAACTGTTCACTGGACTTGTGTGCATTACCATTTCTGTTCTCGGGCGACCTGTCAACGTTCTCTGTTCATACATGAGTTTAAGCATAATTGTTTGAAGTTCACGTTATAATTTCAGTTCAATTTTCTTTTGTTCCATATTTCTGCTGCTGTCTCTAGTTCTTTTGTTCCCGCATGCTCTTGTAATAAACCCAATCTTCAGGCTTTTGTAATAAACCCAATATTATTACATATATGTTTCGATCTTCTTTATGCGTACTTTAACATATCAATGTATATAAAAAAATCTTGAACTATATCCAAACCTTTGGATATATTAACCATTCCTTTCAAATTCCACGGGACTAACTCTTGAACCGATATACGAAGCCTCCGGAATTACAGACTCATGCGCCTTATCATATGATATATATATATATATATATATATATATATATATATATATATATATATATATATATATATATATATACCAATCATATCACAGCGCTCGTATTATAAATTGAACCATTCCTTAATTCCGCGAGGGTAGAAAACTCAAGCAGATAAGGGAAGGAGACCCCCTCGGAATGCATTACACATATCTCCAACTTATATATTATCTTAGCGTTAACAGAGTTCCGCGGGGGTAGCAGACTCGAGCCGATCTTTCTGATGCGATGAATCACTCCTCAGCCTCTTCCGATTGCGATTATTCTCCGTTATGGCGAAACTTCAAACATATATCAGTCTTGGCTTATAAACCCATCGGGTCCGGCCTTTCAATCGCAATCGCAACTCTTTGTTTGCACGTTCCGATCCCCTTGCGATTTCCGATTGCGATTGATCGCAATCGCGACTTTGAGTTGCAAGCCCCTCTGCTTTGTTTACCTCCGATGCGATTGGGAAGGGGTCCCACCATATAAAACTTCGTTTTGTGCGCTCCATATATATACCTTGGACCTTTGGTTATATGCTCTGGGCTTCATTGTATTCGCAAATTCTCTATTTATTTAAGTTCCGAGATTTATCAATTGCGGTTTATAGACCCATCGGGTCCGGATTCTCATCGCAATCGTAATTTCCTGTGGGTTACATATTACGCTGCTCTTGTGATCTCCGATTGCGATTGGGTGAGGGGTCCCACCTTATAAGCCATTTCGTTTTGATAGAACCTTTGATTATATAGATATAAAGCGCTCCGCTTGTATATAACTGATATATATGTTTATATATATATATTTTGCCGCTGGAGTGAAGCGATTCCCGGAATTATGTTTGTATATGTTATATGTGCTCCGCTTGCATATAACTGATATATATGTTTATATATATATTTTGCCACTGGAGTGAAGCGATTCCCGGAATAATGTTTGTATAAGTTATATGTATAATGCCGGTTGGAGAGTGCGATTCCCGGAATTTTATAATAGCTCTCTGCCTCTGTCTCTGACTCTGTCTCTGCCTTTGCTGCGCCGGTTGGAGAGTGCAATTCCTGGAATTTTATAACGGCTCTCTGCCTCTGTCTCTGCCTCTGTCTTTGCCTCTGCTGCTTCTGTCGCTCTGCCTCTGTCTCTATCTTCCGATAACGGTTCTTCACTGTGCTTCTATGACTGTTACATTTTGACATTCTTCTTGCTGCCTCTATTGCTTTCACTGTGCTTCTTTTGCCTTCCTCTGCTTCAGCGCTGCCTCCTTTGCCATCAATGACAATATTTCCAACAGTCTCCCCCTTTGGCATTGATGGCAATCCACTTTCTCTATTTGCTTTCTCTTTCTCTTGTTGCTTGCTCTTCCTGTTTGCCTGCTCTTCCTCCTGTTGTTTGTTTTTCCTCCCCCTTTGACATCAATGGCAAAGGACGACGTCTCATCTCTCCGTATGAGCTCTGTCGTTGCATTTCCTTTCTCTGAGATACGTTTAGGTCCTCTTCTGGTGAAATTGTACTATGCTTCTAAATGATGATAATATTGATAATGCTTATAATACTGATAATGTTGATCCTGTGGACTTGTTTTATGCTTATCTTGCTGGCTGTTCTCCCCCTGGAATGATATCTTCGTTTTGTTCTCCCCCTGAGACTGTACTTTCTCTTCATATTAGAGAATAGTATCTACAGATACTACCCCTAGTTTGTCTCTCAAGTATTCGAATGGTTCTCTGGAAAGTGGTTTGGTAAATATATCTGCTATCTGTTCTTTCGTTGATACATAGTCCAGTTTAACTATTTTCTGAGCCACTTGTTCTCGGAGAAAATGATATTTGATTGGTATATGTTTAGTTTTTGAATGAAGCACAGGATTTTTAGATATACTTATGGCACTTGTATTATCACATTTTATTGAGATAGGTTCATTAATGCTCACCTTCATATCTTGAAGAGTCTGCTTCATCGACATGACTTGTGTACAACAGGCTGCTGCTGCTATATATTCTGCTTCAGCTGTTGACAGAGAGATGGATTTTTGTTTCTTGCTTAACCATGCTACTAGACTTTCTCCTAGATTGAAAGCACCTCCACTTGTGCTTTTCCTGTCATCTACACAGCTGGCCCAATCTGCATCTGTGTATGCTTTTAAAGTGAAGCTTTTTCTTTTAGGATACCAAAGCCCATACTGTGTTGTTCCTTGTAGATATCTGAATATTCTTTTTACTGCAAGAAGATGATTTTGTTTGGGTGTTGCTTGATATCTAGCCACTAGTCCAACTGCTAGCATGATGTTTGGTCTTGATGCTGTCAAATATAACAGACTTCCTATCATGGATCTGTAGAGTTTTTGATCTACATCTGCAGACCCATCATCAGCACACAGCTTGCAACCTGTGGTCATGGGAGTTGACACAGGTTTGCAGTCCTCCATTTTGAATTTTTCCAGCAATTCTTTTATGTATTTTTCTTGTGAAATAAATGTACCTGTGTTCTTTTGCTGAATTTGTAGTCCCAAGTAGAAACTGAGCTCTCCGATCATAGACATTTCAAACTCTATTTTCATTTCATCAGCAAACCCTTTTTCTAGATCATCTTTGTTGCTTCCAAACATAATGTCATCAACATACACTACAACAATCAAAAGTTCATTTTCATGGGCTTTTATGTATAGATTGTTGTCCACTCCACCTCTTTTAAAACCATGTTTTTGCAAATATTTATCCAGTCTTGAGTACCAAGCACGAGGAGCCTGTTTCAGTCCATATAGGGCCTTTTTCAGTTTGCATACATAGTCTTCTTTATCTGTCAATGAGAAACCTTCTGGTTGTTCCATGTACACTTCTTCTTCTAGATCGCCATTAAGAAAATCAGATTTTACATCCATTTGATATACCTTGAAATCTTGGTAGCATGCAAATGCCAGGAACATTCTGATAGCTTCCATTCTGGCTACAGGGGCAAATGTTTCATCATAATCAAGTCCTTCTATTTGTGATTATCCTTTGCAGACCAGCCTTTCTTTATTCCTGATTACTTGTCCTTGCTCATTCATTTTGTTTTTGAATACCCATTTTGAACCAATGATATTTTTCTCAATAGGTCTAGGAACTAGTTCCCAAGTATTGTTCTTCTCAATTTGGTCCAATTCTTCATTCATTTCTTTTACCCAATACTTGCCCTTGCTGGCTTCTTCAAATTTCTTTGGCTCTATTTGTGATAACATGGCTATGTATACTTCTTCTGTTTGTTCTGTTAGCTGCCTTCTTGTCTGGACTCCTGCTTTCTTGTCTCCTATGATCTGATCTTCAGGATGATTCTTCTGAGTGTATCTTGAGGGGGTTTTTGAGCTCAGCTCTGCATCTTCTATTGTCTTGCTAGTTTCTTCATCATTCCAGTCTTCTTCTTCATGATTAACTGATGGACTGCAGAAATCTGTATTTCTTGTATTGTTTGGAAATTCTTCATCAAATCTCACATCAATACTTTCAACTATTTTCCGAAGAGTCTTGTTGTAGCATCTGTATCCTTTACTTTTGGAAGCATATCCTAGAAAAATCCCTTCATCTTCTCTTGCATCAAATTTCCCATGGTTTTCATCATTATTGTTTATGTAACACTTGCTACCAAAGACTCTGAAATGTTTTATTGAAGCTGGCTTTCCATGCCATAGTTCATATGGAGTCTTGTCACTGCTTGGCCTTAAGTGAGCTTTATTAAGGATATGTACTGCTGTGTGTACTGCTTCTGCCCAGAAGGTTTGAGCAATATCATTCTCTTGCATCATGACTCTGGAAATTTGTTGAACAGATCTGTTTTGTCTTTCTGCTACTCCATTATGCTGAGGTTTTCCTGCAATAGTGAATTGTTGTTTTATGCCATGTTCACTGCATAGGTCAGCAAAGTCATAATCTGTAAATTCTCCTCCTCTGTCTGATCTGATACATTTTAGTTTGCATCCTTTTTTATTTTCAGCTAATGCCTTGAATATCTTAAATTTGTCCAGTGCTTCTGATTTATTCTTGAGAAACGCAACCCATGTCATTCTAGAGAAGTCATCTATTATCAGCATGAAATAGGACTCTCCACTTGGTGTTTTAGTTCTTGCAGGTCCACACAGATCCATGTGCACAAGTTGCAGTGGTATTCTAGTTGATAACTCTTCTTTAGATTTAAAGGATGTGTGAGTTTGCTTTCCCAACTGACAAGATTTGCATATTGTGTTTGAGGGCCTTTTTATTTCTGGCATATCTCTGACAGCTTTCTTCTTGCTCAGTCTAATGATATGGTCAAAGCTGAGATGTCCCAATCTCCTATGCCATAACCATGACTCCTCGGGTTTGCTAAGATGGTAGGCTTCATCCTCCTCTTTCACTATGTACACATTACTCTCTGTTCGAACACCTTTGAGTAGAGTTTTTCCTGTTGTGCTTGATCTGACTACACAATCTTGTTCTCTAAAGAGAACTTCACAGCCTTTATCACACATCTGACTGACACTCAGTAAATTTTCTTTCAGCCCATCTACATATAATACATCTTGGGCCTTTCCTCTGCCATTGTCTATGCTGACTGATCCTTTTCCCTTGATCTTTCCTGATTTGTCATTTCCAAAAGTGACATTGCTTGATTTCTTTTCATCAAGAGTTAAAAACTTGTTTTTGTCTCCTGTCATGTGTTTAGAGCAGTCATTGTCCAAATACCATTGACTCTTCAAATCTTGAGCAGTTAAAGCCAAGTCACATTTATTCACCTTCTTTATCCACTGGAGGCCCCCTTTTGTTTGGTATCTTTTGTGAGGTGATGAATTATATCCTTTTAGAGAACACTTGGAAGATATATGCCCAATTTGATTGCATATACAACATTTGATTATAGTTTTTGCGGAATTGTGAGCATGAACAAAATTGCTTTGACTCATAAACCTCCTTGAGGTATTGAACATCGGTCTTTGTCCATACTTTCTGCATTCAATAATTATATGGCCAAAATCCTTACAATAAAAACAATAACCATAGAAATTACTTGCATACCTGATGTAAGGTTGTCTCTTCCATGCTTGCCTCTTTTGCTGGTTTGAATCATTCCTCCTTGCATGACAATATGCAGCAATGTGTCCCTGCTTGTGGCAGACATAACAGGTGGCATTATTCATAGG
Source organism: Pinus albicaulis (assembly GCA_034641835.2). Classification (NCBI taxonomy): domain Eukaryota; kingdom Viridiplantae; phylum Streptophyta; class Pinopsida; order Pinales; family Pinaceae; genus Pinus; species Pinus albicaulis. The sequence goes on from CM076572.1 coordinate 1,376,155,771, forward strand.
AGGCAAGAATCTCCTTTGATGGCTTCCAAATTTGATATAATCAGGAATATATGATCTTTTCTCTGTTGTCTTAGTATTTGTTACAATTTTTGTTATTAGAGGTTTCTTCTGGTCTCTGTCTTTCTCATTACATGTTTCTTCCTTTGTAGGAATTATTTGGGCTGCTTCATCAACCTTCTTTGCTTTTACAAAAATTATATTTTTGTTTTCCTTTTCTTTGCCTTTACTTGATTCTCCTTCATAGCCTATCCCAGTTTTTATTAGAGGAGATCTTTGAGCATCCAAGATTTCATTCAACTTACCATAACTTGTCATTTGAGAAGGGTATATAGAAACTTTCTGTTGAGCACTTTCTAATTTCCTTCTCAGACACATAATTTCTTCTTCCAGCTTCTCTTGTTCTCAAGTTTTATCTTTGATTTGCTGAAGTAACATATCTTCTATATTATTGGCTTCTTCAAGCTTTACCTTCAGCTGCATGAGGGCTTCTGAATTTTGTTCTTCTTTCACACATTTGAGGAGAATCTCTTTTTGTTTTCTGCATTTTAGTTTGAGTCTGTCAATCTCCTCCAGAGCACTTCTTAGCTCCCCCTCAAGGTCTACTTCCCCTTCTTCTTCTTCATCTTCTAGTAGGAGTCCCTCAAGATCTTCTATGGCCATAAATAAAAATTCTGAGGTTCCTTCTTCACTTGAGGGTTCATCTGAGTCTTCAGATGCACTGCTGTCTTGCTGAGCATAGAAGGATTTTCTGCTGAATTTCTTTCCTTTCTGCCAGAACTTTGATGTGTCTTTCTCCGATTCTTGAGCTTGATTTCTTACTTTCTTGTGAGGACATTTAGCAGCATAATGTCCAACTCTTCCACAGTTAAAACATTTGAAGGGAAGTTTACCTTTGTATCTACCTGAGCCTCTATCCAATTTCTTGACAAATTTAGCCTCTTCTTCATCAGAGCAAGAGCATATTTCTTCCTTTTCTTCTTTCTTCTTTTCTATTTTGAATGTTGCTTCCCTTGTACTTGGCTTCTTCTGTGGGAGCCTCATTTCATAGGCTGTTAGATTTCCAAGTATCTGGTTCATGGTCAGAGTCCCCCAATCCGCTGTCTCTTCTATTGCAGATACCTTGGGATTAAATCTGGATGGGAGTGATCTTAGAATCTTTTTCACAACTATACTTTCTGGTATGGTTTCTCCAAGAGCTTTCATATTGTTAACAATTTCTGCAACTTTTAAGAAGAAGCTGCCAACATCTTCATCATCATTCATTTTTAAGTTTTCAAAATGGGCTCTATATACTTGAAGTTTGGCAGTTTTTACTTTCTGGTCTCCCTCATGTATGTCTTCAAGAGTATCCCATATTTTCTTGGCAGTGTCTTTGTGCATTACTTTAATAAACTCTACTTCACATAATCCATTCAGGATGGCATTCATGGCTTTTGCATTAGCCACAAAATCTTGTTTTGAGTCCTTTTCTGAGTCAGTTGCCTTCGGGGCATATCCTAATTGCACAGCAGCCCAGACTTCTATTCCTAGGGACATTATGTATGTCTTCATTCTGATTTTCCAGAAAGCATAATTTTCACCGGTGAAGAAAGGGGCTTTATTGGTTGAGCATCCTTCTTTACTAGCCATCTTGGGAACCTAGGATCTCCTTTCAGTTGTTAGACTTGTACAAAGGAACTTGGCTCCGATACCAATTGTTGAATCTTTGATTAAACTGAGAGGGGGGGGTGAATCAGTTTAATACATGCATTAGCCTTTTAAATTTTCACCAGAGTTATTTACATCTTAATATGTGAACAATCTTATTTGCAGCCAATATTAATTTATTGTGACACCATACTTAAGTTGAAAGCAGCAAGCAATTAAGAAGATTGAAATAATCACATCAACACATAAGAAGCACACATAGAGACAGCAGATGTAAGTGGAAACCCATAAAGGGAGAAAACCACATCTTATTATTGTTGTGATGCAAAGGAAATCTCCAACTCCCTCTCACCACTGTTTTATGCAGACACTAACCTACAAGAGGCTCTATCCTCAATTCTAAAAAACTACAACTTGCAAGGAAGCACCAACTCCCTTCAATTTTCTGCAGGCACCAACCTACAGGAGGCTCCAACCTCAGTCAGCTACAACTGACAGCTATCAAGCTTCAACTTGATAGGGAAGCTCCAACTTCCTCAATTTAACAAACTGAATGTTTGCTGATTTACCTCTGATATCAGCTCTGTTCTGTAGCTTCTCTTTCTGCTCTTCTTTTCTTGATCTTCTCTGCTTCACTCTTCTGTATTTTGCCTTCTCTTTATTTACTCTCTCTCTCTTGTGCATATCAAATTGATATTATATATAGAGATTCTCACATGACTGTTTGTATTTCTCAAGGAATTTGGAGTGATCAGTCATGACTCTTTGGCTTCTGTCTTCTTATTCCTTTTTCCAACTTAATTTTAGAATTACTACAATATATACCAATTTCAGGCTATAGTGGGATTTTGTCCTTTTCTTAGGATACTTGCCTTTGCATCACAAACAATAAAAAATATTTACATTTACATTTTTCAATTATATATTTCAGTATCACTCAGCTCTTCTTCTGAACTTTGGCTTTACTAGATTTTGTCTTTTTCTACTGCTGTCGAGTGGCTGTTATATATCTTGGTTCATCTCTTTATTTATTTATCTATTCACTGGACTTGTGTGCATTACCATTTCTGTTCTCGGGTGACCTGTCAACATTCTTTGTTCATACATGAGTTTACGCATAATTGTTTGAAGTTCACATTATAATTTCAGTTCAATTTTTCTTTTGTTCCATATTTCTGCTGCTGTCTCTAGTTCTTTTGTTCCCGCATGCTCTTGTAATAAACCCAATCTTTAGGCTTTTGTAATAAACCCAATATTATTACATATATGTTTCGATTTTCTTTATGCGTACTATAACATATCAATGTATATAAAAAATCTTGAACTATATCCAAACCTTTGGATATATTAACCATTCCTTTCAAATTCCACGGGACTAACTCTTGAACTGATGTACGAAGCCTCTGGAATTACAGACTCATGCGCCTTATATATATATATATATATATATATATATATATATATATATATACCAATCATATCACAGCGCTCGTATTATAAATTGAACCATTCCTTAATTCCGCGAGGGTAGCAAACTCAAGCAGATAAGGGAAGGAGACCCCCTTGGAATGCATTACACATATCTCCAACTTATATATTATCTTAGCGTTAACAAAGTTCCGCGGGGGTAGCAGACTCGAGCCGATCTTTCTGATGTGATGAATCACTCCTTAGCCTCTTCCGATTGCGATTATTCTCCGTTATGGCGAAACTTCAAACATATATCAATCTTGGCTTATAAGCCCATCGGGTCCGGCCTTTCAATCGCAATCGCAACTCTTTGTTTGCACATTCCAATCTCCTTGCGATTTCCGATTGCGATTGATCACAATCGCAACTTTGAGTTGCAAGCCCCTCTGCTTTATTTACCTCCGATGCGATTAGGAAGGGGTCCCACCATATAAAAATTTGTTTTGTGCGCTCCATATATATACTTTGGACCTTTGGTTATATGCTCTGGGCTTCATTGTATTTGCAAATTCTCTGTTTATTTAAGTTCCTAGATTTATCAATTGCGGTTTATAGACCCATCGGGTCCGGATTCTCATCACAATCGCAATTTCCTGTGGGTTACATATTACGCTGCTCTTGTGATCTTCGATTGCGATTGGGTGAGGGGTCCCACCTTATAAGCCATTTAGTTTTGATAGAACCTTTGATTATATAGATATAAAGCGCTCCGCTTGTATATAACTGATATATATGTTTATATATATATATTTTTCCGCTGTAGTGAAGTGATTCCCGGAATTATGTTTGTATATGTTATATGTGCTCCGCTTGCATATAACTGATATATATGTTTATATATATATTTTGCCACTGGAGTGAAGCGATTCCCGGAATAATGTTTGTATAAGTTATATGTATAATGCTGGTTGGAGAGTGCGATTCCTGGAATTTTATAACAACTCTCTGCCTCTGTCTCTGACTCTGTCTCTGCCTTTGCTGCGCCAGTTGGAGAGTGTGATTCCTGGAATTTTATAACGGCTCTCTGGCTCTGTCTCTGCCTCTGCTGCTTCTGTCGCTCTGCCTCTATCTCTATCTTCCGATAACGGTTCTTCACTGTGCTTCTATGACTGTTACATTTTGACATTCTTCTTGCTGCCTCTATTGCTTTCACTGTGCTTCTTTTGCCTTCCTCTGCTTCAGCGCTGCCTCCTTTGCATGAGCGCTGCCTCCTTTGCCATCAATGACAATATTTCCAACATTCCTGGGTAAAGGAATATTGTTTATAACTTCAGCTCTCTTAGGGTCTATTTTCACACCATCTTTAGTTACAATGTGCCCTAAGAGTTTTCCCTCATCTAATGCAAATAAAGATTTTTGAGGATTGAGGGAAAGACCATACCTTCTGCATTTTTCAAAGGTTCTCCGCAAGTGCTGAATGTGTTCAGTATCATCCTTTGAAAATACTGTGATATCATCTAGATATACCACCAGAAACTTGTCCTGCTCTCCAACAAAAGCTATGTCCATTGCCCTCTGAAAAGTAGCTCCTGCATTAATTAGCCCAAATGGCATCTTGCCATACATAAATGTACCCCATGGTGTTGTAAATGTAGTTTTCTTCTGATCCTCTGGGAAAATAGCCACCTGATTATAACCAGAAAACCCATCCATCATTGACATTCTGGAGGCTCTGACTACTTTCTGTAGAATGTGGTCCATCTTAGGCAATGGATAATTGTCTTTTAAAGATGCTCTATTTAAGTTTCTGAAATCTACACACAACCTTATTTCTCCATTTTTCTTTCGAACAGAAACAAGGTTTGCTACCCATTCTGAGTATCTCAATGACACTATTATTTTGGCCTTCAGTAACTTCTTGATTTCTTTTTCAATTGAAGGGAGCAGCAGAGGATTTATCTGTCTGAGCTTCTGCTTATAAGGCTTTGAATCTTCCCTCAGAGGAATTTTATGCTGCATTATATTAATATCAAAAGTTTTTAGGTCCTGATAGGACCATGCAAATACATCCTTATATGACTGAAATAATTTCAAATATTTCTCTCTATATTCTTCTGGGACATTTTTGGATAATTTGACAATTTTGGGATCAGCATAAGTAACCAGATTTAAATCTTCCACTTGTTCTTCTTCTACTGTTTTACTATGCTGCAATGGAACATCATTTTTATCAAACAATCTTTCTAGAGGCACCAACGCTCTAGGTATGATATTTCCTTTTAGCTGCAGCACTTTATTGCCTGCTATTTTTTCTTCCCATTTGTTTTCTACAACATTTTCAGCTTCCTCTTCTTCATTATCATCAATCTCCATATTGGAGAATTCTCCCACTGTCTCCAAGAATCTCTTCATCTGTTCATCATCTTCAAATACCTGCCAATGTTTAAAATTATCTGGGATTGATGGTCTGTATCGTACTTCAATTTCATACCTCAAAAGAGGATTCTGTGGAGGACAAAATGTGCTAGCAGCCACAACAAGAGAATCTTCCATTTTGTTCTGCTCTCGGGGCATGAACTGTATATTAAAAGCCGAGAAGGAATTTTCCACCATGTCCCATACTTCATTTCTGTAGGCTCTCAGCCGGGGATGCTTAGTTTGACATTGATTTCTGACCTTCCTTACCACCAGCTCAGAGTCTCCCATGACTTTTAAACTTTGTATACCCATATTCTTGGCTGTCTGTAACCCCAATAAAAGTACTTCATATTCAGCTACATTATTTGTAGCCTCATACTCTAATTTAAAGGACAGTGGGACCCATCTTCCTGTAGGAGAGATTAATAACACCGCAGCTCCATTGCCTTCTCTTGAATTTGCCCCATCAAAATGTAAAATCCAAATTCCAGCTTCATAATTTTCTGAAGGCTGCTCATCCTTAATTTTGAAGGAGGATTCATGCACATGATTTTGATCTTCTTCTAGCATAAAGCACGAAAAATCTCCTTCTTTAATATAGACTGGTGAATTTTCAGAGTTATCAGCCTTAGTAACTACCTTGACAAATTTAGTCTCTCTGTATAACCTCCTCTCCTGTCCACCAAAAACTGGGATTGTAGCATATGTTAAATCCAGCTTAATTGACCCACCAATTTTTGTACCCCAAGACCTTGACAGCAACATGCCACAGCGGGCTGGGATATCAGCCACCACAATGTCCATGACCACACTCTTTGTTGGAATTTGGGCCAAATTGACCACCAAATCTTTAATCATCCCCAAGCATTTGACTCTTTTGGAATCAAATGAATAAAGGTCTTTATATGGGCGTGTGATTTGCAGTCCTAGTTGTTCCATGACAGATAGAGGCATAAGATTATGGGAAGCTCCAAAATCTAACATACAATTGTGTAACAGCAGGTCATGAATAACTAGAGACACATAAAAAGGAGGAGTAGAAGGATCTACTTCCTCAACATGTGGGCCAAAGACTACCATGGGTCTTTCTTCTTGAAGGTTTAAACTATCAGGCACAATTGATATTTCAGGAGGGAGCATAAAAGAAGTAACTTGAGAGTGATATGCAGGTTGTTTTAGCAGCTCGATCAAGGGGACTGGAATTTTAATTTTCTCAAGTTCTTTTTGCAAACTAAAAGAAGGAGGGGGCTTTTCTATCACAACTTCTTTTGACTCTTTATTTTCAGCTGAAAATTTAATTTCTTTTGACACAGATTCATCATTAGGAGGACTGACTACTTTTGAAGAAAAAGGAACTTGGTCGTTAGACTGTGAAGGCTTGTTCAGAGGACTCTTACCTTTTTCTGTGTTTCTCTTTGTTGTTGATTCCTTCTGAGCAGGTACCTCCTTCTGAGGTGGCTCCTCTTCTTGATCTTAAGTTCAGGTCCTCTTCCTTGAAGATCTGAGATCATATTTTCTATTGAAGTGTGCTTGCATGAAATCAGCAAATTGTTAACAATAATGATCAATCTCTGCTTCTTCTTCTTCTTCTTGCAATGGGCATTCCATTTCATCATTGCTTGAGAAAGCAAGATTTGAATCTTCTAGTTCATAAGCAGCATCTTCAATGGAGTCATCTGCTAGACCTTCCAGGTACAAGGGATGTGGTACCTGATCTTGCTGCTCCTTTGCTTCCCTTGGAAATATTTGCAATGGTGGTCTCTTATACTGGGGATTGTATCCTCTGTTTGGAGCATTATAGAAATTCTTGGGAGCTACATTCTTAGCCTCTAACTCAAGCTTGACAATCTTCTTAACCATCTTACTTATTTCATCCATCTTATCTGCATCCTTATCTTGATTAGAGGTGGAAACCTCTTCTTTGCCTCTCCTCCTAGTTTCCTATTCAAATTTTCCTTTTAATTTCCCAGTGGAGGCAAAGTTTGCTTCCAACTCAAGAGCATCTGACTGAGCATCATCTAAGGTAGCAGGTTTCCTCTCCCTGAGGGAGAAACCAAAATCTGAGTCAAAGGCTGCAATGAAAATAAATTTTGCAGCGTTCTGATGAGGCTTCATATCAGGAGGCAGGCTCAAATATAGCTTATTAAACCTTTTGGTAAACTCTGCCACTCCCTCATTATGTTTCTTCTTCAGATTATTAAATTCAGTAAGACACTGACCATAATCTTTCTTTTCTCCCCATTTCCTGAGAAAGGTATTCTCCATGTCATCCCAGGTGGTTACTGAACGGTTTCCCAATGTCTTGAACCATTTTCTGGCTTCACCATCCAAAGATTGCACAAACAATCTTAAGACCACATCCAAATGTTCTACATTTAAGTTTTCTGCAAAAGAGCAGAAATTCTCAAGATGTTTCTTAGCATCAATCTCATTTTCTCCATTAAATCTTGGCAAAATCTTCAAATAATCTTGTGGTATATCATTTAGTACTTGTGGCAAGGCCAAGGGAGCATATTTGTTCAATAGGAAAGCAGGAACATTAGCCATTGGAGGAGGTGGGGGTTGTGCAGCAATTTGATGTACAAATGAAGGAAGGGGAGTAGGAGGAAGTGGGGTATGAATAACAATGGGGATATATTGTACAATAGCTTGAGGTGTAGATGGAAACCATTGACGATTAACAAAGGCTACCTCAGTAATTTCTTTAATTTCCTCAGCCTCGGGAGTAGGATGAAAATATTCTTCAATCCTGGAACTTCCCCTAGGTGGACTTTCTGAGTAATATTCAGGATTTTCCTTGGTGGAATCGGGATGTTCGGTTTTGATTTCTTGAGAAGAAGAAGGCGTACAATCTGCTATAGAATATTCATGGATTTCAGCACGAACTGATTTCCTCTCTTTCCAAATTCTTTTATGAATGATCTTCTCTAGGTCAGACACGTAGGGTGTCTTTGGCTGAGATGTATCTGACCTCAAATGTGGCTTCCGAGGAGCCAGGAATACCAATAAATTTCTCAAATAAAGAACAGTGGAGTCGCCAAGGTGAGAGATACGCAACTTTTCAACTCTCTGTGCTCACCTGATTAGAGAGTGAATATAATTTGTCGAGGCCCAGGGAAACTGATATTCTCAAATTCGATCCCCGGCAACGGCGCCAGAAAGATGCTGTCAACAATTCTGTCACTCCTAGAGACAGCCTAGAGTTGCCATAGACCAGTGCCTAGGACATCTTATCATAGCAAGAGAACATGAAATATAGCTTGGGTGTCAATCCAAAAGCTCTCTTACTATCTCTTGTAAAACAAGGAAATTAGTTTAAATGGAACCAAAATCTCTCAGAAGCTGATACAAAGATAAGAATAATGTAGGAACAGCATGCAAAACTCCAATACAAAAGCATCAGACAGTTAAGAGACAGCTTACTGCAAAGAGGGCCAGTTCAAATAGTATGCCACAGAAATCAAATATCAGAAAGTGGATGCAATGAGGAAAACATGAAGGAGATACTAGTTAACATGAGGTTGATACCCAGATACACAACAGAACCACATATGGGCTTATCCAACTAAGAATCCATACATGACAATGGCATTTTAAAAGCACCCTCCTCAAGTAACTAATATAGTATAAAATATGAATGACATGAACATGGAACAGTATATCATGACTAGGCCTATTTAAAGTGCTTGACTAATCCAAGTATTGGCACCAACTAGGATGAATCCTTACTTAAGATCAGTGAGCCACTCACATTCTAGAACATGATACAAGAGGATAAATGCAATGAAATGAGATATTATATTAACACATAAGAAGAGATTACATACTGTGGGATACCAAAGACCAAAATCCTCATTACAGTTACAACTCCTCCTCACTGAGACCCTACGGGCTCTTAGCCTTCATACATAAACTTTACAAGATGTATACAAGAACTTCTCACTGCACAGTTTGCTGATAGAAATCTGGAACCTTTACAATGTCTTTATTCCTCCTTTTTATAAGAGAAACAGAAAGCTCTAGAGGATGAGGTAGGTGATATGCATTAAATGATCTAATTTAAAGCAAATTTGAAAGAAAAACCCGCCTATGCTGTTTGACATTGTTGAACTGGTGCAAGTACTCTGATGTTTCTCTATGGAGTAAATGCTTTGGGAGTAGATTTCTCTGGAGACAGAATATGAGGAATAAATTATGAAACATTATGTACTTTTGCCTCTCATTTTCTGAATCCATTTCTGAGATCTTACATGCTCGAGGGCTAAGTCTCTCGAATGTCCCGCGATATTTATTATTGCTCCATTAATTTGGGTCATATCACAACAACTACCTCCAGCTACTATCTTAAATTTCTACCTCAGAGACTATCAATCGAGGTGCTCTTGGTCCCTGTAAGAAAAGTAGTGCACCATGGTAATTTTCCATCGCGACGAACCTGCAAAACCACAAACCTGTTAAGGAAAACCAAACGGGGACGACGAATCATGGAGGGGTCGACAGAAATGAATACGAAGGCATGATCAAGCGGGAGGAATGCACAGGGTGGCCGAGGGATTGAAAGATGGCGAAGAAAATATAGCGGGATAGCGAGGAGAAGAGCTGGCAGAGGTTTTTAACTTAGAACCCCAAAAACAACGTATTAGTGTAATATATGCATGGTGGAGAAAATATACGGTGAGCACGTGGGATGGTGACATGGATGGTTTGGTCAATTCCGCGGGGGTCAAATGGATCTAGACCGTCCAACTCTAGAGTAATATCTACGGCTACAAATGCATTGAGGCAACGGAAAGGTGGGCCATGGATGCAGTAGACACAAGTTAAAGTGCTTACAACTTCGGAGACTATCCACCATTGGATGAAAGACGTAGGATCGGACGACGATGATTGATTCCGTTGCACATCCTTTGGCCGAAATTTAATGCGCGGGGAGGGCGGAGGCCTAAGATAAAGCGCGTGCATCTTCGAGGCACGATGGCCATTGGATGGAGGCCCCGAGATCTGACGGTCGCCATTTGTTCCGCTACCCGACCTTTGACTGAAAATTAACGTGCAAAATGGGAGCGGTTTTGGGCCCGTACAAAAGACACTTGTCAATCGGCGTATGGGATCACTGGGCCTTTAAGGAAAACCGCCAGCCTAGGGTAAGCGGTGCAAAATGAAACCACCGGTTTCAGAGCAGGCGCGGGGACCACCACGAAAAACCAACTCCGCTCCGTTGATTGGATTCGATCGGACGGCTCCAGACGCGCCCGAAAACTCTAACGATAGGCTCCTTTCCATCTGGCGCTTGGTCTTGTGCTCGAGTCATATGGGGAATGAAACAACGGGGCTAAGGCTGAAGGAGCCAAGCCTGATATAATTTTAATTTCGGCTTTTAACCTTTGTAAAGTGCATTTTTTTGGGCGACAAGGGTAACGATATGCAGTATATGGAAGTTTTTGACCATGATAACAGTTTTGAAAGATTAGGAAGGAGTGTTAGGCCAAAAATTTGGATCAAAGGGCTGACATGCACAATAATGTATATTCCATAACTCAACTGGTTCTGACCACTCAATATCTCTAATGGATTCTTTGTACCTTAGTACTGGAATATCATTGAGTACAAGAAATTGGAAGTATTGAACATTAATATGTCCAACTAGTGCATTTTTTCCCTCCTTGATGTATCCATTAAGCAAAACTTTTGAAGTCATAGACCTTGTCAATAAGTGTAGGTGGAAACACTTAGTTTTCTTCAATTTTTTGATATGTATCCATCATTTCAGGTAAAGAATATATATCTTTAATTTTTAGGTTGGAAGACATTCTTCTGTAGGTTCCATATATGTCTTCATGGGTGTGCCCCACAGGCAAGAATCCAACCTCAATAGTGATGAAGACACCACGTGCAGTTAAAAGTGATAAAAACATGAAAATATAGTGATTCTTATTATCACTTGTTGCATTGTCCAACTGTAACAACAAATGTGGAGGAAGAGTTTTAAAATCAACATTTTGGCTCTTTGATCCTCCATGAGATATAAAATCATCCTTGTAAACTTGACATTTTGAGTAAATAAAGGTGTCAAGTAATGCATTTGTAAATGGGTTTCTTAAACTTCCACTCTCATAAAGTAGATCACCATACATATCAATTTGTGGGTCTTCAAGGTCCCTTAAGCACTTTGCAAGGGATGTAATAGTAAATTGTGATCCCATATGTACAAATGGTAGGGATAAATGACCAAAACCTCATGTGTTATGCCCATGTGTTAGCATACCATTCAATAACACACTTAAATTTGTTCCTACAATAGATTTTGATTTGACACGTAGCCTTGAGATTGCAGTCTTTGTTTTATCCATTTTATCATGGATAATGCTCAAATACTTCTTTGGAAACTGCTCTGACATAATCATATGGGCATAGTAGAAATATCTTCCACACATAACAATCTTGTTATGTTTGTTTAGCCTACCTCGTGCATTTTCTTCCATCTCTTTTGTAGTCGCTGACTTCATCTATGCTTTCAACACAATACATTCACTGCATTTACTGAAGTTGGTGTTCTTTGAAAATGCCACATCTCGAAACTTAGTATTCCATATCTTGCTCATTGTTGACTGTGATATTGATCGTTAATTAAGCTTTTGAAGAGCCTCATTGATCTCTTTTAACAGAGAATTTTGTGTGTAATTCAAAGGAAGCAATCTTAAAGGAGAAAATGTTCCATCTTCTTCAACTTGACGTGTTTGGTTTGGTGAAAAATCTGAATTATCCATTACAATTTTTTGAAATATTTCTATGGCTGCCACGGTGTGTCCTCGTGCTTTGCATGTGTTGGTGTTACCATGAATAGCTTTGATCTGTCCATTTCAGAAATATTGTTGGTATTTATAGAATGTGCTTTGAGGAATCTTATGTATTTTATACCACGCTTTCTTACAAATAATATTCCCATTAAATCTCATGTCCTTTACATTTCTAGAAATAGGTGGTAGGCCATGGCTCCTTGACATGACTGTGTTTGACATGAGTGAATTCAAGACAAATTCCCTAATACCATTTTTAATTTTTTGTCTCATACCCCTTCTAGCACCTGCAATGGCCTTCCTATCCACATGTTGAAGACAATCTTTTGTACAACATACATCTGCTGCCAAAAGTCAAATTTCTTTCTCTTCATCTATATTTATTTGACATTTTGCAATTTTTTTTGTAGCCATAATTCGTTTATTCCTTTTATATGGCCTTGTTACATGCATATCAATTGAGTTTATATATTTTTCATTACAAAGATTCTCATCCCATTTGTTTAAGGGATTTGTGTCTTCTATAACATACCATAACACCATTTCCTTGGTTGGCTCCTTGAATTTTCCTTAACCCTTAATATCACACCTTTGTTGTCCACCAACTTATTTATTGGCCATCTAACCAAAAAATGTATAGACTTATCCCAAATTCTTCATATTTCACAATTTCCATCTATCTCTTCCAAAAAAACACCAAAGTCCATTTCTCCTAGTGTTTCACCTTCAACAATGTCATCCTCGCGGACATTAACTAGCATTCCTTTGGCAATGCACATGCTTGTTCCCATGCATTCATGTGTAAGAAAAACCCTTTTACATATGAATTTAACCCTATCCTGGGGAATATTTATGGTATGATCATGACAATGAGTTTCCAAATCTAATTCTGGCCAAATCACATAAGATTCCAATGCACTTGGATGTGGTAGAGCAACATCATGTTTTAAAACCTTCTCAATTTTAACCACTATGCATCCTTTTTTTACCATATTTCCATGCACTTTATGCCCAATATCTGTATTGAATATGGAGCCCTCACCAACCTTCACTCCATTTTGCAGAAGATCTACCTTTTCTCCAATAGAAAATGTGGAAGAAACATTTGCACCTATAAAAAAATGTAAATAAGGTTAGTATTTACTCAAAAAAATGTATTATACTATCAATAATATTTGAACACATGCTTCAATATTTTGATTTACCTATGTTGTGCCTCAAATCCCTGATCTTCCATGGATGTATGTCCCCTTCATCAACATCCTCAATCAAATGTGGTTGAGTGACATCAATTATCAAAATTGCAGCATAGCATGCATTAACCCTTTCTCCGACATAATAAGTTCCAGACAATGTAGATTCGACCCTTCCTAGCCCAATGACTTGATCATTAATAAGGAGATCAACATAGTCCCCTTTTGATATATTTTCCATTGTAGCTTGTACCAATTCTGTAACAACAATTAAACCATAAATTGTAATTAAAAGGTTGAACCATGTAAAGTGTGATTTTATATTTTCGTAAAAACACACAACTTTCAAAAAGTAATATAGATGCAATAATTCAAATAGTATGGTAGTCATATTGTATGTAATGAAAAATTGTTCCCCACCATCTAGTGCCTACTACCAAAAAGTACTTTACATGCAAATTACACAAAAAACATATATGAAGACCATGCAATTAGAGATGTAGATAGTATCATAGAATGACAAATATAAGCTCATATCAAACCACCAAGTTCCTATTTAACTTCAAAAATGACACTTATAGTCTTAATTTATGTGTATGAATAATGATTACATAAGATGTCTAAAAGCCCCATGAAAAGGAGAAATTATTTTTTCACTTAGTGAGGATGTTTGATGTTTGAACTTGAAAATCAAAAGCCAAACTAGAGGTTGGCTTCCAAATAAAAGTTTTGAATGAAAAATATAAGCTCATATCAAACCACCAAGTTCCTATTTAACTTCAGAAATGACACTTGTAGTCTTAATGCATGTGTATGAATAATGATCATAAGAAATTTGTAGAAGTTGAAGAACCAAAACATGGTCCATTGTAAAATCTAAGATATTCCGAGATTGATGCTACATAAGATGTCTAAAATCCCCATGAAAAGGAGATATTATATTCACTTAGAGAGGATGTTTGATGTTTCAACTTGATAATCAAAAGGCTAGAGGTTTTCTTCCAAATAAAAGTTTTGGTACTATAAATACTAGATAATTCTCATTTTTATTCTAAAAGAAAAGAAATTTCATTTTACAAATCTTTAGTTCCAATGTTAGAACTCCTACCTATACACATTAAGGACATACTATTGAGGATGGATACAAAGGGATGTTAACTTTAGGTCCTCGAAAAGTGTAGATTTGAGTTTTCCTAGATTTTTATGTTGATGAGGAAGAGTCTTATCTTATGCATCCAAACATTAGTGAAATTGTTTTTGGAAGTTCATAACTATACAAAAAAATAGAGAGAAAAACAATACATGTTAAAAAATTATGCTTGATACTTTAAAGTTGCATATATTTGCATTGGAAGCAAAATATAGTATACCTCAATAATACATTTATTCATAAACTTCAAAATTATACAAAGATCACATTATTCTCCATGGATCAAATAATTATGATTGGATTATTGTGTTTGTGCCAAAAGGAAAGTTATACCATTATCTTTCCTTCCAACTCAAGCACAAATGTAGTGCCAACAACAACATATATCTATATACAATTCTTTTGCACTATCATTGATCTCCATAAATTGTTCCAAATTCAATAAAAGGGCACATAAAAAGCTATAAATCTAACCATTGTGATTATTGATACAATGTCACCCCTAGAGCATTGGTTGCATAAGTGTAATGGTGTCTAGAAGAAAGTTAGTAATCACTAGGTATCCTTCTTGCATAATCACAAATGCATTGCCAAGAATAATTTTAGAGCACTAACCTTGGTGAGGGTGAAATCTTGATAGTTTTCCTTTTGGAACAAGAACAAAGAAATATAGTGCATTTTATAACTCCTTCTAACACAAATACAAGCACATTTCCAACAATAATGTTGCATTGTGAAAAAAATTCAACGGATGCAAGATTTACTTCTATCACAAACACAAACACATTTTCAACAATAAAATTGCAAGATGAAGGAAATTTAACACATTATAACCTTCCTTCTAGCATAACAACATACATATTTCTAATAACAACATTACATTATGAAGGAAATATAATGTGTGAGCTATCTTTCCTTCTATCACAAGTAGAATCCCATTTTGAACAACAACATTGCACCTTAAATGAAAGCTAACAGTCAATATCATTCATTCTACTACAAACATAAGCATATTGCTAGAAGCAACGTTACATGGTCAAATAAATCTAGCACAAACACAAGCACATTTCCAACAACAATTTTGTAAGGCATTTTAAATCCACCACATGCTAAATCTGCTTCTAGCGTAAATAGAAGCATGTTACTCACAAAAACATTGCAAAGTAAAAGAAATCTTACACATTCTAGAGTTTCTTCTAGCACAAACGAAATCACATTTCCAAAAACAACATTGCAGGGTGGAAGATATATAACCTATGCTTCATTTGCTTCTAGCACATTTCCAACAATAACATTGTAGTGAAAACGAAATCCAATGCATGATAGAATTCCTTCTAGCACAAGCACAAGTACATTTCCAATAATATTACATTGCAAAAGAAATACAATGCAAGTAATATTTCATTCTAGCACAAATACAAGCAGGTTTCCAACAACAATATTGCATTGAGAAACAAATCTATTGCATGCTAGATTTTATTCTAGTACAAACATAAGCACGTTTCTAACACCAATATTGCATTGCAAAAAAAATTAGGTGCATGCTAGAATTCCTCCCACAATACACAAACATATTGGCAACATCAATATTGTAGGGTAAATGAAATCTATATCATGCTAGATTTTCTTCTAACACACACATAAGCATATTTACAATCACAATATTGCAAAGTGAATTAGATCTAACATGCTATTTGTACTTTTATCTCAAACACAAACATGTCACCAATAACAACATTGCAAGGTGAATGAAATCTAACACATGATAGATTTCCTTCTCTCTCAAACAAAGGCACATAACAATATTGTAGGGTGAAAGAAACATACAACATATTAGATTTGCTTCTAGAAAAAACAAGCATATTGTCAAAAATACCTTGTGCAAGACAAAAGAAATCCAGTGTGGTAGATTTCCTCCTAGCACAAACACAAACACAACATTGTAGAGCTTAAGAATCTAGCGCATGCCAGATTTTGTTATAGCATGAACACAAACATATTACCAACAACATTCTAGGGAAAAAGAAATCTAGCACATGCTAGATTTCATTTTAGTACAATCACAAGCACATTTCCAATAACATCATTGTGGTGAAGGAAATATGGCGCATAGTAGATTTCCTTCTAGCACAAACAATTGAATTTCCAACAACAACATTGCAATGTGAAAGAAATATAGTGCATACTAGATTTCCTTCTAACGCATATACAAACACATTGTCAATAAACTCATAGAAGGGTGAAAGAAATCTAATGTATGCTAGATTTCTTTCTAGCACAAACACAAACACAAACACGTTACAACATTTCTAGATAAAAGAAATCTAGCACATGGTAGATTTACTTCTAGCGCAAACAAAATCGTATTGTCAACAACCACATTGCAGTGAAAAAAAATCTAGCGCGTGCTAGATTTCTTTCGAGCCAAAATTGAAGCATGTTGGCAATAAAAACATTGCAAGGTGAAGAAAATCTAACACGTGTTAGATTTATGCATAGCACAAACACAAGCACACAACAACATTGTAGGGTGAAAGAAATCTAGCATGTTAGATTTTCTTCCAACATAAACAAAAGCATATTGCCAACAACAACATTGCATGGAAAAAGATATCTAGAACAACTTCTATCACAAACACAAGCACATTTCCAATAACAACATCGCAAGGTAAAAGAAATTTAATGCATGTTAGGTTTACATGCAGCACAAATACAAGCATACTACCAACAACATTTCATGCCAAAAGAAACCTAACACATGTTATATTTCCTTCTAACACAAACACAAGCACATTGCCAAGGTGAAGGAAATCTAACACGTGCTAGATTTCCTTCTATAATAAACAATCAAATTGACAACAACATTATTGTAGAGCAAAAGAAATCTAGCACAACTTCTGGCCCAAACACAAGCACATTTCCAATAACATTGCCAAGGTGAAGGAAATCTAACACGTGCTAGCTTTCCTTCTATCATAAACAACCAAATAGACAACAACAATATTGCAAACCAAAAGAAATCTAACATAGTTTCTAGCCCAAACACAAGCATTTTTCCAATAACAACATTGCAAGGTGAAAGAAATTTAATGAGTGTTAGCTTTACATGTAGCACAAATACAAGCATACTACCAACAACAACATTGCATGCCAAAAGAAATCTAGTGCATGCTATATTTCGTTTTAACACAAGCACAAGCACATTTCTAGTAAGAACATTCCAAGGTGAAGGAACTCTAACACATGTTAGATTTCCTTCTATCATAAACAACCAGATTACGAACAATAACATTGCATTGTGAAAATTCCTTCTAGCATGTCAATAAAAATATTGCAAGGTGGAAAAAATGTAAGGTGTGCTAGTGTTGGAAATATTGAGAGGGGGTTTGAATCAATATTTATTTACAATTTTTATATTGTGCTAGTTAAAATCACTAATTAAACCAAAACACGAGATGTGCAACAAGAAAATAATTTTATTAATGAATTTGGGGAATCTAAAACCCCAAGCTCCAACCTGTACAACAAATTCCTTAACTCCTTCAAGGTTTGAACCCTGAATGAGGACTCTAAAATTCAACTACAAATCCAAGCTCCAACCTTGTACGACAACTCCAATCCTCTACGGATCCAACCCTCTTAGTTTGCTTCTATCCCTTAAGGTGACTTCAATACTGCTTCAAGCCTCCATCAAAAACTTCAAATACTTCTAAAAAATGTATCCAAGATAGGTCTGGAAAGTGCTCTCAAATCTACCTCTACAAAAACTTCATGTCTGCTTCAGCAAAACTTTTATTGTTGCACCAACAAAACATTTCTTCAAGTGTTGATCTTCAACTATGCTCCAAGGATGACTACTCCAACAAAACAAGTATTTAAGTGTTGGTCTTAAACAATACTCCAAGGGTGATTACTTCAAAAAAAACAACTCTTCAAGTGTTGGTCTTCAACTATGCTTCAAGAGTGACTGTTGTTTCAACAAAGGCTTGAAGAAAGCTCAATTAATGTCATGATCAATGCACTCTACTGTCAACTGCTCAAAGTATGTTATCATTTTATCATTTAATGAAGGTGTCTCCTAGGCTCTTCATGTGTGCTTGAAAGAATGTCCTTCGATCTATAAGGATTACTTTACTGTTGTTTCAAATCTGACTTGATATGTTAATCAAGCCTCTCAAGGTATAATATTCCTAATGGAAAAATTAACAATGATAACAAAAACATGCAATAAACCCAACACAAATAATTTTCAGCAAACTCCCATAAAACAAAAATTCTCCAAACACACCAAAATGGGAAAATTTTATTATAAGATATTGTTGGAGTACAATATAAAAAAATATGCACCCTGGCTTTCACAAGGAAAGCTACAAGCCTCAGGTGGATGTTTTATCAATGCCAAACTATTGCTGGAATTTTCCCACTAAAAATCTGCATTGGCCTTGTGATTTTTACATTGTTGGTTGTGTTGATACCCTTATTAGCCCCCTCCTAACTGTGAAAATTTATGAATATTACTTATACAGAAACCCTACTGTTAAATCACGATTTACTTCTCCTACTTATACAAGTTATTAATCTGAAATGTTCAGTATTAACATCGAAGTAAACACTTTAACGGCCTACATAGATCTAGATCTAAACTGAATACATGCACATAGACAAAGTGACACACAAGATTTTTTGGACAATTGTCCTCGAAAAAACCCAATGCGGGAAAACTGGTCTTCTAGCTGTTGGAGAGTTTTTATTATTAAGTAGATTCTAAGTACAGAAAATCTGGGCACCTTATTGGTTAACCTAACAGAGAAAAAATTTGTAGCAATACCTCTATTTCAGAGACGAAAAACTAGATTGACTCACACCCTCAAACGGGATTTACAGAACTCAGCCCTTTCCTTTCTTCAGAAACCCTAGCGCAGCTTTGAAGCCCTTTGCGTCAGCTCTGCTAGCCTGTGTGTGCCTCTGTGTTGCTCAGGAGAGGCCTGCGTAACCCTAGACAGGGTTACATTATCCCTGCGCTGCCATAGTTAGGCCTGTGTAAACCCTGATGGCCTCCTGCTGCCTCTACACTGCACTTTCTGGGCCTGCATAGCACCTGCGTAGCACTGAGCCCTCTGTGTTGTGCAGTTGCTGCTCCCTATGCACTACTCTGACTACTGCTTCTCTACCTCTTGCTGACTATTGGCTTGAGATCAGATCATCCCTCTTGCCAATACTACCCCTCGTTGCAGCTAAAACACTTCTGGAAATTCTTAGCAAACCACGCCCTAGAATTCCAGCTTAGTCTCAATGCTCTACCTCCGTGTGTGTTCTCCAACTGACCCCAAGCCTTTCCTTTATACTTTTCTCGTTGGGAAACCAACAGCTATGATCTAATCTTGAATTGACGGCTAAGATTAAAATAAAGCTTGATTCGTGTGACTTAAGTAATTTCCATCACATGTTTAAATTGATTACCTTTAATCTTTTAATTTTCCTAAGTCAGACTTAGGGTCCTTAATTAAAAATATTAATTAATTAATTATCTCTTAAACTGGATGGAATTTCTCAAATCCCTTTCTGGGTCTTGGAGATATCATGTACTCTATTCCCTCCACAAATTTTGGGAGCTAGAGCACATCCGATGCTACCCCAATACTCAAAAATCTCAACACTAGTTGTTCAGAAAATTCTGATAAATTAGACATGGAATCCTTGTCAAAAACCTAGAAAAACCTAGAAAGGGTTTGCCCTGGTTGTGATGCTCAAAAAATGTCCCCAAATTGCTTGACCCTCCTTTAAGTGCAAAAAAACTAGAACTATGATTGATGTTGGAACGAATGTCCCAAAATGGCTGGAAAAATCTTCTCAATTGCACCCCAAACCAAGCCCAAGAAACCTAGCTCTCAAAATCCCTTCACAAGCCACCCCACAATTGTGCCTCCACAATGATTGCGCAGTTTCTGGGTAGGATGTCGTAGTTTCTCCTCCATAAAA
The DNA here is from genome assembly GCA_034641835.2 of Pinus albicaulis. Classification (NCBI taxonomy): domain Eukaryota; kingdom Viridiplantae; phylum Streptophyta; class Pinopsida; order Pinales; family Pinaceae; genus Pinus; species Pinus albicaulis. The sequence continues at coordinate 1,376,176,365 of CM076572.1, forward strand.
TCAGTTTGATGTTTTGTGTTGAATTCTACCCTTGCAAATCTTCCTCCTTTTTCCTAGAATTGACCAAAAATTACTTCGACAATGCTACAACTCCAAACTCCAGCTCTTCCTCCTCAACTCTCTGTGTGGCCCCTGAATGCGTCTCAGTTGCCCAAAAACCATACTACATGCGTGGCCCTCTATCCAACTCCTGAAACTTATGAAGAATCCTTCCTACGGTGGTACTTAGAGTCCATCGAAGAAAGGTTGAGCTTCCTCCTTGGGAAACTCTTGTGTTGAACAACACTATGCAACTCTGCTAAACTGCTAGAGCAACACTTCAAATGTCAAATTATCAAAAGGCCTCAAATGTTGCTTCCTCTTTCCTATTTATAATTTATGTTCATTTCCTCCATGTGGGCCCCTCACTAAGAAATTCAAACCTCTTCCCTTGGCCATACGATTTCTCTCTCCTCAAGGAGTGTATATTAGTTGGGGAGGTGGCCCCCACATTCCACCAAGGAAAACATTTCGACCCCCTTGCCCTATGTTTCCTCTCCAAAATTATCTTAGGCCCCCAAAATTAGCAAAATAGAAAATTTGTGGTACTATTGAAAAAATTATTTAGGAAGGGATATTACAGTTCTCCCCTCCCAAATGTTGCTTATCCCTAAGCAACTGTAAAACAGGGTGCTGCAAACTCTACTTGTTTTCCCACATGACATCCTATTAATTTTGAGTTAAAATGTTGTTAACTTAGGTTAATTACATCATTTTCCCATTAATCCATTATCAATCTCATTAATCATAAGTGTAACTAATGAAAGAACATAAGTAATAAAAGATGAAGATAAGCCAAGATAGAAGAACATATGAATATGGCTCAAGCTAGGGAAAAACCCCAAGATGTGGAAAACCCTTATCAATTCTTCTTATCATTAATGTCAAATGTTCAGCAGAGAGAGAATACAATACTTCAAAGTCAGAATGATTTTCAAATGAGAAGGTTTAATACCATTGCCCTTAGACAATAGGATGGTTCCAACAAGGTTGTAAATCTAATGTTTGGTGTAGGCTCCAAGGACTTGTGTCTTCTCTGCAAATTTGGTAGGACTGACCAGGGCGTAAATAAATTCAACAACTACCCCATTGACAACCTTAAATACCTTTACTAGACTGCAAATTACCTTCAACCAGACCCTTCAAATTTTGGCAGCCCATAAGCCTTCTTATATGCTTCAAAACCCACTACACAGCCTCATGATAAAGCAGCCCTGACTATGGATTTCTTGTTGTAGGTTCTCGGCCTCCAGGATAGGGTTCTTAAGCCCTGTGGCCTAGCTGTAGGTGACCCAAACTAGTGTGGATGGCTTCAAGTAGAATGACACCTTCACAGCAATCCCAAACTGTCATCAAAATCACCCTTAACAGATGTGACTTCTATCTACTTGAACTCAGACCTGTGATGAAGATAAAATGCCCAAGCCAAATCATAAATTTGCACAAACCAATCTCATCCTCCATCCTGTGGAACTCTGCCCTTGAAGATGACTAAATTGAACCCAACCTTGCCTTCATCTCCTTCATTGGAAATCACATTCTTCTGTGGCTACTTTAGAGAGAAGAATGAATATCAAAGTGCCTAGGATAGGTTATTTATATCATTCTTGGGTAGGCCGACTTGATTAGTCAAGAAGGGAAATTCAAATTTTCAATTTTCAATTTCTCTTGCCTAAATAAGGTCATGCCTTATGAAATTTCATTTGAGTGAATGAATACTTTTCCTTATCCAAATTTAGTGATCTTTAGGTCAATTTTGGTCCTCTCGAAAAGAGGAATCGAATGCTGCAATCATCTTCCTCATAGGAGCGGTCCAAAGGGAATTTGGCTCTAGTTTCCAATTTTAACTCTCCCTCTCAACTAGGGAGAATTACACCTGCCAATCCATCCATCATGAACCATCTATGAATCTCATATCTGCTCTTCTCTGCTTTGTTGAACATTGATATGAATAATAAAGAAGAATTGATCGAAAGTGAGTCACAAGACCTTGCCACTCTCTACTGACAAAAGTTAGTTCAGAGGTAGAGCCTCAATTGGTCCCAGATCAGTTTGTTGAACACCATACATCCTAGCATAGGGAGTACGACAGTACACGATGCATCCATCGGTAGTGCTATGGTCCCTATCCTCATTTCCCAACTCATTGGCCAGATGAGAGGTACTTCCCATGTGTCCCAGACTTCATGGGTAGGATGATGCAAGAACATCAGCAGGGAAAGAACATATCACATCTTGCTCACAACCACTCGTAGGGAACAGTGAAACCACATCCTACAAACACACATCATAATCACACGTAGGGAAAGGATGAACCACTTCCTACAGTCACACATCACAATCATCATAGGGAAATGATGAACTAGCTCCTATAAGCACACAAAACATTGAGAGCAGGGAAAGGAAGAACCACGTTCCTACATGCATGCAAACCAACAATAGTAGGAAGAATCCTACACATGAGGAAAGGACGAACCACATCCCACCGACATGTCACCCATCAATCATAGGAATGAGCATCCTATATGTGGAGAAAGGATGAACCACGTCCCACTGACATGTCAACAGATGCCTATATGCATCTCTCACTATGGTACCCACAGGAGAAGGTGAACCACTCATCTTGTTCATATGCCATAAGAGAAGGTGAACCACTCATCCTTTGCATGTCATTAACTGTAGGGGAAGGTGGACCACTCACCCTACACACATGTCCACAAACGTAGGGGAAGGTGAACCACTCACCCTACACACGTGTCAACCATCATGGGGTATCACAGGGAAGGTGAACCACTCACCTTGTACATAGCGCACCACTAGGGGAAGGTGAACCACTCACCCAATGGTCGCTTATATCTCAATAAGTACCCCAAGCCCCAGGAGTTCCCAGAGCTCAATTCTTCAACCAAGAATCCCTTCATATAGGGAATAGTGCCAAGTTGCTTCCTGGAAATCAAAACTGGATCAATGGGAGCCTCATCGCTCCATTCAACATCGTATAAATGTATAGCAAACATATTGATTTACAGCAAAGACTTTGATAATACTTAGTAAAATTCTGCAACTGTTCTTACTCCTTCGTACTCGGGAATACCACAGCCTACACTGGTCTTTTCAGGGTGCACAATTTCCATCAGAAAACCTGATCATCATGAGATATGTTTGCTCAAAAAATGTCTTACAATAGGAATGTCCTTTGTTGTACCATATGGAGAGGTATGTGAAATACTAGATTCTCAGAAAATTCTTCTGCAATGACGAAGTGCACAAATGGCTCACTGAAGAGCTTTTTCAATAGAGTGGCTTCATAGTAAGTCATGCATTCAGCTTTAATGGAGCTCTCAAAACAACAGAATCAAGTAATGTATCATCATTCTGCTAACCGATACAATATCATAATATATGAGCAGCTATCAATAAATGAGGCACAGGAAAACCAGGGATCAATGGTTTTTCCATTTCATCAGGCTATGAAAGACTTATAACAGACATTATTAAAACTGCATTTTCAATAATTGCTCCCCAAGTCTTAGCTACTTTTCCTATCATACTTCTTGGATCATTGTCATCTCTAAGGCTCCCTCTGAAGCCTTGCTTCAGATAGATATGCGGACTTCATCATTAGTTGCGTCTGATTAATCCAATTATGATGGCTTCTCCATAGGACCCTCTGAATGTAGGTAGATTGACCTTCCCAGAACATAATCATCGAGGCACTATAAATCTGTCCTATATTCTGTTATGGGTCCTTCTGTGCTCATAATCAATACATAAATAATCATCAAAATGATTTGCTGACCCTGTCGGTCTGCAATACAAGGTTTTCAGCATCAATAGAAACTTCCTCCACTTTTTCTCAACATACCATTTGTAAATATCTTGTGCTAAAGTTAGCTTTGCAACATATGTAGAAACCATCATGTATTCCACAAAATATTCATACCGATGTTTTTCAATTTTACAATTAGATCACTAAAGAACATACTAAGGTATTTGAGAACTAAATCCTTCAATTCATGGATTCTATTATATTTGGAACTGCTCTGCATTTCAGAACTATAATCTATGATTCAACTCTTAATAATTTGTAGTGACAAACTAGAAATTCCCTTCAGAACTTGGAGTATTCAACTGTCTCTGTCCATATATCTTAACTGAGATATTTTCTTGATGATGCCAATAGACCCGCCTTAAGATGATAAGGTTCTGTCCTTCCAGGCATTAATACAAAATAACTACACTATCATGAAATAGATACCAAGACTCTGATTTAAACTGTCATCCCCAATATACTCCTGTAGAAATTTGAATAACTGATATATTATTCACCGAGATTCTCCTGATCACACACTATTTTATCTTCATGCACAATACAGAATCTCTTCTACCATTAATCATCACATGCGGAAATAAAATCAATTGCATGCACACATTAAAACCATAAACAATCACACATATGAACACAATATTTCATGGGAAAGCTTAAAGCTGAAAAACCCCAACTATCTGTATATTATATGTTATAGAGATCATGCAAAAATCATTGTACAAAGCTCCTCACAAGCTCTCAGCACAACCTCCAATTGCTACACACTAATCACGCTAGATCTAGAAAAACACATGCTCCAATCTCTGCCACCTGATAGCCAGCCTCTATTGCGTAATCAATGCTATAGGATGGCTCATTAAATAAATTGAACCACCTGGCTTGTACTGCGCAATCCTCATGGGCTCCTCCAATCACTGGTTGTTGCAAATATGCAACAGTATAGTCACAACTGATAGTTAACCTACTCTTTCACCTATCTTTGCACTGGTCTCCACTGAAACTGTCCATGCACTGAAGTTAACTGATGTATTCTTTAGTTGATTAATGAGTTTATAATTAGTGAATTAATTAATAATTAATTCACACCTCTCACTAATTGTATCAATTAGTTAAACTGAATACAAATAGCTCAACTATGTTTAGATTAGTTAGACTGAATACAACTCCACTAACTTCCTCAATCAACTCCACCAAACTCTGTCACATGAGTTCTAACTGAAGTATCCATGCAATAGCTCCACTTAACCCTCAGGAATAGCGTAATTCCTTCTGTCAGCTCTTGTGCCACATCTATGCACTTAACTGAAGTGCTCCAAGAGAATAAGATAATGTTTATAGTCCAAATATTATTAAGAGCTAATAATATTCGACATATCTATTTTTAGACTGGCAATCTAAAAATAGATTCCGCCCAATATGTCTAAAAATAGAAGTCCATCTATTTTTTCCGACTTGACCAACCATCCACAAATAGCATCCTGAAACTCATAGAACATGATCCATATGTCTAAAAATAGACATAGTCTAAAAATAGACTTTGCGCCAAAAATAGCCTGCGGGCCCACTTAGTGAAGGCGACTTCTTTCCACTAAGCTCATCATCTTGTTGCAATCTCAACAACTCCAACATTGATATATATAAACTTGGTTAGTCATGCAGTGTTATTAGTATGTTAATTGGTTGTAAAGATGTTCATACACAACAATATAATGAACAATCCCAAGTCTTTCTTAGAGAGAGAATCTCCACATACATAATCCTTAGCACATGGATGCATTCTACAGGCAAAAGGGATGATGATCAGAACCTTGGCAAGTTCAAAAAAGGCTCCCAGAATTTTTAGAAAGGTCATAATGCACTTCAATTATTTTTCTGTCATCATCATGCACAACTGATCAGGATATGATTCACTGCATTGTGGACAAATCAAGGCCCGGACATCTAATCAACACATCACATGGATCTTATCATAATTTTTATAAAAACCATACTAAGAGTGTATTCCAGGTCAAATTCTTGGTCACTGGATCGATGTGTGTATATTTGTTATTAATTTAACAACAAAAATAAAATTGTTCAGAATATATTTAAGAGGGCTAAAATTTCGCTCAAACAAATATAGATATCCTCCACAGGCTTCTTAAGTTATTCTAGATTTCTATTGAACAGAGATGCTCAAACAGTGCTTGTCACCGAGCTCAGTATGCTATATAGGTTGGCTTGTAGGCAATCGCCGAAGAAGATATATGTATATATATGTGACAAAGGCTATCTCCGTTACACAGCACTTTTACATCTTGAATTTGCACACAGTGATCTGTTAGATATCACTGTAACATATGTATCAGACTTCCATACTTCAGGTTGATTGCGTTAGGTCTGAAAGCTTCAAGACTGGCACTTCTTATTAAGAACAAGGCCTAAAGAAAAAAATAATAATAATTTTTTAATTCGGTAGTTGCTTTAGACTTTGTCTAGAATAGAGATCAGGTTGCCCTTCAAATGGAGTTGCAAAAGTCTGCATACGAAGAGTAGTTCTTCATTGTAAAGGAGGAACCAAGGTTTTATTCAACTTTGTTGTCCTCTTACTGCCTGAACCTTTTGATCTTCTTGTGGCACTTTAATCACAGAATATTGCAGAGATTTTTTTGGAGTGGTGCCCTAAGAGGGCCACAAGAATGAAGGTCCTAAAAACAAGATATGAGCCATACCTTTCATTGACATGTAGTGTCTTGAAGCAAGGGAAATTTTACCAAAATATTTCGCTATTTTGTGATGAAGATCACAGAAGATGGTGAAACTTGGAGCTCGGTCTTGCAGAGATCAACTGTCACTATGACATCCAAATGGAGCCGGAATCACTAGATACTAGGCTTGTGCTTTGATGTCCTAAATGTAGAATAAGGTCACTATTTCTAGAGCTCCACACATCAAAAGAATGCTCAGAGTTTTGTTTTAAAATAGAGGTCAGGATTAGCATTTTATTCTTTCACTGTTACTACAATAATTCCAACAATACTTCTTACTGCGTTTTCAGAGAATAGGAATCAAGTTACTCAATCTTCCACAGTACTGATGAATTCAGATCATAGTAAACTCTGATTTGTCTTAACTCCACTGGGCCAAGGGATTAGGATTTCTTGACATATAAATTATTTTATGTTACTATGATACCTCAGAGTCCAGGAAAGGATCTTGAAGGGAAACATGTCCTTCTGAAGTTTTACTGCTAGATATACCTTTGAAAATATCTTGAAACCACTTAAAAGCATACCTCATAAATTCTGAAACATACCTTGATGACCTCTGAGTTGTCTTAACTCCACCAGGTCAAGGGATTAGGAGTTCTTGACATATAAATTATTTTATGTTACTATGATACCTCAGAGTCCAGGCAAGGATCTTGAAGGGAAACATGTCCTTCTAAATTTTTACTGCTAAATATACCTCTGAAAATATATTGAAACCACTTAAAAGCATACCTCATAGATTATGAAACATACCTTGATGACCTTTGAGTTGTCTTAACTCCACCAGGCCAAGGGATTAGGAGTTCTTGACATATAAATTATTTTATGTTACTATGATACCTCAGAGTCCAAGCAAGGATCTTGAAGGGAAACATCTCCTTCTGAAGTTTTACTGATAAATATACCTCTGAAAATATCTTGAAACCACTTAAAAGTATACCTCATAAATTCTGAAACATACCTTGATGACTTCCAGCTTTTTTTTGTAATGACTGAGCTGCTCTTTGAATTTGTGCCCAAGTTCACTGATTAGGGCTTGCAGAAGGCCTTAAGACAATGTCACAGATTGTCCTTTTTGAACTCGGACTTATACTACCACAGAGGTCTGAAGGTGACTTTTTCTAAAATTCCTTAGGTGCTTCTTAGAGATCGCAATATCTTAAGCTTGGGCTTGCCCTCACTTGACTCTGATACCATGTTAATTTTGAGTTAACATGTTGTTAGCTTAGGTTAGTTACATCATTTTCCCATTAATTCATTAGCAATCTCATTAATCATAAGTGTAACTAATGAAAAAACATAAGTAATAAAAGCTGAAGACAAGCCAAGACAGAACACACGAATATGGCTGAAGCCAGGGAAAAACCCCAAGATGGGGAAAACCCTTATCAATTATTCTTATCATTAATGTAAAATGTTCCATAGAGAGAGAGAATAAAATACTTCAAAGTCATAATGAATTTCAAATGAGAAGGTTTAATACCACTACCCTCAGACAAGAGGATGGTTCCAACAAGGCTGCAAATCTGATGTTTGGTGTAGGCTCCAAGGACTTGTGTCTTCTTTGCAATTCTGGTAGGACTAACTAGGACATAAACACAGTCAGCAACTACCCCATTCATAGCCTTAAATACTTTTACTAGACTGCAAATTACCTTCAACCAGTCCCTTCAAATGCTGGTAGCCCATAAGCCTTCTTCTAGGCTTCAAAACCCACTACACAACCTCATGATAAAGCAGCCCTGACTGTGGCTTTCTTGTTGTAGGTTATCAGCCTCCAGGACAGGGTTCTTAAGCCCTATGGCCTAGCTGTAGGTGACCCAAACTAGTGCGAATGGCTTCAAGGAGAATGACACCTTTACAAAAATCCCAAACTGTCATCAAAATCACCCTTAACAGGGGTGCCTTCTATCTACTTGAACTCAGCCTGTGATGATCATAGAATAATAGATGGAATTGATTCATCTTTTGAGTATTTATAGTTCCTAGGCTTCTATCTACGATCCAATCTCTAGTTGTGGCTATACAAGAAGCATACAAGTGCCTCCGAGGATCTAGCAAGAGAAGAAAGGAAGCATGCAAGTGATTTGAAAATATTTGCTTCAACACTGAGTATGGAGTAGGGACAGAACATGGTCAAAAAGCATAATTTAAAAAGGTTGTAGATGATGATTTTGGTGGTGCATGTGTTAAAATGGACAAGGAAATTTTTGCAATAGAAATTAAGAATTCTAAAAACATGGAAGAAATTGCACAACCACCTGCATTATTGAAAGATAATCTATCACACAAAGAAAATTGTCCAAATAAACAAATAAGAAGAGAAGGTAGTGGGTGTATATATACTTGAAGGCCTTTCATCATTATCCCAACTTCATGTGGATCAAATTTGAATTCACAGAGGGGTCCCAGTTACATGAAAAATGTGGAAGAATTTTTAGTAGCTTTTGAATGTTAGAAGACTGCAGAAAGAATAATGACAAAATGGAGGGGAGAAAAATCACCTATTTGTAGCCAATCTCTTAAGACATAGGTAAGGTGACAAGGGACAAGCAGTAAAATAATTCTTAGGAAATATGATGTGAAGCTGCTTGGGAACACTGGAAAATTTATGGGATTAGATGAAGAAAAACTGGTGATAGAGGAGGAAGAATGCCCAGTGTCTACTTTCACTAGTTCTAAAGGACAAGCTTGTGAATTGATAAACGAAGCTGGTGGAAATATAGAATCTCTTCTTGAGAGTGTTGTTGATGAACTATAGTCCCAAAAGGATACTCAGCTGGATAGCAACTCGTAGAGAGCTATGCACACTCACGATCAACATAGTATGGCGCATTGTGCTGATGATCTCCAACTAGGATCCATTTCAGAAAAATGAATCATTTTTACATTTGAAATTGAAGAAACAGTCAAACTGCCCTCCAAAAACGTGTTTTCATCCTTTGACAATTCCCTGGGAAGTGCTTTTCAACAAGATTTACATTTTATGGGCAGAGATGCACTGAAGAGTTAAAACAGATGAGACAATTGTTGAGAAAGAATGCCCATCTGTCTATCAAACAGCTCGGTTTGGAAAATTTTCATATATAATTGGTGATCTTCCTACTGGAGATTACTATATTCACTTAGCAGAGATCATATTCACAAATGGCCTACTTAGGATGTGAGGTTTTAATGCCTTTATACAGCAGGATAAGATTCTTTCTGAGCTTGACATATATGCTCGGGTTGGTTCAAACACTCCACTTGTTTTGATGGATACCCTAGCACAAGTTTTTGATGGAGGAAATTTAACTCTTAAATCTGAAGCAGTCACTAGTAGCCCTATTGTATGTGCCAGCTACATTAGAAAGGGCGTTCTTTTCCTTGATTTTCCTCCTGTACTATAACTTCAGTTGAAATGATCTTAATATGATTTCCTGCGAGACACATGACCAATATGAATTTCCACTTCAACTTGACTTGGACAAGGACAATGATGAGTATATTTCTCCAGATGCAGGTGACTTGTTGAAGTTGTTGGATGCATATTCTGATGAAAACACATTACCAACTACATATGGTGAACTTCGGCCTCCTCTTGGAAAGCACTGTTTAAATATAGTGGAGTTCATTACAGTCCCACTAAGGATGGGCAGTGAAGTTTCTCAATAGGAATTAGTCAAGTTGGGTGCTATTCAAATGATTATACATCTGCTTTATAATTATCCTTTTAACAATTCCTTGCATCATCAAGTGGAGAGATTCATAGTGTCATGCTTAGAGAACAATAATACATCTCCTATCAAGCATCTCCTTTAGGATTGTAACTTAATTGAAAGTTTTTTGGCAACAGAAAGAAATCCCACTATTCCTATTGATCAGAATAAGCCAACAAAAATCTTACCCAGGAAAAATTGCACCAAGAATATGGAACATTGGTCACTTTACACGAATTGAAAATAAGCTTACTCAGTTGGGAATAAATAATATCTTGATACAATCATTGTTGCGGAGAAACGATGAGTGGACTAATTGGGAAACAAATGTTCCTTCAAAATGTAATGTAGTGGGGAACGTTGTCCAGTGGACATGCAAACGATCAATAGTAAACAAATGGACTATAGCTAGTGATGAAGATGATTTTCATGGCAGAGATTATGATAATTAAAAAATGGCCAATAACCTAAGTCAATATTCTGATATGGAATTTTTGATAGTGAATATGGGGAAGAGGCTCGTGGAGCCATTGGTAGAGACAATGAGGATGCCTTCTTTGATGATGAGTCAGCAGAAGTGGTTGTCTTCTCTCTCAGAATGGGCAGAAAATAGGATGGTGTGAGGCTGAGAGATACAATGTTCACCAATACAAATTGGTTATCCCTTCAAGATGACAGGCATACTAACTGGTTAATTCCGACATCTCTTGCTTCATCATCTACCAGAGTAGAGGATGGTCAAACAAACAACATAACAACATAAACTAATACTGGTGGTAATAGTAGTAGTAACGATGAAATTGTGTTAAAAGATGATGGGAAGTTGGTAGATACAAAATGAATACCAGTGCCAAACATGAACTTAGGACAAATGGGGTCGAAGGATATTTAGAGAGTTGGAATATATTTGAATGGTGATGAGAGATAATGTTGTTACAACATGCTAGGATCTGTCTATGAATGTTGTTTCAGATTGCAGAAAATTAACTAGAGGGCCCTTCCAAGGGTTCTCCACGTACATATGCATGGCAACAAAGAGGTGACTTTTCTATAAACTAGGATCTACCCTACCTTTCACTTAGATGATAGCAATAAATCATCCAATTTAATAACAATAATCGGCAAGGGAAAAGCATAGGAAACACCTCAACAGACATCCTTGTTTAGATGGCAGATTTTTCCCTTTAATCAAAGCCCTTTACAGCAGAATTTAAGTGTAATTTCCAGTCAATAGAAACAACAATATGGATTGTATCCCTTGTTTATGTGGCATGCCTCCACATATTTTCTTGTGCCTAGGCAGATGTGAACTGTTCTCTCAAACAAACAAATATGCATGAAACTGTCTGGATAAAGGCTTCAAAAGGTGCCCCCAAATATGTGAAGTAACACCTCAAAAGTGCCTCAAATATGTGAAGTAACACTTCAAAAGATGATTCATAATAAAGAAAAGGCATAAAGAGCAAAAAAAATGGCTATCAAGCCAACCTCCTCCATATGGAGGCTGCTTGGGTAGGTCTTCATTGTGGATCAAGGCCTCATACAACATGAGGGGTAAGAGGCTCAATCAAAAGAACAGTAGGAAGAACCTGGCCAGTTTAGGATCTGGAAGATTACATTTATTATTGGAAAGGAAATGTGTCATGAGGTGAAGGAGATCTTGGTAGACCTGGGTAATGATCTCTGTGATTTGTATGGCTATGTCATGGATTTTCTAAGTGGATTGATTTTTTAAAGGAAATGGTACGTAGGTTTTACTAAGCACTTTGATATTGATACTCAATAAACTAGACTCCTCATTGATAAACTGGGAAGATCTGGCAAGCATCTACATTTAGTAAGTCATTAGATTAATACTTGCATATTCAATGAGAAGCATTCTTTTTGGAGTTTTAATACATCATAGGTAATCTTTCAAGCATATTTACATTGAGAAATATGCATTATAGTTGTACATAATTCCATATGGCTCAATTTGTATGGAGGGATAGACAGTGTCCAAATTTGAATGTGGATGGTGTGGTAATGCAATACTGATTTTGGGGTTTATCGCCTTGGTTGGTATTGTAAGTCATAGTTGGACTCTACCATCTTGTGACAAAGTCTAGCATGATGAAATACTAGCAAAGCTGGTTTTTCCTTTATTTTTTGGTGAAATAAGAAGACACCGGGAATCTATGGTTAGCTTGATTTCTTGATGTGGAACATTTTTCTGAAGGGGCAGAGGTAGCCAATATAAAGTTGATACTTCTAGTATGGGATATCCTTAGTTTAATGTATTCATTATGTGAACTTGATTCTATTGTTTTATTTATTTTTTAGCTCACAATTATATTCAAGGTGTATGTTGTATTGTTTGTCATCTACTTGTAGTTACATGGAAAGCACTTATTTGCATACTAAATTCTAGTGATGTAATAATATTATTAAAACTAAGTCCCCAAGGTATGCAAATGATTTATTCTGAAAATTTTCAAATTACAATTTTGAACCATGTAAGGCCTGCCAAGCAAAAATGCATGGTATTCAAATGTATCTTAAAATTCGGAATAATAAAATCAGGGCTCTAGCTTTGACAGGATGAGTAGCTAAAACACGAATGTTAGAAACAAAATTTTACATAAAGATACAATGCCCAGTGGTTGATGAATTTTCCTTTGCAATCTTGATCACTCTCTGCGTAGCTTGTAAAAAAACCAAATTGAATAGTGTTGAAAGCGAAAGAACAAATCACAACAATAAACCCCAGACAAAGACACCCTAATTCCTCACTGTCATTAGAGAAACAATAGCAACTCTGATATTCATGAAAATATTAACTATTCAATCACTGGCACTGGATGTCAACTCCATCTCCATCCCAACAATGATGATTGCAAACCATTCTCCTAATGCTCTGCAATACGACTGATCATAGGGTTGAATCCAAATTGGGTATTTCAATGTGAACGCACTAAAATAGAGAAAGGAGAAAAAGTGGAGAAAATATATCCAAAAAGCAGTGTAACAATGAAACTAAGTTTGGAAATTGATAGTTGAATTGTTATGTTGTTGAGAGACTACTGTTGCGCGCTGCCTGCTACAGCTGCTTGTGAGCTTGGGCATGCCTGAAGCTAAGGCTTCCCTCACAGCCATGGAGGTTCTGGGCTCTCCCCGGGTTCCTCCACCCCCTCCTCCTCTGTCCACTGCTGATGCGTTCAACTAACTGTTGGCTTCAATGCCGAAGAAGAAGAAAACTAAAGCAGTCAAGTTTGTGAAAACGCTGGATGATATTCCAGAAATATCTCTTCTCCCTGAGGGTCCGATCCAGGTAGCTTTGTCTCTAGTGGATTGCGCTCTCTTGGAACAGTTCACAGGTCTCTGGCCCTCCCCAAAAACCAAGGAGAACTGGGTCGTCAATAACTGGACGTCATTGATCAAGAGTAGTGTAACCTCATATTTCTTGGGGAGAGGCAATTTTCTGTTTGAATTCATCTCTAAAGAGGATAAAGATCTGATCTTTCAAAATGGACCCTAATTTATGGGTCCTTAGGGCCTGTATCTCAATAAGAGGATGCAAGATTTCGACCCAATAGTTGATGTTCCAACTATTGTTCCTGTGTGGGTTAGGTTGCCGAATCTCCCAGTGCATTGCTAGCACTAGCATTCGTTGAAGCACATAGGCAATGCCCTAGGTAAATTTATTGACCGGGAAAATAACAAGGACCAATACGACTGTGCCAGAATATGCATTGAGGTAGATCTAGAGGTGGGCCTTCCATAGGCAATAAAAATCAATGTCAGCAGTTGGACCCATGTGCAAAAGCTAGATTATGAGCAGCCTCCCTTCAAGTGCCGGAAATGCCATGTCTACGGTCACTTTGCTAGGGGTTGTCTGAGTAATGGAGAGGCGGCGAAAGGGAAGGAGGAGGGTTAGAACCAAGTCAAGCAGAAAAATACCTCCCATAAATCCCACAAATCCGATGTCCCAAATGGTAAAGGTCCTCAACTGGCTTCTATTCTTCAAACCCCTCCCTCGAATGGTCAAGAAAACAAATTCGGGCCCCTAAGTTCAGCAATAAAGGACACCCAGGAGGTAGAGATGCATAAGAAAGGATCCCCAGAAAAAGGGACCCCTTCAGGCTCGAGGCAAGGAGAAAGTGTCGTAGATAGATCTAAAGAAAAACATGCAGAAGTTGAGGAGGAAGAATAAGTATTGGAGGATTCAGAGGAGGAAGGAGAAATAGGCAATTCACAAACTTCGGCTAGAAGATCCACAAGGGGCCATAAGTCTACCCGTGAAAAGAGAGAATAGGAAACCTACAAAGATAAGCTCTAGGGCAGTCAACCAACCCTCGAGAAACTCTTGGCAAAAACGCCGAAGATGACAAGAAATCAGACTCAGGGCTCCAAGGGAGCTCATCACACCCAAAAAAGTAAGTGATGAAGGTTGTCTCCTGGAATTGCAGGGGTATGGGGAGCAGAGTTAAAGAAGAAGCCATAAGAAGTCTTCTAAGGATAGAAACCCCAGATATACTTCTCATTCAGGAGACTAAAATGGAGGACAAAGACTTCCTCCAAATATGTAAGAAATTTTTGAATAAAGGTGGAGCACAAGCAGTCTTTGCTTGATGAGCCTCGGGCGGGCTAGGCACTCTCTGGAATATTAACAAATTCTCGATGGTCACTGAGATCCTAAACACTCACTGGCTGTTCTTGAAACTTCAGCATCTTGACACAAAAGAGATCATTTGTCTCATCAATGTGTATGTCCCAGTAAATGCAGAGGAGAAAAAGGCCTGCCGGGACTCCATCAAAAATCTAGCAGGAATGGAGAATCTAGAAAATACCATCATTGTTGGCGACCTTAATCTCACCTTGATTTTGTCAGAGAAGCGAGGAGGCAGCATCGTAAGGGATCTGGCGGGGCAATGGGTGGAGGAACTCATGGAGGACTAGTACTTGCTCAACATCAAGCCCTCTATTGGTAAGTACACCTGGTCAAACAAAAGAGTCAGTCTGAGGCATATTGCTGCAAGGTTAAAAATATTTCTCATTCAAAGTTCTTTTCTCCTATTAGGATTAGAGGCTAGAATGCACATTCTCCCTTGCAGTGTTTCTGATCATAAACCTATCAAAATTCAGCTGCTGGCCCGTCTTGATCACGGCCCTATCCCATTCAAATTTAGTCCTTTATGGGTCAAGGAATCGGACTTCATGCATATGGTCAAGGAAAGTTGGAGGCAGCCTGTCAAGGGCTCCTCCTTCTATGTTTGGGAGGAAAAGCTCAGAAGAGTGAAAGATGTTCTGAAAAGTTGGGCCAAATCCCTTCCCAACACTGCAACTGAAAGAAAAAAAATTCCAAGGCAGCCTTGAGCTCCATCACTTACAGTCAGAAAATGTAGAAATTACAAAATAAGTTCTAGACAGGGAGGCAGAATTACAACAGCAATTTCATAAGGCACGTCTGGCAGAGGAAGAATATTGGAGACAAAAATCTCGCAGTATTTGGCTAAAAGCGGGAGATAGGAACTCCTCCTTCCACAAACAAGCCCAAGCGCGGAAATGCTTCAACTCCATCTCAGAAATCAAGGAAGATACCATTACTCATAACGATATCATTAGCATTAAAAGGGAAACCTTCACTCATTTTAAAAATCTGTATAGTGAAGAAGAGGTGATGGGCCAGAATTCTAAATTTCTTGATGTGGTTCCTCCAATGATTACCTCCAGGATGAATCAGCTATTAGAAGCAAAGGTCTCTATAAAATAAATAAAGGCTGCTCTCTTTGCTATGGAGCCCGACAAAACCCCTGGCTCGAATGGATTTATAGCCAGATTTCTTCAATCTTGTTGGCAGATAGTGGAAAAGGATTTGTAAAAATTGGTTTTGAAATCCCAAGCCTGCCAGAAAATTGGGGGCAACACTAACTCTACCTTTCTTGCCCTCATCCCCAAGGAAAAAGGAGCCAACACTTACAACATATTTCACCCTATTTCTCTTTGCAACATAGGCTACAAACTGATAACCAAAGTGATTTCCAACATATTGAAAAGTATCCTTCCTAGCATTATTCCGGAGAATCAAGGTGGCTTTGTTCAAGGAGGAAGATTGTGGACAATTTCATCTTAGTTCAAGAGGTGATCCATTCAAGCCTGCATCGAAAAGAAAAGGGTATGGTTGTCAAGCTTGATCTAGCAAACGCCTTTGACCCGGTTAGACACAGCTTTCTTTTGGATGTTATGCATAAGCTTGGGTTTGGGATCAACTTCATCAATTGGATTCGAGCTTGTATTTCTGAGCCTTGGATCACCCCCCTGGTGAATGGGAGAGCTGCTGATTTCTTCAAAGATACGAGAGGGGTTAGGCAGGGGTGTCCTCTTTCACCCCTCGTATTTTTTATCCAAGCTTCTATTCTCAGCTTTTATTTGGACAAGAAGCAACAAGACCAAGAGATTATGGGACTCAACATAGCAAGAGGAGTAAAAATATAAATCATGCTCTATTTGCTGACGATTCTCTGTTGCTGGGAGCAACCACTGTGCTTTTGGCATCAAGGTTCAAATATGTGTTGGATGACTTCTGTGATGAAACGGGCAGCAAACTTAATAATGGGAAATGTCATATATTCTGTTGGAACACTTCAGCCAGTACTCTCAGTGCCATTTCCATATGTTTGGGCTTTAGTGCCTCCTCAAACTGGTCTTTGTTCCAGTATCTTAGACTCCCTATCTTCCCCAAGAGTGCCTTCAGCAGATATTGGCTCCTCCTGTTAGAGAAATTCAAGATCAAGATTCAAGCCTGGGGTTTCTCATTGCTCAACCTTGAAGGTAACATTAGCACATTTGGCCCAATTTCTGACGGCCAAAATGTCTCTCTTGCGACACATAGGCATCCCAAGAGAGACACTTTGAGGCGAGGAAAAACGTGGTTTGCCTTAGAGTCGCAATTCCAACACTTCAATAAAGTGTCAAAAGAGCGACACATTTTTCGACATTTCCAGATGGTCGTCGCTATTGCGACATTAGAAATGTGTCGGAAGAGCAACGTTAGCAATGTGTCGGAAGAGCGACGTTAGCAATGTGTTGGAAGAGCGACGTTAGCAATGTGTTGGAAGAACGATGTTAGCAATGTGTTGGAAGAGCGGCGATAGTAATGTGTCGGAAGAGCAACGATAAGTAATTAAAAAAAAAAAAAACTAAATGTCGCAATAGCGATGGAAAAAAATTTATTTTTTAAAAAACCTAGCCATCGGAATACCAAAAATTTTTTTTTTTTAAATTACAAATAGACCAAAATATAAAATTCGATTAGTTGTTCCCTACAACACCTTCTCTTCTACTTTTCAACTCTTATATGCAATGCACTCTTCTTTGCTCAACCGTTCTAATCTTGACATTATTTTCTCTGTATAGGTGTGAGATCTTAGCTTTATTCACCCTTCAAGTCACTCACTCACATTTAGTTCCTCACACGCTACTCACTACTCTCAGTACTACAATTCAAAAAAATGCTACATCCCCACATTGCTCAGTTGCATTTTTTTCTTTTCTTCATATATTCCACATGGAAAAATGTTGTCTCTATTATCATTCATACTTAGTTCAAGAGTGTACTTATGTAGTCATCCCATTCTGTTGCTGTGTTTGAATACATGGCCATTACAACTCAATTGATACTCTGAATGGGTTCCATTCACTAAACCTGCACAACTGCATTAAACCACAAAATGAACACCTGGTAATTCCTCCATGCTATGAATTAATTCTCGGCTTGTTTGTGTACTCTATCAAAGATCTTTATGATTCTTAATTTCCCACAGACCTCACATTGTACTTTAGCCATGGATCTCTCAGTGTGTGGTGAGATCTTTCTACACTTAGAAATCTCTTTCAATTATTTTTTCATTGCATGCAAGGAAGATCAAAGGTCCCTTATTTATTTTGAACCATGCTCATTAAATTATCTCTACAAGTCATGGTCCTTATTTGCTTGATCCAACGAGCTCTACAGTCACCATTGACTTCATTATTCCAACCTCTGCATTCAAAAATTTGGTGCATAATAGCTACTGACCAATAAGTCCTTTCGGTGCATGTGTGACCCTATAATATCCACATTCCTTTGGTTATCACCCAAATCATTTTACCATAGCTTCCACACACATAATATGCAACTGCACCCCTTTTTTAAGTTTTATTAAAAATTTCCAATTCTGCTAAAATTAGTCGTTAGCTTCTTCTTCGCTGGAAAATTTATTCATTTCCTCCATAAGAAAAGGCACTATGACCTTCGCTTAATATTTTATGTGATTTAATGTTGTCTTCGAGGTCTTAATACCCAACATCTTAAGGCAACTCCTAAAGTGACAAAAGAAAATGAAATACAAGTGAAAAATAAAATTCTTGGCTAAGAAATGGTACATCCTAGAAGGAGAGAGGCAATACTCAACACTAAAAGTAAAGAATACAGGAGCGATTGAGAGCACATCAAAGGATGCTCATAGACCTAGAAAGCTTAATGCTGCAAAGTGCCAACAATAAGCTAGTATGCAGGATCTAGAGGTATGAAACAAACTACCAGTCCATCATCTACATATTCCATTAAAATACACGAACGTAAGTCATCGTATGCCTTCCATGAATTAAAAAACATGAAAGCCTCCTACCATTGATGGCAACATTACAGGTTATTCAGCCAAAACTAAGCTCCTCGTTTAGAAAGGTAGTTCAGTCTGCACAACTTCTCTAATGATATAAAAGTGTTTGACAGATAGTGCATCACTATAGAGGGAGCATCAGAAGCTATTATACATTGTTAATGCATGACTCTCAGCATCAGTTAATTTTAATGCATTCCATATCTTAAAGCAGGGATCCATGTCTGTAGAAAAATATGAGCATACATTTATGTTGCTTGTGAAATATATGGACTATATCAAAGATGAAAAGTTTAAAGTCATTCAATTTAAGAGTGGTTTGCATGCAGCTATTATAGATTAGCTGTGTATTAGTTTGTTAGGGCTTTGAGGCAAGGACCATAGTTTCTTAGTCCATAGTTCTGTAGGATTGAAAGTAAAAATTTCAATTATTAAGTGCCCTATCCTGTTGATGGAGCTATACATTTTTCTACAACTCATTTTATTACTTTAGACCAGTAAAATTAATAATTAACTCCTATCTTCATCTTAGACATCAATACTTAGCACTAGTCTACAAAAATCAATGTGTACTTGTATCAACCTAACCACATGCCCTCTAGAGGATCACTTCATACTTCTCAGTTGTTGCATCTATTTGGGGCAACAAGAAACAATCAAATATCTATCATTCTTCAAATTCCACCCTAAACAAAAGCCCTAAAGAACAACACCTCATACTTCCAGATTGTCCCACCTAACTGGGGAAAGAAGTGACAAGGAAAGATTTATGATTTTTCAAATTCTAGATGGATGTAAACACTTTGTAATGCAGTGACAAGCAAAAATTTTAATTCTTTGAATTCTAGATGGATGCAATCACTTTGTAATGCCAAGTTGAGAACCTTCCTCTACTTGTAATATCCTTTATCAGGGGCAACCTTCACTGAGTATTACAACCGAAATATTTTTATGCATATTCATTGTTGACCATATTTACTCAGAAGTGTATGTTAGCTTGGCAGTCTTCGATAATTTTGAAGTTTCACCCCTGCTTTTTTTTGTCAAAAGTCTCATACTTATCTGTTAATGATGGGAAGGGACTAGCTGCATGTGAAGGTCCTTGCCATTTTTTAGAAGGATTCGATCAAATTTGTCCATCGTACTTACATGTTAATATATGCTTCAATACTTTCTCAACAAACAAAGATACATAAACGATGTCTCCATCACTGGAACATGTAACTGACCTTCATCTTTGGATTATTTGTAACTTTAATCTACTTTTGTTTATGGAAATATTTGTTATTACCATCGAAAGAGAACTCTGGACTCACAAAATTGCAAGAATCCTACAACTTTCAAGGTCGAAAATTGAGAACAATGCTACATTCACTTATCTACAAATTCAGTGAATTTTCAGACCTCATACTAACTTGAATAATGAAAAATATCACACCTCAACAACTTTCAATTTTTTTGAGACTCTACTATCCTTGGGTATTTTGAAGGTCACACCATTTCATTCAACTTATAGGACTGGATTGCCTGCATCTTGATGTTCCTGCATGCCAAGGTCAAGACAAATTTATGCCACATTTATTCTTAAGAAAATTTTGTCTATATTACACACACAGTGATCCCAAAATTTTCAGACACTTTGATTTTGAAAAACAAATATTTGAAAATGTGAAAAATAGATTGGATCCTAGAGGGGAACATGACTCCTAAGCATTGAGATTAATGTCCAGTGGAGAGTGTCCACTAATTTAGGAAACTATTATTCTAAAGCACCCCTTAAAGGCCACATCCACACCACAAATAAAATCATGTAGTCACATAGTTGAAGAGTCTAATTCAGAAGGGAAGATTTAGCTTAGGGAGGTATCCTTGAATAAGAAAAATAAGAGAGATCAATATTCTTGCCTTTAATGCTCAAATTTTCCAGAAATGAACAATAAGGAAAAATAAAAAAGATTCCTAGCCATCAAGTCAATCACATGATGAAGACTATATTGAAAAAAATGTACAAAATTTCCTAGCAAAGAACAATATGGAAAGAAAAAAATATTCCTAGCCATCAAGTCAATCACATGATCCAGAATATGCTGGAAACATCTCAAAACATCATAGAAGAAGCATAAGGAATGGAAAGAATTATGTCAACATATAAGAGCTATAAATCCCAAATTTTTCTTCTTGTTATTATGTTTCAATCAAGTCTAAGAGGCCTTATAAATCCAAATAGAAATTGCTAATGGCCATTGCAAAAGAAATATTACTTCTCTATTTAAGACTTACTATTTATTAAGAAAATTCTATATTTCCTATCTGAGTATGTGCCTTTAGAAGCTCTAGTCCAAAACTCTGAAAGAAGGATAAAAGCCAATGGTATTTGGTCTACTATAGTAAGGCTGAAATACCTCATATGAAATATATAAAGACCAAAGAATTTTAGAACATAATCCAAAGTAGTCTGAAATGCCTCAATTAGTGACAACGTTAGCAAAGGTATCTTCAGTTTGAAAAGTCTACTAAAGATTGATTACATTAGATTTAAGGCTATTTTTTTTTTTCTCTGAAATTTTTGTTTGAAATTAAATTTCTTTTAGCAATAATATCGTAGAGTCTATGAGAATCAAACGTAGGACTAATTGAAAAAGTATGTATTAAGACTTGTATTAAATTTTATTTGATGTTGTTAAGATTGATCTTAGTATGCCTTGATGGAAAAAATTCATTTGTGCAAAAATGTATCATCAAAGGACTATGCCAATGTTCTGAAAATACATGCATTATATGAAGTTATGAAGGGTTCCTTAAAGAAAACATTAAGGACATCATTTATAAAGAGTCCCTTCACCTACTTATAGACAACAATTTCAATGATGAAATCCTCAAGTGATATATTATCTTCAACAATGCTTGGGTAGTGTTAGATGCATCTACTGATTTGAAGCACGCAAGCCATATTGGTATTGGAAGAAGCAATGAAATGCATCAAGTTAATTCAATTTACTAAAGAATGGGTAACCTGTGTAGGACATTTCCTTTGATATGAAATGCTGCCCTGAAGTTGCAAAGTTTGTAATGCCATATACCATATACTGCAGTGATATGTCTTGCATTGCACTGTTGTGAGTATGATTTTATTGAATGAGATATGATGAAAAATGATTATTTGAAGTCTCTAGAATTATGCCTAATCCATAGCTAAAGGAAGCATATCTAAAAGTATATCCTGGGTAACTGCAAAAGAAGACATTCAAGTATTTCACTAATATAAGGGATGAAATTCTTATACCCGTGCCAAGAATATTTGGTGATATATATTGAATTGAATTTTTGGGGACCTATGTTTCCCTTGGAAATGTTTCATTGCATTTTAGAATGTAGGATGTTGTCTTGATGCCATGAACCTTGAAAGATTCCCTAGAGTACGACCAACTCTTACTCATGAGCTTATTTCTAGAGTACGACCAAATCTTACTCATTGTACAAACCCAACAGCATTTATGGCTCCCTTTTTCTCCTAAATGACACCCTCTGCACACATGTAATTAAGGCATCTCCATAACCCACACATAGATATTTTGATAGCATCCAGAAGAGGTTAAATCAACCCACAATAATGCTACAGCCAACAAGAAAATTTCTCTAGCAACTCTTCCTTAAACACAATGTCACTCTTAGGAGGTACAAACTTTAGCAAATGAGAAAAATATCAATCATGCCTTCCAAAAACACACCCACAAGACAAAGACAAAATTCGAGCTCCCTTGTGACTGGTTATTGTACTTCCTTTGTTACAGAATTCGACCAATTGAGTGTAAGAGTGAATATGGACCTCTTGAGTGGATAACTCGACCCCTTGGAAAAACTGAACTTGACCCACATAACAAAGGATTTCAGCCTCTTTCACAATACTAAACTTTTTCTTCCTTGTGAAGAACTTGACCAACAATGAATAAGAATGAACTCAATCCTAAATGCAATGTTCACTTCCTTTATAATAATTATTGAGAGGTTGGAGACTTAGAGGTTGATGTCGAAAATCCCAGCTACATTGATCCACACTTGATGCTAATGCCCAATGATAGCCTTTCCAGCAACAAGGAATCTCTTTGTACATAGAATAGTCAAATCAAGCACAAATTAGCATATATGGTCATTGATAATGGAAACAAAAATAACCTTCTCTTGCTTCAATTGGAAAAGGAACAAAAATTACGAACTTCAACTCATCCCAACTCCAATTAACTTGGATTGGTCATAAATGCACATTATCTTGTGCTAATCACTTGACAATAGATTATAATGTTGCTAGAGGATGGCAACATTTTTCCCAATATCTTATATGAGAAGACTTACGAAAATAAGATGATGATAAAAAGTGTAACTAAGTGTGTAAAGCAAGGGCTTCGAGGTTCAACCTTAGGCATGTTCCCTCTTTCAATCCTAATATTACTTGGAGTTATTTCTATGGTGCATGTCAAATTTTGGGTGATTATGTTGTTGTTATTGTCCTTTATTATAGTTATGATCATTAATTCTAACTCGAGATTGGAACTAGTAGTGATACTAATATTCGTGCAAGGTAAGTAGCCCTTTGGGCCTTATCAAAATTTGCTATGGTTAAAGGTGTTCAGAATCTTCAGGTAGTTGGAGACTCAAAAGTGGTAATTAGAGTTTTAAAGTATATGTGACAGTGGATAGTCTGGTTCTCTCTCACTGGTAGCACTAATTTAAGGAACTCTAGGAAGCTTTTCATTCAGTTTCTATTCAGCATGTTCACAGAGAATTTAATTCTCAGGCAGATCATCTTTCAAAGGATCCCATTGTAATCAAAAATGGATTACGCATGGAGAATTAGAGGGAGGGTTTTGGTTTCATCTTTCCCAGAAATATATATCAGGCTACAGTATGGAAATATTGACCTAATGAGACTCTTATTACTATTGGTGTGAAATATCCCTTGAGTTTATCTTGGAGAATGTAAAAAGTACTAGGTGGATCTTCTAGAGTTAGAAGTGGGAAACCTTATTCATCACCCATATGCTGAGTGAAAAGGCACTAACATCCTATCTTTCTTTCAATCTTATTTTCTTAAACAAACTGCAAACAATTTTGTTGGATTTGTTGTGCATATCAACTTGTCTTTCTCAAATAAAGAAGGTAATTTTGGTACCTTGGAGGCCTTATGCTAGCATCCCTGAACAAAATATGTGAATGGAGGCCTTATGGATCTTTGTCAATTCTTTTATTGATAATCTGGCATTTGAATCCCAAACCAAGGAGACACTAACAACTTGTCAGAACATCTTTGGTTCAAAGCGTGAACTCTCTCAAGATTTTTTGAAGAAAGTTGATAAATTTGGAGTTGTTGAGAACATATTATCATGGGAAGACTTCAAACAGAGCAAGGATCTTAATAAAACTGATGGAACCAAGAGAAAAAGGTTAACTGGTATCACCAATCTTGATGATGCAAATGATGCAGGAAGTAAGAATTCTGAGAAATGTTGTTGGAACAGTGTCTCCTACAAGCTGCAAAACTGGTCCATTTTGAATAATTTTTATTAGATTTAGTCTAGCGCAGGGGTTTTGGGGGTGGGTCAAAGCCCCGAAAGCATTGTAATGGGTAAAAGGGTAAACTAGGGGTCCGAAAACCATGGTTTGCGGACCATAGGAAAGTCTAGGCTAGATTATTATAAATAGAGGAACATTTTGTATTGTAAGAGACAGGAATGATGAGCTATTAATGTGAATTGTGGTTTAAGCTACCTGTTTGGGTTTTTGGGGAAAGGACTTCTGCAGGCTGTGTGCACGGAGATCGAAGTCCAGCTGTGTGCGGACCCTGCTGCTGTGTTCGCAGGTTAGGAAGGGAATTGTAAGGAAGAATTGATGAATGAATGAGTAAGAAAGGTTGATATAGAACTGAATCTGTGAGTACTTTTTATGTGAATTGTTGGTAATTACTGCATTGTTCATTTTTTTCCTTTAAGCTGCGAAGATCTGTGTAAGTGTGTTTCTATATCTGGATCCATTATGTTCTGTTTATGTAATGTTGTGCTATTGTCGTAAAAGCATATAATTATAGATCTAGCACACATGGATTCGAATAGAGACCTAATTAACCCTGCGTAGAGTAAGGTAATCTGGGAATTACAGGCCTAGTGCAGCTCTGCTTGCCTTACCTATCCTTTCTCAAGATGCGGAAACCTGGTTCCAGCACCCACCCATACTACTTCGGGTGAGACTTTGACTTGCGCATGCAGGTCACTACCGAAAGGGCCAGTAGTATAGGGGTTTTTTGGCAAACCTTGCACAGCGAACCTGGGTCAGGACCCCCCGAGCCAACAAATGGTTCTGTTGCCGGGACTGGAGAATATTGAGGAAGGGATTAGGTAATGACAAGAGAATATTGGAAGCCTGAAAGAAAGGAAATCGAAGATTGGTTTGAAAAGCAGATCCAGGAATTTTCGGTAAAAGAAAATCGCAGCGAAAATTTGACGACAGAAAGGTGGAAAAATAGGTACATTCTTACATAAAGCTACGAAATATTCTTTGTGACATTTGCAATCGAGCTTCAACAGTGGCTGGCCAGACTCGTAGAGTTCCTGAAGTGCTAGAAGGACGAGCGAGTCACTCAGTGGACCCCAGAGCTGATTCAATAGCTAGAGAGGACTGATAATACTATCACGCGCACAGTCGATGATTGGGTGGACAGTGTGCTAGGAGGATTTGTGACAGAATTTTCCATCGATCAGTTTGTCTCATACTCTGAGGCCAAAAGATGATTCTTTAAAGGGTTCCTGGGAAAATTTTTGAGGACATTACCATTGCTGATTAAGATATTACTGTGTGAAAAGAGCATTCTGTGTAGTCATACCGACTGAATGACCCCAGATCTAGACGAAAGCGTGACGCGCAGTGGTAAATACTATCGGACCAACCTTAACGGGGGGAGATCCACCTATAATAGGTTGCAAGAACCAGTTGTGCAAGATCCCCCAGCTACACCACCACTTAGGCAACACAAAGGTAAGAACTCTCCCATACCACCAACCCCGCTGGGTAGCAATATGGCTACACACCTGAGATTACCTACTTTCAAAAGGGTAGGGGATGAAGATATGGACCGCTTTTGGTTTGTTGCAGACTCCATCTGGACTACACAGAATGTGGCAACCAATACAATAAAGAGGGCGCAGCTATCCCTGGCATTTGAGGATAGGGCACTGGACTGGTATATGAGATACATTTCCCAGAATGGGGGTGCATCTATTCAAGATATCAAAGACGCTCTGAAACAACAGTTTCGAAAGCCAACATATTTTTCTCAGCTGGTAGCAGAAGTAAAGGACTTCAAACAAGGTGTGTTTGATTCGGTATGGGAGGTTGATCAGTGGTTGAAGAGATCCATCAGGGTAGGAGGATTCGAGTATGACGATAGGCAACACACAGAGTGGTTCATCGCTATGTTTTTACCTCACCTGCGCACGCTAATTAGTCACCAAACCTTTGAATCGCTGGAAAAAGCCGTGGAAGTCGCTATGAAGCTAGAAGTTGCACCCAGAGAGGATATGTCGGTAGGGGTACAGCAAATTCAGGAACAGCTTGGGGCTATGCATATGGAAATTCAGAACCTACGAAAGGAGCGAGGAAAGGATGGCCGCGCAAATCTATGGTGCACACGATGTCCGGTATCTGGCCACACGAAGGATCAATGTCCTCTACTAGCAGATTACATGCAGGTAGGAGGACCTAGTCCGGTACGCCCAGGAGAAAGTAGGGAACCCATCCTAACATGACTAGGCTCAAGCGGACCTGCGATGTGGTGTGATGACTGTCGTGTAGCCAAATTGCATGATACAAACCATTGCCCTCGGCTAGGTGTGTATGTCCCAGAACTAAAGCAACAATGGTGCAGGTTCTGTCAATCGGTAAGACATGATGAGCAGAACTGTCGTAATTATGACTTGATGATCGATCGTGGGAACTTATATAGGGTACAATCAGACCCTACGTCGCCAAGACCGTCTGTGCACCTGGGAGGATCCCCAGCCCGAGGCAGAGGAGGTCAGGGAGGAAGTGCAGGATAAGGACGTGGCCAGCTAGTCTATTATAACTGTGGAGAGATAGGACACTTCGCTAGAGAATGCCCAAATCCCACTAGGCTGTCATGCAAGTATTGTAGGCAGCTGGACCATGTGGTGGAGGATTGTCCAATTTTAATAGCCAAAATTCAGGAAAAATAGCCCACCCCTACGCAAAATGTTCAAAGAGTTAAAACCAAGCTAAGGAATGCAGATCCAAGTGTAAAATTCATGACACGCAGCGGGATGATCAGCCAGGGGGCAAAGGAGGAGCTTGCCTCTTGGGAAGGAGTGAATTCCAAAGAACAGGAACCGCTGGTAGCTCCCGCGCAGCTACCGACGCGCCTCAAGATAGAGGGATGGGCTGAGCCCTTTCTGAAGGCATGTCTGAAACTGCTACGTAATCCACAGGCTATAGGAAATCTTCAAGTATTATTTCATAACTGTGCAGCCTGGCCCAGCTCAGTTTCGGAGACCAGGGATGTACACAAGCTATACAGCTATAAGAAACACACCGGAAGAGAAATGTGTAGATTGGTGACTATGAGATGGATCAAGTTATTCTCAATCTTGGGTCAAATGCGAATGTATTACCTAAGCAAACATGGCAACGAATGGGAGAACCTAAATTGGAATGGTCCACCATCTAGTTGCGCATGGAAAATCAACAAAAGATCATTCCTCTGGCAAGGTTGCCAAAATTCATGGTAGATATTGCAGGAGTAACAGTCCTAGCTGACTTTGAAGTCATAAAAATTGTGGAGGATACGGATCCTTACCTTGCACTCCTAGGACTAGACTGGGCTATAGATATGGGGGGTGTCATCAATCTCAAAAAGCGCAGCATGGTGTTTGAGAACAATGGTATGCACGTAATAGTACCACTAGATCCAGCAGAAGGTGCACGGTATACAGAGACAGCCTACGAGGAGGAGGAAATACATCACATTTAAAAATTGACTGCGCAGGACGAAGAACGGGTTAACCCCATGGTCAAAGGAGTAATTTTCTGGGAAAAGGAAAGCGAGTATTTCTCCAACTCTGATGAGGAACTGGAAAATTGGAAAGGACGGTTGCATGAGGTGTCAACGCTGCGATGTCTTTAGACCACCAGGAATTTCTGTCGCATCTCTACCAAGGTAAGAGTCCTACCCTACCATGATAATGCAAGTAATATCATGACGTTGGTTGAAGACCAAATTTCCAAGGAACGTAGGCTAGGGGCACTGTCGCTAACCTTGTGCGAAGAACCTACGCTTTGGTGGGGTATGCAAGAGAAGTGTCAGAGTAAGATGATCCTGCGCTTGAGGACCCCAGCTGACAGACGGGCCCCGAGGTTAGTAGACCCATGTGGATACTTTCTAACATACGACACTCAAGGGTGCGATAGGACCCTGCCCGAACAGGCTCCCCCAGTTATCAATGACCTAGGTCTGTGTTCGACTACGGAGGTACACAAAACCACGCGCATCTCGGAGAATTTGTGAACATTTCAAATGAAAGATGGCACGCAGATGCTTGACATAGCCCTGCCATATAGGAACGTCTCATCCAAGGGAGAGGCACTCCGATCGAGAAGTTTGGTGGCCAAGTTACTAAGCTGGTACCTGAACCGTGTTACGAAACACCTGGTGCCAGCCCTAATTCGGGGTACGCGAACAGCACGCAGGCGTCATCCGAGGTCTGATGATTCATGGGAGAGTCCTTAGGTACGTCTAATGGCCATCAGCCCACCCCACTTTGATAGGAAAGGAACCTTACAGTTATGCAAAAGGGGTGGCAGACCATCAATGCGGCCATTTATGGTAAGCTGGATTCGAATGAACGATGGTAAGTTTCACGTACGGGCTATGCCACCATTAAATAGATCTGGAAAATGTGCAGATAGTAGGATAACTTCACAACAGGCTACATATTGTCTCTACACCATGCCTCTGTTATCCGGTGACTAGCTTACTGGGATCATTGACATTTCCTAAGACGCAGGTCTTTCTATTGCTATGGAGGATCCTAACATACCGAATGTTTTGGTACCTGGCTATTCAGCACCTGCAGACATCATATAGAGGGGGCATGGGAATGCTGAGTTAGATCAAATGATTGCACATTGACCTCCTACAGGGGGAATTGCCTGTGAACCACGCACGAAGAGGCACCATGGCCTCGTGATAGGAATACCCGACCTTCGCACCTCGGGGACGACCGCGAGACCCAGCCGAAGGCCTCGGCTGATACAGCAGAGGAGGATACGCTATTATCACGATCCCCCACCCATGGTGTCGCAATCACGTCACGCCTAATCCTGTTCCAGGAAGGAACGCTGAGATACAAGGATATGTTGTGACTGCTCCATAGCCCCAGATTACCGACCAGCAGAAGCCATATTTTCTCGCTCCTTCGCACTGCCCTAGTTCACGATCATGCTCTGACCATGAAAGACATACAATAGATGTGGCGCAGATATCTCGCGAAGAGCTACAAGGATTATACACCACGGTGTTGCAAGAGATTCGCCACCGTGACCGGGCTGCTCGACAGCAGTATGAAATATCTTCGAAAGTTCGGGCACAACGGGTCTCATTGGTCACAGAAGCAAAAAATATTATTCAAGAGCAGCTTACGCAGGGCATGCAATTGGTCGAAGCAGCTACGCAGCTCTGGACAACGGTCCGGTATCATCCTATGCTTCAGCGTATACAGGATGACTTACGGCAGGCAGAAGCTGCTCTCGATCAGATAAGCACTCCCTTGCCCTCTAGCGGTTCTGCACAGCGTCTAGATGTCCTAGACACGATTGAGAATCTTCGCCACGCCAAGCATGTCGTCAGGAAACGGTTGAAACCATGGGGCGATACCGCCCTCCAAATCTCCCAGGATGCTCATACCGCCATTGCGCGCCTCCACCGGATGTTAGAATAGTTACCGCGGCTCCAGACGGCCCTACCTCCCTGACGCTTGTCAACATTGCACAACGAGCTATTGTCCAGAGTCAGGAAGTGCTCCCTCTGCTCTCCCGCACTCTTGATACCCTACGTGCACAAATTGAGGCTGTACCACCGCAGTGACTCGGGATGAGTCACAAGATTGTGTTGGGGGACTGTTGGAACAGGGTCTCCTACAAGCTGCGAAACTGGTCCATTTTGAATTTTTTTTATTAGATTTAGTCTAGCACATGGGTTTTGGGGTGGGTCAAAGCCCTGAAAGCATTGTAACAGGTAAAAGGGTAAACTAGGGGTCCGAAAACCATGGTTTGCAGACCATAGGAAAGTCCAGACTTGATTATTATAAATAGAGGAACATTTTGTATTGTAAGAGATAGGAATGATGAGCTATTAATGTGAATTTTGGTTTAAGCTATCTGTTTGGGTTTTTGGGGAAAGGACTCCTGCTGGCTGTGTGCACGGAGATCCAAGTCCAGCTATGTGCGGACCCTGCTGTTGTGTGCGCAGGTTGGGAAGGGAATTGTAAAGAATTGATGAATGAATGAGTAAGAAAGGTTGATAGAGAACTGAATATGTGAGTACTTTTTATGTGAATTTTTGGTAATTACTGCATTGTGCATTTCCTGCCTTTAAGCTGTGAATATCTGTATAAGTGTGTTTCTATATCTGGATCTATTCTGTTCTATTTATGTAATGTTGTGCTACTGTCATAAAAGCATATAATTATAGATCTAGAGCACGTGGATGTGAATAGAGACCTAATTAACCCTGCGCATAGTAAGGTAATCTGGAAATTACAGGCCTAGCGCATCTCTGCTTGCCTTACCTATCCTTTCTCGGGGTGCAGAAACCTGGTTCCAACACCCACCCATACTACTTCAGGTGAGACTTTGACCTGCGCAAGCAGGTCACTGCCGAAAGGGCCAGTAATATAGGGGTTTGTTGGCAAACCTTGCACACCAAACCTGGGTCAGGACCCCTCGAGCCAACAAATGCACTCTGATTTTAGCTGAGGGAGATTCATCCAAGGCCCTTGCGATGGCAGGGTTGGTTGTTGTTGGTCGAAATCATTATGGTGTGTTTCCCCTCAGAGGTAAGTTGTTGAATGTAAGGGAAGCCATCCATAAACAGATAATGGAAAATGTTGAGATTCAACATATCAAGCAAATCCTTGGTCTGCAGCATGGAAAGGAATATGACAGTGTCAAATCTCTGAGATATGGTCATCTTATGATTATGACAGATCAGGATCATGATGGTTCACACATAAAAGGATTGTTGATCAACTTTATACACTCTTTCTGGCCATCTCTACTCAAGATTCCTTCATTTCTTGTTGAATTCATTACTCCTATTTTCAAGGCAACCCATAAAAATGGATGGGTATTGTCTTTCTATACAATGCTTGAGTATGAATCATGGAGAGAATATCTGGGTGGATCAGCATCAACATCAATTACTAAGCTTAGACTGATCTGTGTAATAGCTTGAATATGGTTAGGATATAGCCTAGACAGTGTTGAATATGGAAACATAGACTGCTACAGAGATCGACTTCATATGGTCATAATACAGGTATAGATCTTTCACTATGGCTTGTGTAATGGTTCACTCAAATCAATGCTAAGCTTAACCAATCATACAAGATCAGCTATTATATAAACATTAGCAATCAAATTGTGTTTCTACTTAAGGTTTAGATACACATGTTGGCATAGAGCTAGTAAGGCTATGTACTTATTACTATGATTCTAGTCAGTGTTAATAAGGTATGAAATGAATAGGGAAATAAAGATCATTACGTCATAACAAGGAGCTTAGCTTGAATATGGAGTTCCTGGTCATTGTAATCTAAGACCTGTATTAAGGATATCATGTTTATACGAATATGTGTTATTCCATTACGTGTAGTTACATCAAGAAAAGCTTGGTCACTGATTCAATGGAATTTATTCATTAGTACTAATAGCATAGTGTAATCAATAAGCTTATAGATTCAATAGAGCTTACTACTAGCTTAACTAAGGTGATATAGTGATAGTTACTAAGCTTAAGGTGGGCATCATAGGTACGATACAGTCTCTTATACCAATCTGCTTTTAGTTCCATATAACTGTTATCATTGTAACTAATACATGGGAATCATAGAAGAGAGATAAGGGTGAACACATTACTCAGCTTAAGCTAATACAACTCTTTTCACTAATCAAAGCTGGAAAGAGCATATTCAGTGATATTGAGCTAGAACAGGAACAAGCATATCTCAGTATTGAGCTTACATTACACCTATGTCCACATTATCTATTGGAATACAAGATGATCTATTAGGTAGAATATTTTATGCTATTACTCTATCCTTAACCTGTATGATGAATATGGACATTATAATATACACTATAGTAACACCGAAACGTACTTTTTATAAAAGACCAATATGAGATAATGTAGATTAGGGAAACACTATCCTCATGTAAACTATACAAGCTTATGGATCCGGATATGATCTGAGCCTATACTACGATATGGATATTTTTTATCACTTTATTATGATATATTGATTGGCCTAGGATTAAGGGACATTTCAACATCCCGGAGCACTAGACATTACACCATTGGCTTGGAACCTTGGTACAAGGGTTTTAAGGGTACAATTGAACGAACAACTATAAAGGATAATTGTGTGTCTTACATGATTAGTGGCATCATAGAGGAAATCAATGAGACAACATTAAGAATTATAGAGTTTCTTGTTTGCAAGTGGACTCAGGATTACAAGGAATTTCTGGAAGCATTGATGACTGGGAATGATAAGATTAAAGAACCATTCATAAGGGACTACAATGAATACAATACTGATACCAGGGTCCATTTAGATGTGTCATTGTCTGAAGAGAATATGAAGATTTCACTTCAAGAGGGCCTTTTAAGGAAATTCAAACTGACTACTACAATCAGTACAAGTAACATGCATCTTTTTGGCTCAAAGGGAATCAATCATAAATATGAGACCCTTGAGAAAGTTTTGGAGGACTTATATCATATCCATATTGAATTCTATGAAAGAGAAATAAATTCCAATTGGAAAACCTTCAGCTTGATTTGCTGAAATTGGACAATAAATTCAGATTCATCCTTGGAGTTGTAAATGGAGAAATCATAGTGAAAAACAGGAAACATGCAGAGTTGCTGCTTGAATTGAAGATGAAAGCTAGTACCAAAGCTTGTTATACAATAAATAGGGGTTGTCAAAAATGGTTTTTGCAAATTACATGGGTTACCCAAAACCTAAAAAAAATTCAGACAAGGATTGCCCAGACTGAAAGCTTATCAGTTTTCATCAAATAAGAGAAAAGATAGGGGGACTCTTCTCTGTCCATTTCAGGACATGCATAATGAATATTGAGGTGCTTTAAGGACATGAGCAGGAAAGAAACAAGGCCTCAATAAGATATGGTGTAGATTTCTCAAGGTCTAGATTCCTTGAGATATGGTGGAGGAGAAGGCAGATCCAAAGACTTGAGACAGGCCTATGGCTCATGAAAAATGCAATCTTACACTCTGAAATATGTTTATGACTGGACTTATTTCCTAAAGGACGGTAATAGTTACTAATCTTGCACTTTTGGTTTTAATGTCATCTACATTTGGGAGTATCAGGAAGGCCATGTATGGCATCCTCTACCCAAGTATTTTGATTACATATATCAGTAAGTAATGGCACTGCATGGCTTGCAGTCCTCTAGTATTTGGCTTTAGTAGTAGATATTAGGTTGTTGGAGATATTGCAATTCTAATTGAAACTAGAAGCTAGGAAGTTATAGGGAATTCTATGTCTATATCTGGTTTCAGAATTCTTCTAATATAAATCTCTTTTCTGAACCAAGAAAAAAAAACAATTATCATTTCTCTTCTTGCATCTTAGATCTCATTAAAAGTGTGGAAAGAAATAGATAAAAATTTGACACATACCTCTTGAATATCTCCAACATAAATCTGATCACCATAAGTGTGAATAGACACAATCGTATTTGGAAAGAGCTTATTCTCACATTTTCGCAGCAATTTATTTTTGCCCAAGTCATATATTCTCAGCACCTGTCCAATCCCAACTAATAAGTGGCCTTGAAATTGACATAATCCAAGAGGTACTCCATCAACTATTTTTTATGCAAAAGCTCTAGGGATTTGCCATCATCCATAGATCTATAAATATGAATAAAACCTCCTAAACAATGCCTCTTTGGCCAAAATTCTAAATACTTTGTAGTTCCAATGGCCACAAGTGTTCCCAATTCTTTATCATGAAAAGTAACAGAGCAAAATGCTAAATGTGGCTTCATTATCCTGCAGTGCCAAGAGGCATGTAGTTTCACTAGTTTTGGGATCTAGAACTCTAACACAAGATGCCCACTTCTTTGGCTCTGCTTTTGGATAACCATACTGCTCATCAGGAAGAGGATCCTCCTTCTCTTCATCGTCACCATTTTTTTATTCTACTTCCATATTCCCACTCTCCCCTAAACCGACAGCTTCTAAGCATTCTTTCTTTGCAACTTCACGTTCTTCTGCAGTGAATGCACCCTAATCGCTTTCAACAATAATCAATGATTTCTACTTTGGATGCAAAATTAACTTTCTCGGCATATATCTAAGAGGTATAACGGTCTGATTGAATGTTTCTCCCAACATTTCAATCATAAAAACCCTAAGTGCATCCCCAACAACTGCAACCACACCTTCAGCACACTGATCAAAAGAAAATGATGCTGCATATTCAAGAGTCTCGTAAGAGAGTGGAGTTAAAATAAAGTGCCCCTGATGAATATAGCTCAGCCACAGCCTGCTTGATAAACAAAGAGTTTCTCGACGGCCTCTCACTATAGCAGAAAAAAATTTTGGTGCTCTTAAACCCAATAATCTGGTCCGGGTGTCTGAAAGGCCACCATTTGCCATATCTACCTCAGTTCTAAGAAGAACCCCATTTTTCAAACCAACATTCAAAAACACACTTGCTGGATGATCTGCCCCACTCCATTCGGCCATGTTAGACTTGTAATCGTAGGCATTGTTACATTGTCTTTTGTCATGTTAGCTTTACAAATGTCGTTATTCCGACGTTTGTCAATCTAGGTTTAGAAATCGTCGTTATTCCGACATCTGTCCCAAATACCATCACAATACTGACGATGTCCATAAGTGTCGCTATAGCAATGCTTCTGTCAAATCATCGCAATAGAGACACATGTTTTCGAAAGGTCTCATTTCCAACATTGTGTCCCAAAACGTCGATATTCCGACGACCTTCCTAAACGTCACAATGTCGACAATGTCCCTAAACGTCACTATAGCAACGGTTGTTGGCAAGATTTAAAAAATTGAGAAAATTTGGGGAAATTTCCGACAATACATCAAACATGTCGGAACTAAAGTGTCGGAATTTTGACCAAATGTACTAGTGTAAGTTGGTGCTCATCAAGGTTGTCCTCAACAGTCTCCCAATTTTTCAATTATCTATTCTATTAGCTCCTTCTTTCATTCTTAGGAAAATGGCGGATTACATCCAGAAAATATTTTGGAAAGGGGGAAAACAGAATGAGAAGAAAATCCCTCTTGTCAGTTGGGACAAAGTCTCCAAGCCCCTGATAGAAGGTGGTTTGAATTTCAAGGATCTCTAGACTCAAAACGTGGCTATGGTAGCAAAAATAATTTGGAGGATTATTGCTCCTAATCCTGGTTGGGCGCAATCTGCGTTATGGAAGAAATATTTCAAAGGACAAAGGTCTCGCTATCTTGATAGACCCCTCCCCAAAATTGGATCGCTCTTCCTCAAGCTCTGTGCGAAAGCCACTCCTTTGATCAACCTCCATGCGTTATGGATACCTGGGAATGCAAAACGAATCAATATCTGGGAAGATCGCATTATGAACAACGCTCCTCTTGCTGAAATCAGCTCACTGCACGCGTTGTGTTATTGGATGTCCAATGTTGGCTTCTCAATGCTGTGGGACATCTTGTGCCAGGAGAATTGTGATTGGTTGAGTTGGAAGCACCTTCAGGTGCCAACAGAATTGAATAAATATTGTGCAGTCTTATTCGCTCTTTTGAAGGGCATGGCCCCAATTTATGCTAGGAGACTCGACATTCGTGGTTGGGGTTCGTTGTCGGGTAGCTACTCTGTGGCGCAGGGCTATATAAAACTGATGGAGAATCCCCATGTCCCTACGAATCCTACGCCCTGGAAGGGGATATGGAACCATACATCCATTCCTATAATTTATTTTTTCTGCTGGCTATTGTGCAATAACAGAATCCTAACAGAAGACAAATTGTAGAAAAGGGGATATTATGGGCCTTCTAGATGTATAATGTGCAGAGAAAATGAAGAGAAATCCCGCCATCTTATGCTGGAATGCAAATTCACGGTAGATATTTGGCATGAGCTTATTGGCCCTTGGAGAATCAACTTCACATTTCCCAGCTCCATCATTGATTTGTTTGCAAACTGGCTGGTTAGATATCGAGGAGCCATTCCAAAAAATAAATATATTAAGGTTGCCTGACTCTCACTGCCAAAGATCATTTGTTGGAAAATTTGGCATGAGAGGAACAAGAGGATTTTCAGAGATAAAGCGCGGGATTTAAAGATTGTCATGATCAAGATCAAATTCCAGTTGAAAGAAATCTTGGGAGCTCAGTTGGATGATACAAATTTAAGTCAACAGGATATTGAATGGGGTGCCATATTTTACCTCCAGTTTCATGAAGTAGTAAGGTCAACCAACCCAACCAAATAATGGCAAATTAGAGTCAATGAGAAAGACTTCTCATATTGGATTAACAAGAAATCTAGACACTCTTTATTCTTTGATGGGGCTGCCAAAGGCAATCCGAGAAAATCTAGAGCAGGAGGAGTCATAAAGAATACGGAACGCAGAATTGAGCATAGTTTCGCCTGGGGCTTGGGACACAACACCAGCATTCAAGTTGAAGCACTGGCTAACTTCCAAGGCCTCAAGCAACTCAAAGAATTTGGCATCAAAAAGGTAAATGTATTTGGCGATTCTCTGTCCATAATTAAAACTATAGTGGACAACTCTGCCCCTACAGATTTTAGGTTCGCAAGATTGATGTCAAGAATCAAAATACTGGCTAAAAATTTTCAGAGTTTGAATTTCTTCCATGTGTTGAGGGAGAATAACAAGGATGCAGATTCTGAAGCCAACGAAGCAGCCCTCCTCTCTGTCGGCACTCTTCTAAGAGACAGGGACGAAGCATGGGACCCCATACCTTAAAATATTTTCTTATATGTTTTATTGCATTTTATTGAAGCAATTTTTTTGTATCCACAGGATTGGGAAAATTACGGAGATGGATTATGTTGTTGCATGTAAGAACCAACTGTTTATAAGTGTCTGTGCCATGGTGCTCCTAGCAGGAGAGGGAATCTAGGTGTTTCCCTTACATCATGTAACCCGATTAGAGGCATTCATGCCAAGGCTTTAACATATTCCAATACCCATTCCTGTAAAAAAAAAACAATGAAACTAAGTTTCCAGGAAAAGAGCAAAGGATCTGAGAAATAACAATGCAGCAGTTTACTGAGACAAGTGGTTTACGTAAACCAATATGAATATCACAACCTTTTTGCAGCAGTTCTCTGCATAGCTTATAAAACAAGAACGTTGCTTATAAAACACAACGTTGGAGAGAAAAAAATTCCATACAGTGCCAAAAGCCCAGGATACTTGGTCATACCCATTTCAATAGCACAGGCAACAGCGCTACTCGACCAACCTTAGCACAAGAGACTTGGATTACGCTTTGAGAATTGGATTATATTTCAGATGTATTTATTTTTTGTTATCTCATTACAATTCCCTACCTGATATGAATATGCTAAATTGCATATACAACACGTAGCTTTTATTTATATATAATAGAAGTTATAATTGTTTCTGTGGAAAAAAAGAAGCATCTTGCCTCATAAACTTCTTCACTTTCCTCATATATCCAATTCTATTGAGATTTCCATGCAAACCATCCGAAACAAATAAAGTGTGTTGATTCATGTTACTTCTATTAAACTCCACCATGGATGATGAGGTTTTTTCTTCAATTGAAACAGGATGCTCAGTATGCTTATTGTTGCCAGAGATATCTGCAAGAGTGACAAAACATAACGGATCGGAAAGATTTAAATTACTACGCATATTTTTGTTTACCTTACCTTGAGGTACAAAATCATTCTAAAGGATATCCTAAAGGGAAAAATCATCATCTACAACAGGAATTTCTCCTGTCAAAGTTGACAGCAAATACTAGACAAGGATCTCGCCAGAAATCTCCAAAAGATGATACAATTGGTGATTCATCCCTTTTTTTTTGTTCAAATCAATTTCTCCTTCAATGCTTTATTTTTTTGGTCCTTCAGAAGGACAAACATTCTAAAAAAAAACAATTTTCAATTGTTCTTCCCCACCTGCAAGCAAAAGTATTCAGCAGGGCAAGTGACAAAAACTAAAACTGCTGAAAGGAATTAAACAATACATAAGAAACAGAGAAACGAAAATAATGTTGTTGCTAGTGAAATTCCTCGCTAAAAATATTTAAGGGTATAAATAAAAGAAGATTTAACTATTAAAAGGAGTGTAATAGATGTCTGCAAAAAATAACATGTACATCAGTAAATGATATGCAAGGCTATCATGCTATGTGAGAAATAAAATGGCAGATAAAAGGATTTTGAGATAAAAGTACTACTTACATGTGCTTGCATTGGCATCGAGGTCAAAAATCAGCTCCCCTTCCTTCATGATCCATTCATCTCGTCTTCATCTATAAGAGGTACTCATGATCCTTCTGAACTATTCAGAACCCATCTAACCTTAGTAGGTCTCTTACTAGAATGCACTCCTACCGTATTTTGCAGTTCACTAAAGTTTTGTGAGGACAATGATGAAACAGGTGTATTTGCATTTCCAGCATCTTCATTCCCAAGATGAAATGCCAAGGCAGTAAGCTTGAGCCAAACACATGTGAATTTTCATATGGTCTAACTGGAAGGCAAATAAAAATCTGCTCAGAATTAATTATTTGAAAATTACACTGCTTTCGTTCTCCGTTGAAATTTTACCGTTGAGGTTTTCATTCTTTTGCTTTGAAATAGCTCCTCTGATATATCCAGTTTCCAATAACTTAAACAAGTCTTTCTTAGATAGAAATCTATGTTTTGACACATGATCAAAAAATACTACACAACCCACTAAAGCGGGATTGTCAATAATGGAACCATATAAAACTTGAACTCACCTAGATTATTGAAATTCAGTTTTCCTATTGTGAACTTACTATGATCACCAATGTTCAGTTTCCTAGTTTTGAATAACTCAACCCTCCTCAGTAAGTCCCTTTTTCATTAAGTTCTCAGACTAGGAATGAAAGAACTCTGTGGTATTTCAAGTTGTGATAAAACTCAATCAGTTGTAGGAATTTCACCACCCAGACTAGGAATGAAAGCACTCCGTGGTATTTCAAATTGTGATAAAACTTATTCAGTTGTAGGAATTTCACAACCCACTATAAAATTTACACTGGCATAGATTCATCTTAACATGAATCTATTAATAACTAGGAGATATTGAAAAACATTGTACTTCTTGAAGCTTAATAGATCCAGTGTTAAGACAGATCTATGTTTTTCTTATTTCTATTATTTGGAAAACTTCCTTGAGGAAACCTTTTAGGAACCTCCTTACATTTCGAGAGTGTTACCTGGGATAAATTCTGCTGATTTATAATATGTACTCTTAACCTAGAGGAACTCTACTAGACTTGTATCCATGACCTCTCACTAATCTTCGCGTTGAAATTGGTTGGTTCAAACTGATCTAGCTAACCCACTAAAGCTAAGTTGATCTATAATTGTATATATTATATATCACCAAAACTCAAGTAGTTATCATTTCAACTCCCCTGTTTTGAATAGGTCAACCTTTCTTACTCAATCCATTCACAACAAGATAAAGCACTCATTGCGACTTCCAATTTTTATGAAACTCTGCCACTTGTAGGAAATACACCACTCATAAATAAAATTTTATTTCATGTTGGCCTTTCTTTAGGCATTACACACATAATGAAGATATCCCCCCATCAGATTTGTAGCTCACCTTGCTTCTCTCGGTGCGACAACCCAGTTCTCTTTTCCCATTCCAAATAGTGTTCGGGAGGCAAAAAATAGGCCTAAAGCATTCTCAATCGTAAAAAAAATCC
The DNA here is from genome assembly GCA_034641835.2 of Pinus albicaulis. Lineage (NCBI taxonomy): Eukaryota > Viridiplantae > Streptophyta > Pinopsida > Pinales > Pinaceae > Pinus > Pinus albicaulis. Next base: position 1,376,216,612 of record CM076572.1, read on the forward strand.
TAATGGTTGTGTTGTGATGATAAAAAAAATTTGACGCTGGTAGTAGGAACAGAACTCTACGGAGAGAATGTGAGTACCTAATGAGTATAGACACTATGTATCAGCATTTGTATATATTGAGATTGAAAAATAGCTTATAAATAGAATGATAAAAATAAGTTTAACTCACCCTGTTTTTATTTTCTGGCATCAAATATCAAAGTATAGGGAGAATTAGCAATATCACTTACGATTACCACTTTAAGCTTTGCCAAGATTTGAAACCAACACCCTTCAAAATCCTTGTTGTGTCAGTATTGCTTGCGGTGGAAATTGATGGCGAAGAGAAAATGAAAATCGCATAGTCCAACAAAATAGTGGCACGGTATCACCCTCACAGAGGCTAACAGTTACCATGATGTCAAAGCCAAATGGAATGGATGAAGTCTCACATGTCCTTGTGCAATTATATTAAAAAATATAGAGGATGCCCTCACACAGGCCAAACAATTAATCCATCGCGTCAACCAATAGCGAGCGCGGTGTTTTGGTTGTTGTATTCTCTGCAACCCGAGCTCTCTAGAGAATGTAGAGAGTGGAAGACAAGTTTGGATCACCTCTTTCAAGAGCTTCTAGGTGACATTCAAATTCTTTCCCATACCCAGCGAATTGTTTCCACTGCAGCGCCTGAGGCAAAGCCAGTCCTCCTCCAACCTGTCCCAAAAGAGCTCAACCTTATAAAAAAAGAAAGGTTTTTATAAACCCCTCCCGCAGACTTAAATATGGTTAAGTGCCGCCAAAATCTAGTTGGGTAAACACTAATTTTTTTTATGTATTTTTTTTTGGATTTAGTTAAAAGTTGTTTGGCGGGAATTTAATTTTTATTTATATTTTCAATAATTAACCTATTTTTTTTATATTTAAAAAATAAAAATAAAAAATCAACAATCCAACTTAATCATTGTGTATATTTACAACATTACCATGTTTTGTGATTTTAAAAAATTTTGATAATCCAAAATTAAAACGATATTTGGAATAATAAGGTTTTTTTTGGAAGGAAATGAAAACCAACATCAACAAAACTCACTAGAAATTTCAAAATAGACTACATGAATCCATAGATCCATAGATTCTTGGAGATTCTTTGAGGATTCTAGCAAATGAATCCAAGTAAACCAATGCATACGTTTAGTGCATTTCTACCATTCCTAGATAGTTATTTTCACTTTCACCCTTGATTTCTTCTAATTTTACTTCATTGTTTATATTGCTCTATTTCGTTTTTTCAAATTCAATATGAATGATTTAACCTCTTTTATGGTAGCTTTCATGGAAAAACGGAGGTAAAATATATGTGCTTAAAGTGAAATGATGTCTTGTCCTCTTCAAATTTATCTACTCTCAATCTATTTCATTTTACATTTATTATTTATATATATTTTTAAAACTTATAAACACTACATTATTGCCAAGGGCATGGCCCTTTATTTTTTCAAAGATTAGGCCCTATATATATGTTCTATAACCATTTACAAGTAATAAGGGCTCATGGAAACTATCTGCATATTGAGTTGTGGCATTGATGGCTCCAATGCTTGCAAGCATTTTGTGGGAGCCTCCCATCATGGGGTGGGAGTGCAGCGCCCACTAGCTCCTTTTTTCTCTTTCATTTCATCCTTAGCAATGGAAAACACCTTATAAGATTGAAATCCCCTTTTTTCTCTTTCATTCCATCCTTATCAATGGAACTCACCTTATAATATTGAATAAAGAAGATTGAAATCTTCCTATTAAGGAATCTATAATGTTGTGGGTGCCTCCCATCATGGGGTGGGAGTGTAGTGCCCACTAGCTCCTTTTTCCTCTTTCATGTCATCCTTAGCAATGGAAAACACCTTATAAGATTGAAATCCCATTTTTTCTCTTTCATTTCATCCTTATCAATGGAAAACACCTTATAAGATTGAATAAAGAAGATTGAAATCTTCATATTAAGGAATCTAGAATGCACGTAGGCAAGACTCTAAAATGAACATAAAAGTAAGATAAGATTCATGGTTCTTTCCAAGGATTGTGTGAAGCTCTTTTGAGCATCCATGCTCTTTGGGATAGTTTAATCCCCCTTCTTCTGCTTCATCGCCATTAGGGTATGCTCGATGCCCTCACCGTGAAGGGCTTCTATTGGAATGAAGTTGGAAATATATGCCCTGAGTCCGTGTCTCCATGCACACTGTAGTGAATCACACATGATTTGGGCACAAACAAATCACTATACTTTCAGTAATGTGTAATTATTGTAAATGCCAATCCAAAAGCCTATTACTGTAAATTAATTTTATCAAGGGGAGGAGGTTAAGCGCTCATGGTTGCATGAATCTTAAGCCATTAACTCTATCATGTGCTTTCATTTCCATATTTCCTCGAATTTTATCCATCATGCCCAAAAGGAAATGTCAAATGGAATTTCCTCATATACTTTCTCTCACAATGTTTATATAAAAAGGAAAAATAAGAGTAGCTATTGAATAACGTACACCAAGAAAGAATACTGAAGTTAGATTATTATCTTTGGATGCTTCTCAGAAGTATCATTTTTTTAACTATATTTCTTAGATGCAAGGCTTTGCAATGGTTGGGTGAATGAATTACCTCGTGTCCTAAAACAAGCAAGATTAGGAGGAAGGGTGAAGGAGAACATTTCCTTGAAGGGGAAATAACAACTTATTTTATCAACAAACTTTTATGTACTCATTTTCATTGAATATATGGAGCAATCTAGCGATGTTGGCAGGCCCGGAGATGTAGCCAAGGAGGGGTGAAATCTGTCACAAAATCCTTTGTTGTTGCTCTTCATGAATGCATGTATGAGTTATATGATAAAATGTTGCTTAAGTTTAAGTTCACATTACATGATAAAATAGGAAAATATGCAACTTACAAGACAAGCATGCAAAATTACAGGCTGCTTTGAGATTCGAGATCAAGCATCTTACAATGATAATCAGAGGAATTCATAACAACTTACTCATTTTCTTTATAAACTTTTAGAATGAGAATGTTGGGATTGGAATTGAGTTGAAGAAGGGCTATAAATTCCTCTTTGGTAAGGTTAGGTTTGGGGAGCTTGGAACTTCGAAGAATGCATCCACATTATTTTTTCAACGAAAATTTTGATAAGGAACTAGAAATCTCCCTAGATATATGCAACAACTCGCAAGCCACATATATCAGGAACTAATAGTTTAGCCTAGGACCGAGACGTCGAGAGACCACTGGAACTGGAGCTGAGATTCTAGACTCCAGCGGGACACCTATCCCTCCAGCCTTACTATGACGGGCCATGTCTCCAGGGACATGAACTAGGGTGGATGGGATGGAAAACCACCATCCCTTCCACTCGAGTTAAGCACCTGTGCAACACACTTTGTTTTAGGTATATCTCCCAAACCGTAACATATTTTTTTTTGGTATATCTCCCTTTATTCATTATATAGGCAAAATATCAGTGTAATAGGCAGTTGCATATAAAACATGTTCGATCCAGGGAGAGGATAAAAAAAAACTGGAAAAGAATAAACATCATGGTTTTTTACATCCTTTTAAAAAATGATAAAAGGAAAATTTCCTAAGATACTTTCCTTCATCCAAAAGAAAAACATATTTGAAACATTGTGTATCTTCGAACCTCATCCATCCTCAGTAAAGAAAATAGAAACAACGGAAAATAATAAAAGCTACCAGTGAACTGACAGTGTTGCGCAGCAACTGGGTAGAAAAAATTCATCTTTCCTTTATGGCTAACACTTTTTCGATGAAATATGTGTTGAGATGGCATCTTGATGTATGACAAACCAACCTCTAAAATCTCTAGCAGCTGGCAACTCAAAAACATGCGTGAAACTCAGTATGCAAGGACTGCACAACACACTTTGTTTTGGGTATATCTCCCAAACCATAACATATGTTCTTTTGGTATATCTCCCTTTATTCATTATATAGGAAAAATATCAGTGTAATAGACAGTTGCATATAAAACATGTTCAATCCAGGGAGAGGATCAACTAAAACTGGAAAAGTATAAACATCATGGTTGTTTTCATCCTTTTAAAAAATGATAAAAGGAAAATTTCCTAAGATAATTTCCTTCATCCAAAAGAAAAACATATTTGAAACATTGTGTATCTTCGAACCTCATCCATCCTCAAAAAAGAAAATAGAAACAACAAAAAATCATAAAAGCTACCAGTGAACTGACAGTGTTGCACAACAACTGGGTAGAACAAAGTCATATTTCCTTTATGTCTGACACTTGTTTGATGAAAGATGGGTTGAGATGGCATCCTGATGTATGAAAAACCAACCTCTAAAATCTCTGATAGCTGGAAACTTGAAAACATGCGTTAAACTCAGTAGGCAAGGACTGCGCAGCACCTGTGCAGCGCACTTTGTTTTAGGTATATCTCCCAAACCGTAACATTTTTTTTTTTTTGGTATATCTCCCTTTATTCATTATATAGGAAAAATATCAGTGTAATAGGCAGTTGCATACAAAACATGTTCGATCCAGGGAGAGGATCAGCAAAAACTGGAAAAGTATAAACATCATGGTTGTTTACATCCTTTTAAAAAATGATAAAAGGAAATTTTCCTAGGATATTTGCCTTCATCCAAAAGAAAAACATATTTGAAACAGAGAGTATCTTTTAACATCATCCATCCTTAATAAATAAAATAGAAACAACAAAAAATCATAAAATCCGCCAGTGAACTGATAGTGTTGCGCATAGCCAGATGGTATTTATATTTTTCCAACCTTTAGCATAGTTCTGGAAGAACCTCGTATTTTCATCCCCTACTGACAACCAGATTGCCCTGCTTTTAAAACACCAACTTTCGTCACTTTCAAATAAGATTTTCTTTCTTGCTGATTCAAGGCTCTTAACTCTGTCCCTCATTTCAATTGAGTCATATCCCGCACCCTCTGGCTGCTCTAAGAAGTCTAATTCTTCATTTATCAACAGCAAGGCTTCCTCCTCCCTGATTTTTTTTGCTTTTTCCCATACCAATGTAGATTTTTTCATCCTCTTGAGATTGTCCATAAATAGCGAGCTCTTACTTCCATGTCTTGCCTCCAAGTGACTTTGAACAATTGGTTGAACGACTCATCATTGAGCCACGATGAGTTGAACTTGAAAGGCGATCCAGGTTTCTTGTTTGGACCCTTAATTTCCAGAAGGATGGGTAGATGGTCAGATATACCCCCTTCCCCCACTCAATGTTGAAATACAGAGGATCGAGCTACCAACTCTTCATTAATAAAGAAACGGTTCGTTTTATTTTCCACCCTATCCTCTCCCGCTCTTCTGTTCCTCCAAGTGGGCCTGGGTTTGATTAGGTTAGCATCCACTAGGTGTGCATCTGGGGTTAAACCTTCCCATTGGGAAAAATATGGAGAAGTGCAAAGAAGAATGAAAAATCAGATTAGAGGAAGAGGACTTCAACAAATGGAGAAGCAGCACAGATATCCACACTATGTTTTTTGATGGTGCAAAAAATGGGAATCCAGGGAAGGCCGGAGGCGGAGGAATTATCCACTGCCCATAAGACCAAATCATCTCCCACTTGGCCTGGGGTTCGAGGCTTACTTCGAAAAATCAAGCGGAAGCCATGGCTCTCCTCCAAGGCTTGAAACAGCTGCAAAAACATGGAATCAAGGAGGCTCGAGTCATTGGATATTCACAAAGCCTCATTGGCTTGATTGTGACAAAATTGGTCCCTAAATATCTCCGCTTGCAACAGTTTTTTGCTCACATCAATAAGCTGATTGTGTCCTTTGACAAACTTCAGTTCTTTCACGTCCTTCAGAAAAATAACAAAGACACAGATCTTGAAGCTAACATTGTTGTCTTTTTACAAGCGGGATCTCTCCTCTGCGAAGAGGGGAATTCATGGGATCCTCTACCTTAGCCAGCCCCTCTCCTTTGTCATGTATTTTTGTCTCTTGTTGCAGCAATTTTTTTGTATTAGAAGGTTTTCTAATCTTTGGGAAATTGCGAGATTGACTGTAAGAAGCAGAGTAGGTGAATTTTGTTTGATCGAAAATCCCCTAGACATTGGGTCTTCAGATGTAATACCTACGAGCATAAGCCTCAGAATTTTTGAATCAATATAAAATAACCGTTTCTGTTTTTAAAAAAACAATATTTAAATTTTATGGGCAGAGATGCGCTGAAAAGTTAAAACAGATAAGACAATTGTTGAGAAATAATGCCTGGAATTTGTCTATCAAACAGCTCGGTTTGGAAAATTTTCATATATAATTCGTGATCTTCCTGCTGGAGATTACATTCACTTAGCAGAGATCATATTCACAAATGGCCTATCTGGGATATGAGGTTTTAATGCCTTTATACAACAAGATAATATTCTTTCTAAGCTTGACATATATGCTCGGGTTGCTTCAAACACTCCACTTGTTTTTATGGATACCCCATCACATGTTATTGATGGAGGAACTTTAACTCTTAAATCTGAAGCAGTCACTGGTAGCCCTATTATATGTGCCAGCTACATTAGAAAGGGCATTCTTTTCCTTGATTTTCCCACTATACTATAACTTTAGTTGAAATGATTTGAATATGATTTCCTGCGAGATACAATGATCTAGATAAATGAACAATATGAATTTCCACTTCAACTTGACTTGGACAGGGACAGCGATGAATATATTTCTCCAGATGCAGGTGACTTGTTGAAGTTGTTGGATGTATCTTCTGATGAAAACACATTACCAACTACATATGGTGAACTTCGGCCTCCTCTTGGAAAGCACTGTTTAAAGATAGTGGAGTTCATTACAGTCCCACTAAGGATGGGCAGTGAAGTTGCTCAACAGTAATTAGTCAGTTGTGTGCTATTCAAATGATTATACATCTTCTTTTTTATTATCCTTTTAACAATTCCTTGCATCATCAAGTGGATAACATCATAGTGTCATGCTTAGAGAACAATAATGCATCTCCTATCAAGCATCTCCTTTAGGATTGTAACTTAATTGGAATTTTTTGGCAACAGAAAGAAATCCCACTATTCCTATTGATCAGAATAAGCCAACAGTATCTTACCTAGGAAAAGTTGCACCAAGAATATGAAACATTGGTCACTTTACACCAATTGCAAACAAGCTTAATCAGTTGGGAATAAATAATATCTTGATATAGTCATTGTTGTGGAGAAACGACGAGTGGACTAATTAGGAAACAAATGTTCCTTCAAAATGTAATGTAGTTGGGAACATTGTCCAATGGACATGCAGAAGATCAACAGTACACAAACGGACTATTACCAACTAGGAGGTGAACCCCTACAAGAGTAACTTGTTAAATCAGATATGGGAACTCACCCCGGGTTTTTGTTCTGGGAAATCTGGAAGGAAAGAAATTACCATATCTTCGAAGCCAAGAAGCGAACGGAAGCAGAAGTCTGGGCAGGCATCCAGGTGATCCATAGTTTTGAGAGCATTCCCGCAAAGCGTGAATCTGTGAGGACTGATGATGCTTATTTTTATCAGATTTTCCCCTGTCAAGGTTTTCTTGTGTATTAGAACCCAAAAGAAGAAATTAATTTTGGGGAGATCAAAGGAGTCCCAAACCTGCTTCCAAAAGATCGCAGCCTGATTCCTCTCGCACTATGTTTGGAGATACATAAATCCTTGCGCATCAGTGTAGGTTTCGGTGTTTCCCCAACCCCAAGAATCTAAAGCCTGCTTATGAATCGAAGCTGAGTCAGTTATCTTCGATCTGAGAATGTTCTGTTGGGATTGCAGATGCTCAGGGACTTTGGGAAAGGCCCAGGATTGCCAATTTCCTGCCTCATCCCAAACAAAAATGTCTTCAATTCTGAGAACTCTATGATGAGAAAGCCACTCGCGGATCTCTTTTAGATCTTCATAATTGGCAAGAGGTGGGTGTCCAATTATACTATCTTGCCACAACAATATTTTCCTTCCATTACTAGGAATACGATAGAGATTATTTTGAAAAAAAATCTATTCCTCTCCAATAGAGATTCCAGATCAACAATCCTTTTGGATCATTATCGGCCTGCAGATTTCTCAAAGGGACACCTTTGGCATACTTATTTCTTAGAATTTGACTGACTGGGTGTTTTGGATTCACATATATCTTCCACAGAATCTTGTAGCCCAAGGAAATGTTTGCATGGGTGGGATCTCTGATCTGAAGTCCACCTTTCGAAATTGGGCATTTAACCATTTCCCAGTTAACTAAATGGAACTTTTGCTGGTTACCTTTCACTCCATGCCAAAGAAAGTCGTGGATTAACTTTGAAACCTACTCGATGATAGACTTTGGGGTGAGGAGAACTGGAGCAACGTCCCTTAAATCTGTTTTAAGAATTTCTAATTGTTGTAACGAGTGCTCCGGGATATTGGGGAAGCCCCAAGAAGTCCAGCTTCCTGTCTCATCCCACTTTGAAATTTCATCAACTATTTGGATTCCTCCTTCTGTCATCCATTCCCGAATCTCAGTGAGGGTAGCAGAATTAACAAGAGGCGAATGGCCCATTATGTTGTCTGTCCAAAATTTAAATTTTTTCCCATTGCCAAGGATTCGATAAAGGTGATTCTGCATAGATGTGGACCAAGCCAATCAGACTGTATCAAGGAATCCATCTTTACTACTCCATACTAGAGGACTGAACCTAAATTGAATTGGGCCCAAGTTTTCTTCCTCTTCCAGCAGAAGAAGAATACGCTTATGATCCAAGGTAAGCTTAGGAATAATTTTTTAGGAGATGAGCCTCCTTTCCAACAACATTGAGCTCTGGACAAGAAATTTGTCCAATCTGGCAGAAATGTGCTCTTCCCCGGTTATATTATTGGACTAAGTGTATAATCCTTTCTTTGGCTTGAAGTACATGAGATCCCATTGGACTAAGTGTATAATCCTTTCTTTGTCTTCAACCACATGAAGCATTAAATGATCCCTGTAGCTACTCCCTCATCTTTTTTCTTTTATATTCAATACTATAGTAAGGTCTTTGGCATTCATGATATTATTTGGAGAGTGGAGTTCTAAATAATCATTTAGAGTTTTCCAACATTCTTTCTTCTCTGCATATGTTACCGGTACATAAAGATTGAAAAGAGAGAGAGATAACTTACTTGCTCTATGCCTTGGCTCAGTAAAAATCCAATGTTGAGTCTCAAAGGAGTCGACAAGTTGAAATTGGTCCTCCTTCCACAAGGTGGAAATTCCTCCTGAGGAGCCCCTTGAACTTATTACTTTACCAGCATTCTTCTGCCATTTCTTTTTGCTGATCTCAAGAAGGGTTTCCCCTTCAATATTAGTCTCTTGGAGCATGAGGATATCTGTAGGTTACGTGTTCAAAATATCCTTGACAGCTTCATCTTCTGCATATGAAGGAGAGGAGGAGATTTCAGTGGTTACTTCATGATGACCTTCTTCTTCAATGTCTTTTTCAATGGTTGGAAGCTTGGGTTGTTCGTTGCTATCCTTATTTGTTTCTGCTATGTTATTAACCTCTTCATTTAGCTTTCCTGCTATCAGTGAGGGGATGGAGCTCCCAACCCCATGGTCTTGCCCATCTAGCGGGGATTTGTTAACTTTCGCTGCCCCTTTTCTCAAGGCTTTGATGGGGCTATTTTCTGCACTGTGGTCCATTGTTCTGCTTTCAAAATTTCACTTTCTTCGGTGGCCTTTTTTTGTAATGCCTTGCAAAATGGTCGTAGCCATGAAAATTCTAACATTTAAATGGTAGCATTTCATAGTCCAATTCCTGGATGTGGGTGCAATATGCGACTGTTATTTTTATGGCTTCTGGCAGCCCAACTTCCAGGTCCATCTCAATGCATATGCGAGCACATGAGTACTGATCTTTTCTCACCGCTTGATCGATGTATCTTCCAAGAGTGTTGCAAATGGTTTGCAGGGATTTTTGGTTCCAGCAATGTAGAGAAAGGTGAGGAAGATGTACCCACAATGGGACAACAGAAGGCACGTCTTGAGCAGGGTCGAAATCGGGCGTCCATTTATTTAGGTATAGTCCTTGAGGCCCCATGAAGTATGGCCCATTTTTGAATATGAGGCTTTTGTCTTCTGCGTTCTCAAAAACAAATACGAAGAATCCTTTCCCTATGAAATGACTTTTAATACCTTCTCATACTTGTGAACTACTGCATAACCCCAAAAAGTAACTTGTGCCTTACACGGTCAAAGGCACTAGCCAGATCCAAATTTACAGCCATGCCTTTTTCTTTGTTTTGAATGCTGGAGTGTATTGCTTCTTGGACAGAGATGAAATTTTCCGTAATCAATCTGCCTTTGACAAATCCCCCTTGATTGATAGGGATAATTTCAAGGAGGAGACCTTTCAATCTATTAGCCATGCCTTTTGTTATAAGCTTGTAGCCAATATTGCAGAGTGAGATTGGCCGAAACCGATTGAAAGATTTGGCACCCTTATCTTTGGGGATAAGGGCCAAAAAGGCCGAATTAGTGCTCCCACAAAGTTTATGGCAAGTTTGGGATTTCAGGATCATCTTGCGCAGGTCTTTCTTGATAATATTCCAGCATGTTTTGATAAAGCGGCCAGTGAATCCGTTCAATCTGGGTGCTTTATTTGGCTCCATGTTATCAAGGGCATGCTTGATGTCATTTATAGTTACAGAAGTGTTCAGCATCAAGTTCATCTCCTCATTGACCTTTTGGGGGACAAGGTTCAACAAATCTGGGCATAAATTTGCCTGCTTATCCTCCGTATATAGTTCCTTAAAGTGTTGATGAGCAATTGCTTTTATGCTGGAAAAGTTGTTGTGGGCTTATCCTCTAGAATTTATGTCTTTTATGAAGTTGAAGCTCTTTCTGGCCTGTGTCTTCTTATGGAAGAAGGAAGTGTTTATGTCTCCAGCCTGGAGCCAGAGACTGCAGGACTTGAGCCTCCAGTGTCCTTCTTCCTGGATACAAGTCTTATGGAAATTTGCTTGGAATTCTTCTTCCTGGGTTAGACTGTCCCTTGATATGTCCATGTCTTCCATCTGCATTTGATGAATTTCAAGGTTGTCCTGTGCCTCCTTCCTAGTTGCAGACAGGGGAAGGGAGTCCCTTGACCCAATATTTGAGGGCCCTTTTCACCCTCCTCGGTTTTTCTTCCCATACAAAAAATGGGGAACCATTGACAGGGGGCTTCCAAGCATCCTCGACTATCCCCAAGAAATCAGATTGCTAGACCCAAAGGGGGCTGAAGCGGAATGGAATAGGCCCCAGATTCAAAAGCGGATTCATCTCAATCCAGATGGGCTTGTGATCAGAGACCGAAGAGGGGATGATAGAAGAACTAATTTCAAGACCAAGAAGAAGGAAAGAGCTTTGAATAAGAAAACGATCTAACCTTGTTGCTATGTGGCCCAGCCCTGCTCTTCTGTTTGTCCATGTATATTTTCCTTTGATAGGATTGATGTCAAGAAGGTCCCAGTCCTGAATAAGATCTTCCACCCATTCCCTGGAAGGATCCCTTACTGTGCAGCCCCCACGCTTTTCATCCTGGCGTAGAGTGAGGTTCATGTCCCCAGCAAGAATGACATTTTCCATCAGTAGCTCAGAGGCTAAATTGCAAATGGTGTCCCAACAACTTTGTTTATCTTCCAAGATGGTTGGAGTGTAAATATTAATGAGATTCAATGTGTCCTTAGTTTGCAAATATTGAAGATGAATTAGAATCCAGTTTGTGTATGTCTTAACCAAGATTTCTTTAAAGGAGGTCATGTCCCATAAAATTCCTAGACCCCTCTGACGCTCCTCTGGAGGAGACAGCCATGCTTCCGCCCTTACCCCAAAACTGTTTACTTTTTTGGAGGAAGTCTCCTTCCTCCATTTTGGTCTCTTGGATGAGAAGAATGTCAGGCTTTTCCAGTCTTACCAGAATTTTCATTGCTTCCATTTTTTGGCTGCTCCCCATCCCCCTATAGTTCCAAGAGATGATCTCCATTACTTTCTTTTTTGGGCTGAAGGGACTCCCTTAGGGCCCTGACTTTGAATCTTCCTTGGCTTGTGGCTTTTAGTCAACATCTTCTCCAGGATCGGCTGACTGCCTAATAGCTTTTCCCTGTAGGATTCTTTCTCCAGCTTCTCTTTGATGGATTTCAAACCCCTGGTGGATCTTCTGATAGAGGACTGGGATTCCCCTATTTCTCCCTCTTCCTCTGATTCATTTGAGTCGAGGTCTTCATCCTCCAACCCTATTTATTTCTCTTTTTGGATTTCGCTTTGGTTCTCACTCGATTTTAGGGAGCCCGAGGCTTTCTTCATGGGAGGGCCCTTTTCTACATTCTTTGGGCCAGCCTCTTGATCTCCCTCAGTTCTCGAGCTCAGAGTGGCAAAGCTATTCTCATTATATTTCGGGCCAGTCACAAGTATGGAGGCATTTCCCAAAGGGGAAAAGTTGCCTTCCCCCCTGTCAACTCGCTGCCTGTTTGGCCCTGGCCTGGAGGTAGGTTTGGATTTTTTTGCCGACTGCCATTCTGCTTCTTTCTCTTTCTCTGGGTCGCATTCTTGGGATAAATTTTGGAGAAATGTCCATATTCGTGGCATGCGCGGAACTTGAATGGCATCTGTTCATAGTCAATCTTCTGAATGTGGGACAAATTCCCAACTGTGAGCTTGATGGCTTCATGCAGCCCAACTTCCAGGTCGACTTCCACACATATTCTAGCACAATCATATTGTTCATTCTTGCAGGATCTGTCAATAAATTTCCCAATGGAATTCCCAAATTGAATCAAGGAGTCCCAGCTCCAACAGTGCACTCGAATATTTGGGAGTCTAAGCCAAACCGGGACAGCGGAGGGGACGTTGACCGAAGGATCAAAATCAGGGGTCCAATGATTCAGGTACAGGCCCTGCGGACCCATGAAGTATGGTCCATTTCTAAATATTATTTCCTTGTCCTCCTTTGAATTAAACTCGAACAGGAAATAGCCGTGCCCCAGAAAGTAATATGTGACATTGTTCTTGATGAGTGGCTGCCAATTTCTGTTAACCCAAGCTTTCGTAGTCTTTGGAGATGGCCATAAACTTGTAAACTACCCTATCAGCACTCATTCCACGAGAGAGAGGGCCACCTCCATAGGTCCCTCAGGCACAAGAGAAACCTCAGTGATTTCATCTAGTTTCTGCACAAACTTGGCTGCCTGTTGATTCATCTTCTTCTTCTAAGAGGCGATCAGCAGGCAGAAAGCCTCCACCTCAGGAGGAGGGGGTGGAGGGGCTCCCTGAGAGGCCACCATCAGTTGACCTAGGTGGGGCAAACACAAAAGAGCCCTAGCAGGAGCAGATTAGCGGCGGCGGCAACATCAGAAGCGAGATCACAGCAATGACCCAAGCAAGCAATGTCCCGACAGGAATCGGCGTGACGCGCAGAGGATCCGCAGCAGAACTTGAATAGCTTCAATGCAACCATTAATGAAATTTTATAATTGTTATTCAATTGAATTATTTAGATATTATTTAACATTAGAGAGTAAATTAATTATTTATAATAAAAATAAATTAATTATATTAATAAAAATTATTTATAATTATTATTTAGTTGAATTATTTAAATGTTATTTACCATTAGAATAACTGAATTATTAATAAAAATTATTTTTAATTATTATTTAATTAAATTATTTAAAACAAAACGTAAATAAAATTGGCCATGTTTGATTTGAATGCTTCAATGGGGTTTCAATAACCCCCGATTTCTAGGAATGGCCGTGGGTTAGGGGCTATTTCGCGCTCATTCCTGGAAATCTAGAAAGTCGTGTAAAATTTGGGGTTTTAGGTCTTGTATAAATTGCTGATGGTGGAGTTGGATTTCAAAACAAGTTCATGAATGGATCTCAAGAGTTGTTGCTTCTCTGCTTACCGACTTTATTGATATAGCAGTTGTTTTGCGTGGTGACCAGGCGGCTGTGAAAAGGCAAATCAGCAAACAGTTGTGACCAAGCGGCTGTGAAGACACAAATTCGAACCCAAGTACGTCTATGCTCTCTGCTAACTGTATGTATTTAAAATTATTTACTTTAATGGTTTTCAGTTAGCTTTAGGCATGTAAAAATGTGAAAAATGTGTTATCTAAGGTCAAAGTCAAGCTGGAATATTGGACTGCTAGATGGTTCACTCTTGTAGATCATATTTTTCTCATTAGGGCAATAAGTCTCGAGGAAGCTCATAAACCTCATCTTTTGTGGTAGCATTTAACTCTGCATATTGATCCAAATTATTATCAACACAATCAATTCTCAAAGAAAGGTGTCGTTTTGTTGTCATTATTGAAGTGGAAACTTGTTCAAGTTGTTTGTCAACATTTGCACATGCCTCTGACAGGCTACGTCTAGTAGCAAACATCATATCAGAAAGCTTCCAAGTAACACAGTATAACTTCAATAAAAAATCTCCATATTCTGACCAAAGACACCAAGTGAAATTGTACACCATATAACCGGATCTTGTTGGACGAACCATTACTTCATATACTTATGCAAGGATTTGTAGTGAAAATAATTTCTAATCGTGTCATTGATGAAGCATTTGGGAGATTTATTACGGGTTTGGTTCCTGAAAACAACGTCATCATCCCACATCCTTTTCACATTAAAAGACATAGGATTGAGCAATGGGTTGCCGCGTATCAACTCTGCTTCTTTTAGTTTTAAATCCTCTTTTTGTTTTTGACGTTCCATACAGTTCTTCTCTTTAGCTCTTTCATTTCTCATCTGTTCTAATTCTGCCAATAAAGCTGTTGTCTCATACAGTAAACCATTTTCACAATAAACCTCCAGTAGAGCATGCAAAGTTGAAATTTGAATACTAATTTTTTGCATCTATCATTTCAGAAAATGTTTCTCCTACTTTCTTAACAAAGCCACAATTCCCATATGCCAAAATCAAGCATTCATATGTAACTTGACTTGGCTCATAGCCTAAGCTAGTGATCTTCTTGTAGACCAATTATGCCTTTTCATAAGCCTAGCCTTACCATAATTGGTGATCATTAATGAATTGAACGTTGGTAAAGTAGGATTATCCTTTGACAGGAGCACGTTCTTAAATACTTGTTCCATTTTGCTAAAATCTTGACGCTCTCCATAAGCATCTATAAGTAATTTGAAAGTAATGATATCTAGGTTACATTTGTCTTTCTTCATATGAGCAAGAACCTGCTCCATTTCTGTGAGCATTCAATGTTTACCATAAGCATCCATCACACCAATATAAGTATAAACATTTGTCCCAATCTCATTTGTTTCAACATCCTTAAACAATGCATTAACCTTATCCACCTAGCAGGCTTGAGCAGAAGCCCTAAGAAGAATGTTGTAGGTTACAATGTTGGGTTGACATCTAACTTTCTCCTTCATTTTGTCAAAGTATCTGCAAGATTTTGTGAGAGCATTTTTGTTAAATTTAGGATTAACATTTACAGTAAAATAAAATTCAGGATTGACTTGCCATGAATAATGTTTTGAGTCACTATCAAAATGCCAATTAGGCAGCCCAATCAAGTATACAGAACAGTCCTCAAATATCAGTAGACAAACCCTAACCAGAGATCAGGAGAAGCTAAAGTGGTGGCAGAATAATGTGCACAAGGAACTTGGTCCTTGATCATATGATGCAGCCTTCTATGCTAAATGGAATGAACTTAGGACAGTCAAAATTCTTATGAACAATGTCTGCAACCTAAGGTTTGAGACTACAGTCCAGCAGCAGCAATACAATGGTTGCACCCATTGAATTTACTGCGACCTACCCTCCATAACTGCAGCTGAGATGATGGATGCTAACTAGCCCATTCAACCTTTTCATAAGTGTCTGCAACATGCTGTAATAGAAACCCTTATTGCGGCCCAAACTGAAGTAAGAAACACAGAAATTCTTCTCTGAATTGAGGCCTGATGTAGAAGCGCATCCAAAGTCTTAATGTGCCTCCAAACAATCCTCCTTAAACATGTCCCAATCTCATTTATTTCAACATCCTTAAACAGTGCATTAACCTTATCCACCTAGTAGGCTTCAGCATGAGCCCTAAGAAGAATGTTGTAGGTTACAATGATGGGAAATTTACCAGAACTTTTCCTGGCCTGCTCAGGAACAATAGAAAGCATATTTCTTTGTCATAATGGTGATAGTTTAGGACAGTCCAGAGAGATCAGAAGCTGATGAAGCCACGTCGTAAGTACTAAGAAAATACTTTATGTTAAATTCCTCCAAAGACTCTATGAGATGGTAAATTTTCCTTGCTAATAGACCAATTACTTATGTACTTCATCAAAAGGCCTTGTTGCAAGATGCCAAAAACATAGTGCTACAATATATCTGCCTTTAAATACATTAGACTGACTTAGAACTTACACATCTTGTTCACAACTTCGATTGTGAACAAGAACCAATGTTAATGCTTCTGTCATTGAAGACCTTCCATGCTTGATGTGCTGATGGAAAGTACAGATCACTCAACTGAAATTTCAACCATACTAATGTTGTGCTAATGAAGTAACAATACAAGATACGAGAATACAACTTCCTGCTTAGAGTCAGAGCTTCTCTAATGATGTTTCCATGCCACATCAACACTGATATCTATGATGTTCTATTATTACTGTGCTTAAGATATCATACAACCTTATCAATACATATACAATCCCATTACTGCAATGTTTGCCAATACTATTTTGCACTTTCTGCCAATCACTACAATATATATATATATATATCTATATATATATATATATATATTCAGGTTACATAAACATGGTTGCTTATCAAATTCTAGGTTACAGCATACATCACATAGATGCCACTCCTGCACATTCAAAGGATGATATCTGAATCATATTGTTCAAGCATAGATGGCACTGTTGAAATTACGTAAGATCACATATGAGTCATAATGTTCTAGATTAGATGCCACTGCTGCACTTACAGTATCAGGAATCATAAATCGTTTTGCTAAGGATCCTGCATCAAGAAATAATACCATATTACCCAGAAATCACATATATAAGTCATAGTGTCAAATTACTATGCCGAGAAGCAGGATGATAACTATAGATTCCAACAAGATGCGCAAGAGCATGTCTCTGAGGGATAGACAAACCATCATCGAACCATCATGAGAGGATACAACTATGCCAAGGTTGAATTTGTCATCATTCAATGCTCAGTACTACCATCTATCCTCAGCAAGAAGCTTATTCCCGGAGTATAGATGATAGAAGTATAACTGAGCCATCCCTTAAGCAGTTACAACAAAGATATGATATACTATGATTGTGTCATATCAAAGATTGAATAACTTGACAAGAATAAAGTGTCATAAAGCTGAGAATCAAATCAATCTTGGTGTGCCAAGATCATTTCATATAGACTTGAATGTCGAGAGTATACAGCTGAGATGAGGCTGAGATCAATGAATGCAACAAAACTAGAATCACATTATCGAGACTATATAGATACCAAATTCCACTATGATGACACTAGAAAATTTGGCGGAAATTCCGACGGCCAATTTGTCTCTATTCTGACACATAGTCGTCGCAAGAGCGATAGTTCGAGGGCGGGAAAAACATGGTTTACCATACCGTTGCAGTTCCGACGCAATTAAAAAGTGTCGCACTATCGACACTTTTTCTGTCGCTTCCAAACAAGCGTCACTCTTCCGACGTTTCCCAATCCGTCGCACTTCCGACCTTTGTAAACTGTCGCACGTCCGACGAAATGTGGTCCGAAGTTTTGAACGTCACTCTTCCGACGTTTGTAAACTGTCACAATTACGACGAAATGTGGTCCGACATTTTGAATGTCACTCTTCCGACGTTTGTAAACTATCGCAATTCCGACGCAATGTGGTCCAACGTTTTGGACGTCGCTCTTCCGACAGTTGTAAACTGTCACAATTCCGACGAAATGTGGTCCGACATTTTGGACGTCGCTCTTCCGACGTTTGTAAACTGTCGCAAGTCCGACGAAATGTGGTCCGACGTTTTGAACGTCGCTCGTCCGACGTTTTTATACTGTCGCTCTTCCGACGTTTTTAAGCTGTCGCAATTCCGACGCTTACAAGGCGTCGGTATAGCGATGGCAGGTTCAATTTAAAAAAAAATGAAACTTTAAAAGAGGAAAAGCGTTGTTTTGAATATATTATATGAAGTAAAACAGTCCATGAAGTCATTACATTTTCACATCTGAAGATTGGAACCCAAATATCCATCCAGAAAAGTGGAAGTCCCACCCCAGACAATGATAGAAAAATAACCCATGTCACATACAGGGACATGATATAAAACCCAGTAACGGTCCACATGGAGATTATCAACAATCTGAGAAAGCATCCAAATATGCCCGAGGCATCTATAAGAAAGTGAAATAGCAGTATGTAGAATAGTAAAGCAACAGATAGAGTACTAACGTCCATTGTTCCAAATACAAATTAAAGTACCCAAAATCCTTGAACGGATAAAAACGCTAATCATGTGAGGAGTGTGATATGTCCAAAATATAAAAAGACCATCAGACCATATCAATAAACCAGCAACATAGACCAGCATCGCTAGTTTTGAAGGCCGAGTGATAAACATTAATCATTTTTTTTTTCACAAGAGAAAAAACGTTGTTTTGAATATATTATATGAAGTAAAACAGTTCATGAAGTCATTACATTTTCACATCTGAAGATTGGAACCCAAATATCCATCCAGAAAAGTGGAAGTCCCACCCCAGACAGTGATAGAAAAATACCCCATGTCACATACGGGGACTTGATATAAAACCCAGTAACGGTCCACATGGAGATTATCGACAATCTGAGAAAGCATCCAAATATGCCCGAGGCATCTATAAGAAAGTGAAATAGCGGTATGTAGAATAGTAAAGCAACAGATAGAGTATCGACGTCCATTGTTCCAAATACAAATTAAAGTACCCAAAATCCTTGAACAGAGAAAAACGCTAATCATGTGAGGAGTGTGATATGTCCAAAATATAAAAAGACCATCAGACCATATCAATAAACCAGCAACATAGACCGGCATCGCTAGTTTTGAAGGCAGAGTGATAAACATTAATCATTTTTTTTTTCACAAGAGAAAAAACGTTGTTTTGAATATATTATATGAAGTAAAACAGTCCATGAAGTCATTATATTTTCACATCTGAAGATTGGAACCCAAATATCCATCCAGAAAAGTGGAAGTCCCACCCCAGACAGTGATAGAAAAATACCCCATGTCACATACAGGGACTTGATATAAAACCCGGTAACGGTCCACATGGAGATTATCGATAAATCTGAGAAAGCATCCAAATATGCCCGAGGCATCTATAAGAAAGTGAAATAGAGTATGTAGAATAGTAAAACAACAGATAGAGTACCGACGTCCATTGTTCCAAATACAAATTAAAGTACCCAAAATCCTTGAACAGAGAAAAACGCTAATCATGTGAGGAGTGCGATATGTCCAAAATATAAAAAGACCATCGGACCATATCAATAAACCAGCAACATAGACCAGCATCGCTAGTTTTGAAGGCAGAGTGATAAACATTAATCATTTTTTTTCACAAGAGAAAAAACGTTGTTTTGAATATATTATATGAAGTAAAACAGTCCATGAAGTCATTACATTTTCACATCTGAAGATTGGAACCCAAATATCCATCCAGAAAAGTGGAAGTCCCACCCCAGACAGTGATAGAAAAATACCCCATGTCACATACAGGGACTTGATATAAAACCCAGTAACGGTCCACATGGAGATTATCGACAAATCTGAGAAAGCATCCAGATATGCCCGAGGCATCTATAAGAAAGTGAAATAGCAGTATGTAGAATAGTAAAACAACAGATAGAGTACCGACGTCCATTGTTCCAAATACAAATTAAAGTACCCAAAATCCTTAAACAGAGAAAAACGCTAATCATGTGAGGAGTGTGATAACCATCTACAGAAACCCAGGCTCGCTTGTAAGATCAGGCTCGCTTGATTCCAAAATTGGTAACCATCTGTTGCATCCGAGATGTAAGGTTCAAGCTCGCTTGTTTCCATTAGTAGCCTGCTACAGCATCCACCCTGTTCATAGCAAAAAGGTTCCTGTAGATATACAGAGAAAGAGTATAATACGTAGACCATATAAACATGGCTCTGTATTTCAAAAAATAGGTTTAAAATAGAAACAGGGCAACATTTTTTTTTCTAAGTAAATTTAATCTATTAACAGTGGGAATAAAATTACACCGAAGTCAAAATCATTGCCCAGACTCATGGCAAATTTGTCATCAAAAAATCAAAAAATTAAGAAGACTGCCCTCATACGGGGAAACCAGTCTTGAACATTTAATTTACAGAATTCAAAAATATTACAAAGGTCCAACACAGTAAAATAATCTAAAGCATTGATTAAGTGGAGTTACTGAAAGCAAGAAAACAAATGTATTCTCATCTCGACTCCCTCGGCAATTGGCATATCTTGAGCAGTGGGGATCGCTGGGTGCCTAAGTATTCATGCAACCCTCTAAAAGCCAGTATTCGGCATTTCTGACTAGTTCTCTGACAGGTGCATTCTCCTCGTTGGGCCTCCTCATGAAAACCAGTGTGTGACAGTATGCATTAAATGATACAGTTGACCATTAAGAATCTGGCAGTGGCATCGTGGAAATGATGAACTAAAGTGATGAGGAAATGAGCAAGGATCTCTGTCTCGGTGGCCAGATCCTACAACCCGACCCCGCCCACTAATATTATTTGGATAGAAACCTGCGTAATAATCACTGGACTGGCCAGAAGACAACTCGGTTGAGGGGCTGGAGGGAGTGCGCAGGAGTTGACCTCTAATGCTCCCCCTACGGCAACGCATCCTTTGACGCACGCGAGGCATGGGTGCAGTCTCACTAGCAGTGGGCACAAGAGGAGACGGAGAAGTAGAATTCCAAGAAACAGAGGAAGACAAACAAGGACCAGACCGAGAGAAATGCCAATATGCAGCAAGGTCTACGCAGCAGTTCAGCTGGCCACTTCTCCTTCTCGTCACAGTGAGCAGGCAGTGTAACTCAGCAACCGGCTCGTCTGAAAAACCATAGCGAAATGCTATTTTATCGACCCGACTGCAATGCAATCGAAGGACGCCCGTCATAATTAATCTCTGATCATTAATGAGAGCCGAAGGCCTGATCATATTGGAGCATGCGGAATCGCTAGCAGGAGTGGAGGTCTGATATTGAACAGTGTTAAAACTTAATGCGATTAGATGTGAAAACCTTGGAAATTAATTGAATAGCGTTAAAACTTAATGCGATTGATATGAAATCAACAAATCCATGTCCCATCACCTTAAACGCCATCGAATGCACCCGCAGCCGGGAGCAGGGCAATTTCTGATTGAGGACACGTGGCAGAAATTGATTGGAGTGGATCTTTGTTTGGGCCGCTCGTGCAGTGGAAATCCGGACTCGAAAAATATTAGGGCGAATTTGATAAGAAATTTGCGTCACAACTCTCTCTTCGTACGCCAGCCCAACTTCGGACCCAAAAAAGATTAGGGCAGAATTCATTTGGTTTTCGCGTCACAAAATTGGCCGACGTCGGCCAGCTATTTTGGAATGCGAATTTGGTTGAATTATGGTTTATCGCCGTTGAAGTCCTGAAGTGCGGCGGGCTCGACTTAAGAACAATTTTGTTTGATCCCATCACCATAAAATTTGTGTTGGTTTTTCTTTGATAATACACATATTTATAATAAATCATGGGAATACCACACTAAACATGTGGAAAAGTTATATAAATTATTGAGAACAATCATTTTTATGTAAAAATATCCAAATGTGCTTTTGGGAAATAAGAATTCGAGTATTTGGTTCATATTGTTTTAAAGGAAGGAGTGAAGTTGGAGCCTCAAAAGATGCAAGCTATTACAAAATGACCTATTCCTAAGAAAATCAAGGTTCTTAGAAGATTTTTTAGACTTACATGATATTATTGATCATTTGTTAAGAATTATGCATGCATTTCAAGTCCACTCAAATATCTCTTGAAGAAAATATCATTTATATGGAATGATGAGGCTACTTTGGCATTTTCTCTTTCAATGGATGCCATGTCTTCTACACCAACATCGGTTGCACCTACTTTTGGTAAAACATTCATAGTAGAGTGTGAGGCACTAGGACAAGGAATTTACGTAACATTAATACAATAAGGGATATCATTGGCTTTTAAAAGCAAGGAATTCAAAGAAAATATTTGGTGAAATCTACGTATGAAAAATAAATGGAAGCAATATTACATGCAATAAAAAATGGGGATAGTATATCATTGGGAGGTACTTTAAAGTCAATATAGCATAAATTATTTTTTGAAGCTATGGATTTCATTGGAAGATTAACAAAAATGAGGAGAAAAAATGCAAATTTTTAATTTTGAGATAATCTGCAAAAAGGGTAAGGAAAATTTAGTACATGATGCTCTTTCTAAAATAGAAGAGGCCTCAAATTTATATCCAATTACATTTTCTATTCCTAGGTGGCTAGAAGAAGCTTGCCATAATGGAAAATGACAATAGTACTAAACAAAAACTAAAATTTATAAAGGATGGGATGAACTCTATGGAGCATTGGGAGTGAAAGAGAGATATACTTTGGTGCAAATGTAGAATATTTTTATGCACGCAAGCATATTTGAATAAACAAATATTAAGGAGTCCCATGTCTCTCTGATGGTAGGACGTAGGGTTCCTTAAAACATCTCAAAGGATCAAAAATTATATTTTTGGAAGGAATGAAGAAAGATATTCAAAATTTTGTAAGAGAAGGTCAGGTTTGCATAATAAATAAAAGAGAGATAGTAAAATCTCTAGAGTTACTTCAACCATTCTACATAAATATTCAAAGACTAGAAGATATATCAATAGACTTTATTATAGGGTTACTGAAATATAAAGGTAAGTATTAAATTTTTGTGGTCATTTATATAGACAAATTTTGTAGATTTTTTTTGTAGAGCTCAAAGTACATAAACAACAAGCCAAGTGGCAGAAGTGTCAGTGAAAGAAATTCATAGTCTTCATGGTTTTCCTAAAGTAATAGTAACAAGAAACTTTTGGAAATAATTATTTAATATGAGTGGAGAAACACTAGCTGCCATGAGTTCTTCATATCAAACACAATCAAATGGTCAAACAAAAATAGTTAACAAATGTTTTTAAGGTTATCTACAATGTTACTCTTTAGAAACGCAATCTTAATGGATGAAGTGGGTTCCTCAAGGAAGAATGGTAATATGATACTATCATACTACCTATCACACATCTACTAAAATTTCCCCATTTAAGGCCCTTTATGGATATCCAACTCCTAGTATCTCATACTTTTTGCAAGATAAGTCCAAAGTATAGGAAACAGAGTCACATGTGGAAAATACTAAAGAAACTTTGAAAATTATTATGGAAAACCTTCAAATGACATGAAACATGATAAAACAACAAGGGGAACAACATTGAAGTGAAAGATAATTTGAGGAGGGTAATTGGGTATTTTTTAGATTATAGCATTATAAGCAATCTTCATTCAAGCAAAAGAAGAATAAAGAATTAGCTCAAAATTGAAAACTTTTATGGCCCTAAATAATTATTCATAGGATTAAACAAGTGGTATAGAGTTATATTTTCCTTCTTCTTGCATTCATAAGGTTTTTCATGTATCTTGCCTAAAAAAGGTTTTGGGAAAAAATATGCCAATGTAAAAATCTCGTTTAATAAAGAGACAAAATTGTTGTGCTTTCGGAACCTAACCCAAGGATTGGACATGAGTTAAAAAACAAAAGGATAGCGGAACCAGACTTGCACCCGTGGTCAAGCCCTGTACCAAAACCACAAGCGGAATCACAAAAGCGGGTTGCCCATATCGCACCGCTTTTGCGGAGTAGGCGGTATTTCCTATTCGCGAGCGATTCCATAGGGAATGCGACACATGGCGAAGTGACCCCCGGAAAACCACCGTTTAACCAGCGCCATCGCACGTTAAAGCCCGACGTTGGAAGCCGAGCGAAATTGCCAAGAGTCGTTGATTTGGAGAAGGGCCATCGGATGGTGGTCGCACGTTGAACTTGCCCGGAGGTTAACTAAGGTGTGCGGAGGATAGCCAGGTACGATACGAGTGTTTGATTGGTTATTGATATATATAGGTGGGGCCGGAGTATAATGAAATTATTTAATTAAATGATTGGCGGATAATTAGCATAAGTTTGGAGCGTGATTGTTGTAAGGCTGGGTGGTGAAATATAGAGCCGAAAGTTCATTACAAGTTATTTATTTAAAAAGAAACGTGGAGTATAAATACAAAGTGTTGAAAGTTAAACATTGGTTATAAGGCTTGGAGATAATATAAAGTCGGGAATATAAATTAAAGTCCAACCATTGTGGATAGTATTTATTTATAAAATTCTACGAATTTCTACGAATTTGATAAATAAACCCGAAGAAAGAAGAAGTCAATTAAGACTCAGGCTGGAGGAAAATAACGGGGTAAACCAAGGGAAAATGTTGACAAAGCGATTGTAGACACACCAGCTCTCCTTAGGGGTCCAATTTTAGTTTTGTTGCGTCACATGATGATCTCTCTTCTCTGGCATTTACTTGTATTGAAGATCACTATTCTAGGAATAAGGAGTTATTTCCTCCAAAAATAACCCTAGCCAAACATTGACAATGCATCAAGGATATCTTTCTATGCTTCATAAGTACATATGTTCTACTTCTAAATCATGTCTTGGAAGTGGTTGTTTTGCTAGAAATTATTCACCAGTTGGTTTCATACCAAAGTCCTTTTCTCATTTTCAGCATCCAATAAATGAAAAAGATAATGGTTTAAAACAACATAAATATTTGAAATTTTGCAAGAATTGTCTGGCACACTTTGAATATGAATTTTGAAGTCAAGTGCATGATGCTGTATAGGATCAAGTGTCATTTGAATACCAAATGTTTCACAAGAAACTTCTCAACATGCTACCCTGCAGTAAGGATTAAATGACAATATTGCATCAACTATTTCCATAATAAAAGTGCACCTCGGCCATAAGACTAAACAACTACAAATGTTGTAGATCTAACAAGACCACAAAATCAAATGTATTCCACAAGGCCAATACTATATGAAAAATGAAAAGGAGTTTGCAACCAAAAATACCTTAGGCAACTAATTCAATTAGATACACCAAACCATCAGCAAAAAGGAAAACCAGCCTACTTGGCACCAATATTTTCAACTGGGTCCTCTAATTCAACCAATAAAAAGGCCAAAACCATAGCATTGAGATACATTTCATTACACTGTCAATAACAATAAAATTTGACTCAGCCATAACCCTTTCCTTTTGTTGTTGTGAAAAGCTTTATGCATTACTCTAATGTGGCTAGTCCATAGGCCAAGTAGACCACTGGGTAACAAATATGTTTCCTTTCACCTTTGAGTTTTCAAATTATACCTACCAAATCTAAGACATTTAAGAGGGGGAACTAATACAACGTTAAAAAGAAAACCAGAGCACACATCTACAAATTACCTCCTTAGCTATTGTCACACCATCATTAACTATTTTCAGAGAACCATGCTTGCTCTCCAAGACAACATTTTTCCCTTCGCCCCAAGGGTGACTCCAACAAGATCGGCAAGTTTGTTCACACCGCCTGCAAGACAAATTGACAATGCTTTCAGTAAGTGTGCAATTGAATGCCAGACCATATGCCAAAACAACCCTCCATGAAAAATTAAAATAACACATTAAAATCGAATATAAGTGGACAAGGAAAGATCCACCGCGGTGAAGTTTCACGTGCAGGTGACCTTCCTTTAAACATAATTTTTTCTCTAACCTGCAATTTTTTTGTCACTGAGCCATCCTTGTTGAAGTACAACTCCTTTTCCATAGCTCTTGCATTAACTACCTTCTCTCTGTCGCGTAATCTCAGAGTCAATCTTCTACTTAAGCGATTAAAGGAAATGGGTGAAAAAAATGAAAGAGAAGACAATTGTCTGCCATAATTATCAAACATTGCACCCAACTTCTTCCCCTTTCCATTGTTACCCAATGAGGTAGATGTGGCAATTGTTGTCATATTGCCCAAAGCAAAGGCCATCTTCTCTTATGCTAAATATATAATTACAAGATCTTCATATTAGTATGAACCTTAAAAAACATGACTCCCATTGCTAAAAACCACTTTTAAGTTGTAACAGGCAAACTAAACAACTATCACAACTTTTGGCAACTTCTGGAGCATTAAGAGAGAAACAACCAAAGAGAAATACAACCACAATCCTCATTTTAATGAGACCGGAATATATATTTGCATTAAGATAATAGAAATAAATCACGACTATATTAAGGCTAGCACAAAACAATCTTTAACCAGTGTCTCTCGCGGCCTTCAGGGTGCCATGCTAGAGGTTGCATATTTTTAATTTAAATTCTTGACCTCTAGTACCCATCTATGAATGCATCCAATGGGATATCTACATCAAATTCTCCTTTATATCCCCAAAAACAAATTCCCTACTACAAGAGCACCAGTATTGATGGATCACCCCACACCATCCCACCCACTAGAAACGGTGAAAAAGGAAACCCGAGAAAACTTCTGAAATATCTCAAGATGACTATATGGGTGGTTCTTATGAATCAAACAACCATTCATAACATGCTCATCAATCCAAACCATGAGTATTATGTGACAATATTCAAGCAGGCATTGAATCGGATTTCTAAAGCTATGTTAGAGAAACCCTAAACTCTCACTGAAAATAGGTGAAATGTGGCACCACTTAGAGATTGACATGTGCCAATTGGTACAAGTGGTAGACAATTGGCATGCTCAAACAACGAGGTGATGCAGGAATGACATGAGGGAGAAAATATCAGAAAAACCCCAAATCTGGAGAACTAAAGCTCATCACCAACCTGAGATTGACAACTTTACATGGTGTAACCTATGAAATCGTAAATGGAGAAATCATAGTAACAATAAAGTAACCTATGTAACAATAAAGTCGGATTCATCCTGGGAGTGGTAATGGGAGAAAAGATAGTGAACAACAGGAAACATGCATAGTTGCTTACAATCAAATAGATGAAAAAACACATACAAAAAACCTAGATAATAATCATGAACAAGCTTAATATTGAATTATGAGCTGTAAAGGAACTTACAAAATGTGACATTACGAACCTGGTCAAGCGCACAAGCAAAAATATCCTGGACATGACCCTGGTTGACAAGTTGTATTGCTCATGATGCAAGAGGATTTATACCTGCACTGCCAAGTCAATCAAAATCCATCATTATCTATACAATAAATACAAGTAATTGATGTAGTATTTTTTACTCTAAGATGCATTCTTATGATAACGTTAGAACATATGTTGAAAATGTCAAAACATACCTGAATAAGCTCCTCTTCGTTTCAAGAACAATTTATTGGAGTCGCATGAACTTGGAACAAGCCTCCTACGATCTGAAAGAGTAGCAACTAAGTCAACAGTGACTTTTTTGTTGCTACACTGGATCGAGGGAGGTTTGCTCCAAGATTAAATCGCTCCAATAAATTATTCTCTACTAAACAGGGCCAACCACGTGAAGGTGGAAGCTCTTATGGCCCTTCCCCCCCCCCCCCCTCACATCACTCTCAATTCCCCAATACCCAATCTATATTTCATTTTTTACTTTCATGAGCATAAAAAAAAATATTCAATAACTACGCAAGGAAACATTGCAATTAATGCTTGACATAAAAATAGTATGATAAATGAGTTTTTTATATAACGCAAAAAACGTTTCAAGTATGGTAACGTTTGTCTTATAATAATACAATATTTTACATTATCGAATTTTCTTTTTCCTCTTCCCATTTCTAAAGCTCCTAATTACATCATCAATATCATCATGCTCTGCTCCTGTTTCGTGCCTTTCGACCCGCACTGCTGACCTAGTTGCGTAGTCACGATGTCTGGTCTCATCCAGTGACGGGGCATCGCCTACAAAAACAGATAATATTAAATTTTAATTGTCAGTTTTTAAATATCATTGAACTAGTTCGGTAATATTAATAAAAAAAAAATTGCAATGAGATTATTTACCTGGTGCACCAGTTGTCGTCGCTGACCTAGTTGCGTAGTCACGATGTCTGGTCTCATCCAGTGACGGGGCATCGCCTACAAAAACAGATAATATTAAATTTTAATTGTCAGTTTTTAAATATCAATATTGAACTAGTTCGGTAATATTAATAAAAAAATTGCAATGAGATTATTTACCTGGTGCACCAGTTGTCGCCATTGACCTAGTTGCGTAGTCACGATGTCTGGTCTCATCCAGTGATGGGGCATCGCCTACAAAAATAGATAATATTAAATTTTAATTGTCAGTTTTTAAATATCATTGAACTAGTTCGATAATATTAATAAAAAAAATTACAATGAGATTATTTACCTGGTGCACCAGTTGTCGCCGTTGGGACTGTTGCCCTGTCTTCCTCTCTGGTGGGAGGATCCTCAAGGGAAACATTCTCTGTCATTTAAACAAAAAACGTTATAAGAAAAACCATCAAGGTATAATTAGAAAAAATTATAAGTGGAAATTAATTACCGTCACGGCCCTCACTGAGCTGTGTTGGCAGTTACCTCTGATGATCGAGACACATGAGGATTAATCCTGTAATCCTAGCGGGTTATTTGCCTCGTGGTGGTGTGCTCCACAGTTTAAAACAAAGTTGTTCAGACATTAATTTATGGTTGAAAATAATCCCTACTAAGTTTAATGTTTTGCTTATCGGGCATTCTAGATCTTGGGACCTGCCCCAAGCTTCTGCGACATTCAACTACAGCTTGATAGCTGAAATGGAAAGCGATATTTTTATCTTCCTCTGTAGTTTCTGTTCCGAAGTCATCACCCTACATTACATATGATTGTGCATTTTTAATCATATTTGATAGGATTACAAAAACGTTGGAAGGCGATACAATTAATTATAAGATGTTTAGCTACTTAATTACAATTCTTGCAGCTAATTTCAAGTAGCCACCCTGGCCGAGCTTGTGAAGGCCCTTTTTCTCTATCCTAGCTTTGGTTGCCTTTGAGGTGTCAGGCAACCTAGCATCAAAAGATTGAAGTCAGATATGACGTAGCACACTTTTATTTTAGACAGAAAGAAAATTAAAGCTATTGAATTAAAGTTGTAATTTACCTTGCGGGTCCAGTTGGCATTTTTCCTTCTTTCTTTGCCCTTTTCTCTTTTCCGTCATGGATGAGTGCTCTCCACTCACTCTCTAAAACTACGAGAGGACGCTCATATCTAGGGTTAAATTGCAATTGCGTCCTATAGGTGTCCCTGGTATATTTCAAATATTTGCCGGCTACCTGAGCCACCGCTTTTCTGTCAAATGTGCCGACCCCAAAAAGGGCTTCTAGATAATCTAGAAGTTCTTTTTTCAGGTTGGAATTCTGGGAATTCCACCCTGTAGGTATGGTTGGGCCAAAAATTACCAACGCATGGCTCTCCAGAATCCTGTAGAACTCATTGTTTCCTACACAGAATAAAACCAAAAGAAAAAGAAGATATTATCATTAATTTAAAAATAAAAATCATGATAAATATGTTTTAGATAAAATACATGAAATAGTTAAAATATTAAAATTTACCTGGGAGTTGTACATGCTTTATAGGGACACCTTCATCGTTCACCAACAACGTGCCATTAATGGTCCCTATGGAGTTGACACGTGTAGCTCCAGGAAACGCAATAATTTAGTTGGCCATATCAGCCTCATCATTGCCAACACATTCAGCGGTTGGCTGGGTGTCTGCTTGGGCAGGGTGTGTTTCTTGGCTGGCACCTAAAGGAGTAGAAGGTGTACGAGAGGGTTGTTGGGAAATCTCTTGCCCTTGTGTCCCACTACCACCAACACCGGGTTCAACAAGTGCCAGAAAACACTACATACAAAAGAACTTTTTGTTAGTTTAGTCAATGTAAAAATTAAAAATAAAACTATCACAATTCATCTCATGCAGAACAAAAAATATATCCTTTTGACTTTTTATTATTACCTGATATGTTTCTAGCTGGCTCATAAGTTTTTTTATCCTCTCTTCTGTTTCAGGTGTTTGAGGCGCGTCTATCAAAGTATTAAATTCTGACCTTGCATCTCGTGCCTTTTTTCGCAACAAGAACACTGGAGATAGGGATGAAGAAATCTCTTCCTCAAAGAGGGAATCATCAGGCGTACCATGGCTAGGTGTCTGCATATTTAAACAAAATTAATATTATTTCAATTATGTAAATAACTAAAATACCTGAAGATAGAGCAATGCTGGCACTTTACATGTTCTTCCGCTGGCCTCTTTCCGCGATCATCCCGTCTCGGGGTTGTTCCTGCACTGCTCTGATCAGTCTGCCACATTGCAGTAAAATTATAAATGTAAAAACTTGAAAACAATATCTAACTTGAAAACACAAAATGAAAACTGAAATAATTTCTAATAAGACACCGGAAGACAGAGTTAGAGTTTCAAATATGCCTTGCATTGAATTCAGTCCTGGAAACATGTCATTGCACATTAAGGCACCTAAACAAGAGATGAGTTGACAATGAAGACCTTATTGAATATAGTGTTGGAGAAACTTCTAGTAAACTTGTTGTGAATACCTTGAGGATATTTTTGGAGCAACATTGTTGAAGATAATGGTATAGCATTGTTGGAGACAATCTTGAAGGGCCTTGAAGTGAAGCTTTTGGAGCAACTATTGAAAAATCCTTAGAGCATTTAAGTAAGGCACTTTCTATCTTCCATCACCTTTTTCCTTTCAATATCCTTTAAACGATTTTGTTGATATTTAATGTTTGAAATCACGTTATAATTCCTTGATTATGTGTGTTTGGGGACTTTCCCTTTGAAATTACCCAAAAATACCCTGGCAATTTTATCTTCGGGATGCATGTCTGACCCTATTGTTCAATATTTTGATTGATAGTAGTAAAAATAGAGAGTTAGGGGGCTCTTGACTTGGTTTGGTTGGGCCATTAGATCCCTAACATCTACTAGGGAGAACCCCCCTTGAGTTGGAGGAGAGATAGCCCAAAGTGAAAAGAGGTTGGTGAGGTGACAATGGGGCTATTGAATTACACATGGTATCACACTTTAGCTTTAGGACTTTATCTTGAGAAGTGCGAGATTTTTCTATATCAATTCTCAAATTGTTTACAATACTATTGTTAAGAACTAATAAGAAGTGATGTTGAGGGGTTTTTAGGTATAAGAAACAATACCATTTAAAAACTAGGGTTCTCAGTCCTTGGCATTCCTTCACCTGGGCCTAGGGGCACACTAGAATAATTTCACACTAAACCATGCAAACTTAAAAGTAAATTAACAGATCCATAAAGTAATAATAATCATAATTCCTAATTTCCTATTGTACGATATGATGCAAATTATTCAAACAAGAAGCAATGAAGACATGCAATGTCTGAATTTCAAGATTGATGAACCAATACAAGAAGTTAGAAACTATAACTTTGATTCAATACTCTGTGTCCTAACTCCAGGAAGGAATCTAGTTTGTAGGAATGAAGAGGTTGTTATCTTTACAATCCCATCCCAACATCAAATTCAGTGATAAGTTTCTATGAGGTTCTGGGTCAAGGAAATATTCACTCCACGAATGATATATTTAAGTAGGCTTCTCCTATTCTGGGAAAACACCATACCTATAATGCATTCACTTGCATGTATAAAGGGAAAGGAAAACATGTTTTCATACAACGGTGACAAAGGCATCTTGGAGAAAGGTATCTTCACTTTTTATTTATGTTGTTCACCCACACCACTCTCGTGTTTTCACTAATCCTGTTTTGTCATTTTTGGATTCAAATTAAGTTAAAGCCTTAAGTATTTTTTGACCTTTCGGTGTAGTTTTTATAAGTGGCATGTATGGATTTTCCATTAATTCTGCACTTTTTCTCTTCATGCGCATGTTTCCTGGAAATCAAATGCATGATTTAGTCCCATACATTTAACAAGTTGTTGGATCAACTCCATAGGAAATATCATGTTTCCTATTCAATCAAAATTTATCTCGGTTAGGGTAGGTAGGAAGGTTTTCCCTTTGTATTAATAGGGCACTTCTAGCTTGCATTTTTATTATATCTTTCAAATTTAGTGTCGTTTCAATTAGGGCATGAATTTTTGCAACTTTCAAGGTGAGAATGAAAAAAGAAAAATTTTTGTGATGGATGACTGTATATGACTCCATGGCCAGAGGAAAAGGCACTAATCTACTTCTTCAAATATCTATAGTTCTCATTCACCTCATACGGAGATGGTCCCTGATTTTGAGCCAAATGTTGCAGCAAAAAGTTCCCCCCTCCATAATTTGATATTCAATGGAAATTTCTTAAATTGATGATGGGGCATGATTATGGAACATTGGCACATACATATGTAATGGAATTCCAAGATCATGATATATGTTTGCATATGTTTATGGAGGTGGTGGAGCAAAAAAGAGCTCAACTAGAGCTAAAATTTTTCACATAAAAAGGACTGTGGGCTTGACTAATGGTTCCATTTAAAAAATGATATCTAGACAGAGAATAAGTGTAGCATGCAAACATGCATTGAAAATCCATCTGAGTTTGCATTGTATTACTTA
The DNA here is from genome assembly GCA_034641835.2 of Pinus albicaulis. Classification (NCBI taxonomy): domain Eukaryota; kingdom Viridiplantae; phylum Streptophyta; class Pinopsida; order Pinales; family Pinaceae; genus Pinus; species Pinus albicaulis. Next base: position 1,376,249,373 of record CM076572.1, read on the forward strand.
TGATGGATTCAAATTTGGGTTTCAAAATTCCAGGTTATGGCATGATTTTTTCGAGAAACCCTTAGTTGGATTCTCATGTTGGTTTAATTTATATTTTAAGTTTGTTTTGCAGTCTTTGGGTGAGAGTAACTCATGAACTAGGTTACCAATGTGTAACAATCATATTTCAAGAATAAAGTTGTGATTTTTTTTATATTATTATTATTATCTATTAGCTACGAGTATTGACACCTAATGCCTAGAATTTTGACATCTTGATAGCATGGATAATTTTGAAAATGTTTCTAGTAATGTTAACATAATAACTATCATTACGTGTCTTCACTTTTGTCACCATAATAGACCTGTGATATGGACTCATCACACAACTTCATATGCTATGTCCCAACAAGTTCAAATTGGTTGAACCTACCTCATAGTGTGGTTATTAAGGACAATTTTCTTGGTATATAACTCGATAGCATAGACCGCGTTGCAGTTCTAAAAAGAATCCTCAAGTGTCAAAAAAACTTCACAATATGTTCTACTATAAAGCCTTTTGGGATACCCGAAATAATATATGTATCATTGATGACTTTTAAAGTATGACAAGATCCAGAGGGAAAGGAAATCAATGGAAGAGTGATCCACCAATGAGAACCTAGAATTTAGCATCGGATGAGTTAGAGTCTAGGAAATTGAAACCCTATAATTTTAATTAGTGATGAAGGACATCACATAGGTAATTATATTTTCATGTAGAATAATATGTTAATTCAAATTTAAACTACATAATATGAAAGGCATACCATAAATTTTTCCACGTAAGTCCAAACAACCTATAAAAAGGGAAAACCTTCTTTTTCCATGGGAAATAATTTACCTTTCCTTTTTCAAGATAATCTCAATCACAAAAAATATGAACTATACTGCACACATTCTTGGATAATGTGAAAGTGGAAAAGGAATACCCTACACAAGTGATGCACACATGTACATTTGAACACTAATAGATTTTTGTAGTTGAAATGCAATGCTTATTTTCATTTAAATGTAGGGTTTTTAAAGCAGGGAGAAATAATGGCTGCCAAATTAATAAGCGTTTCTTTGGGAAAATTTTAAATCTTGTATTGGGTGATGAAGATAATAAAGGGTATTTAATCTTGATTCTTGACATCTAGAGAGAACCCTACAGCCTAACACAATCCAATGGAATTGACCAAAAAAACCCAAATAGAGTCAACCCTACTATAGGAGGAAGGGCCTGCAAAGAACTTACCATTTTGCAAGAGCTGAGGGCGAATGCTGTTCTGCAAGAGCAAAGGGCGAATGCAGGGCAAATGCTGTTCTGCAAGAGCTGAGGGCGAATGCAGGGCGAATTTTGTTCTGCAAGAGCTCAGGGCGAATGCTGTTCTGCAAGAGCTCAGGGTGAATGCTGAGGGTGAATGCTGTTCTGCAAGAGCTGAGGACGAATGCTGAGGGCGAATGTTGTTCTGCAAGAGCGGAGGGCGAATGCGCGCGTGATATCAAATGTTAATGTAGCACAAATGTACATTTGAACACTAATAGATTTTTGTAGTTGAAATGCAATGCTTGTTTTCATTTAAATGTAGGGTTTTTAAAGCAGGGAGAAATAATGGCTGCTAAATTAATAAGCGTTTCTTTGGGAAAAATTTAAATATTGTATTGGGTGATGAAGATAATAGAGGGTATTGAATCTTGATTCTTGACATCTAGAGAGAACCCTACAGCCTAACACAATCCAATGGAATTGACCAAAAAAACCCAAATAGAATCAACCCTACTATAGGAGGAAGGGCCTACAGTAAGAACTTACCATTTTGCAAGAGCTGAGGGCGAATGTTGTTCTGCAAGAGCTGAGGGAGAACGTTGAGGGCGAATGCTGAGGACAAATGTTGTTCTGCAAGAGCTGAGGGCGAATGCTGAGGGTGAATGTTGTTCTGAAAGGGCGGAGGGCGAATGCGCGCGTGATATCAGACGTTAATGTACCTATTGCGACGAATACGAAACAATAAAATCATTTTTATGTAGCACACATATAAGTTTTGTATTTTTATGTAGCGCACATATAAGTTTCGTATTTTTATGTAGCGCGCATATAAGTTTCGTATTTTTATGTAGCGTGCATATAAGTTTCGTATTTTTATGTAGCGCGCATATAAGTGTCGTTATACCGACGGCGGAAAAAGCGTCACTACTGGGACATCTGCCTCCAAACGTCGCAATTGCGACACTTAGACGTTGTGTCATACTTGCGACGTTTGGAGGCAGCCATCGCAATAGCGACGCTTTGGGCCATAGTGTCGTTATTGCGACGTCTTCCTCCAAATGTCGCAATTGCGACACTTTGTCTAAGTGTCGGTATTGCGACACTTTTCTATAAACGTCGGTATAGCGACGGTTTCGGGCGAGATGGAAAAAATTTGGGGAAATTTCCGACATTTGGTCAAAAGCGTCGGAACCAAGTGTCGGAATTTCCGCCAAATGTAGTTGTGTGAGGTTATTCAAAATAGTGATAACATTGTCATTATGGTTAGATCATTCCAGAATCCTCCATCATGTAGAAGTCCACGTAGGAGTAGTTCTAAAACACCTGCTTCAACAATGTTTCAACAAGTCTCATTGCTGCTACGGGATATTTCAAGTCATTAATAACGATGACTTTAAACTAAAGCTCCAAGGGTGCTTAATGTTCGACGTAATGCAGATTTATATAAGGGAAGCAAAGTAGAGATCAATATGAGCTTCCAAGGTCTGTAAACTGATGCTACTAATGAGCTTCCAAGGTAGCTTTAGGAGATAAGGTCGGCTGTAATTGCACAGGGACAATGAACCGAGGACTGACAATTTGTAATAGGTCTACAAGGTTGCTTCCATTATCCACCTAATGAGACTTGATTTTAAGCAAAGATGAATGGTACAAAAACCAGGGAGGATAGTGACAATAAGTTTATTCTCCAGAGAGGTAAAAAATCTGAAGACTGGGTCCGAATGTAGTATTCTCCCGCAGATATGTTCTTGCTACAAGAATACATAAGAATCAAAACTGAAATGCACAGGTCCTGTAATAATTCCACAGATCCGAGATCTCCTTCATGTTTTCTTGTGTTTATCTGCTCTATGATGGCTGCAAAAATGACCTTCCTAGCAAGCCGAAGATATTTCGAGATGTCAATTGAAACACAACGTATAATCATTCCTTGGTTCGTCAATGAATGAGGCCACACAGAATTTTCAATAATCCATCTGAGATTTCTTTTAGTGGGCTTTCCTGCTCATCGCTAAATATTTGAAGAATGAAGATGCAAGACATGACAAACCTTTCACCATCTTCAAGACTCTTTTCTCCCATATGGAAATTGATCTCTGCCTCCTCAAGTTTCATTAATAACAATATCAACTGGACATTGGAGAATGGTACTCAAATCAACATTCAAATTGAATCTATAATGAACCACCCCCCACTTCAAGAAGCTACAAAACTGAGGCCTCTTCAACTCCATCTATCTAGTCTTAAGGTATATTTGTTGGGTCATATATCCAAGTCAAAGGACTCTAGATTGTGGTCTGACTAGTCGTTGGAAAATATTCTCATCAACATAATGGGTCTTATGGATAAACAAAAGGAAAGTTTGAGAGGATGTGCTCCTTGGTATTGTGATGAAGATGACAAATTGGGCTGGAAATCCCATGTATATACTGTCAAGGAAAGTTATGAAGATCTTATTTTCTCCATGCAAATCCCGCCTAATTCCTAACTATGGATATTTAGTTGTATCTAAATAGTGTCATCCTTAAAGTCAACACATTTTGTTGGTTTCTCGGTGCTCACTCACAAGAAAATTTTGATTTCTAAAAAACTCAAAAAAAGAGGCAACCAAGGTCCCTTGCGGTGCCCCCTCTTCAATGCTAGTGAGGAATCAACCTCTCATATTTTCCTATCTTCCTCTTATGCCGCTCAACTAATACCCAAAACTTTGTCTTCATTGCCAAGAGACTCATCTAAGGGTGATACAATGATCCTTGTTCCTTCATTACTATCTTTAAGATGTTGCATCTTTGGGAGAGTGAATGAGGAACACCAAAAATAATGCAAACAGAAGATTTGATAGAAAATCCATTCGAATCCCGTTGTTGACAAGTTTCCCATCCCACATCATGCCGGATTTCCATTGCTTGATAAGGTGCATAAATATGGATATTGTTGTGAGTTTGCTAAGGAAGACAGGAAATAACTATAGAGGCAGTTCCTTTCTCATCAACAAATAAACAAGAACGGCAGTGAATTTAATGTGTCAAAAGCATAATTATAGCACCTGGAGGAAATTAATTCGAGGTGGCCTTTATGGTGTTGCCCTTGTGGCAGTAAATCTATCAACTAATCACATCTCTGGGTTGATCAAAACATGTTGAAGGTATTAAAGGAGGATGGTGAAAGTGTTTCAGATTTGCAAATAGATCTTGGTAGGCTTTAGTTATAGGCCTTTCCCCATATTTAGTATGTTGGAGATCACATGCATATTAGGAAGAATCGAATGAAGAGTTATTGGCAGTGACATGATGGAATTATTTTGGATATCACATGGATTTAGAAGTTAAAGAAAAATTTATCTGAAGCTGGGCTAGATATGCTGACCAATGTGCCTATTATGCATGGCCACAAGCATTTGGTCTCGTCCTGCAAACTGGCAGTAGAAAGAGTTTGGAATGCGAATTTGTATAAAGGTTGAAGTCATAGGTATATAGTGTTGTGAATAAGGTATGAAATCAATTCCTCCAACAACAACATTGGATGTATATCAGCACATACAGGCTTTAAAGATTCATTTTTTTAAATCATTTTGTCCCCAGCAATTAAAGTACTACCATCTACGGCAATACAACACCGTTCTACAAGAAGGATGAGAATAGTCTTTGCAGGATTTGAGGATGAATATATGTCATTTATTATATCTGGATTAAGCATAGATCATTTGATATTCCTTCCAGTGCCGCAATTTCTCTCCACCACTAATATTTAAATGGGATGTCACCTATCTCCTGTACAGTTACATCGAGTGCAAGCTATTGCAAGGGCCTTCTATCCCTAGACGTGGTGTTTAATTATAAAAGACAGGATGGATGACATGTGCACTATGCAATGGATGACACTTTTTCAACATCTTTGTTTATTAATAAACAGATACAGGGTAATTTGTGGAAATATCTTGAGGGTTTGATTCTTTTTAGATAGACAGAAAATGAAGAGACCACTTAGGCAGAATTTAAAGGTTGAAAAATTTGGTGGTCTACTGAGACATGAAGGAGGGCATCATGTGGCAGGAAACCATCGGAAAGGAAATCATGCCAGATGTTGTGTATATGTATCAATTGTGGAGCAAAATAATAAAGGGAACAATAATTAAAATCCTCAAGTTCGTGATGATGAGAAGATTTAAAGTAATTTTTTAGAGACAAATGGTAGGAATAACAATCAATATGTTTCAAAGCATGCATCATGTATTGATGAGGTGACAAAAGTCTTATAAAAGTCTTGACAGAGGTAAGTGAACTCAAGGAAAACAATAAAGGTTAGGTTGATGAGTTGTGCAAAAATTTACTGTATTGGTCATTCTCTAGAGAGGGCATTAAGGCATTCCAAAAAAAAAAAATATCCCTCGCTCTCTTGTTTTACTTATGAGTAATGAGAAGCACCACTAGCACTAGAAGAAATATTGTTACCGATGAAATAGGTAACCTGACCTCAAAACGGGAACTCTAGCCCAAAAAGACTCAAAAAACATGAAAAAACACCCTAAAAACAAAAAAAGTGTATTCCAGAACGCACTTGGTTTTTTTTTAAGGTCAAATTTCAACATTTTATAAAATTATGCTAAAAACAAAATTGTTTCTTGAAAAAAGGATTGAAAAAACACCCTCAAAACAAAACCAGTTGATGCTGGAATAACCAAAAAAAAAATTTGTGTCATATTTTTTACCTTTTTAAAAATGGAAATAACATTTTTTAATTTTTAAAATTCAAACATTAAAAAAAAACCTAAAATTTAAAAATAAAAAAAAAAATTAAAAATAAAAACATTTTAAAGCTTAAAATTTAAAAATATATAGGAATAAAAAAATAAAAATTGTAATTCAAACATTAAAAAAAAAAACTTATTAAAAAAATAATAATAATAATAATAATAAATAAAAATAAAATAAGGTCGTGGAGGCGGCGTAGTGGTAAAGTCGGCCTCGTAATGACGGACCGGTCTTGTGTTCGATCCCGAGCAAGGCCGTATCTCGTCGTGCGAGTAGTTAGTCTAAACCGGGCCAAGCCCACTACCTTTCACTTTCACCTTGTAAGGGCACAATAGTAACAGTATGGCGGATATATCATCTACGATGGCCAGTGCTAGGGTTAAGCTCTGTTCAAAGGTTGCCGCCGCCGACATTGAAGCGCCTGGTTCACTTTCCATTGCAGTTGATGCGGAGTTTCCAGTCACCTCTCACGACGCAGCCCTCTGCCGACCGCTGCTCAAGCATGGGTTGAAGGCATCACAAAATTTTGCGGACGCCGACAGTTCTGAGGATGCAAGATGCACAGGTTCAAAGACAGTGGGAAAATACACTGCCGCCATTAGATATGCTGCCGACGCATCTAAACCTGCGGTTGCCCTCCACGACCAAGAAGGCTCGACTCGATTTCAACTGGGTTTTGTAAGGGGCAGCTATTATTTTCGGATCTGTTCCTTGGGCTTCCCCATCAGCGCCATTAAGGCATTGCATGCGGACTCTTTTGGATTCTTTCCTGCCCCGAGCCCTCAAGAAGAGCGTGAAGAGTCTGACAGTCTTTTCTATCAGAACGGGGGGCCCTGCACAGGGATCGGTATGCAGGGGCAGAAAACGCCGCCCTTTTTTTGCTCTGCATCCTTGTCCATCGGTTCAGCTCTGAGACGGCGAGTCTGTCTCCCGGAGTTGATGCGTTGGCCTCCTCAGCAGCTCTCAGGCAGATTCAATCTTGGAATCGACAGAAATCCTAGCTCGGTGGTAAAACAGCAGACATCAAAAATCTACTCTGCTTCTTACCAGATCCAAATTTCACAACCCTCTGGCAAGACCATTCTGCTGTGGGTTCGCTCCTCAGAGTTGGTGCTGACTGTCAAATTAAATCTGGAACATCAGATTGGGATTCCCTCAGCTCTTCAGCGACTTCTCTTTCGAGGTAAACAACTGGAAGATCCTCTGTCCCTCTCTGCTTACAGCGTTAATAAGAATGACTCTTTAGTGCTAACCCTTCGGTTGAGAGGTGGAGCTGTTGGGCAGTCCTCTTCCGCTCCTTCCTTCTCATACAAAGATGCGGTTCACTTGGAGACCCCCAAACACCCTGAAGCCCTTAAACCAAAACCTTTTTTGGTTGACAAGCTTGAGGAGGTTCCCTCTGTTGAGTTTTCCCATGAAGATATTGCAAATGATCTTCAAACATATGCAGAAAGAGCTATAATTTGCAGATTTAATGGAATGTGGCCGCGATCAAAGGATCTCTATGACTGGATCCATGCTAACTGGACCCACCATTGCAAAGTCAACTTCTGTTCAAAAGGGTATTTCATAGTACTGTTTGATAATCTCAAGCACTACGAAAAGGCTATTCAAGAAGGTCCTTGGTTCATGGGAACTGCAGGGCTCTTCTTAACTCCATGGTTCCCAGATTTTGACCCAGCAACTGCTGTCATCACCAGGACACCTGTTTGGATCAGGCTCCCCAACTTACCAGCCCACCTATGGCATGTAAGAGTCTACAAGACGATTGGCAACACCTTGGGAAATTTTCTGATGGGAGATTATTGGCGGGAAAGCAAAGGTCTTTACACATATGCTAGAATATGTGTGGAATTAGATTTAAGCAAGGGACTTCCAGACCAAATCATTCTTAAGATTAACGACATTGTTTGGACTCAGCCGCTGGATTATGAGAATACTGCCTTCCGCTACCGACACTGTCACCAAACAGGGCATCTGCAGAACTCATGCCCAGCTCTCCCGGCAAAATTGAAAAAGATGAATAATTCCAAGCCCAAATCCAAGCGATGGGCTCCATATTCTCCGCCTCCTGCAGCGGACTCGGATTCCTCTGGCTCTGACGATGAAAGTAGTGATGCCGATTCGGGCCAGAATCAGTCAATGAACATCCCCACCGATTCTCAGTCGCAACCACCTGGTGCTTCCGTTGCTCAGAAGCGAGCTCATGTGACCTCCTCATCCGACTCTGATAAGGAGGCCCCTCCTCAGGAGAACTCAGGTCTTCAGGTAGTTTTAGCTCATTCTCCTCAGGATGGATGGGTTAAAGTCAGTAAAAAGAAAGGGAAAAAGCTTCGTGTTGAGGCCCATGCCCACTCTGGGTAGTTTTCAGTATTCTTGTCTTTCAGTGTTTTCTTGTACTTCCTTGCCTGTTTCACTCCTTCTCCAGGGCCGAGGTTGGTAGTTTTACCATTTCCGGTTGCTGGTTTTCTGTTTCTCATGATTGTATCACCATCTTGTACTATATTTCAGCTTAATAGAATCAGTCTTATTCAGAAAATAAATAAATAAAAATAAAATAAATTAAATTAAAGATTAAAATTTCAAAATATATAGAAATAAAAAATAAAAATAAAAATAAAAACAAAATAAAAATATTAAATTAAATTTAAAAAAAAAAAAAAAACGAAAAGAAAAGAAGAAGAAAGAAATTTTATATATATATATATAATTTTAAAAAGAAAAAGAAAATGTTTATTATAAAAATAAATAAAAATAAAAATTAAATTAATTAATTTTAAAATAAAAAATTAAATTTAAAGAAATATATTAAATTTTAATAAATTTAAAACTTTAAAATTAAAATTAAAAAAAATAAATAAATAAATAAACATGAAAAATTAATTAAAAATGAAAAATGAAAAATAAAATACAATAAAAATATTAAATTTTAAAAAATATATATTAAAAAAACAAATAAATTTTAAAAAATAAATTAAATTTAAATTATAAAAAATAATATATATATATATATATATATATATATATATATATATATATATATATATATATATATATATATATATATATATATATATATATATATATATATATATATATATATATAATTTTAATAAATAAATAAACAAATAAATTTCGAAATAAAAAATAAATTTTAAATATAAATAAATAAATAATAATTAAAATAAAAAATAAAAAAAATTTAAAAATCAATTAAAATTGAAAAATTGAAAAAAATATATTAAATAAAATATAAAATTAAAAACAAATTAATTTGAAAATATTAAGTTTAATTTAAAAAAAAAATAAATAAATAAATAAATCTAATTTTAAATACATAATTTTAATTGAAATAAAAAAAATATAAAAATTTTATGTAATTAAAAATAATAATAATAATAAAATAAATTAAAAAATTAAAAAATATATATATTAAATTCAAATAAATTTAAAAATAAATAAATAAAAATAAAAATACAAAATTTATTAAATTTTAAAAAATTAAATGAAAAAGCTAAACATAAAATTTAATAATAATTAAAAATATATATATATATAGAGAGAGAGAGAGAGATATGAAAAAATTAAAAAATAAATAAAATAAATTTATAAAAAATAAAATAAAATAAAAATTATTAACAAAATTTATAAAAAAATAATAATAATAAAATTTAAAAATTAAAAAAAAAAAACAAACAAACAAACAAAACAAAACAAATTAAAACAAATTAAATTTCAAATATAAAAATTAACTTAAAAAATAATATTAATAAATTTAAATTTTTTGAATATATATATATATATATATATATATATTAAAAAAAAAAAAAAAAAATTGATCGTGGTGGCGTCGCCAATCGGCCTCCCGCCCAGGGGGCGACGGAGGCCGGCCGCTAGGCAGGCGGGGAGGCTGCATGCAGCCCCCGCCCGTCGAGCAGCCGGCCTCCACCGCCACCTAGGCAGGAGGCCGATTCCGGACCGTCCCGCCGGGCGCAGTGGCGATCTCGGCCCGGCCTGGGGGAGGCGAGGTTGGCCACGCAGCGGCGTGTGGCGTTGCATGCAGCCTCCCCGCCCGCCAAGCAGCCGGCCTCTGCCACCACCTGGGCGGGAGGCTGATTGGCAGCGCCACCATGATCCAAAAAAAAAAATTAATTTTTAATATTTTTATTTTTTTAATATTTTTTTTTAATTCAAAAAAATTAAATTATTTTTTTAACTCAAATTTTTTATTTTAAATTTAATTTGTTTTAATTTTTTATATTTATTTTTAATTTTGTTTTTAAATTTAATATTTTAGATTAATTATTTTTTTAAATTTAAAATTTATTTATTAAATTTATTAAATTTTAATTTAATTAATTTTTTTTTTAATCTTTTAATTTATTTAGTTTTTCATTTTTAAATTTTATAAATTGTTTCATTTAAAAAAAAACAACAACAAATTTATGGATATTTGTTTTTTAATTATTTGCACGTGGTTTTTTTCATTTTTTTTGTTTTTTAATGATAGTTTTTTTTATTTTAATTTTCTTTTTCAATTTTAATTTTTTTTTTTTTTTTTTAATTTGTTTTTTTGTTAATTTTAAAATTTGTATTTGTTTTTCTTCTTATTATTATTTTTTTAATTTAAATTTTTAAATTTAATTTTTTCTTTTTTGTATTTTATTTTTTTTAATCTAAATTTTAATTTTGTAATTTAAATTATTTTTAAATTTCTATTTTAAATTATTTTTTTAATTGTATGGTTTTTTTTAATAACTTGGAAAAAAATGTTTTTGATGTTTTTTTTTTTAATTTTTTTGGTTAATTTTTGTTTTTTTTCTTTAAATTATGTGTTTTTTTTTTCAAATTTTGTCATTTTATATATATATATATACGAGTTAATTTTGTTTTTTTTTACATTTTTTTTGTTTTTATATATATATTTTTATCTAAGTTTTGTGTTTTATTACCAACATGAAAATCACCACTTAAAAAAAAAAAAAGGTTGATGCTGCATCAATACATTTCAAAATTAGCATGAAAATCACCGCTCTAAAAAAAAAAAAGTTGATGCTGCATCAATACGTTTCAAAATTAGCATGAAAATCACTAACATTTTAAAACAAATATTCATACTTCATAAATAAAAATATTAGAGTGTCAAAAATGTGCACAAAAAAAAAGGGGTGATTCTGCATCACCACTTTTCAAAATCGGGTGTTTTTTATGCTACCAAAAAAAAGTAGGTAACAGTGTGGTTACCTATTTCATCGGTAACAGTGTTAAGATGGAAACTTGGAAAAGAATATCCAATCAAATGTTACCCTTTGATATTCACGGGTAATCTATCAATTCATTAGTTGGTCCTCCTATATACTTTATAATTCTTTCTTATGCATGTACAAATGAGACTTGCCTCACAATTTGTTGCATGTTATTCAACGATGTGCATCCTTTAGAAGAATTTCAAACTAAAAAAAAAATCGGGTGTTGAGCAATGATGGACAAGTTTCCTATCACACATCATCCCGAATTTCCATTGTTTGATAAGGTGCATAAATATGGATATTGTTGTGATCATGCTAAGGAAGACAGGAAAGAACTATTGAACTATTATGCATGGCCACAAGCATTTGGTCTCATCCTGTAAACTGCTAGTAGAAAGAATTTTGAATGGGAGTTTGTAAAAAGGTTGAAGTCATAGGTATATAGCATGGTGAATAAGGTATGAAATCAATTCTTCCAACAACAACATTGGATGTATATCAGCACATACAGGCTTTAAAGATTCATTTTTATAAATCATTTTGTCCCCAGCAATTAAAGCACTACCATCTAAGGCAATACAACACCATTTTTCAAGAAGAATGAGGATAGTCCTTGCAGGATTTGAGGATGAATACATGCAATTTTTGAACCTATGGATTAAGCATCGCTTGCCTCCCATACCACAAACAAATCCAGATAGTTTTCAAAAATGTAATTGCAATAGCATTTGAAACAATATTGTGTCCTCTAAGTAAGAGGAGAATTTCTAGGAGAAGACATTTATGGTGTCATGGAGTTTACAAATGTTCTTTTGGGGATGGATAAACATATCACGTTGTAAAGCACGTCCAAGGTTGTAACCTCTTGCTGAGATATTTCAATTGCAATGGATTAAAACCTATGGATTTGAATTTTATAGATGGATGGATAACAGAGTCACTTTCTGGAAGAGGGGCTGCTTCTAATGGATTTATGTAAGAGTGGATTAAAATTTTCATGGTTATTTATGTGTTCAGAAGATAAAAGTTTTTGGAAAATTTTATTGTATGAATCGGTGATTTGAAGCATGTAAATTATTATTATTATTATCTAATTTTAAGGTCATAACTAAACCAGACACCAAATTGGTGTATGAGACTTCCTTGTTTGTGAGACAAGGGACCCACCTCTGCCATAATAAAACAAACAGACAAGCTGACATTGACCCACACTCTAGTTTCCTCCATTCTCAAGCACTGAGGAATAAAATTTATTGTATAATTTCACCAAATTGGCACTTGTCCAAAGCCTCCCAAATCTCATCATCCGAGCAGTCTTCCTAAGGATCCAAATTATTTCTTATATTGCCCCAAACATTTTTGGTTCTTGGGGAATAATGCTTAATTTGGATCTTAGCTCATGGAGGCCTATTGTTGAGATGTTGACTCCATAAATCCCTTTGTTGGTTCCACAATGCCAAAAATGGATTGAATGAGAGTAGAATTGCCACTTTATGTCTGCCCCACAACTGCCTCCTTTGTACCTCCAGGGAAAGTGCATGTAAGGCCTTTCAAGAGAAACAGAAGATGTGGCCCATAATGCACCTGCAAATCAAATAGATCTATTGTTCCTCTAAATCCACAATTGGATTTGGTATACAATTCTCCATGATCACTGGTGGCTCGGTGGGAATACGTGAATATTGCATTATTCTCTCCATTGAGATATTCTTGGTCTCCACAAAACAAAGACATCATGTTACTCAGGTTTGTATCATGTTCAGATTTAGACCATATGTTATTGTCAACCTTGCAAGCTTAGTCTAATTACATCTCCAGGCAAGCGAATGAGGAACACCAAAGAGAATGTAATATCACCAATTTTGATTTTTCATTTAACGGGATTAATGAAGTTTATTAGGGGAGTGCCAAGCATAGCACAATTTTGTAATCTGGGCATTTGAGACAATTTTGGTACATGGGACTTAGTAGAAATAGAAAATATCAACCTTTGTGGAATGTGGGGGCCACCCCTCAAGGAATAATTGATTTTGTGGAAAGGAGATAAAAATATTTGGATGAGGGACCCCCAAGGAAAGGCGAAGCAACAATTATAAATAGAGGGTTGAAGGCAACATTGAGTGCCTTTTGATAATTTTTCATTTTACACATTGTTTCTCAAGTTGTTCAACTGAGTCACAGGTGTTGTTTAGCACCAGAGGTTTCTAAAGGGAAATCTCACCATCTTCTTCAGCGAACCAAAAGTGCCACTCTAGGGAGGAAAATTCTACTAATATTTGGTAGTTGGGAGGATACCACACATTTCAAGTTTAGCTGGGATGCAGGAAAGGACCCACACAGTTCTTGTTGGAGAGTGGTGTCGGAGATAGGGGCTACACTATCGTTAAAGCATTCCTTGACCAAATTCCAAGAAAAAAGAGAAGGATTTACAAGAGCAGGAGGCATTTCCACAACAGTACGAATTTTTGGAGCAAGGGCCTGCAGCATCTTGCCCACGAACTACGCAGTATTTCATGGGGGCCAAGTCACCCTCTTCTTCGGTGGACCACGAGTGCCACCCCAGGGAGGAAAATTCTACTCATCTTTGGTAGCTGGGAGGATACCACACATTTATGGTTCAGCTGGGACGCGGGAAAGGAAATTGTGGGGGATTTTCTACCATTTTGGTGCCAACTCAGCCAGTAGCTGGAGGAGCTAGGGGGAAATTGGGCCAAAATGTCTGAGGTCAACATTTGGCCAATTCCTTTGTGGGTTTTTGTGGGTTACTGGAGCAAAACCTGAGATTTATTTCCTAAAATTTTCTGGGCACCGAATGAGGCCCTAAAAACCATTGTTCGCATTCAGCAGTGCAGTTTCTCACTGGGTCAATGTAGAGATTATTGGGGACAACCACATTGCATGTTAAAGTAGTCAATTTCATCACATGGGAATTGTTAGGTTTCCTTGGGCAAGACCAAGTGCATGCTTTCTGATCTTACCTTTGTACCCAACATTTATATTAATAAAATGGCTCAACTCAGCTCAATTAATGGATATTTCTTGGTGTTTAATGTGTTGTAAATTATGCGTGTTTGTTTTTTTTTACTATGCTTGGTTTGCTTATCATTGTAAATTTCCATTGGGAATATTACAATGGTATCAAAGCATAATCTTGGCCAGCTGTGGGGAAGCTAGCAAGATCATGAAGGTGTTAGACTCGCATGCACAATGATTGGTGAGCTTATAGACACTCCAATGATGCAAAAAGGGGAAAGTACACAGGGGCTCTTGGAGGAGTTGATGAGGCAAAGCCAACAATTGGCTTGTGAAAGGGATTGAGAAGTTGGGGTTGTTTAGAACTAGACTGGTGGAAATTGTGGGTGATTTTCTAGCATTTTGCTGGAGGAGCAAGCCCAACATCTGCTATAGGGTACAGTTTCTGCTTGTGGAGGAGGGCCAAACATTTTGAGGTCAATTTTGGAGCGGAAAAACTTGAGCAAGCCCTTTCTGGGTTTTTTCTAGGTTTTTGACAAGGATCTCAGAAATAATTTGGCATAATTTTTTGGGTAGATTCGCGGCGTCAAACAGGGGTCCCAACTCAGCCAACAACTGGAGGAGCTAGGGGGAAATTGGGCCGAAATTTCGAGGCAAAGCCAATAATTGGCTTCTGAAAGGGATTGAGGAGTTGGGGTTGTTTGAAATTAGATTGGCGGAAATCATGGGTGATTTTCCAGCATTTTGGTGGAGGAGCAAGCCGAGCATCTAGTTTTGGAGGAGGGCCAAGCATTTTGAGGTCAATTTTGGAGCGTCAAAACTAGAGCAAACCCTTTCTGGTTTTTTTCTGGTTTTTTGACAAGGAGCTCATAAATAATTTGGCATAATTTTTTGAGAAGATTTGCTTGGTCAAATAGGGGTCCCAAATCAGCTAACAACTAGAGGAGCTAGGGGGAAATTAGGCTGAAATTCTGAGGTCAACATTTGGTATATTCCTTCGTGGGTTTTTGTGGGTTATTGGAGGAGATCCTGAGGTTAATTTCCTGGAATTTTTTGAGCACCAGAGGAGACCCTAACAACCATTGTTTGCAGCCAACAATGCAATTTTTCACTGGGTTAGCGGAGAGATTGTGGGGGACAACCACATTGCATGTTAGAGTAGTCAATTTCATCACCTGGGCATTTTTAGCTTGCCTTGGGCAAGCCCAGGTGCATGTTTTTTCATCTTACCTTTGTACCCAACATTTATATTAATAGAATGGCTCAACTCATGCAGTTTATGGAGATTTTTGGGTGTTTAATGTGTTGTAAATTTTGTGTGTTTGTTTTTTTTACTATGCATTCTTTGCTTATCATTGTAAATTTCCATTAGAAATATTATAGAGAATGCAAAAGCAACATTTGATAGTAAATCCATCAGAATACAAATCCATGCATTGACCCCAACATTGTGGAGACTAGGTCTAGTATACATATCAATCAACTAGAGATTTCTCTCCATGAACCAAGACTCCTGGTCAAAACTTCTAATGGTGGCTACTCCAGAGATTGATTCTCCAAAATTTTGTATGATTGGAGCTCTAGAAACTAATGACAACTGAGCCACTTCCCTAGTTGATGATATGTAATATTAATGATACCATGTACAAGTTGAACCCACTGGTATAAACACAATGAATACCTGCCAAGAAATCTGAGACATGACTACAATGATCCCCAAAAGTTGTATAAATGAAAAAACCAAAGCTCCTACTTGTGTAGGAATCAATGTGTCCATTTCACTCTGATCAGTTGATGCCTGATATAGTATTCACCCAAATGGAGTTGCATCAATTGTGCAAATTGTTGAAAAGCTGATTGCTAGTTTTAATTCCAACCAGTGAAAGAAGCACAAAGCTCACAAGAACACATGAAGAGTTGCTTAATTTCAAAGCAACATAAACAAGAATGAGAAGGGAGTTTCTAACATGGGAACTCTCATTTTCTTTTTTAGGGGTTGCCCACGCCACCCAATAGTTACTAATTATTTGAAGTAGTTGAAACATTATTTGGGCCATTAGTATTTTAGGTATCAAATTACCATTATATGCAACAATAATGTAAGACCAATATACCGACATGTTTACCCATCTTCCTCTACATCAACCCCTTCCCATAGCTGAAACTTATTCACCTCTCTGGAATTTGAGATGCACAGAGCCAAAATGGAGAAGCAATAGCTCTACATACTCAAACAAGCCATATTAGCAAGGGTTTATCTACACTACATTGCTACACAACAAAACCAGTGTTAAATATACAAGCACCTGCTCCAACTTTATATAATGTTGGTTCATTTTTTTACTAAATGCAGAATATTTACATTGTCCTCTCAAGATCAGATTTAGACATCCATGAAAGCAGTCCAACATTATCTGGCCAGACCCCTATGTTAAACGAGTTAGTGCTCTACCAAGCCACTAGAACCCAACCCCGAGTTACATACGAGTAAATTGGCATGGTTGGTTGCCTTTTCAAAACAATTGTTACTGCATTTTCTATGCGGCTTCACAGAGAAAAATCCACAAAGCCTGGAAATTTTTCTAATTTCAGATTGTTGTTGACAATCTGTTTGTGTGTGCTAAAATGAAATGTAGCGCACGTTAGATTTCATTCCCCTTGTAATGTTATTATTGCCATTGTGTTTGTGTTTGTCCTAGAAGAAAGTTTAACAGGTCCTAGTTTTCTTTTGGCATGCACCTTTCTACTAAAAGTAAATCTAGCACATGTTAGATTTCTTTCACCTTTCAATGTTGCTATTGAGAATGCCTTGTGTCTATGATAGAAGAAAATCTAGCACAAAATAGATTTCCTTTTTCCCTGCAATATTGCTTTTGGAAATATACTTGTGTTTTTGCTAAAAGTAAATCTAGCACGAACTAGATTTCTTTAACCCTGCCATGTTGTTATGTGCTTATGTTTTTGCTATAGGAAAACTTAGCATGGGTTAGATTTCCTTCACCTTGCAATGGTGTTATCGATAATGTGCACTTATTTATGCTAGAAGGAAATATATCACTCATTATACTTTTTTCATCTTACAATGTTGTTATTAGAAATGCACTTTCATTTATGACAGAATGAAATCTAGCACATGTTAAATTTATTTTGCTTGATAATGTTGTTGTTAGAAATCATCTTGAGTTTTTGCTAAAAGTAAATATAGCACATGCTAGATATTTTGTGCTTTACAATGTTTGTTATGTGCTTGTGTTTGTGCTACAAGGAAATTTAGCACGCGTCGGAATTCAACTTGCAAAATTTTTATTGACAATGTGTTTAGGTTTGAGCTAAAAGGAAATTTAGCACGCGCTAGATTTGTTTCAAAATGCCATGTTGTGGTTGGCAATCTGTTTGTTTGTGCTAGAAGGAAATATGCTAGATTCTTTGACCTTGTAATGTTGTTATTCGAAATATGCATGTGACTATGTTAGAGGGAAATTTAGCACATGTTAGATTTCTTTTCTTGCAATGTTGTTATTGGCAATATGCTTTAGCTTGTGCTAGAAGTAATTTTTGCATGTGTTAGATTTATTTAACCCTACAATGTTGTTATGTTCTTATGTGTGTGCTAGAAGGAAATCTAGCACGTCCTAGATTTGTTTCATCTTATAATATGCTTGTGTTGTGTTGTAAGGAAATCTAGCACATGTTAGATTTCCTTTGCCCTATAATGTTGTAGTTGTCAACATGCTTGTTTTTTTGCTAGAAGTAAATCTAGCATGCACTAGAATTCTTTCACCTTATAATGGGCTTGTGTGCTTGTCTTTATGCTAGAAGGAAATCTTACACATTAGATTTCTTTCACCTTATAATTTTTTTCTTGGAAACACGCTTATGGTGGGGCTAGAAGGAAATATAGCACACATTATGTTTCCCTCACCTTTGAATTTCATTGTGTTTGTGATAGAAATAAATCTATAGCATGCACTAGATTTCTTCTTTCCTTCAATGTTGTTATGTGCTAGAAGGAAATATAGCACGTGTTAGACTTATTTCAATTTGAAACGTGTTTGTGTTTGTGTTGGAAGAAAATTGATCACATGTTAGTCTTATTATACTCTACAATGTTGTTATTGGAAACATGTTTGTATTTGTGGTAGACATAAGTCTAGCACTTGCTAAATTTCATTCACTCTACAAATTGAATACATTAGGGTCTGATTTTCTGATTTGGCCGATTAGCTAGCCAAATGATTGGCTAGCCAAATGGCGATGTAACATCAAACCAAGCTTTGGAGCCCAAGGACCTAGCCTTCCTGGACTCAGAGAGGGCTCTCTCTATATGTGTAGAAGATGTCGGTGTGTTTACTTGCGATGTTCTGATATTAGGCTAGTTATGAAGTGTGTTTTTGGTTTTTTTTAGTTTTTAAGTTTGTGAGGGATGAAACTGATCAAATACATAAACTGGATGACAAGATGTAGATAAATTGGGCTATGGGGTCAAGCAGATCAAGGAAGCTATGAAGTGATGATATAAAGCTGCTGTAGGGCCGATTTGATTCACAGTAGAAGGGATCTCTTTTACATGTGCTTGTGTTTGCGCTAAAAGAAAATCTAGCACATGTTATATTTCTTTTACATTGCAATGTTGTTATTAGTAACATCTTTGTGTTTAGGCTAAAAGGAAATCTGACATGTGCTAGATTTTTTTTTGTCCTGCATTGTTGTTGTTAGAAATATTTATATGTTTGTGTTAGAAGTAAATATAACACAAGCTAAATTTTTCTCAACCTACAATGTTGTTATGTGATAATGTTTCCATTAGAAGGAAATCTAGTATGCATTAGTTTTCTTTCACCTTGCAATGTTATTATTTGCAATGTGCTTTTGTTTCTGATACGAAGAAATCTAACCTGTGTCAGATTTGTTTTGCCCAACAATGTTGTTAGATTTCTTCACAATGCCATCTTATTTTGACAATCTAGTTATTTATGCTAGAAGGAAATCTAATGCTTTGCATTGTTTTTATTTGAAAATGTGTTTATGTCTATGCTAGAAGGAAATTTTGTAGAAACTAGATTTATTTTTTCTTGCATTGTTGAAAATATGGTTGTGTTTGTGATAGAAGTAAATCTAACATATGCTACATTTCTTTCACCTTGCGATGTTGTTATGCGCTTTTGTTTATGATAGAATGAAATATAGCGCACATTAGATTTCTTTCACCTTACAATGTTATTATTGGCAATGTGACTTTTTTGGTGCTAGAAGAAAATCTTGTGGGTGCTACATTTATTTTTCCTTACAATGAAGTTATTAGTAATATCCCCGTGTTTATGCTAGAAGTAAATCCAACATGTATTAGGTTTCTTTAACCGTACAATGTTGTTATTTTCTTATGTTTGTGCTGTAAGGGTATGTTACATGTGCCAGATTTCCTTTTACCCTGCTGCAATGTTTATGTTGGCAAGGTGCTTATGTTTGTGCTAGAAGTAAATCTAGCACACGCTAAATTTCTTTCACCTTGCAATGTTGACATGAGCTTTTATTTATTCTAGAAGGAAATGTGGCATGCTTGAAGTTCTTTCACCTAGCAATGTTGTTATTGGCAATGTGCTCATGTCTTTATTAGAAACAAATCTAGCATGTGCTTCATTTAATTTTGTTAGCAATATTGTTGTTGGAAATGTGCTCATGTTTTTTCTAGAAGTAATTCTACCAAATGCTAGATTTATTTTATCGTACAATGTTCTTAAGTGTTTGTTTTTATCGTACAATGTTCTTAGATTTCTTTCACCTTGCAGCATTTTTATTGACAATGTGCTTGTGTTTGTGATAGAGGGTAATATAGAATGTTTTTTTTCACAATGCAATGTTGTTGGAAACATGCTTCTATTTGTCCCATATTTCATTCTTAGACCGCATATTCCATACAAAGGGCCTTCTAATCATTTGAGGGTTTAACATTTCTTATATTGTAACAACGATCTACATAGGCATGGACTAAAACCTCATTGTCTTCAAAAAGCAAGGACAAATTTCACAAGTATGGAGATGTCCTAGGAAAGATTATTGTTGAAATGTTTTTTTTGACAATGTGTTTGTGTTTGTGATAGAAGGAATTTCATCATGCACTAGATTTACTATACAATGCAATGTTGTGGAAATCTCTTGTATGTGATAGAAAAAATTCTTCAATGTGTTTGCCTTTTTACAGTCTCTATAGCAAACTAAGAATATACGTGACTATAAAAGATAAATTTTGTGTAAACATGATGTTGTTGTAGTATCTACTATTGTTTTCTTTTGGCAACGTGCTTAATAATGCTTGTGCTTATAGAAACAATTAAAATAACATAATAAATTATTTAGGGGTGGCACCCTTTTTCTAATCAATACCATGATTAGCTATTATTGTGAGTTCTACACTTGTTATTGTTTTTGTTCATTTTGTTACAAATACAATGATGCAAGTAGTGGTAGTATTTATAAATTCATATTTTCTTCGATAATTTGAAACTATGATAATAGTTTCTTACTTTATTTTCAGAAACCATGGACCCTCAAGCTAGTGGGAATTCAAAGGAATCATCCAAGGAAAAAGGAAGTTCACCAAATACAACATCAAAATCTTTAAATGGTATGACAATTTTAAAATTAGTTTGTACTTTGTTACAATGGTTGCCAATAAATGATTATTGATTAATGAAGTTCATGTTATCCTTATTTTTTAAGAAAACTTGCATATGCTTTTAGCTTCTTTGCTTTTGTGCATATGTATGAAATGAGATGTCATAGAAGATGAATTCACATTGTTTTTTAATTCATTTAAATTTTTTTTTCACAATGCAATGTTGTTGTTGGAAACATGCTTCTATTTGTCCCATATTTCATTCTTAGACCACATATTCCATACAAAGGGCCTTCTAATCATTTGAGGGTTTAATATTTCTTATATTGGAACAACGATCTACGTAGGCATGGAATAAAAATTCATTGTCTTCAAAAAGTAAGGACAAATTTCGCAAGCATGGAGATGTCCTAGGAAAGATTATTGTTGCAATGTTTTTTTTGACAATGTGTTTGTGTTTGTGATAGAAGGAATTTCATCATGCACTAGATTTTCTTTACAATGCAATGTTGTTGGCAAAGGCTTGTATGTGATAGAAAAAATTCTTCAATGTGTTTGCCTTTTTATGGTCTCTATAGCAAACTAAGAATATACATGACTATAAAAGATAAATTTTGTGTAAACATGATGTTGTTGTAGTATCTACTATTGTTGTTATTTATTCACAGTGCATTGTTGTCTCTTGGTAACGTGCTTAATTCTTGTACTAGAAGGAAAGCTAGCAGGTGCTAGCTTTCTTATAGACACAATTAAAAGAACTATTGTTGTTATTTATTCACATTGTATTGCTGTCTCTTGGTAACGTGCTTAATGCTTGTACTAGAAGGAAAGATAGCAGGTGCTAGCTTTCTTATAGACACAATTAAAAGAACTATTGTTGTTATTTATTCACAGTGTATTGTTGTCTCTTGGTAACGTGCTTAATGCTTGTACTAGAAGGAAAGCTAGCAGGTGCTAGCTTTCTTATAGACATAATTAAAAGAACATACTAAATTATTTAGGGGTGGCGCCCTTTCTCTAATCAACACCATGATTAGCTATTATTGTGAGTTCTACACTTGTTATTATTCTTGTTCATTTTGTTACACATACAATGATGCAAGTAGTGGTAGTATTTATAAATTCATATTTTCTTCGATAATTTGAAACTATGATAATAGTTTCTTACTTTATTTTCAGAAACCATGGACCATGAAGCTAGTGGGAATTCAAAGGAGTCATCAAAGGAAAAAGGAAGTTCACCAAATACAACACCAAAATCTTTATATGGTATGACAATTTTAAAATTAGTCTGGACTTTGTTACAATGGTTGCTAATAAATGATTGTTGATTAATGAAGTTCATGTTATCCTTATTTTTTAAGAAAAATTGCATATGCTTTGAGCTTCTTTGCTTTTGTGCATATGTATGAAATGAAATGTTATATAATATGAATTTATATTGTTTTTTAATTCATTTAATTTTTTACCATTATAAATTCTTACAAATGTTTGCAGATGCTAAGAACTATGGTACAAAATGTGAGATTCTAAAAATCTATTTTATATTCATTTTCAAATAATTTGACAAAATTCTAGTATGCAATTTACAACTTAATGAATTTTGATTTATTATTGAATATTCTCCTACCAAATATTGCTATGAAAATTGAAATACACCATGTTAGTTGGATTTTCCACATTAAAGATCCACTTTTACACAAAAACACATGCAAATAGCACTAGGAGTGGGCTTTAATGTGGAAACCCCATACTAACATGGGTATTTTGCTTTTCCTAACAATTTTAGCTTTGTGATTAAGGTTGTTTAATAATATTTTGTATTTCATGCCTTCCATAATTTTTTTTTTTCATAAGTTGTGGAATCTCGTGTCCCTAAAATTCCAAGTAAAGTGAAGAAAATGTGAAAAATAAGTGATATACAAAAAATGTCTCCTTCAATTGGTATGGTTGTTTTATATTTTATGTATACTCTCTTATAATTTTGTTTTTCCTAACAATTTTAGCTAGGTGATTACTTTTGGTGTCATATAGCAAACTTGCATAACACATGTACTCATTTATTATTGTGTATGTAAAGAAAATAGTGTATTATAAGGTTAGTTAATAATATTTGGTTTTTCATGCCTTCCATAATTTATTTATTTCTTTATTTATTTTTTCATAAGCTGTGGAATCTCGTGTGCCTGACAATCCAAGTAAAGGAGTGAAGAGAAAACGAAAAACAAATGATATACAAACAATGTCTCCTTCAATTGGTATGGTTGTTTTATATTTATGTATACTCTCTTATAAATGGTTAGGTTAGGTGGTCTTGTAAATTTTAAAATAACATTACATGACAATATTTGAACTTTTAATTTCATTTTGATTTATGCAAATAATTTTTTATTTTTGTATGCAGAATCGGTTGGCACCAAAGCAAGTGAAATGTTACAGTCATCATCTAAGAAAAAAAAAAATCAACTCAAATGGCAGTATCAATAACACCTTCAACTTCTACCTTTGAAATGATTAAAAAATACAACACATCTAATAAATATGAGTTTGTGCAAGATTGGTATGTCCAGATAGAAACTCCCATGAATATGTATCCTGATATGTACCTATTTGGATCCATCGATGAAAAAGAACCTGAGATATTAGGAATAATTATTAATTTCTATGCTGACAATGAAGATGACATTGACTTTCAAGTGGAGGTGATTAAAGAAAATGAAGTAAAATTAATTTCTTTTCAAGTGGAGTATACAAAATTTAGACCAGATTTGATTGAAGCTTAAAGTAAAAATTCACCAAATACGGTAAAGAATTCAAAGTTTAAGTTGGATAACTATGAGAGTTTTGCTACATCTTGATTGAATAGTTGCATAGATATTTTATAACGCATCACTACAGTTCTAAGATACCACTATGTAAGATGTAAAAAAACATCATTTGTACTTCTTTATTTACAACAAAAAGGAAAACTTCTTTACAAAATACCGGATGATAAACTCGATTGTCATTTATTTGCTTTGAGAAGAGTATATTTATCTGAATTAGAAGAGAACATTATTGAAAGTGATTTCAAACCTACTACAGAATTTCAAAAAACTAGGAAAGTTGAATTTGAGATAGCAAAACTTGCAGATCAATGTGATGAAATTCATGAAGCTTTCAAGCATTTCTAT
Organism: Pinus albicaulis; assembly: GCA_034641835.2. Lineage (NCBI taxonomy): Eukaryota > Viridiplantae > Streptophyta > Pinopsida > Pinales > Pinaceae > Pinus > Pinus albicaulis. The sequence goes on from CM076572.1 coordinate 1,376,273,402, forward strand.
CTATTTTCAAACACCTTTAGTAGAAAGGTGGATGTTGTAAGATGTAGAGAAGCCCCCAAAGTGTTTAAACTGAGATCACGAGATGATTTAAATTTTCAAGCATTAGTGAAATCATTCCTAGAGAAATTTCAAACCGCATTGCCTGATGCTCTTCTGATTCCATTTGACATCAATGAGTCCAATCCATTGGTGAACTCTATCAAAATTATAAATGAGACAGATTTAGATGCTAAGAATATCAATTTTTGGGTATTTGATGGCCAACACACCATTCAAGCAGCGAAAGAAATTTTATCAAATCCTAAATATAATGTATCTATGGAGGCGAAACAAAAATATAAAAAACGCAATGCTTGATTCTTGCGTCCATTAGTTGAACCCATTGAGGTGATTCACATTTTTTGTCAACTAAATTTTTCCAATAAGATATTCTACAAAACTCCATTTATTGATTGTGTCCGATCAACAAGAAATTTCTTAATTGCCAATGACAAATTAAAGAAAAGGAGGATTGGATGTTCTAAGACAACTGAAGACAAGGTACGTTATTTTATTGTTTTTGCATTTAACATTTAAAGTCAATAATATGTGTCATATTTTCTCATATTTGTAATGAATTCTCATTAGTTTAATCCTTTTTTAATTTCATCTCTACATTGAATTTTTATTAGTTTATATGTATGATTTTATCAGGTCAATGATGAAATGTTGTGCTCCTTCTTCGACTATCCAATTACAAATTTTTCCAATAAAAAAATTCTCTTATATCTTAATCAAGATATTTGGGATAAGTGGGACACTATCTTTAACTGTTACCAACTAGGCACATTAAAGTGTTCTCCAAGCCAACCTGATTTTGAGAACTACAAGAAGAATACTCTACATAGTTTGACAGCGAATACTTTTCATCCCCTTCAGGGATTAGCCATAGAAGAAATTGGTTTAGTAGCAGAAAAGTTATTAAATGGAACCATTTGGTTTTCTATTCCACCTAATCATCCAACAGATGCCATAAAATTAAAAGATTATTGTTCTAAATTGAAAACCAACAGAACACTATTGGATGCAATGGTCACATATTGTCAAAGTCATGATGAGAAATTGAATGATAAGACTCTTACCACATTCAATATTCTTAAGCATTATGAAATTAACGAGCTCATATTTTCCAATTTCTGCAACACTGTGGAGGGGTCTACTTATGTAAAAGGAAAACGGAATACAAAGATAGATTCCCTTTATAAACAAGCATGTGGAGTCCTTGACATAATGATAAATGAATCAAAAAACATTCAACAGATTGACAACAATTTTGAATTTGGTTGTCATTTTGGAGGGCCTGATCTTTTGTCAACACTTTTGCACTCTTTTCCATGTCAGTTGCAGCTAGTTTTACATACTGACCTTGTTGTTCTGGATACAGTGGCTTTGAAAAAAGAACCATTCCACAAGAGCTATTATATTGAATTTTTTCGATTTCTTATCGAAAAAAACGAGTTGAATGAATTTACTACAGTTCTCTTAGTAGAACTTTGGCTTTGTAATGATGTACGTCAAACTTTGGAAATTGCCATAAAGAACTCCAAGTTCAAATATAAAATGACTACTGGAATTTATGAATATAAGTCCCAAAATAGTTATAGTTATGATATAGTTTTGACTATACATTTCTATACTTTAGAATTAAAAATGTTCGACGCTTCAAAATACTCTCACACATTTGAAGACACGCTTGATGAAAATGAGAGAGATTATGATTTCTGGATGGACTTATTGGAAAGATGTCAACAATGTAGTGATGCAAGAGTGGTTATTTCTCTTTATGCAGGGGCAAATTTAATCAAGGCTTGTTGTACATATAGAAGAAGAATTGCATGTGTTGTGCAAATAGAATCACAAAGGACAATAATGTTGAATAGTTACAAATATTTTCAACTATCAAACCAAGGATCCATTAGCTTCTTGGAAAATTCAGGTACTATAGCTTCTTTGTTGTTTCTCTTATAATACTTTGGATAGTATTTTGTTCAAATTTCTTAATTGTCAAAATGTTTTCTACAATGACTAATGATGGGGATTCTAAAATAGGGAATGATGAAAGTGGGAAGCAAACAAATAATCAATATAGTGCACATGATGTTGAAACAAATTTAGAGATGGAAATAGGAGGAGAAGATGTTATTATACCAGGTACATAATTTGTTTGGTTATTTCTCGTGTTACTTTTTTAATTTATTTAATTTTCATATTTATAACATTTTTGGATGTCTATTATAGGGAATTATGAGAAGAAAGGAATTAATCAAGACATTGACCATGAAATGATGGAGATAGAAATAGGTATTAGTCTCTCTCTCTCTCTCTCTCTCTCTCTCTCTCTCTCTCTCTCTCTCTCTCTCTATATATATATATATATATATATATATATATATATATATAAAGAAAGTATATAATGACAAGGGAATGTCCCAAAAAACTACAACCAAGACCAAAATATTATATGGATGATTAAAGATGATTCATTGTTTATATAGTTGATTGATGCTTTTCTTCATTGTCACAATTTATAACATTTTTTATGTTTATCATAGTGACAAGCAAGGAGAACAAAAACATTGATCAAATGCATGTGAAACAAAGCTATAATAAAGCAAATGATATCATATTAGGTAGTTAACATGAACTTTGTTGTTTATTCTTTTGTTTGTTTTTTTATTCAATTAATCATTGTCACAATTTATAACATATTCGTTGTACATTATAGAGACAAATAATGAGAACGAAGACAATAATTCGAATATTGAGAAACAAAGTTATAATCAAGAACAAAATATAATATCAGGTACTTGTAATTTTCCCATTTGTTTTCCTTATTATTTAATGATTTTTATTCATTTTCACAATTCAAACTATTTTATATGTTTAATGTAGAGACAAATAAAGAGAACAAAAACAATGATGAGGTGCAAAGTTATAATTATGAAGATAACGCCATATCAGGTACTTATTACTTGTCTTTTTGTTTTTTGTTTTTTATTATTATTCTTCAAATTCTAATGCTTCTATACCATAACATTGTATATGTTTATTATAGGAACAAATAAAAATAACAAAACTAACAATCAAAATAATGTTAAAAGTGTGTGGGTGTGTATTTCGTAGGTTACATTGATAAGGATTTTCTTTAATTGCGAATTTTGTATTGAATATATATTTTATTACATAATTTGATCATATTTAATTGAAGATTTAATATTTTTAACTCCAGGTTCTGTGAAGATGATAAAAGAGAAGATTGTTTCATCTATAAGTAGTCAAAAGAACACTCATGGTAAGTGTATTGTTTCGATATTTTTTTTTAGTAATTTTTGTAACAAGAATAAAATGGTTTGACTAGACTATTTTTTATTGTATTGCAACCCAAATAACTGAAAAGAAATTAGTTATTCTTGAATTAAGGGACATTTTTTACCATAGCATCGATGATGAAGCAACAAACAAAGGACATATTGAGAAAATGGGAACTGATGCAGATTACAAAATAGAGAAAAAGTTATTTTGGATTCATCCACATGCAAATAAATTTTTTGAAATGTGTTTCAAAAATGAATATTTTGAAATTGCAATTTGGACGACAGCTTCAAAACAAAACACAACAAGAGTTCTAAAAAAGTCCTTTTCAGAAAAAATACAAGATAAACTTGTGTTTATGTGGACTGCTTCAGAGTGTAAACCAAAAAAGGGACATAAGGCCATTAACAATCCAAAAAAATGTATACACACTAAATCATTGAAAAAAGTGTGGGAAATGCATACCCAATATGATGCAACCAATACTATTATAGTGGATTGTTCACTTGAGAGAATGCAAGGAAATCCAAAAGAAAATGTGATTCTTGCCCCTCAATTCATTGGAACAAATAAAGAGGATGATTGGTTGATCAAAAAGCTATGGAGAATGTTGATTAAATGTAGCAAGGCAACAGATGTGCGGGCTATTTTGAAGGATGTTCAATAACATCTAATAGTACCTTAAGATGATCAGTGTCTATTTCATGTCATAATATGTATGACATCATGAATTATTACTATATTTTGTAGCCCTTTTAAATTTAAGTTGACTTCTATTTCACAATACTAATAAAAGAATTGTTGATTTGGTTTGTCAAAAGTAGAATACAATAATTTTATGTTCTTTATTTTTGTGAGATATTATTGTATTGATAACAATTATTGATTTGAATGGTTGTTTAATGTTTTCATATCAAAATTTATCATGCTATAGAAATTTTTACAATGGATTAGATTGTATGTAAAAATTAATAGATAATTGTTCTATTTGTATTGAAACATTACAATTATTTTTTTCAATTGTGGTTTAAGTTATCATTATATAGGCTTTGAAATTAGTAATGCAAATGATGGTTCACTGCATGGTTATAAACTTTTTTATTTCATATAAGTTGAAAAAATATATTAGGATATACGTAGCCCCAACAATAGACATAGAATCTTTACTAAAAGAAGCACCAAAAGAAACTAAACTATAGACTCTAGAGCGTATAATTAAGTAGGTTTGAAATTTAAAAATTGTATTATATTACATGTGGAAACTAATATATAATTAGTTTGTTTAATTGCAACCATCGTAATTATATCTTTCAATTCAAATTAAACAAATCATTATAAGACTTAAAATCAATGATTTAAATAGTGGGTCAATGTGATCCTATAAGACTTGCTTATTCCATACAAATTAAATAAAGGTATTAGGTTGTATGTATAAAGTAAACATATGATTAGTTTGTTCACTTTACTGGGGCTAGTAATTATAATTCGTGATTACCGGTAATTCATAATAAATATTAACATCATTTTTGAAATGTTAGGTTTTTATATCATTAAGCAATAAAGTGTTGAAGTGGAGATATGCTAATATCATACGTGTGGTTGCAGTTACAGACGCAAATGGGCATCACTATAAGTCAAAAGATGTTGTTGATATTTGAAATGGAAGGAGTTTTCTTCCAATCGTACACCAAAGATGAACAAAATTGTTATATTCAAAGAGAACTAGATTGGCAATTCGGTGATAGGTCCTATTTTTTAAGGCCTTTTCATTCAGAATTGTTAAAATATTGCTTAAAAAATTATGATGTTGCAATATGGACATTAAATGTCACTGGAAAGTACATTCGACAAGTACTTGATAAATCAAATATTGATATAGAGGAATTTAAATTTGCATGGAACAGGTCTCATTGTCATTTGCAAACAAAATTAGAAGCAGGGAGTACAATACAATTTTATGAGAAAAGGTTGACTAATGTGTGGTCCCAATATGGAGATAATTATCAAAAATCAAATGTATTGCTAATAGATACAACAAAGCATACTTCTCAATTCATCGGATATCGATCAAACCACATCTTGATAAAAGCCTATATAGGAAAAGAGCAAGATACTTGGCTTATGCATATTTTATTCCCCTTTCTTAAGACACTTCATCGTATGAAAGAGAAACGTGAGTACATTTGAATGTTCAATAGAACATGTGCTTCATTGTAGTGGATGAAGATAATTTTCTTTATAAATTTGTTCACAAGTACATTCCAATTTTTTAATGCAATTTGAACATAGTTTTTCTGAATCAATTTGTATGATTTTATATCTTTTGGAATCTTATATGGGAATTTTCAATTTTATTTTATTTTTAGGAAAAAAATCAGAACTTTTTATTAATGAAAAAAAATTACAATGGGAATTGTCAATTATATTATTATATATTTCTATGATTATTTATAATTATTTTTGCAATGACTTTGTTGTATCAATTTTTTTTTGCTAATATGTGTGCGTATGTGTGTTCTTAAATGAATTATTTTCCATTGAAATCATCTTACACGAACCATCGAGGCATGATTGTATTTTTATTGACTTGTATTTACTTATATGCATAATACTCATATATAATTGTGAAATAAGTTTTGAAATAGAGCTCATTGCAAACAAAAGTGCAATTCTTATTGAATAAATTATAATAATTTACTTATAAATGCTACAAGCACTATTGACTATTCAAGCTAATGGGAAATGTGTCATAAGAAAATGACTTGAAATGTTTGAAGCATAAGATATCTGATTTCTCAATCCATATTTTACATAAATTTATATACTTTAATCAATTAATGGTTGTAATTAAAATCATATATTATATAGAAAATCAACAACACTCAAAGTTCGTTATTGACCTTTTACCTATAAAATGCATTAACATGAGTGCATAAATGTGATATTTATTGTTTGAGATAAAAATCTATTATAAATAATTTTGCATTTCTAAATAAAAATATATAATTAATGATAATGATTGCTAAGTGGACTATCAAGGTTTGATTGGATGCTATCATAGATAAATTATGTCTTTGAACTTTATTTGAAGATTTTTTTTTTTGTATTTTAAATAAACTGAAATCATATCATATGAGTCATAATTTTTTTATTAATATTTTTTTTAAATCAATGATTTGCGTATGTAATCATCTATCCCATATAAGTTAATAATGAATCCATTTATTGACATTTATTTGTCTACTGTAATGAGTACTAATTTCATATTGTATTTTTTTTTAAAATAAAAATCCATGTAAAACAAAAATATCTTCTTAATAAAACATGGAAAAATTAATTAAAAACGTGTTAAGTGGGCCATCTAGATTAATTAAAGAGATAGATGATAAATATTTGTATTTACACTTTTTGCACCATAAGACATTTATTTTCCCATCCATTTTAACATATTTTCATTTTCAATTCTTAAATAATTTACTTGTAATTTAAACAATCTCATAGAATCCACCATGACTCGAAGCTATTTATTGTATTCTATTTGGTTATATGCATTAATGGAAGTTTATAAATGTGATATATTTTTGAAATGTAGCTCCTAATGTAAACAAATATAATTTTTTTATGAAACAAATTAAAAGTAATGGATACTAAGTTATAATCGGTCTATATAAAGCCATTTACCAACTTTTATTTGCTTATCATGAAGTTTAATATAAGTGTATAAATGCAACATTGTTTTTTGAAATAAAACTCCATGTAAAATGAAATGTTTTTCCTAACAAAACATGAAATAATTAATTGATAATGAATAGTAAGTAGATTCCTCAAGTTATCTTAAGATATTGGTCATAAATAAATGGAGTAGTCTTTAGTGCGACTTTTTGGAGTTTCTGGTGCCTGAATCCAGTGAAAAAATTTAAAGTAAAATCTTGCTTTTTGTTATTTAAATTAGTTTTTTTTACTGTAAATATAGATTCAACACCCTAAATAACCTCTAGGACACTTCGATTGTGCAAGTTACCCATCAAATTTCTGCTTTCAATAAATTCTTGCCGGATTTTAAAGAAATTAGACCGGAAAAATTCACCAGAAAAACCTTCAAAAAGTCGCACTAAAGACAACTCCTAAATAAATGTATTTCAACTTTTTACAACATACACCATTTGATTTTCTCATCCCTATTAGCATTTTGTAAATTTTGATTCGTAAATAAATCATTTATAATTGAAATCATAAAAGCCAACTAGACATAAAGCATGACATATTAAATTTTATTTAGTTATATGCATTGATACAAGGTTATAAATGTATTATATTTTTGAAATAAAGCTCTTAATGTAATTAAAGATACATTTATTAGAAAAAATAATAATTTAAAATCAATCGATGATGAGTTCTAAGTGGTTTATTATATTTTCAATCGGTAATTTTTTATATCTATACATTTTTAAATCAATTACTTTTATATACAATCATGCCATATAAGTCGATAAGTCAAGAAACAATCGATTGATTTTTATTTACCTATCACGTGATTTAATATGAATGTATAAATGTGACATTGTTATTTCTAATAGAAAACTCTATGTAAAAAAATGTTTTTTATTAAAACATGGATTGATTAATTCATAATGTCATGCATTAAGTAGAATATTCAGGCTCATTCAAGAGTTGCATCACAAATGAACATCTTTATTACCTATCATGTAGTTTAATATGAATGTATAAATGTGACATTTTTATTTCTAAAAGAAATCTCTTTGTAAAAAAAATGTTTTCTATTAAAACATCATTGGATTAATTAATTCATAATGTCGAGCATTAAGTAGACTATTCAGGCTCATTCAACAGTTGCGTCACAAATGAACATCTTTAAACTTTTTTCCACCATATGACATGATTTTCCCATTAAGATTAACATTCTGTAAAAATCAATTATTAAATAAACTATTTGTAATTAAAATAATCTCATAGAAGTTAACAAGGCGTGAAGCTATTTATTGTATTCCATTTAGTTATATGTATTGATACAAGTTTATAAATGTAATATTATATTTTCGAAATAAATCTCTTAATGTAAGTAAAGATACATCTTTTACAAAACTAATTAGAATTTATTGATAATGGGTTTTAAGTGGCTTATTTAGATCACATGGAAAATCATGTGTAATAGATAAATGACTTTTAATACATATTTAATATTCAAAATTAATATTTTAATGATAAATTATTAGTAGTTACATTAAGTATTTAATAATTAAAGAGCATGAAGACTATATAAATTTAAACTAAAATCCATATTAAGTTGTGTTTCACACTTAATTATTCCCCATTAACAATTCTTATAATTTTCTCCTCTTGGTGAAAGTACAATAGGTTGTGGGAAATGGGGTTAGAGTCGTCTAACACAAAAATCAAACATCGATGACTCTATTATGTTATCCATAACTATAATATATTTCTTGGATGTTAGGCATATTAATATGATTTACCTTAAATAAATTGTTTCTAAGATTTCTTTTTTACACTCTTATTGTGAATTTATACTATTGTACCTAACAACCCCATGTTTGACCTATTCATGGTCTCTAATTCTTTTGACATTCCTAAATTATTTTTATCTTAACTTAAGTTAATATGATGATTTACAAAAGAATGAATGTTGTTGAAGGCCTCGTAATAGAAAACTTCCAAATTTAATGAAATATGTGTTCAATCACATGTGTGAAGAATGAGTCTATGTTATCATACTCTTTCATACAAAGAGTTTCAAAATCTCTTCTCAGCATTTGAATTTGTGTTGTTTTCACCTTTGCCATGCCTTGATAGGAAGCCTGCAGGGTATCCCATGTCTCCTTAGACTTTGTTGCTTCTGCAATCCTTGGGAAAATACTCTCATGTACTGCTTGGAAAATATAGAAGAGGGCTTTGGAGTCCTTCTTATTTTCTCTCAACAAATCTCTTTGTGTTTGTGTCAAAGCATTAAGTGTTGTTGCATCTGCGGGTTCTTAGAAACCATTATCCACCAGCTCCCAAATATCTTTTGAAGCAAACATGGCCTTCATTATAATGGCCCAATAATCATAATTCTTCCCATTGAACTGTGGTAGTTGGGGATTCTAGTCATGCTTGTGCCTGATGTTGTCATCTTGACTGTGTAAACACAAACTTTCTCACTGTTGTAAAAGCTTTCTCACTGTTGGAGACTTATGTTTCTACAAACAATCTTACAATTTCTTCAGTAAAGAGAGCTCGTTCTTTCACTGAGAGCCTGGATCTGCTCTGATACCATGTTGGAATTCTGGAATAAAACAATACACATAGGGATGTGTTCCCCCACAACATAGAGAATGCACAAATAATGCGAAAATAACAGTCAAACATAGACATACAGCGAATTACACAAAAGAGGAAATTTATTCAACTCTTCTCTATTTCAATTCATTCCATTCTCTTTAACATATGAGAAATTACACATGTTTTTATACAAAATGGCTGAAGCCTGAGCGTTTAAAGAAATTTAATGCGAGATCAGACGTTTAACAACAAAATCGTCCTCGGCTCTGTTTGGCTGCTTATACACGAAAATGCATACACAGAACACAAAATAGCGGACCTGAAAATTCATGCAATGCATTTCAGAAAGCACATCACGTCTGGCGCTTCATCGCACATTAGCGATCTTAACATTTATCATATGTGCGATATGAGAAAACATTAAACTTTGCGATGTGCGATGTGACGTGGCACATCACATCGCATCCAAAACATAATAATCTGCGGGCGCTATCCGTTAACACCTGAGCTTTGTGAGGTGCAATCTGCGCTATCCTCCTGAGCTTGCCACGTGCCCCTTTTGTGATCGTATCGCAAATAACTTAAAACAACTTCTGGGCGGCTTTAAAGTTAAGACCTAAACTTTTCGAAGTGCGGGCTGCGAACGACTTAAAGGCGATAAGTGCGAAAATACAAAAGGTAAGGAAATAACGGAGATACAAAGTTTTGTCGCGTATTGAAAATGCGGCAAAAGGTAAGGTGGGTCCCGCCGGATCGCATTGGCAAAAACATAAGTTTCGTTGCGAGCTTAAGAGTCTAAACAATAAATTTTGCGAAGTGCGGGTGGTGACGTGAAAAAAAACTTAGTAAGTGTGAAATGCGTAAAACAAGGGAAATGACGGAATACAAGGATTTCATGGTTTTGCAAAATGCGGTAAGGTTGAGGTGGGTCCCACCACTATCACATCAGTGGGGAAATAACTTCAGCGGAAACCTTAAGGGTGTTTAAAAATGTTGCGTATTTAATCGCTGTGCAAATCGGGTAAGTAATACGGCGTAAGAAATTTAAACGCAAAGTGTGGGCTCGTGTATCCGTTTGTTGATTTTGCGTGGATTGAGAGAAAGCATTTCCAGGTTTGCAAACTGGGTTGTGTCCTTCCCTGCAACAAAAATTCAATGAAGTGTGGGTTGCCGCCATTGTTTATTCATGGCGGTGGCTGGGAGTAATTCCAACACAAATTGATGTATGTGAGAGTTGTTAAGTCACCAAAGGATTTTGGCAGCCCCTGCAATTTGTAGCATCTGGTTAGCTTGAAATGTTTCACGGACGACAAATCACAAAATTCATCTAGCAACATCACTAGATGATTTCCCTCATATTTTGCAACCAGCGCCCCCTCTCTTTTCATAATAATTTCCAGTACCCTTTGCGTGACCTGTTCCAAGATATTTTTGGTCCCCACCAAAGAAAGGCCCCAAACGCTTTCAATAGTAAGGGAAAACCATCACATGTCTTTAAAACACCATCTACAACTCTTACAAATCGTGGTAGTGGATGTGCCAGGGGGAAGAAGGCATGCCAGCAAAAAAATTGTTGGGAATCTTCTCTATTTAGTCCCATTAAATGATAAATAGATGAATATGTTATTCCTACACTAATAAGAACATCCTTTTGTGACGAGAAGTAACCAAAATCAAACTCCTAGGGTGAAGGACAAACTTAATTGGAAAGAACCCATGGAGTTTATCAAAATGATTAACATCATCTAAACTATCAGAGCATGACAAGACCAGAGATTCTTTTTTAGTATCCCTACACCTTCTTCGCACTTCAAAATTTTGATATCATGATCTATATGTTTTAAGTCTTTCATCAGTTGAATCCATAGTAACATGGGTACCGCTCCTAGCTATTGGAGAGCATGTACCCTATGCTCCCGCGCTCCCGGGAGCTTCGGAGCTGGTAGGAAACTTTCCAAAATCTTCGGGAGCTTCGAAGGGTACTTTGGAGCTTTTCAGGAGCTTCACTACAATAAATTTTGACGTTTCGGGTACCTATTTTGAGCATATTTTCACCTTCTGGGTACTTATTTTGAGTAGAGAAGGTACCATTTTTGTATTTTCTAAGTGATACATGATAGGTTAAGGGGTTGGACTGCATGTGCTCTATAAAACAACAAAGATGTGGAGATGTAGCAAAGGTTTCAACAAAATATAGACAGTTGCCAGTCATTCCTTGGCAGCTTCTGTTGCAAATCTTGAAGTTCAAGAATTGCAGATAAGTCTACTTTCTTGAAATCTATCTTGAAGCTTTAATGATAATATTCAACAAATTACAATGATGGTCAAAAAGAGAAAGAGTAGCATGTTAGTGAGTTTCAGTTTATAAATTTCCAAACTTGAATTTTGAAATTGAATATAATAGTGTTACATGAAATCACATAATAATCAAGCAATAATAGTCTTTTTTTTTCGGTTTAGGAGTTCCTCATTTCATTGGCAAGTTGTTGATGGTTTAATATTTTTATTTTTTCTGGCAGTGTTTCAAAGTTCAATCTTTTACATATTTCATTTCAAGATGGAATCTGCATGATAAAATTTAATTGGCAATTTTTGCATGAAAATAAATTAATTATTTTATTTTTATTTTTAATTTATATTAAATTCTAATATATTATATTATTGCGGCTTCTAACTTCAGGTTTCTTGTAAATTTAGACAAAGCTTCTAGCCATACCAGTACCGAAAACTTGTGCAACATAGATTGAATCTGCAAAGAATTTAGACACACTCTTTCTGCACTTTCTTTCACGTCATATAGAAAAGAGGTTCCATCATCAGAACTCTTGAAGGTTCAGAAATGCATTATCCAACGTAGTTTTTCCAACTCTGCTCACACCCACAACCCCCACGACCTTGGGAGCAACCCCCCACGACCTTGGGAGCCTCCACACGCTCCTTGTGTTGTGATCGCACAAGCTTTTCGAATTCCTCAATTGTTTTACCCAACCCAGTTTCAGGTTTTTGGAACCGCTTTCAACAGACTTTGAACAACCTTATCCCATAACTCCTTATATTCAGTGCATATTAATAATTCAGAATGGAAAATCACTATTGAGAAAATCTTAGCTAAATTTCCATATAGCTATCAATCCAACAAACAAAAATAATAGGGATTGGGAATGTGGGAGATCCTCACAGATTCCACGCGTAGAGCTCGAAGACGCTTACACCTGCAACGCGATTCAGCGCGTCTCTCCAATTCTGTTAATGTTTACCCAGGGCATCAACATACCCTCCCTGTTTGTATTTTCCAGTCCACCGAATACAGGAAAAGACAAACAGGGACCTGAGTTCGCTATGATGACGAGCTCATCGAGGCACCGTTTCGATCGCGCATAGTCTGTAGAGAAGATGGATATATGGACGCAAGCGTCTCGAGTAACAGTTTCTCTAGAAGGTCTCGGATAACGCAAGGCCTTCCATCTGCTGTCCCACTGAAACATTAACATAGGTAAAGCTCGCAATCCGTAATACAAAAGGTCGTATACTCCACGTCTCAGCTGTATAAACACTTCGCAGCAGGAGGAGGAAGGAAAAGAAGTAGAACAATTTTGATGGGCAAAGGTTGATAAGCGTGCCATTGCCAATCACTGGAGTTTGGATGGAAATGGATTCAGAGAAATGAAGTTGATGTGCGCAAAAATAAGCTGAAATTGCTGCTAGGTGTAGTTTTTAACCACAACGCATCAACGCGCTTACTTCCAAACACGCGTTACAGACGTTTAGGTTTTTTTCAGGTTTGTTTAACTGGTAGTTTTAAAAACTTATAAAATAATCTAGAAATTCCAGTATGAAAAATTCAGATATAAATTCCATTATGACTTCATTTGGGGGAGGTCATGGACACGGCACATAAGGTTTTGGTTGGCCACGTTCGCGATCAGAAGTACAATCAGAAGTACAATCTGGGTCGCCTCCACCTCTCTCTTAATGAGATTTGGGGACCGATTATGGAGGATCTTCTTATGGTCTTACCCTTCCTCGAGGCTGGTTTGCCCTTCGATTTCAGCGTCCAGAATAGGTGCCCTCGGTATTATCCAAATCATGGCATATTGAGCAAGACCCAGTGATGCTCAAGCGATGGAGCCCTCTTTTTTATCCGGAGCGCGAACAATTGGGCGTTGGGCCGATATGGGTTCCACTTCCGGGCCTTCCCCTACATTTCTGGTCAGAGGACATCTTGAAGTATATCGGCAACTCTCTAGGTACATTCCTAGACTATGACAAATCCTTTATGACTACAGGCAACATGACCAGGGCTCGAATACTAGTTCACCTAGACACTAGAGAGGGATTGGAGGAAGCTATCACTCTGCGGTGGAGGCAATTCGTCCGTGTACAGACCTTGGATTACGAAGGAGTACCATTCCGCTATGGGCGATGTCATGCGGTCGGTCATCTATATAAGGAATGCCCCCTCCTCCCTCGTCCAAAGGAGCCTTCTGCACCTGTCAGCACTCTAGTGGATGTCACCCCTGGGGCTCCTCCCCCTCTTGATACCTCAATCGAAAGAGATCTGCATCTAGGACCAAGATTGCGCCCGCTCCACCTCGACCCCCATCTCCACGGATGACTCGTGCTGCGGCTGCAGCTACCAAGCTATCTTTGGGTACATCTCTCTCCACTTTTTGTGATTATCTTTTACAATCTTTTGCATCATCTACATTTGCATTGCATACATCTCCTACATCGGTGCCTCTCTAATCCCTCCTGCATATATCCTGCCCTATATCCTCTTCCCATCCTACCATATTTGATCTATCCCCCTCCGTCCCCGACCACCCCTCCCTTGATCCATTTCTTGATTCATCATCTAAGTCTCGAAGTAGCCACTCCTACTTACTCCAATCCCTCACCCATCTATTTCTAGGTATTTCTGGCAGTCTTGGCATCCTACCTTCCCTTCGCCCTAAACCTGCATGGGGTTGACACTCCTTCATATCCAAGTCTATTATCCAGGTTGGGAAGGAGGTTGTTAATGGTAAACAAAACACTTTAGATCGGGTCCTTAGAGCACGGACGACCCAACCCCTCGTTTCCTCATGAAGATTATCTCCTTCAATTGTCGCAGACTGGCTAGCTCTGCAAAAAGTTGGCTCTCCGGAGACTATTGGACTACAATCTGGTTGACATCATATTTCTTTAGGAAACCCTTGGCTCATCTGATCATATTACCAATGCTCTAAACGTTATTCGCCCGGGTTGGACCTTCCATGCCATTGATGCCCGTGGACGATCTTGTGGTATTTCCCTATAGTATAAACCCCTGTACTATCAAGTTACTCAATCTCTAGGGTGGGGAGGGTTTCTTGGGGGCTTACATATTCACTTCTGAACTTGATCAGGAATATATACTGATGAATGTATATGGTCCTTGCACTGCCCGTCTACCTTTCTGGGGAACCTACTCAATCGATCGTTCATGTTCACACACAATCTCATTATCAAAGGCGGCCTCAATTTCTCACTGGGCCTTGCGGAATCATGGGGACACCAGGCCTAGTCTGACCCTCTCTCTGAGTCCATTACTCACCTCATCGAGGATCACCACCTTGTGGACATCCCTATGCTGCATAGGCTACCTACTTGGAGAAATCGCAGATTGGGAGAGGCCTCCTTGGCCAGAAGACTAGATCGTTTCCTCCTACACGAATCTCTGGTGAACAATGCCCCTCCATTTCGACAATGGGTTGGATCTAGAGGCATATCGGATCACTCACCCATCTTCATGGAGCTAGCCCAGGGACAGTGTAAACCCTGTAGCCCTTTCAAATTTAATGCCACTTGGTTGTCACACCCGGAATACCTCAACTTGGTCTCACATTATTGGCGCTCCCACCCCCCGGCTCCTAGAACATCCCCCTCTGCACCTTTTTCAACCAAGATGATCGAAATCAAGAGATTGACAAAGACTTTGGTAAAGGCACAGAAAGCTAAGGATGACGATAACCTCAGGAGGGAGGAATCCGAGATTGCAACATTAGGGCTTGCCTTGTCTGATGGCTCATTCTCGAAGGCCACCAGAACTCTTCTCACACAATTGGAAGCGAACAGGGCTCAGATACTCAAGGATCGGGAGGAAATATGGCGTCTTAGGAGCAGAGCCACTTGGTTGAAGGTAGGGGATGAGAACACTAAATTTTTCCATCAATTTGCTAATGGGCGGAAAGCCATCAACACTCTCTGGACATTGGAGGATGATCAGGGGAACCAGGCTCAAACTTTTCACGAGCTAGCAAACATGGGAGTGAAACATTTTTGCAACCTCTACAATGTCCCACTTAATGCAAATTTGGCAGAAATTATTAAAGTTGTCGGTCTATTCCCACGGTTCATTGAACAAGATGATGAGGAAAATCTAACCTGCCCTGTCTCCATGGAGGAACTCCGGAACACTTTAAAATGGTTTCAGAAAGACAAAAGCCCTAGTCCTGATGGTTGGCCCATTGAATTCTACCTGGCGTTCTTTGAGATCCTTGGACAAGATATCCTCAACATTGTCGAGGAATGTCATTCGACTGGAAAATTATATGATGCATTCAACTCTACTTTCATTGCTCTTATTCCCAAATTTGACTCCCCTCGACTTTTCTCTGATTAGTGACCATGTCTCTCTGCAATTGTATCTATAAGATCATCGCAAAAATCATCGCTAATCGCATCAATCCCATACTCTCATATCACATCTCTCTAGAGAAATTTTCTTTCCTCCACTGAAGACAGATCCATGAGGCCATTGCAACTGCTCAGGAGGCCCTCCACTCTATCAAAAGAAAAAATATCAAGAGCATCATCCTCAAGATTGACCTTGCAAAAGCCTTCGACCATTCAAATTGGCTCTACATTCGTATGATTCTACTCATCTGGGCTTCCCCATCAATTTCATCAACTGGATAATGTGTTGTATTACCAATGTATCTTTCAGTGTTTTGATCAATGGATCTGCATCTCCCTTTTTTCATTTGGAACGAGGGCTCCATCAGGGCTGCCCATTATCTCCTCTCTTATTCCTTCTCATTATGGAAGTGCTCAACCGATCAATCTTTGAGGAAAATATTTAGGGCAGACTTCAGAGCATCAAGATAGTGTAGGGCTGCATTCTCACTCACTTCCTCTTCGTGGATGATGTACTTATCCTACTAAATAGATCCATTGGAGACTCCTTATCATTGTCGGTGACATTGGCATCTTTTAGTATTGCCACAGGAATGATGTACAATGCTAAAAAATCTACCATTTCAGTAACAGGTTGCTCACTGCAAGAGAGGGCCTTGGCATTGAACATATTCCCATTTACCTTACTTGGCATTCAGGATGATTTAAAGTACCTGGGTTTTCGGTTAAAACCTTATGATTATCATATTGTTGACTGGTCCTGGCTTATTGCAAAACTGGAAAAGCGTATTTTCATTTGGCATCACAGATGGTTATCCAGGGTTGGGAGACTCACCCTAATTAAATCGGTTTTGGAAGTCACCCCTGTATACTGGATGTCTTTAGCATGGATACCCCACAGTATCATCGCCAAGATTCAACAATTATGTAGCAGATTCCTATGGAGGGGTGTTACACAGCATTTTGTCACTGACCCTGCAATCCCCAACTCGCACAATGGAGGGTCGTTTTTGTGACCAATAAGCAGTGTCATGCTTTGCAAATACCATCCTTGCATCCCTTTTGATGAAAGCAACATTCTTCTTATTGACATTTCCCTGAGCAGAGCTGTAAAAACCCCTATTTTTTTCCTTGGCGCGAGTAGCCATTTACACCCTTGCGCTGACAGATAAATTTAACACTGAGCCCGCCCCAGTTGGCGCTCTGTGCCAGTTAGACACCCGCGCCAAGCTGTTTATGGAATGTTTTTTTTTAAATAGAGGCGGAGGTTCCATTCCAACCACCTCGGGGATGAGTCATTAGGAGTGGTTGAACTGAAACAACCACAGACTCCTTCCTTTAGTTAGTAGTTTCCACCTCCCTTGGAACTCTCCTAAAAGATATGACTCCCTCCCACCTTTGTAGGGATCCCAACCTCCTCATTTTCTTCTACACAAGAAACTATCTCTTTTACTAGAAGCTAGCTGAACGGCTAAATAGTTGAACTGGGAGAATTATACATTCTATAGCTAAGCTACTAGAGAAGATAGAATAAGAAGGATTATGTTGAAAGAGATTGAGTCGATGACTTCTAAGAGAGCTAGAGTCCAAATTCTCTGACCAACATTTGAGACGTGCTTCGTCTGAACCCCGCTGGAGGAGACTGCGATGTCGCTTTGGGAAACTCTCTTTTTCGATTGAAAGTTTGCTCCATTATCTTGCATGTTTTTGTGTCTATTTCGCTTTGGTTGAGTCATTCAATTTCAAAAACTTTACATTCACAAAACTCAAACCAGTGTTTTCCATTGAATTAGTACAATGTGTGCTTCATTTCATTGAAAATTCAAAAAATCAAAAAATATCTTTGCATTCTTTTGTTGCATCGAAAGTGAAACGTTCCTTTACATAAATAGCATTTGCCAATCTAGGAAAGAATTTCGTTTTCGATTAATTGCATTAAGGGCATTAGAAGTTTCTTCACATATTTTCCTTGCTTGCTTGTTTGAAAGATTTCTATCCTTCTTATAACTAGCATTCATCGAATTGAAATGATGTTCATTTGCATATAGTTTTCATTTGGGAAGTTGAGCTCCAAATTCGATAGGGCCTGGAAATTGAAACCTAATTTAAGATCAAGTTTAAAATTTACTCAATGAACCTAAGGAAACATTGAAACCTAACAAAACATTTCTAGTGGTCTAGGCTAGAGACGTGTTCCGGCGTCTTAAAACCTAGTAGTTGTCACTCACCTTTTGGCTTCAAACAGCGCTAGTACGGACTTGTGCTCCCCGTACTGCCGCGTATATAAAGGGAAACCCCTTTAGGTTGCAATCCCTTTATCCATAGGAAGTCGAGTTTGCTGCCTTGTAACCGTGATACACCGAACACAGCATTCGGGGAGACTACCTGCACGTACGTCAAGTCCTTGGTCATTTCTGTTTCATTTGATCACCAAGGTGTATATGGCAGTTCACGGAAACTTGGTACACCCTCTTGCTTAGAATTCCTAAGAAGTCATTTCGATCTTTTCATGACTCTTTAAATAAGAGAAGAGATCATCGAGCACTTGTCCTTTCACGCTCGTTTCAAATTGAAAGTGACTAAAGTCATCTTTTTCCTTTTTCTCAACTCTTAAAACATGAAACAGTGAATTTTGGTTTTCGTGTTATAAAATTAATCACCTACGATTACGTGCCCATTAAAAGTTTGTTACTTGGTCTGATTGATTTCCTTGGTTCTTGATTTTGGTACCTTCGATTGGTTATCTCTTTTCCTTCTTGTTCTGATATACAGTCAAAGTGGCGGAACATCCAGTTTCGTTGTCCTCACTGCCTCATAGTGGTGGTTCTTTGTCGGACACTTCTTTCGAAACCCCTCAATCCACTAGGTCTGTTGAGTTCTCGCAGCCTATTCTTCCGTCTGTCCAACCCCTTGCTACTCGATCTCCGCTTGACGAGCCAGTTGAATTCCGTTGGCCTCCTTCAAGTGCTTGGTCTGATTTTGGGGAAGAAGGAGAATTTCCTCCTCTTACATCTGGATCACCCTTTGTTGCTGCTATGGTACCTCCTAGTCCCCGTAGTTGTTTTGAAGATCTTACATTGGACTCAAATGTGGATTCCTCCAATTCTGTTGGCAGTGAAGGAATTCTTGTTTCCACAAGAGAATATCAACTCTTTCCTGAAGATCTCTCTCATGCCTCCACTCAATCTTCACCACTGTCGGTCTCACTTCCACTTGGATATAGGTCTCTAAGTCAGATTATGTCTGGCATTGCCTCTATTGCGCAATCTAGTGCAGTAACTCCTCCTCCGAGTTCGGTCCTACCTTCGTTGGGTCTATCACCTTCGACTCCTGGTTCGTCAGCTACTGTCACATCTGTTCCAATTCAAACAACGGTTTGTGTGGCTTCTAGTTTAGTTTCCACTACTCATGTGATTCCTAGTGGTCTTACTTTTGAATAATATCTGTTGGTTGTTCAGCAGCAAAGTTCTCAGGGTTCTCAGTAGTCTCAGGCTCCTGCTAATCCTCGATTCCATCACTATGATGCTATTGGTAATCTCGTATATATCTATCCACACCATTATGATGTGTATGGTAATCCGGTCTATTTGCCTCTTATTGATCCTTATCAAGATGTTTTTTATCCTTATCATATTGTTACTCATCTGGGACCTACTCTGCCTATGCAACCCTCTGGCTTACAAGGACAACCCTCTCAGGGACAACCTTTAGCTCAACAGGGCCCTGCTTCTGGTCCACAGGGACAACCATACAGTCCACAAGGCCAACCTTTACAAGGAAAGCCTTTGGTCCAACATGGACAACCCTCTAGTCTTACGGGTCAACCTTTGAAACAACCAGGATCCTCTTTTGGTCTTGGGGGGGAAAATTATCCGTCACAGGGACAACCTGTTGCATCTTAATCATAGCCGCACGTTCAGTATGGCCTAAATATTGTGCAACCAGGACAACCCTTTGGTCCTTCTCCGGGTCAACCTGGTCATTAGGGACAACTTGGTCTGTCGCAACGATCAAGCCAACCTTTCCCACAAGGTCAACCTGGTGGCCCTCAACAACCATTTCAACAACCGGTTCAACCAGCTCAGCAACCGTTGCAACCTGCCCACCAACAAATTCCTTCGTTTCCGCAGCCGATTTTACCTGTTCACCCTGCTCAGTAGCCTGCTCAACTTGCTCCGCAAGGTCAACCTACGCAACCGCAGGGCGCTTATTATCCTCAAGCCTCAAATCAACCAGTATATAGCGCACCTCAGATTCCTTACCCTCAAAATCAACCTGTGTATCAGCAACTTCAAAGTCACACTTACATTCCGCAGCAGAATCCTTATGCTACTCAACAAGGACCTCAGTGGTCTGCGTCGACTCAATATCCTGGTCCTCAACCCCAGTATCAACCGAATTATCCTGTTTTTAATCCCTATGATCCGAATCCTATGGGACAAAATGTATGGGGACAGAATCCCGCTCGGACTGGGTGGAATGTACATGCAGGTCCTTATCAAAGACCTCCGATGACTTTTAATACTCAATTACCGTTTCTTGCTACATTAGAATTACCCGATGTGTCAAAGTTGACAAATGATCCTATTCTTCATAATCCATATTGGCCTCCGGTTCCGACCAATATTCCTAGTGATTGTCCTAAATTTAAGGGTAAACCTGGTGAAGACCCCCAAACGCATGTTATGACTTACCACTTGTGGTGTTCTTCTAACTCTTGGGTTGACGATTCTATTCGTCTCCGCCTTTTCCAGCGAACTCTTATTGGTGCCAATGCAAAGTGGTACATTGAGCTATCTCATGGAGTTTTCCAAGATTTCAATTCTTTGGCCATGGCATTCCTTAGACATTTTCAATTACCGATCCGCTATGAGACCGGGACGCATCTCCTCACTTCATTGAAATGGGACCGAGCTACTTATATCTCATATCATATTCATGAGTGGTGGTGCCGTCGTCGCATGATCAAATTTAAGATACTTGATCAGCTTCTGACTCATTGGTTCACTACCTCCTTTGTCAATCAGATTTCCAAAGACATTGCTATGGGTGCATGTGTAACCAAGGAACAAGCCATTTCTTACTCCCAGTACCTTGATCTCGTGTACTCTCAGTCTGGCGCATTATATGATATCTTGCCTGATGCTGATCGACCTGGAACTTCTAAACCGCCAGTGACTCCATCCGTTGATGGTATTATTGGTTCCGTATCGCAGACTTCTCAAAAGTCTCCTTCATCTAACTCTGGGAAGCAGAAGTCTACTTCTTCCAATAACGTAGCTTCTCAGTCCACTTTGAATTCTGGCACACCCATAGAATTGAATGATGTTCAGGCCAATCCTACAGATAACACTTCCAAAGGTAAGAAGAAGGGTAAAGGTAAGGCCAAATCCGATACCCCGAAACAGGATTCTCCAAAACCTCGTTCTACTGATAGTTCTCAATGCAAAACGAAGTATCCTTGTTTGATTTGTGATGATGAGCACTTCACCAAGGACTGTCCTCGATGGTCTGAAGTGAGTCGATTGCTCAAAGGCACCCAAGGAGCTCCGACTGTTCTTAAATAACCTTTCCCTCAGCAGACCCAGATGGTAGAGCACCCTCAATCCTCTACTCCATCTGGTTCGCAAGTGTTCATGATGAACGGTTCTACACCTGTTTCTATTGCTACTCAATCGAAAGATTATTCTGGTTCGTGTCAAGCAGTAGGGAAAGAGATCGTTGATGGTCCTCTTCCTCCTCCTCCTATTTTTGGCCCACTTGAGATTGAACGGCCTAGCGCCGAATCCATTCTTCGACTGCCTTCCAAAGGCATACTCTGTAAGTCTTCGTACAATCCTAACGCCCGTGTCGCTCAGCATTACAGTATTTTTGAGTATTTGGCTCAAGCGCCATCCGCAATGTCTGCGTTAGAAGTACTTCAGAGTTTTCCATCGCAACAGAAGGCTTTGCTATCTGCGATAGGTGGGATTGATCCTGCCGATACTAGTTTCTTGCTTTCGATTTAGAGAATTTTATCCCGCGACTCTTGCACCAAATTGTGCTCATCATTCAAGTTGGTATTAATGGTTTGAATATTCACCGGGCAGTCGTGGATGAGGGTGCATCTACCTGTGTTATGTCATCTACTTTTTGGAAATCCATTAATTCTCCAGCTCTCACTTCGTCACCCAATTCCCTTGAAGCATTTGATGGAAGAGAGTCTAAACCTCTTGGTGTTCTCGCTAGTTTACCGATCACATTATAAGGGAAGACAGTCAATGTCGAGGTCGAAGTCGTTGATGCTAAACTCAATTATAATCTTCTCCTTGGTCGCAGTTGGACTCACGCCATGTTGTGCGTTCCATCCACTCTCTTTCGTGTTTTGAAATTTCCACACGAGGGAAATATTATTACTATCGATCAATTGTATTTTTTCACTTCTTCTTCCAAGAACAATGTTCCGTATGTGGATAAGATTCCTACTCCCTACGAGAGTGTAGGGCCAGGCCTTTTCAAGGATCCTACCCTCATGGGTGTTTTCCCTCTTCCACCACTAAATACTATTCAGGTCAACATGATTTCTCGAACCGATGACCCCTGGGTTATCCCTTCTCCTGAACAGATTGATTCGTTCGTAGATTTGATGTCGTTGAGTCCGATTGAAATTGATTGTTGTGAACTCATTGCTGCATCGGACACTCCTTCCTCTAATTTTGCTCCTGCGAGCATGACTCTTGACACCTATTCTCAATCCCCTTGGCTTGGTGATTTTGATTCACCATATCCTTTGAAATAAGTGTTTCCTTCTAATGAGGCTATCGTGGAAACCCTGTCTCTTGATGATTTACTGTGGGATGATGGTCATCATCGTTCCTTGTTTCTACCAAGTCTCGGGGCCATGTCTACCTGCCTTGAGCATTTTGCCTCTCGTGTTCCTTCTCCTCCGCTTTAAACACATGTTCAAGTCCATGAGGTTTTTTCGAAAGGTAACTTGAGTAACATCACTCAGACAATGCCTATCGACATTTCCATTAAACCGGGAATCGTCAAGAACATCCATATTGGGGTTACTTGTTCTTCGGATGAAGTGCCAGTTTATACTAGCCTTTTTCACGAATTATGTGATTTCTTCGCATGGTCCTATGAAGAAATGCCTGGCATTGATCCTAGCATCGTGGTACATGAGATTCCTACTTACCCTGGTTCGAAACCTGTTCGTCAGCGTCTTCGTCCGGTGCATCCTAGGAAATTTGTTGCCATTAAGGCTGAAGTGGAAAAGCTTCTCAAAGATAATTTCATTTATCTGATTCCATTGACAGAATGGGTCTCTAATATTGTTCCTGTAGACAAGAAACAGGGCACTATTCGTGTCTGTGTTGACTATCGTGATATCAATCGAGCTTGTCCTAAGGATAATTATCCTACTCCCTCCATCGATCAAATTGTTGACGACTGTGCCGGGAGTGAGATTTTTTTCCCTTATGGACAGTTTTTCGGGTTATAATCAAATTAACATTCTCCCGACTAATCAACACAAGACTAACTTTATCTATCCTTGGGGCATCTTTGCATATAAGAAGCTTCCTTTTGATTTAAAGAATGTCGAGGCCACATTTCAGCGCGCAATGTCTTATGCCTTTCATGATATTCGTCACATCGTTCAGCCTTATCTAGATGACCTTCCGGGCCATTCAGCTAAGCGTAGGGACCATCCTGACCATCTTCATCATATTTTTCTTCGTTGTAGACACTATAACATTCAGCTTAATCTGCATAAGTGTTTCTTCTGCGTCGATTCCGGTAGAATCTTAGGGTTTATCATTTCCAAAGACGGGATTCACCTGGATCCTCTCAAGGTTGAGGCTATTATTAATCTCCCCTCTCCTTCCTCATTGCATCAGTTGCAGAGTTTACAAGGGAAAGCTAATTTCTATGCCGTTTTATACCTAACTATGCCAAAGTAGCTAAAGGATTCACACGATTATTAAAGCAGGGCGTTCCTTTTTATTGGGATGAAATCGCTCAGAAATCTTTTGATGTGTTGAAAACATTGTTGGTCAATGCTCCTCTCCTCTGCCCTCCAGATTATCATCGTGATTTTTCCCTTTATTTAGTTTCCACTTTCAGCACAATTGTCATGGTTTTGGTACAAGACGATGCTGATGGTCATGAGCATGTTATTTATTACTTGTCTCGTAACCTTCTCGACCCCGAAACGTGTTATGCCTACGTCGAGAAGTTAGCATTGGCTACTGTTCAAGAAGTTCAATGTTTTCGTCATTATATTATTTGGAGTACAGTGACGGTGATTTCTGAATGCAACCCCATGACCTACATATTGTCTTGACAATTGCTGGGGGGAAATACTCAAAGTGGATTGATATCCTCCAAGAGTTTGATTTTGAATTTACTGTTGCCAAATCTAAGAAATCATTGGTCTTTTCTGATTTACTCTGTTCTCTCCCTTCCGACTCCGCTCCTTCTCGTTCTGAGGAATCCATTCTAGACGATTCGCTTTTCTTGATTAGCACCCTTGATCCTCGGTACAGTGATATCATCATTTATCTCCAAACTTCATCTTTTAGATCTGAGTTGACAAAGGATGCCCGCCGATGCATCCGCCATCAGTCGCAACCTTATCGTATAGTTGGAGATACTCTCTATCGTATTGGAGTCGATTCCATACTTCGGCGATGCTTGACTCTCGAGGAAGCCAAGAAAGCTTTGAATAATTGTCACAGTGGCTCCTGTGGCAGTCACATGTCTGTTTATGCTACTGCATAGAAGATTCTTCGTGCTGGTTATTTTTGGCCTTCTATTTTCAAAGACTATATTGTCGCAGTTCGCAAATGCCATGATTGCGAGATTTATCAATGTAAATTGTATGCACCACCCGTTCCTCTTCATCCTATCATTACCGTTGGTCTCTTTGCGAAGTGGGGCATAGATTTTATGACGTGTAACCCTCACTTAGCCGGGGGGCATGCTTATATTATCGTAGCTGTGGACTACTTCACCAAATGGGCCGAAGCAATGCCTACACTTGTCCCTGATGGTAAGACAACTGCTCAGTTCATATTCAATCACATTATTGCTAGGTTTGGTGTCCCTCAAGCCATCGTTACCGATCATGGTTCCCATTTTCGACATTATATGGTGGTGGAGTTGACTTCTAAGTTGGCTCAAGCCAGCAGCAGGGTTAAAGAAGGCGTGAGCAATTTCTTATGTGGTCCCTCCAACGTATGATTGGGATCCACAAATCAAATTGACATCTCATGTTATTTTCGACTCTTTGGGTGTATCGAACCTCAGTTAAGAACGCAATCGGGTTCACTCCTTTCCAGTTGGTTTATGGCCTAGAAGCTACTCTCTCGATTGAATGTGAAATACCTTCGCTCAAGTTGGTTGTTGAATTACTGCCGAATACGTCGCCAGAAGAAGAGTGTCTCCTTTATTTAGAAAGGCTGGATGAAACCCGTTGTTTTGATGCTTTTGTTATTGAAGCACAGAAAAAGCGGGTCAAAGCTCATTTTGATCAGTTAGTTTCCCCCCGTTCTTTCGTTGAAGGAGATCTCATCCTCCTATATGACAAAGTTCGTGATAAGCTGGGGGTAGGAAAATTTCAACCTATGTGGCATGGGCCCTACATCGTTAAATGTGTGTTGCAAAATGGGGCCTATGAGCTAATTGAGTACGAAGGTCATCCTCTTGAACAACCCAGAAATGGGTTTTATCTCAAAAAATATTATGCGTGAGTCATTCATGCATAATAGGTGTACATAGGTGTTGTTTTAATTTTTGTACATGTTTTTGGTTTGGTGTGCTTTATGAGCGTTTTCCTGCTTATTGGGTCTTGCTTATTGTGCAGATGTCTATTACCCCTTATGTCGGTTTCACGGATGGTGCTTCCCGCAGTACCAAGAATTTGTCTTCTGCAGCCTGGGTAATTTATGATCATGCTGGTGAGTTGATGGATCTGCAAGGTATTTGTCTAGGACGAAATACAAACAATTTCGTTGAATATAGCGCTATCATTGAGCTATTAACCGAGGCGATCAACCTCGGCATACGTGCATTACTTGAAAATCTAGATTCACGGTGTGTCGTTCTGCAACTCAATAATCATTATTCAGTTAGAAATCCGCACATTCTAAGATTGTATTTACGTGTTCGTTTGTTGGAAAGAAATTTTGATTTTATTACCTATCAACATATTCCTAGACGAATGAACACATTAACTGATACAGTGGCTAACATTGTATTAGATAGACATTTGCATAATTTGTAAAAACATCATCATATGTAAAAGATCCATGTAGGGAAATAGATGTGTGTGTGTGTGTGTGTGTGTGTGTGTGTGTGTATATATATATATATATATATATTGCATGTTTGCAGCCGTGTGCATCATAACTTCAAAAAATATATGTGTGTTTCTGTTACATCCCGAGACATCATGTCTCTCAAATATGCAGATAAAATAAAACCTAGGTGTCTAATCAGCATGGTGCTTGTGATAACATGTCATTGCCCGTACTAGCCGCCTCAGCAACCGGTGAATTCGGCTGGGCACCCCTATGGTATGTCTCTGATAGGCGCGAGGAACATCGTCAAAACGTGCATAATCCAGGACTCCTCGTGTGATCCCCTCCAGCTTGCACACTATCTCATCTTCCTCGCCGCCCTTGCCTTGAGGGTCGAAATCGCGAGGGATTCGCCTCGCTATCGGTGACATGCCAGCAGGTCTCTCTGGGCCAACGTCTGCAATTACACGGGTTTAATGTTAGAACATGCATAGATAAAAAAAACTCATAAAATTTAAAAAATGAGTCTCACCCAAATCTTCATCCCAATCCTCTCCCTCTGGGAGTGGGAGGTCTGAATCATCAGTGAAATCTGTACCAGAGTAGGGCCAGTCCTCCACGATAATCAGTTGTCGGCGAAGCCAATCAAAGAATTTAGGTCTCCAGGAGATCTGTTGACCTCCCCTGCCCTTGGCATCAGAGCTGCCCATCGAGCCATTCGTGGTTCTCTTGCTAGTGGTGTGGGGACTATGACCTCTTGTCGCTGAAAAATGGGTAGTCATTCCAAGAAGAACGATACCAGAATAGATCCATAACCAAATTGTTTCAGTTTGGTCTTCTTGCATTTTTTTAGCTGGCGCTTCATGTTTATTGTCACAACCACTGCCCAGTTGTAGATGGTCGGTGCCAAGCAGTGTACAGCAAGAAGCAACTGTGTCTTTGTTGCTTCATGCGGTGCTTGTGACTCCGCAGCTCGTGTGATGGTATGTAGCACCACTCGTAGTGTCAAATCTAGGATAGTTTGAATATCAAATTTCCCACTACCTGATCCCTTCCGTGCTCCTGGACATACCCTGTCTATCACCATGGTCATGTTTTTCATGCAAGGCCGGGTGCCAGTTAGGATTGGTGCTGCTCCCCTCTGCGATAATCCTGTGATGAAATACACGTCAGAGACATCAATCTCAAGTTCTTGATCCCGAAGGATGAACTTCTCTTGATTTTCATCCCAAATGCTGACCAGATACTGTAATAAATCTGGTTGGGCTCAGAGACATGGTGTTAGGAAGAATTTTTTCGGACCACAGTTTCTGAGAGCTTCCATGACTCTCTCATTTTCCATGGCCAGCTCATCTTCTTCACTATGTTCCCGTTCTTTCCATTCGATGACCATTTTGCCTCTTTCTACCTACAAACACATTCATATGAGTGGTATTAGTCAATTTTGAACCTTAAATTTGTAAATAATTGGGGTATTTGATCAGCATTTTGTCTGGAAATGGTTTGCACTACTGTTTCCAAAACAGTCGTTCCAATGGGCACGCCCTAGTGTAAAAAATCGGGTGGTTAGCGCGACTCCGTGCCTGAAACCCGCGCCAACCGCCGGGCCCTAATTTTTACATTTCCTCCCCCAAAATTCGAAATTGACAATTGCAGGAAGTAAGAAATGACTTAAAATGATGAGAGGGATCTCGGCTCTTACCTGGAGTTGACGGATTTGCGATTGGTCTGCTGGATTGGCCGCTATCGTCGCCGCAAGATTGCACAGTAAAATGGGTAACTATTGCTCCACGAGAGGTAAAAAGTGAAAAGTAATTATTTTTACCATTTTATAACTTTTTCACAACCCTAATTAGGTTTTAAGGCATGTTTTTCGATTACTTTATTATATTATTTTCGAGAAATTGGTTTTACACATGTCTCTTGTGCAGCAACAGGTTTTTCATGCGATAATGATGAAGTAACGAGTTATATTTTATACTTTTTCAAACTCGGTAAAAACATGAAAAAGTCACTACTGGAGTCATCTTTCAACTCTTTTCTGACTCTATAAAAATTGAAAAGATTGTCGAGATTCTTGTCGTTTTGAACTCGTTAAATGGATGCGAAACGATATCTACCCAGTGTCTGTTTAACCCTTTTTCGGGCTGGGATAGATTATTTATGAAAAAGGAATACCTTAGCCTATCACGACTAAGAGGTTCTCTCAGACACAGTTTTCTACCTTTTAGGATCTGTGAGACTACCTACGAAAAGGGACTGCTGGAGTTTTCTTTTCTGCCTTCTTTTCAAACTCTCTAAACATGAAAAGATGTCAAGTTCTTCCTTTGTTAGACTCGTTAAACCCTGATGACATCGGACTTCATCACCATGACGTTATTCGAGTTCTTCCTTCCTAGGGCTCGTAAAATGTACTAGGTTAGATTTGTCCGAAGGACAAACTTACATTGCAAGAATATGCTATCCCCTTCAAGCTTGTTTTAAAAAAATAACTGGGGTACTCGCTAGAAATGGTGGGGGAAAATGGAACCAAGTTTTAGTTATGTTGGCAGTATGTCGCTCTTGAACATGGCACTTGTCTGCATTTGTGTCGAGTTGGGGACATCTCATTTCGTCATTTTTGCCTCCATGGGTTTGGGTAATCTCTTTTTGACCTCTCATTTTCTCTTTGCCACGTCTTCATGACCTCAGATCCTTTGATGTCAAATACTGCCAAATCCAGTGTCGTGTTGTTAATATGTTCAAGAGAAGTTTTCCTCTGCAATTGTCAACCTTCCTCTGATCTCTTGTTGTTCCTGATCCACTTTCATTATGTTCCTCTATCTCGTGTCGATGATGTGGGAAACATTATGGCCCTCCTTAGACCGGGTCACTTTCTGTCGACTTCAACTCATTATCCAGGAATTTGATCTAGAGACTCCCTTCTGGTACCTTGGAGCCTGCATGCCTCAATGGCAGGTTTTTCGCATTCGACGCAAGGTTCACATCATTGGCCTTCGATTGAGTGATTCTGTAGATTTTCGACGTTAGATAATTTTTCACGTTTCTTAGATTGTACCGTTTGTACCCTGAGGGCCATCGTCATCATTGGTGGTTTCTCTCGCGTTTGTTAGCAGCTTTCATCGTTGGCTAGTAATCAGACGATTTTCCTGCATGTTCGACTTCAGCTCATTTATTCGCATGCTCGAAATTGTACTTGTTCGAGTCGAGATGGAGCGCAAGACCCTGGGTTTTGTCTGATAAACTCAAGGCTATGGATTTTTTGTGGATTATTATGACTTATTGCATGACTCTCTTGATTGGATGGCTGCGACCATACCTGAGTCTATTTATTGATCCTTCCTACTGGATGGCTGTGTCCATACCTCGGATCTCAGTTTTTATACACTCTATTATGGATGGTTGTGCCCATGCCACATGATTAATGTATCATAGATATCAGTTGTATTTGTAATTGTAGGTCTTCCGACAGCGATGTTTGGTTCGAACGCGTTCTCATAAAGCATTTCACCCCTCCCTCTCTCTCGGACTTCATGCTTTAGGGGGCATCTGTTACACAGCATTTTTTCACTGACCCTGCAATCCCCAACTCACACATTGGAGGGTCTTTTCTATGACCAATAAGCAGTGTCATGCTTTGAAAATACCATCCTTGCATCCCTTTTGATGAAAGCAACATTCTTCTTGTTGACATTTCCCTGAGCAGAGCTGTAGAAACCCCTATTTTTTCCTTGGCGCGAGTAGCCAGTTACACCCTCACGCCGACAGAGAAATTTAACACTGAGCCCACGCCAGTTGGCACTCTATGCCAATTAGACACCCGCACCAAGCTGTTTATGGAATGTTTTTTAAAAATAGAGGCGGAGGTTCCATTCCAACCACCTCGGGGATGAGTCATTGGGAGTGGTTGAACTAAAACAACCACAGAATCCTTCCTTTAGTTAGTAGTTTCCACCTCCCATGGAACTATCCTAAAGGATAGGACTCCCTCCCACCTTTGTAGGGATCCCAACCTCCTCCTTTTCCTTTATAAAAGAAACTATCTCTTTTAGTAGAAGCTAGCTAAACAGCTGAGTAGCTGAACTGGGATAATTACATACTATAGCTAAGCTGTTAGAGAAGATAGAATAAGAAGGATTATGTTGAAATAGCATGAGTCGATGACTTCTAAGAGAGCTTGAGTCCGAATTCCCTTACCAACATTTGAGGCAACCGCTGAAGACACATTGGAGAGGCGTAGCGTCAAAGCATTGGTTGTACTCTTCCTTCTATTCATTTATATACATGACTATTTTTTGGTTCCACTATTGTGTTATGATTTTTATTTGATGCGATATGTTTAGCCCTCTTGGACTGGCTAATGGTTATGAGTGAAACTGTTATGTCGTATGTTGTTCTTGTTCTTTGTCTTATGTGCAGGTATCTGAGCGTAACAACGAACTGATTGTGATTTTCCAAGGCAGGAACAAGAGGCCACTACTCTTCCTGCAACATCGACAGCGTTGGATTCAAGGTAGGTCAATCTACCGTGTCTTTTGTTCATTCATTAACTAGAAAGCAACACTTTAGCGTGTCCTTTTGTTACTAGACCCACCCTAGGGCTAGAGGGATCGTCTCTGTCCGCAGAGAGGATTTACCTTCATAACGAGGGGGAACATGGATGGCCACACTTTTGCATGGATACGATGGGATAGAATCGCTCTTCCAAAGAAATGGGGCGGATGGGGCATAAAGAGCTTGACCATATTTTCCAAGGCACTTGTGGCCAAGCTTGGATGGTCGATCATGAATTCGAGAAATCTCTAGACTCAAGTGGTATATCAGAAATACATTCGAAACCTCATAGACTGGATCAGATATCCAACCTGGAACCAGAGGAGCATCTCTCCCATATGGAAGGCAGTCCTATCCTCCTTGCCTTATATTCGGAATGGCCTCACATGGCGCATCAGATTGGGGAACCTGAAGCGAACAAAGTTCCTTCTCAAGTTAAATGCTCCAAAAGACTTGGAATACAAAGATATCCATTGAGGATACAAATATTATATTAAAATGTATGATGAATGAGATAAGATGATTGAGAATTGCAAATGAGGCCTGCTTATATACATAGGCAGGTGCCTCTTCACGAAAGGTCATGTCTCATCAGACATGGCCTTTCAACCTAATTACTAACTAACTAATTAATCATTATTTACATTATTTTATTCATTACATTGCCTTCCTCCTCAAAAATATTTATCCTCAAATCTTGTTGATGAAAGGCCTCGATTTATTTTCCTGCTACGAACATCTTCTCGTCTCGGGGCAATTATCCTTGTCGATACAAGTTGATATGATCCTCTAAGTGACAAACAAAACTGTCGCACTGAGAATGGATCAGACCATCCTAAATCAATCTTCTGTGGAATCTTACGATGACTGGCAACTTCTGATGACTTTTTATCACATGAGTGGATTTCACCGACATTAGTATTCTTTGGAACATCAGCTTGTTTCGGTTCCGAATACATAGCTGGGTCGAGTTGTTTGCTCCCGTGATTTGGATGTTGATAGAGAACTTTTTTGGTTTGACTTCTTTGATTTTCTTCTGGCGAGGATGTTATTGAGTTGGTTACAGAACCTTCACTTAGAATGTTCCTTGTCTGAACTGCAACATCTAAGTTTGTATTTTATGGGACTTGCTTGTCTGTTTCTTGAGTTGTGACATTTACTGGATCAATGTTTTTTTTTTCTTCAATTTGAACTTCTACATTTGAAGGTTTCGATGCTTCATTTTCGACAAGTTGTTGCACCTTATTTTCCAATGACTTCTTGTCTTTCTTTAGCTTCTTAACTTGCGTTAGTAATTTATCGTTGTGGTCCTTGAGACGAGAAACTTGTTCATTCTTGTTAGTGGTGATTTTGTCAAATTCCTTTTGCATATTTTGTATCACCTTTTTACCTTCTTGGAAAATTACTTTTGAAATTTCTTGTATGTCTTCAGGCGTCACGGAATTTGGCTTCAAGTTAACGTCCTGAGCATTATTTTCTTCTTTTTGTAGGTGAATGTTAAAAACTTGTTTTTTGTATTTAAGATAAATGACCCTAGGGTTTTCATCCATGGTGAACCCAACACAATGTCATTATCGTTATAAAATAAGGATTTCAAAGTAAATTTTGAGATAAAAGTATAATCCCCAATACTTAGTTGTAGATTATTTATGTCATATTGTTTGTCGCTTGTGTCAATAAAGTTTGTTTCAATTGTATTCGATTCAGGAATCACTAATTGGTTAGAACATTTAGGACTAACATAATTACTCCCTTCAGTAGGACTGATAGAGATTATAATATCTCTTCCTGCGAGTGATCCTTTAATTCTAAACAGTGTATCAACACATTTACTAAAGGTTTTAGGAAACCTTTCATTACTCGTCTCCATTGTTTCTTCCGTCATTATTTTCGAATTCCTCCAAAAATTAACTCTCTTTGTGTTCGTCGATGCACTTTGAGTTTTTAAAGGTGACTTCTTGAATTTCCTCCTTTAAAGTGTAATTTTATACTTGAAATCTTTTTTTTTAAATAATATATTTTTGTTTTGATTTTTGGAGGAAAAAAATGCTTGATAATTCCCCTTTTTTAGTTAGAATTTGAAAACTTCAATGAACTTATTTTAATCAACTTCAATATATACACACACACACACACACACACACACACACATATATAAAACCTTCTGTTTTATAATTGTATGATTTTAATATATTTTAATAACCATTTACCCACATTCAAAATTACTTTAATATATACCCTTTCAAATTGTTCAAATTCTGATGAGAAGACGTGACTGTATGAATGGTCACTTGCAAATTCAATTTGGAGTACTGGTTTTTAGAGCACAACTCTATCGTCATTAGGTTTAGGGTATATGAATCACAATTCGTATGGAACGATTGCAATGTACAGGTAGTTTTGTTCACTCCCACGACGAAAATGTGAAAGGCCATAGGTAGTTTAGTTATATGAACTTATATAATTTTTTTTAACTTATATATAGGAACTTACAAATAAATTAAATTTTAATTAAGGTTCGAGGGCATGAAAACGGTGGCATGCGTGATGATTGTGACTGGTCGTGACTCTTGATGGACAACAAGAAGATGGTGAACAAAAACGTGGAAAGGCACGTTGGCTTACAAGCAGTGGCTACGACTGTGTTGATGTGGACTAAGTTGTGGAGAGCTTCGATGGGGACGGTGACGACTATAGCACAATGCACAAGCTTGGCAGTAGCAGAACAGTTGGGAGGGTCGCTGATGGTATGGGGAGAGGACAACGAGACGGTTGGAGGGCAGCGAAACAATGGGGATAGAAGACAGACAAGACGCGGATGACGAGAGTCGATGGTGACAACAAAGACGGTAAAGTGGACAGCAGGTCGACGGAAAAAGTCGACGATGGTCACGGCAGCGGTGGCTAGGTCTTTGCGTCGACCGGGGGTCATGACAGCGTCAACTGGTTATCTTCACAATACGCGTTATCGGTGCCGGGGGCAGGGAGTGGCACAGGTTGCTGAGGGCGGGTCAACCGCGCTATGAACGGTGATGTGCAACTAGTGTTTTTAATATAATTGTATGATTTTAAACCTTCCGTTTTATAATTGTATGATTTTAATATATTTTAATAACCATTTACCCACATTCAAAATTACTTTAATATATACCCTTTCAAATTGTTCAAATTGTGGTGAGAATACGTGACTGTACGAATGGTCACTTGCAAATTCAATTTGGAGTACTTGTTTTTAGAGCACAACTCTATCGTCGTTAGTTTTAGCGTATATGAATCACAATTTGTATGGAATGATTACAATGTACAGGTAGTTTTGTTCACTCCCACAACGACAATGTGAAAGGCCACAGGTAGTTTAGTTATATGAACTTATATAATTTTTTTAACTTATATATAAGAACTTACAAATAAATTAAATTTTAACTAAGGTTCGAGGGCATGAAAACGGTGGCATGCGTGATGATTGCGACTGGTCGTGACTCTTGATGGACAACAAGACGACAGTGAACAACAATGCAGAAAGGCACGCTGACTTACAAGCAGTGGCTACGACTATGTTGATGTGGACTAAGTCGTGGAGAGCTTCGACGGGGACGATGACGGCTACATCACAATGCACAGGCCTAACGGTAGTAGAACGGTTGGGAGGGTTGTTGATGGTATGGGGAGAGGACAGCGAGACGGTTGGAGGGCAACTGAACAATGGTAATAGAAGACAGACAAGACGCGAATGGCAGGAGTCAACGGTGACAACGAAGACGGTAGAGTGGATGGCGGGTCGACGGCGGAAGTCGACGATGGTCATGGCAGCGGCCGCTGGGTCTCTGCGTCGATCGGGGGTCACGATAGCGGCAGCTGGTTATCTTCACAATACGCGTTATCGATGCCGCGGGCAGGGAGTGACACAGGTTGCCGAGGGTGAGTCAGCCGTGCTATGAACAGTGATGTGTAACTAGTGTTTTTTTGGACGCCCAGGCAACGTGCAGAGCGGGTCACGGTGGAGAGGTGGGTCGTAATTAATTTCTATTTGATTCGTTTCTAGTTCGATTTTTTATATATATATATATTTTTATATTTATTTATTTATTTATTTATTTATTTATTCTCACTCTATTTTTTTTAATCAACCTTTCTTTTTTAACTTTTTTTTTTCTTCCTTTATAAAAATTTTGTTTTTGTTTTTGTTTTTTTTTATATAGTCTCTTTCTTTTTCAAATTTTTAATTCTACCAAAGGCTTATTGGTTAAAATGGAGAAACTCCAATATTGGTAGCGAAACGCTTCGACGAAAATGAAGTTGACGATTTTTTTATGGTCAAAGACCTAGATCGGAGAGTGTGGCTCTATGCAATGATTAAGCGGCCGAAGGCTCAAACTTCTCTAATACCAGATGAAGCAAACAAAGTTCCTTCTCAAGTTAAATGCTCCAAAAGACTTGGAATACAAAGATATCCATTGAGGATACAAATATTATATTAAAATGTATGATGAATGAGATGAGATGATTAAGAATTACAAATGAGGCCTGCTTATATACCTAGGCAGGTGCCTCTTCACAAAAGGTCATGTCTCATCAGACATGACCTTTCAACCTAATTACTAATTAACTAATTAATCATTATTTACATTATTTTATTCATTACAGAACCAAGCTAGGATCGGAATTGACCCATGGTCAGGAAGTGGGAATGCATATCAACTCATTCAGGAGCTTATCACCCAATTAACAGCCAATGGCATCAACTTCATCTCTCAAATTGCAGATCCTTTGGCCTCGACTCCTTTCTTGCAAGGATGGAAATTAGCAGAGCAACTAGGCATACCTACACCTTTACATCAAGCGTGGCATGCCGACATAGTTGCTCTCTTAGAATCTCACATTCGGATAGGCCTCGGGGATGATGAATTGATTTGGGCTCATTCAAATCATGGTCAATACTCTCCCAAAGATGGATATTCTTACATCTTCTCGGATCACTGTCAACATCAGATTAATGGGTGGTGAAAATATATTTGGAAGCTAATATCCCCTCCTCGCACAAGGTTATTCATGTGGTGTATCCTCAACAATATTGCTCCAACGATGGACAACCTACACAAGAGATCCTTCCAGGGCCCATCTTGGTGTACTCTCTGTCGCTCAGACTCTGAATCCTGTGATCATTTTTTCCTACAATGCAACTCTTCCATGGCTCTGTGGAATATGATTATACCTTCCTTGCACATCAACGCACAATGGATGGGCCCGATTCTCTCGGATGCATAACAGAACTGGTGGCACACAACCTCTCCTCAGAAAGCTTGTAATCAGCCTCTCCTCATCATATGGTGGATTTGGCTTCTAAGGAACGAATATATATTCTAGGACATATCTCCCCATTGGCGATCCGTCGCCTCTCATATCATTGCCACCTTCAACAGCTTACTTGATGACGACCCTCCTTGCCCTCCTCGAACCATCATCCCCAAAGCCATCGATTACAATATTCCATGGGAATTTTTCGATGGCTCGGCTCAACCAATCGGCTGGGGGGGCGGAGCTGTCCTTCATCTTAATCAACTCCATTGCTTCAAAATTAAGATGGGACTGGGTCCTGCGATGAAAAATTATGCGGAACTCACCACTCTTCGCCACCTTCTTCAGTTTACATTAGAACATGATTGCCTACACCTTCAGATTTTTGGAGATTCCAAAATCATCATAAATTGGTTCAATCAAACTTCTATATGTCACATGCACACACTGCAGAGTATATTGGAGGATCTTTGGCTTCTTAAATCTCGATTTACATTTATTTCTTGTCATCATATTTATAGGGAGCGCAACCACATTTCCGACGGTCCCTCCAAGGAAGCAGCAGTCCAGCATCGGGGGCTATGGCATATAGAGGAACAGAATGCACAGCTACATTACAGTTACTACCACTGCCCATTCATGGACCCTCATGCAATTGCTCATGGGATAGCCTGAATCTTTTACCATATATGGACCAACATGACTGTTTTTATATTTGTATTTATTTGATATATGTATATATAGTCTATGACTGACAAATTGTATACCCACTGGTTTGATTTTTTATGAACTTATTTATTTTTGGAGTGACCTTGGTCACAAAGACATAATATGCACAGGCATATACAACATGTAATTTTCAAACTATAATGAAAATTATGATTTTTCCTTGGGGAAAAAAATGCACTCTCGTGAGAGTGCACGGTCCTATTTGTTGGCAGTTGATTATATTCAAGTTAAAGGAGGTAAACCAATATTTAAAATGTTATTTGGTATTTAATATTTCTAAGTATTTACAATGTTATTCCTTATTTAATACACTTTACATATGGATTTAATATTTTTAACTATTTACAATGCTATTCCTTATTTAATACACCTTACATATGGTCCTGGGCTATAGGATATTAAATGTGGTTAGTCATATATTGTCCACGGTTAAATTTTTAACAATGTACAATATATAACCAACCACATTTAATATCCTATAATCCAAGAAATAATAGTCGCCGTATGAACATGGGGAGCAATATTTATAAGATTATAGCCTATTTAATACTACATCTTTCTAACCGTGCACGTTCGATTATACCCAAGTTAATGGAGGCAATCGATATTTACAATGTTATTTGGTATTTAACACCTAAGTATTTACAGTCTTCAGGCAATCTACGCTCGATAGCTTGCTCGATGAAGCTTATTTTCCAGTCCATAGACTCATAAATACGTGAAATGCCTACCGCAAAATTATATACCTGCTTTAATCTTAAAATAGGCATTTCTTGCCCTCGCACATTTATGAGTCGATGACCTGGAAAATAAACTTCACCCTGAGCCCCAAGCTGTCAGACTGTAGATAAGACAATCCAACATACTAATTCAATGTAACTTCTGTGCCGAAAATTTTAATACGTTGAAATTTCTGAAATGAAGTGAAATGAACCCACATCAGAAATTTCGAAAATCCATAGATAGATTAAAATTCAATACCTAAAAAATTTGGAAATATAAACCTTTTAAATAGATTATTAATAATTTAGATAGATTAAAATTCAATACCTAAAAAATTCGGAAATATAAACCTTATAAATAAATAATTATTTCTGAATTCTAAAAAGCTTTTCTATATTTTCTCGATGGCTGAATTTGGTAACTGTGATTTGAATGCCTTCGCATTTGATTTAAGGTGGTTCTTTTTTATTCAATA
Organism: Pinus albicaulis; assembly: GCA_034641835.2. Lineage (NCBI taxonomy): Eukaryota > Viridiplantae > Streptophyta > Pinopsida > Pinales > Pinaceae > Pinus > Pinus albicaulis. The sequence goes on from CM076572.1 coordinate 1,376,311,769, forward strand.
AAAAATTAGTAAAATATGATGAATTCAAACATCTGCAATTTTGACGAAGCCTGGTAACACATATTTTTTAGTCTATGCATTATTAAATATTGGCGAACATTATATACCCACAATTAAATTTAAAAAAAATTAAATCTAACAATAAAATTTCTTTAAATCTAAGAATAACAATAAATATATACAACCCATCAACATTATACATTTAATAATGTATAGACTGGAAAATAATGTTCGCAGCTCTTTGTACCCTCACTCTCAATGTAAGTAACCAGAATCGTACTGATCGGTTGACTTTTGAGAGACATAGAAATTATGATGCGTGGATAAAATGGAACCAATAACAATGGGATTGTTTTATTTAACAATAAGTACAAAAAATAATTATCCGATTAGCTGGTATGACAGGGGAACTCCAGCGATAAACCAATTTACTAGTATGTAAAACGAGGTTTTTGTTGGAAGATTCCAGTCACATGCCAAATTATCAAAATCCTTGATATGTCAATTGGCTTATTATCATGCTATTTTGTTAGTGGGTGCATGTTAGGCAAGATTACATTGATATGTATTTTTTTTAGAGTTTTAAGTTAATTTTTATTTAAAAAAAAAAAAAAATATATATATATATATATATATATATATATATATATTATGTTTTAGATTTAAGATTTTTGTGATATAATATAGATAAAAATATTTTTGGATTAATTATATTATTTATATTAAATCAATTCTAATAATGTGATTAATCCAAAAATTCTATATTTAAAATTTTATGTTATATTATGAATATAACAATGTCTTATTTAATTGTTTATTTTTTTTTTAAATATATGTGTTATATTGTTTCGAAAAAAATAAATTAAAGTAATTTATTTATTTCATAAATGATATTTTTTTTTGGGGCTGTCGTTTCCAGGCAACGTTTTAGCCCGGACTCCGGCAAAGATTTTTAAAAAATCCGGCAAAGATTTCATCAGAATCATGTTTGCAGTTGTTAAACTTAAATATTTTGAGTGCCCTAAGGGATTTTGGTAGTGCTGAATCCATTTCCAACATCAAAAATGGATTTCAAACATTGCAAGTACCTGATTTCTTGAATTTAAACTGCCCGGATTCCGGCAAAAAACTGCCGTCCGGGCTAAAACGTTGCCTGGGTAGACTACTCCTTTTTTTTTAGTTATGTATAATTTGACAAAGTATATTAGTTGAGAGTGAAGATACATGCTTAAAATAAATATTTTGGAGACAGACAATTTAAACATCCAGATCATTTATCACTCTTAATAATTAGGTACCCATCGTCCTAGGTGAGAATCAGAATACGAAAAGGGGCAATAAATTATGCCAATAAAAATTTAGTGATGATGGAATTAGCGTTTGCCATCATCACTAGTGATGAAGTAATTTTAATGGAGGTTGAGGTAGAATTTTCTGGGATAAATATTGGTAGCAGTCCGCCATATTCTCGGTGAGTGGAGAAACTAGATGTGGCTAGATAAACAAGCCAACCTCATTCAAATCCATTACTTTGTTTCCAAGTAGCACAATTTTCTTTTCTTTTCGTTAGTATTTTCTTGTTTGTATCAAGTACATATGTAATATTTAGGGCGGAATGACAGTTTAATAGTATAGGGTGTTTTTATGGTGTGTGTTTATAGGGTGGTTTCACATTGTAGGAAAATGATTGAATGAAGCATTTGCTTATAAATATTGTTTTTTTAATATGAAGAATAAAGTTTATTTTACTATTATTATTAAATTTGTGTATTGTTAATGGTGTAATATTATTTATTTTTAGTATAATAGGAATATGTATAAATATTAGTGTTTTAATATATATGTTGGAGTTTATTTTATTATAATTAATTGTGTGCATTAATGATCTAATATTACTTTTTTTTTATTTTTTGTAATATTACATTAATTATTTTTGAATTTGGTAATATTATTGATGAATTCAAACATTAATGGTAAAATTTTGTGGTGAAATTTTTTGGATTAATACTTGGGTTTGCGGTGAAAATTTTGCAATGAATTTTCTGGATTAATACTTGGGTGAAATTATGCCGTGAATTTTCTCCATTAATACTTGGGTTTCTTGATTAATACTTGGGTCTGCCGTGAATTTTCTGGATTTCTTGATTAATACTTGGGTCTGCCGTGAATTTTCTGGATTAATACTTGGGTATGCAGTGAAATTCTGCAGTGAACTTTCTGGATTAATACTTGGGTCTACGCTGAAATTTTTTTGGATTAGTACTTAGGTCTGCGGTGAAATTCTGCAGTGAACACTTGGGTTTGCCGTAAATTTTCTGGATTAATACTCGGGTCTGGGGTGAAATTCTGCGGTGAAAAATTTGTAATGAATTTTCTCCATTACTACTTGGGTTTGTGATGATTTTTTCTCGATAAATTTTCGGAGCTGTGCACTTGAGGTCTGATGTCCGGTTTGCTAATATGCAGGTGCACACATTCCTTATCTTTTTCTAATACATATCTGCTTATATATTCTCAAGTATGAATAATTCACCACAGCTACCAAAGATTACCAAAGGTAGACCTAGCACAGTTACTCTACAGAGTCTTTATGAGTATATAGAGTCTTTAGAGAAAAGTAGAGAAGAAAGAGAACTCAAGGTACAAACCAAGTTAGAAGCCATGTTGGAAAACAAATTCACATCTCTTGAAGACAAGATTGAAAAACAAATAGAAAATAAAATAGAACTATTGGAGAATAAAATGGAGGCAATGGAAACAAGGTTGGCGGTCATAGAAAACAAAACCAAGATACGAACCAAACATTCCAACAAGGAGATGCTGATAATATAGAGAGTCTTAAAATGAAGGACATGATTAAAGAACTAGAAGAAAAATTTAACAACAGTCTCACCCTAAATAGTGGGGTAGGTAAATTAGATATCAAACCAATTAAAGATGAAATGAAAAAATTGATCGAATTAGACCATGATCATAATAAAAGGGCCTTGAACCTTATAATCTTCGGTTTGAAAGAGGAGGTAGACGAGGATACTTTAGCCATGGCCGAGACAGAATTACATAATAGATTACAAATTGAAACCATGTGTCTCAGAGAAGCAACAAGGTTACGGAATTAACTGAGAATAAAGGAAGGTTGATCCGAATAAAGTGAGCTCTACTGACCATAAGTATGACATACTTAGTAAAACCTCACGTCTAAAAGGAACGAGAATATTTATAAACGAAGATCTCATTCCAGAAGATCAAGCAGAATTAAGAAAGGAGGTTCAAAAGGTAAAAGAAGTTAGGAAGGAAGGAAAATGGGCAATAATCAGAAATAGAAAAGCCGTTATTCGAGATAGAAACCAAAAAGATAGTAATAAATAGCAATTCAACATGCTCGGAATTCTTTCTTGGAACTGTTGGGGCTTTCCATGGAACAAAGGCCCCAAGCTAAGTTGGATCTCAAATGATGTTGATATTATATTGCTTGTTGAAACTTGGGAGCACGAAGAATCTAAGGTCCCTAACATAGATGGCTTTGCAATATGGTCTACCTGGAATAAGCGATCCTCCAGTAGAAGCATTGGGGGCATAGCTTGCTACATTAAGAAGAACATCTCCCCCCATGCTAGGATTTATAAAAACGACCCTTACAACCAATATAGTTGGATTGAGATTACTGACATTAATGATAAAAAGACATACATAGCAATCTGTTATTTTTCCCCCATTAATTCTAACTTCCATAAGAAAAAGAAGCTAGATAAAAATAGTCCTTACAATGGTTTAGAGAATGATATTTCTAGCCTAAGGAACGAAGGTAATATCCTTTTAATGGGTGATTTTAATGCTCGAACTTCAAGCAACCAAGCTATTCTCCTAAGAAATCATTCCAACCCCAATCCTCTTTGGTTAGACAAAGACCTTACTCTAGCTAGTCGGTACAAAAGGAGCTCTGAAGACCTCGGGGATAATTTGTTTGGGTCGGAGCTAGTCAAGCTCTGTAGTGCTCAAGATCTCATAATTTTCAACGGTCTAAAGAAGTGGCCCAATTCTAGCAAGATGATTTGCATCCATGGGCTTGGTAGGAGTGTGGTAAACTATGTTATTTCCGATCTCCCTTTATACAAACATTGTTACCAATGAAATAGGTAACCTGACCTCAAAACGGGAACTCTAGCCCAAAAAGACTCAAAAA